>OX465281.1:152587063-153281521 GCA_949987705.1 Thereva unica | reverse complement strand
ATTTATTTATTTATTTATTTATTTATTTATTTATTAGTGAAGTACATCAAGATAATAAAGATCTTATAACGTTAAAACGCATGCACTTACAAGTTACAATGGAAAAAAAAAAAATGTAAAGCATATTACTAAGAGTTAACTGATATATTAATTAAAACAAAAGAAGAAAATAAAATAATGTGGATGTAAGAGAAGAGAAAAAAAGGGAGAGAAAAGAAAGCTAAGTTAAAGGAATATTATTGGTGAGATAGTTGAGAGCACGTTTCCTGAATACATTCAATGACCCCGACCTCTGTGTGTCTGAGGGTAAGCTGTTCCACAATTGCAGCGAGTGAACAAAAAAAGATCTTTGCCCAACCAAGTGGTAGAATCTAGGGAGTATAAGCAGTGTTCTTCTAGGCGTACGCCCAAATTGAAGATACTCGTAAAGATATGATGGACGCTTAGATTGAAGTAGTTTATAGATAAATATCATGGCTTTGAGGGATAGGTATATATCCAGCGAGCATCCCAAAACAGCAGAGCGATATGGGCTGATATGATCAAACCGACGAAGATTATAGACAAACCTAGTGCAGTCATTGAAAGCTACACGAAATTTATCGCGACAAGAGGCATCAAGGGACGGAAAAACCAAGCTGGCATAAGTGAAATGTGGTAAAATTAGCGTTTTAATTAACTTTGAACGAGTGTCTAGAGGCAAAATAGAGGCATATAGCCAGAGGCGGCGCAAGTTACCATAGATTTTAGATAGCGTAGTAGCCGTATGATCACAGCAGGTTAATTGAGAATTTAGATAGACACCGAGGTTTTTAACTCGTGATTGGTAGGGTAAGCAAGTGTTCATGAGAGAGATTGTTGGAAGAAATGAGGTATCCAATTCCGTCCTGTACATTGAGATACAGCAGGATTTAGAGGCATTTAGGAGAAGGTGGTTTGAAAGAGACCATTTATAAATACGCTCTAGATCTGCGTTAATGTTATACACACAATTCTCTACAAGCCCAAGAGGACTGTTTAAATAAATTTGCACATCGTCTGCGTACATGTGGAGTTTGCAATTGGTTACGACACTGGTGAGATCATTTATATAAATGCTAAAAAGCAATGGCCCTAGTATAGAGCCTTGGGGAACACCACACGTAGTTGGCAAGGGATCGGAAATTGAGTTTTGTAACCAAACTTTTTGGGATCGATTGTGTAGGTAGTCTCGAATTAAGGAAGCAGCTGAGGAGGAAAAATGCATATGAGTTATTAATTTTGTTTCTAGAAGCTTATGACAAACACTGTCAAAAGCCTTACTAAAGTCAAGAAGTACTAGAAAGGCGATATCGCCCGAATCAAGAGCCGCTCGAAGATCAGTGGTCACTTTCAGTAATGCAGTTTCGCAGCTGCAATTTTTGCGGAAGCCTGACTGCGTACATGACAATAAAGACAGCATTTCACAGTGCCCCTCAATTTGCCAAGTCATTAGTTTTTCGAGCACCTTGCCTAAGAAGCATAAGATGCTAATAGGACGATAGTCCGCGAGAATATTTGGGGATTTGCATTTCGGAAGTGCGATAACTTTCGCTTTTTTCCACTGAAGCGGGAAACGTGATTTCGTAAGACAGGTGTTGAAAATGTACGTGATATAGGGGAGAATGAACGGAAAAATAAGCTTGGAAAACGGGTGGAATATTGTCGGGACCAACTGCTTCGGATTTAATGGAGTAAAAAGCTTTCTTGACTTCCACTTGATCCACATTACGAAAACTAAAACTTTCGGAATTCGAGAAAATTGGGCTTGGGCAATGAGGGTCTCCATGTAAGTTGGATCCGGAGGTGAAATATTTATTTAACTCATTAGCATTAAGCGATGGCTGGGCTTCATAGTCAACTCCGTAAATGCCAAGTCGCTTGATATTAGCCCAAAATTTCCTGGCAGGAATATTGGGACTAAGTTTAGATGACAGATACTGCTGTTTTGCTTTGCGAATGGAGGAAGTAACTAAATTTCTAATTTTTCTGTAAGATTTTAAATTCACTTCAGTTTTATTCATTTTGTATTTTTTAAACAAGAAATCTCTTTCGGATATAAGTCGGAATATTTTAGCGGAAAACCAAGGTGATGTAGAGGAAGACGGAATGCACTTTGTCTTGACTGGAGCAAAAGACTCGTGCAGGTGGTGACATAGTGAGTTGAAATGTTCTACTTGATCGTCAATATCGAAGAGCCCATATAGTTGATCCCATGGCAGTGAGGGACATTCGTGCAGTAGCGATGGAATGTTAATGGACTTGTAGTCGCGGTAGGAGAATATTTTTGGTATATTATTCCTCACTGCGAAATTCAGGGAGAGGTAAAGAATGTCGTGATCAAGATAACTAGGCGGGCTGATCTGATTGTGAAATAAAACTTTATCTACATTCGACACAAAAAAGAGATCAAGTAAAGACGGATTGTTAGTGTTGAAGTATGTCGGAAGGTGATTTACGGGCTTCAAGTCAAATGTATGAAAGAAATCTAGGAAGCTTTTGGAAAAGGAATTATTTAATAAAATATTTACATTAAAATCTCCCCCGATTACAATGTTCTCATACTTGTGAGTCATTTCTGAGAGGAACACTTCCAACTCGCACGCTTCACTGATCGAGAAAATTCTTGGGGGACAATAAACCACAGTCGCCAGACACTTGCTGTTCCCACAACTTATTTCAATGCTAAGATACTCCAAGGCATTGGTGATAGATTCTCTGACTTTGAAAGAACGAAGAGTATTCTTTACATAGATGGCTACTCCACCACCAGCACGGTTTTTCCTGTCATTACGATACAGATAGTAGCCTTCTAGTGATACAAATTTAGAGGGAACATGTTCGCGCAAAGAGGCCTCAGATACTAAAATGACGTGAACATTAGAGCCCCGAAAAATTTCTTGTAGTTCGTCTATTTTGTTACATAGACTCCGTGCATTAATGTGACAGAAGTTCAAGCCCTGAGCTCTACCATGGAAGATATTGAGCAGAGCTCTGATCTTGCTCATACTGCAGACAACCAGCTACGAAACAGAACCAGAAAGGGGTAGCAAAATGTACCCATGAGAAACGTGGTCAGTTAGCAATTTGAGACAGGCAGTGCAATAATATTCCTTCATTACAGATATAGAGAAGAAAGACATAAAAATATAAAAAGGAAAAGCAAATAAAATATATAAGAATATAGAAGATGGCTTAAAAATTAAAAATATACGACAAAAAGCAAATAAGAAATAGAAGAAAATAAAAAATGACTTAGAAATTAAAAATAAAAAAGAGAAAGCAAATGAAAAATAGAAGAAAATAAAAAATGACTTTAAAAAAACAAACATCGATCTTGTTTATGCTCCTTGGTGTTGGTAGGCTGCTCCAAAATTTTCATTCTGCGCTGGTAGCTGTCCCGATGATCTCATTAAGATCGAGAGCAGAAACAAATTTTTGTGGCTGTTTATTTCTGTCCAGCTGCACGTAGACAAAGCCTCGACGCGTGAATACTGCAGTCACCAATTTCTTCTTCAGCAGCTTTCTCGCCGTATGGAATATGTCGTTGTTTTTTGACGTCAGACTTTCATTAAAATATATCTGGCTGTCAGAGGCAAAACCTAAATTGAGCTCCTTCAGCGTAAGAGCACCATGTTGACGCCTCTTCTGCAAGAATTCCTGCTGCTCGTAGGGTGATGAGAATTTGACCACCAGCAGCGAGCCAGTCTTCTTCGTACTGTTGGGCTGGCGCTGCTGTGGTCGGAACACGCTAACGTAAGGCGATAGTTCGTGTCCGATGGTGGTGGCGACCACCACCATTTGTTTTGGGCTAAGCCCGTCGTCGGTCATGGGTATGCCACGAATCACCACGTCCTGCAGTCGAGATTGCCGGCGTAAGTCCTCGAGTTCATTGGAGACTACTGCAACGTCGTGCTGCACAGTCTCGACCTCGTCTCGTAGCTTACCCACTTGACTGTTCAAGGCACTGCATACTTCATCAATTCGTGTGCTTAGGCGGGTCTCTAAGAGTTTAATGTGGTCCTGAAGAGATCAATAATAAGATTGGTGACGTGATGCTGCCTTTGTAAGATGATAGGGTGTTCAGTGTCGTAGCTTAGATTTGCATTTTGTAGTCTGCCTCCTACTCTTATTGTACCATCTTCTGCCATAAATGGGTATAGTTTGGCTAATTGGCTAGATTTGTGGATCGTTTTGATGTTACTTAAATGTTCGCATTCTTTGGGGAACATTTGTTTCTGGGCAAATTGGATTAGTTTCGTCCTTGCCCATTCGATTTCTTTCGCTAATAGCTGCGAGTTGCGCCGCTCTTTCTTACTTCGACTATTATGAATAAACCGATGGCAGTACGCCATGACTCGCAGTGTTTTTGTTAGCGAGGAAAACTTCATCCACCATTCAGTGATGATTGGTTGGTTTGTCATCAGGGTTTTGGTGGTTGTCTTGGCTTCAAGTTCTGTTTTAAGATCTACCAGAATTTCTTTTGGCCATTTGTCCTCTGGTTTCCGCAACCACGTAGGACCCTGCCACCAAATTGATGCTTCTTGAAGTTTTGCTGGCATTACTCCTCTTGACGGTAAGTCCGCTGGATTTTCCTTGGTGGAGACATAATGCCAGGATGTTCTATCAGCATTTTCACTGATCTCCACGATTCGATTGGCTACAAATGTCTTCCACTTATTTGGCATGCCTTTTAACCACGCTAGAACTACTTTGGAATCAGTCCAGCATTTGCTTTGGATGTCTTGGAGATGCATGTCTATCTTGATTTGCCGGATTAATTTGCTGAGAAGCACTGCTCCACATAATTCTAATCGCGGTAAAGACATTGGTTTGATGGGAGCAACTCTCGTTCTTGCCATCAGCCAGTGGCGGCTCCTGCCTCTAAAATTTGGTGGGGCTTGAAAAATGATTTTATAAAAAGGAATTTAACTCTATTCGTTGCTGTCAAATTTAGGCCTATCCAACTATTTTTAAGAACATAAGCTCAGCTTCTTTGGAAAACGAATAAAATAAAAGAATAAAAGAATAAAATATTTAACAAAACAAAACAAAAATTCAACAAATCTTTAAAAGAAAAAAGAGAAATTAAACTGTTTTATGTAAATAATCTGTCCGATGTTCTTTTTGCTGCGCGAATAATTCAATAGCTTTTCATTACAATTTGGAATCTCGGGAATATACATATTTATTACATATTGATAATGTAATCTGTTAATTCTGTTTCATCAGATTGAACATACACAAACTTTTGCTTGAAATTCAGATTTCAGTTTATCTAGATAAACCTGTAAACAGCATTCAAGTAACTAATTTTTGAAGAGTTTTTACGATTTGATTCTTCTTCAAGTAGTCATCGAATGTGATATCTATTGAACTGTTTTATGTAACCATATCAGGAAATATTCCTCGATTACTGCTTGATTCACATTCATCGTGGCCACTAAGAGTAAAATTGTGACCACCGCAAAACTTTAAGATATCTAAAATTTGACTCAATATTTGACGATTATTTATATTTCGCTATAGAACTCGCATATCCTGCATCGATCAGTGCGATAATATTGACCAACCAGAAGGTTTGGTAATTTAAATCATTTTTTAAATTCGTAGCGCTTGTTTCATGGATTTTAATTTTTTCCGATACTCATGTTTTAAATCCCGGATACCGCCTTTTGTCCAAGCCGATTCTCCTCTAAACAAACCGCAATAAAAACAAGACAATGAACTTTTTTCTATTCTAATCGTAAACCATTTCTTTTTTGGAACACCAATCCGACCAAAATTTTCTACTTTAGTATTTTGCAGTGCAAATTAATTTAAAATCAAATGATTGATGCCGCCCTAAACGTTTAATTTCTAATTTTTCTTCTAATAACAAAAGGGAAATTTTTTCTTCAATAAATTATCTACGTGATTCATTTGAAGCAAAAACAAAAATTGAATCAATATAAATCTAATCTAGGAAAAATATATATACAGGTATATATATTAAAAAATGGTTTATTAATATTTAACAAATAGTTAAATAACTAATAATTTAATACATAATAATTATTGATGAATAATTCAATATACGTATATCTACCGTAATTTTGCAATCACACATTTTTCACTTAAATAAACTTGAAACTTTCAGTTAAAACTCAATCTCCAATTAGCCAATAAGAATTTCTCTTTTTACTACTTATTACTAAATTTATATCCAAATATTTTCTACGGGCTAAATAAATTCAGCCCTTCCGTATATAAAACCCACAAGTGTAAAAAAAGTTTCTAAATGTTCGGCCAATTAGTATCAAATGCAGGCAAAATTCCTTTAGATATATAATCAAGAGAACTAAAAGAACAAATCGACAACACTGGCACTCTATGTGCGTGAGTAAACCCAGCAGAGCGAGAGAATCCATACATGCCAGTGAGAGAATCGCAATGAATCGCTCGGGGCTAATAAATTTTAGCCCCGCTTGGTAGAACAAAAGTGCATGAATCAATCGTTTAAGTCAAGAAATTTAGCATACAAAATGGTTCATATTCGGGGCTGACTCAACGATAGCCCCTGAGGGTAGAGAATTACATGTAAATATATTTTTCCTATAGGAATGGCATTATGATTCGGCCAGATTATTTTGAGAGAGGGAAGAGAGGTTAGAGTTTTTCTTTGTTTTTGTTTTTTTCTTTGGTTTGTTTTTGATACTTTTTTTATGAAGTTCAACTTCGAATTTTTTTGTGGGGTATTATTTTGAGATTTTTTTTAGAAATTGTAATAAATTACAAAAAAAAAATTGCGTTGCTTCTTTGCAAACATTAAAATAATTAAAAATGTATGATTATGATTTAATCGATAATATCTGGTGGGGCTAAGCCCCACTAGCCCCTAAGGACGAGCCGCCACTGCCATCAGCAATGTCGTTTCATTACTTTCATCCTCTAAAACGGTTCTGATGTATACCACGGCTGCGTACGCTCGTACGGATGCGTCGCAAAATCCCATTAATTGACACCTCTTATTTCCTGTACTTGTTTTCAACCATCTCGATATTCTAAGGTTTTGAATGTGGGGAAGTTGTTTCTTGAACTGGGTCCATTCTTGTTGGATTTCTTGATCCACTGGGTCATCCCATTGATACCCGTTCATCCATAATTTCTGCATGATTAACTTGGCAATAACTATACATGGGGCTATCCAGCCTAGCGGGTCGTATAGTTTAGCCACCTCGGACAAAATTCTTCTTTTTGTCTTGGCTAGTTGCGCGAATTCCGATTCCTTTATCGCGTATGAGAAGTAATCTTTTACTGGGTGCCAATAGATACCCAGTGCCTTGATTTGATTATCTTCTTTGACTTGTAGCGGCAGTTGTATTTCGCGATCTGCCGCTGGGATTGCTTCTAGTAGAGATTGATGGTTAGCAGCCCATCTTCTCAGATGAAAACCCCCACATCTCAATAGATCAATCAATCCCCGTTGGAGTTCTAATGCCTCTGGCAACGTGTCTGCCCCTGTAAGTAGGTCATCCACATAAAAATCCGTGAACACTTTTCCGGCTGCCTTTGGCCACTTTTTCATCTCATCGGTGGCTAACTTTTGTAAAGTTTTTATAGCTAAATATGGTGCCGCGGTCGTCCCAAAGGTGACCGTTTGTAACTCATATTTTTGTACTGGTTGTTTAGGGCTTTCTCTCCATAAAATCGTTTGATATTTTCTATCCGACGGACTTACAGATATCATTCTGTACATTTTCTCTATGTCAGCCGTTACCGCGTATTTGTATTGCCTCCAATTCAATAAAGTAGCAAATAATTTAGGTTGTAATGTTGGCCCGTTTAACATCTGCTCATTTAAGCTTTTTTATTCGAGGTTTTAGCTGAAGCATCAACTACCACCCTCACCTTTGTCGTAGTGCTCTCCTTGACTACGGCATGATGCGGCATATAAAACCTGTGGAGTGTTTGCCCTGTTGCTTCTTTCATGTGCCCTAAATCTATATACTCCCTCAAACATTGTGTGTAGGCTTCTCGTAGCTCTACATTCTGGGACAATTTTCTTTCCAGTTGGAGTAGCCTGGACATTGCTTGTCTTCTAGACTCACCTAGATCTGGTGGACTACCACCCAAGAACGGTATACTAACTTCATAGTGACCATTTGGATGGCGTTTTGTGTGATCCTCATAGTGTTTCTCGCACTTTTCTTCCTCAACTGTTAGGCGTCGTCCGGTGTCCAACTCCTCCCATTCCCAAAACTTCTTCATTTGACTATTTAACTCTTGCAAAGTATCCGTCTGCTGAAGGGTAAATGCGGATAAGTTCGATTGACTTGGCTTATGTACACTTGTAGCTGCTTTGCCAAATATTATCCAACCTAAGCTGGTGTTCTGGGCGACTGGCGATTGGTTGACCCCTTTGCGTAGACCATCTTGTACGATGTCTGCGTACACGTCGACACCTAATAGAACATCGATTCGACCTGGTTCGGTGTAATTTGGGTCAGCCAACTCTAGGCCGTCAATGTGTGACCAGTTTTGCCATGCAATTCTTTTCGGTGGGAATACATTAGTGATGTTTTTGATGACATAGGCCTGCAACGTGCGCTCAAACTTAGGGTCTATGGTGGACAGCAATGAAACGCGCGCTATCTTAGTTGATGTTGCCACTGGAACGGATGCTATACCGGTCACCTCTAATGCAGCTGGTATGGTATCCGCTTGTAAGGATTGATATGCCGTTTCGGTTATGAACGAGCTCTGCGATCCAGGATCGATTAGTGCTCGCAGAGTCAGATGGGTTCCTTTATCATCCTTAATTTTGACCAATGCTGTCGCTAGCATTGATTGCGTGTTATTCCTGCTATAATTGCAGTTGGTAACAGTTTGATTCTTGGGATTCTCCTCTTTCTTATCTAATTTTCCCTGACAACTTCCCTCTTGTGTGGCTCCATCATGCAACAACACATGATGCTTTTTTCCACATTGGGGACACCTATTGCTGCTGGTGCATGTTGCATTTGGATGTGACCTCAGGCAGTTGTCACACACCCTATTTTCTGTCAGCCATCTCCGTCTCGCGTTCATGTCCAAACCCTTGAATGTTTGGCATTGAGATAGGAAATGTTGTTGTCTGCACATTAGACAGTGAACGTTCCTGGCTTTCAACTTTCTATAATCCCCCTTGTTATTATTTACAAACCCTCTTTGTTGATACTTTTCTTTATTTTCTCGCCAACAATTATCTCTGCCTTGTTTGTCAACATTGTGTTGGCTTATATGATAACTCGCAGTTCGATTCCGATCCGTGCCACCCTTTCTGACTTCTCGATTTGATATATTTTGATTAATATCTTTGGTAGCTTCTAAACTGCGATACCTTTCTTCCATAAATTTGCTTAAATCTGCTAATGACGGCAAATCGTCCGATTTAGCAATCAACTGTTCCCAAAGATTTCGTGTTTTATCCGGAAATCTTTGTGCCGTTGCATACACAAATATGGGATCCCAGTTGGTAATATCGACCTTAAGGACTTGTAAGCCATGCTTAACGCGATGTAGTTCATCTAGCACTGCTCTTATGTCTTTATAAGACTCATTTTTAATCTTCGATTGATTAAATAATAATTTAAATTGGGCGTATATTAATAACCTCCGCTTGTTGTAGCGTTTGCATAGTAATTCCCATGCTGGCGCATAATTTTCTGACGTCATGTCAAACGCGTCTAAGTCTCGTCGAGCTTCCCCTGTGAGACTGTTTTTTAAATAATGAAGTTTATCGACTGCTGTCAGTCGTTCTTCACTGTGTATCAATGATACGAAACGATCATGGAAAGTCCTCCATGAAGTATATTGGCCATCGAACTTTGGAATTTCAATGGTCGGAAGTTTTACAATGGCCTTGGGTGCGCTTGTTTGCTCACTAACTTGAACCTTTTGTTTCGATTCTTCAGCTTTCTGAGCAATGCATGCCTCTAGCGCATTTTGCAAGTCACCCATGAATTCTGAGTATGATTCCTCAAAATCCTGAAACTGAGTGCCTTGTACGTACCGAACTACTTCGTCCCGGACACTTTCGTCTTTGATGCTAGTAACATCGGCTGCACCTAATTCTAGGTAATTACTCTCAAACCTCTCCCATATTAATTTAATAGTTTCGATCTTCCCTTTTATATAACCTGTCGTTCTTCTATGCTTGGAAGTCTTATTATAGTTGGAGATTGTCTGCCTTAGCTGTGTCTCCAACGTGCCTTGCATTTTTAATGTAGTTTTCATTTTGTCGTTAATTGAACTACCACTACTAAACCAAAACTAGTTGGGATGTGGGTTCGACCCTTTCGGTCCACACGATCAACTTTCCAGTATGATGGATGTTGAATATTATGATTGGATATTTTAATAATAAATGAACAATTGGCAATATAGAATATATGTATAATACTGAGAATTTGTCACAATTGTTTATCAATATTTTCGCTAAAATGTCAAACTAAATATGCGCACCTACAAGATTAGGATGACGAAAATGAATATAAAATTGATGTGTTAATGTTTTTCGGCACCTCAATGAAGTCGAAATAGTTTTTAGTTCGCGCGGTATCGTGCAGGTACAAAAATCACTTAAGTCATTTATACCAAAAAACCGCTGGACGGAATATTATAAAAATCTTTTCAGATTATATTGTCGCTAATACGCTTCGAACGGCACCTCAAGTAAGTCAATATCTTTTGTGGTTCGGGCCATATCGTGCAGGTACAAAAATCACTTACGCCGCTTAAACAAAAAAACGGCTCGACCGAATTTTATGAAAATCTTTTCAGATCATATTTTGGTTAATACTCTTCGAACGGCACGTCAACTAAGTCGATATCTTTTATAGTTCGCGGGATATCGTGCAGGTACAACAATCACTTAAGTCATTTAAACCAAAAAACCGCTGGACCGAATATTATAAAAATCTTTTCAGATTATATTGTCGCTAATACGCTTCGAACGGCACCTCAAGTAAGTCAATATCTTTCGTGGTTCGGGCGATATCGTGCAGGTACAAAAATCACTTACATCGCTTAAACAAAAAAACGGCTGGACCGAATTTCATGAAAATCTTTTCAGATCATATTTCGGTTGATACGCTTCGAACGACACCTCAACGAAGTCGATATCAGTTTTGGTTCGCGCGATATCGTGCAGGAAAAAATGACCACATCCGTACGCACATACACACACACACACACACACATACTTCCTCCCAATTTTTTGCTTAAAATGCTCCTGGGACCTTGAAAGATGAAAATACGTTGAAATTTTCGATTTCGATTTTCGGACCGATTACAATAACTTCCTATACTGGGAAGTTAATAATCCCAAAAATACTTAAACGTTTGAATGATTTACTAATTTTTATCTAATTGTGAATTTATAGGATATAACTATTTGACCATTTTTATCCGGCTCGAAGGACCAATGTTACGGCGCAAGCCGTAATAATAAGAAAAAAATTTTTTTTTTATAAACTTTAAGTTCTTCCAAATTGAAGAACCCACAATATTTACCTTTCTTTTACTTTAGCTTGCAACAGGCAGACGGTACATGGACCACAAGCATTCAGGAGTCATTGAAACTCCTACTCGATACTCACTTTCCTGGCTCAACATCTCTTGCTGCATCTGCAGAAACAGGTTTTGAGGGCCCAGCTAGCACACATAATTTAGGCACCATTGACAGATTGATAAACAGGGATTTACTCCTGTGGTCCATAGAAGGTTTCATGCCTTATAAAACACCGGGACCAGATGGAATTTATCCCATTGAAATTCAGAAAGTCAGTGACCTAATTCTGAATTGGCTCGCAGCCATCTATAGGAGCTCCCTTAGCCTAAGCTACATTCCAACATCCTGGAGAGTAGCGAAGGTAGCTTTCATTCCGAAAGCGGGTAAAATCTCCTACCACAATCCAAAAGACTTGAGACCTATATGTCTCACATCCTTTCTCCTCAAGATACTAGAAAGACTTGTGGAGATCCATGTTAAGCAAAGCATTGATAAAAAACTGCTTTCTCCCTCGCAGCATGCCTACACGAAAGGTAAATCAGTAGACACTGCTCTCCACTCTTTGGTAGCGGTCATTGAAAGATCCCTTGAATTCAAGGAATTCACGTTGGCTGCTTTCTTAGATATTGAAGGTGCTTTCAACAATGTTGAACCCTCTGCGGTCACAAGGGCACTCCAGCGTCTGAATGTTGATGGGTGCTCCAGGTCCTTTATTGATCAGCTGCTAGGATGCAGGGTCATAAAGTCTAGTCTGGGGCTTTCGGAAGAAGTCAGACGGGTTAAAAGAGGCACACCACAAGGTGGGGTCTTATCGCCGCTCCTATGGAATATGACAGTCAATGAAGTATTGATAACTCTAAAGGAGTCTGGGTGCACCACGGTGGCCTATGCTGATGATATTGTGCTGGTGGTGACCGGCAAGTACATCTCAACAATAAGAGATATAATGCAACAAGCATTGAATACTCTTTCTCATTGGGCCACTACAAAGGGTCTAGGCGTCAACCCAACCAAGACTGAAGTAGAGCTCTTTACAAAGAAGCACAGACTTCCCAATTTTCCTCCTTTAAGACTTTGTAATGAAACACTGCATATAAAGGAGGATGCGAAATTTCTAGGTCTCATACTCGATAGGAAACTAACGTGGAGACCGAATCTTATAGAAAGAGCAAATAAGGCCAAAACAGCTCTCTTCCTATGCCAGAAAACGATCGGAGTCAACTGGGGCCTTAAACCCCGCATCGTCCACTGGCTCTATACAGCCGTAATCAGACCTATACTTATGCATGGCATATCGGTATGGTGGACTGCATTACAGAAGATTACGTATCGCAAGATACTGGAAAGGGTCCAAAGAACAGCTGAGCTGTGTATCAGTGGTGCAATGAGAAGCACCCCTACAGCTGCGCTGGATGTCTTATTGCATCTTACCCCTTTGGATATACACGCCGAGCAAATGGCAGCCTGGACGGCTGCCAGGACAAAGGCTTCTCTTGGATGGACTCCATACTCATATGGCCATTCATCCATCCTTAGGAAATTCGCCACCACTGCGAACAACCTAGATTATACTACACCTACGTGGACCTTGGAGAAAGGTTTCAATACCATCATTCCGGCCAGAGATGACTGGACAGATGGTGTTATCCCAACTGGGTCATTATGTATCTTCACAGATGGCTCAAAAATTGGGAATAATGTAGGCTCTGGTATCTTTTCCGAGGCATTAAATATAAATACCTCTCTTCGTCTACCCGACCACTGCAGCGTCTTCCAAGCGGAAGTCACTGCGATCTGGGAGGCTCTCGAATGGTTGAAGATAAATAATATATCTCATAAGAATATATGTATTCTATCGGATAGCCAGGCGGCCCTCAAGGCTCTTAATTCTGTCGTCCACGACTCTTCTGAACTGCCGCAGGTCTCTGTGTGAGACTGCCACTCAGTTTGACATAACACTGTGTTGGGTTCCTGGACACAGTGGGATTAGGGGAAACTGTAGGGCAGATGAGCTTGCTAGACAGGGAACCGAAGTGCAAAGGACACCCCACTTAACCCGAATGGGAATGCCCTTAGCCACCTATAAACTAGCTGTGAGAAAAATCAGCTTATCTCGAGCCGGGATGAGATGGACCACAGCAACGGTTTGTCGCACTCTTCATGCAATGTGGCCAACTTTGGACGCAAAGCGTTCAAAATCTCTGGTTCAGTTGAACAAAAAGGAGATAAGCCACGTGGTAAGGGTGCTGACTGGTCACTGTCCCTTCGGCCCACACGCCGAAAGATTAGGACTCCCCCACAACGACTTATGTAGAAGTTGTGGTAATGAAGAAGAGGAAGAAACTGTCTCCCATATTCTCTGTACATGTCCCGCCCTAGCAAGGAAAAGAGGGACTCTACTTGGCTCACCTTTCCTTGACGGATTGAGCGAGCTGCAAAATATTGGTGTCTCTAGACTCTGTCGCTTTATTAAAAGCTCGAAATGGCTTGAAATGGCCTGAACTATGTCCCAATACCAGAATGGCATCACAATGGGCCCAATGGCGTGCCTAAGTGGGCTCCCTGGTGGGGGCAGCCATTTCAACCTAACTAACCTTTACTTTAGCTTTCTGTAATGGTTAAAGGTTGCGGAATCAAAGATAAAAATGGTTTAAAAAACTTATATTATCTCCTACAAATTACACTTCTAATTAATTCTAAATTCCTCTAAACTCTACTTTACTTTAATATTCAATTTTTAAGTTTTTAAATTTCAAATTGCTTATAACTTCTTCTTCTTCTTCTTTGATCCGTTAGCTGGCGGTCCGAGCGGGACGGCCCCGCAACGGATACGCTGCTGTCGGTGCCGCTTTGAAAAATGCGGTTTCTTGCCTAGTTTTTACGATCAATTCGGCAGGTCGACAACCCTCCTCCTTTCACACCCTGGACTTGGGACCAGGCGACGGCGGAGTTGCTTATAACTACTTATACTATTACTGCTGCCTTTATTTATCTGAAAATGTAATTATTAGTAAATCATTCAATCTTTATTTCAAATTCAATGTTCTTTACTTTTGTTCCTTATTTCTCTATTCAGAATATAATTAGGTCACCACAGTGTCCCGGTTGTATTCCAGCTGCTGTAGCTGACCAATAATTGTTTTTGTTAATCGCTTGTGCTTCCACTGTGACCCGACTTAGGTCTGTATGACCTTGCGGGATTCAGTGCACACAGGAGAAATGGCGATTTATTCGCAGTCTTCTTCCTTTTTTGCTGTCCTATTTTAATTTACAGCCTATAATGTTTTTCACCTGCCACTGGTTTGGACTTCTTAAACCAGGGTCAAAGCCTTTCATACGCTATGGATCTATGTATACGCAACTTTGTTACGAATCAATATTGGACATTTAGGTAATTAATATAGAGCGAATTTCGCTCAACCTTTAATTTGTTTTTAGTCGAGATTCGACTTTGACAATTTAAATATTTAAAATTAATTTATGATGTCTGCTAATCACGAGCCGTGAGTTCCAGAAATCAACTAAAATCCGATTACACGAATTAGTGTTTAGCGATTATAGTATATAACCGCTAGAATATAGTTTAAATTGGATTCTTCAACAGAGATTCCTAAGCAGTAAATCTCTGATGGAGAATGAAATATTAACATTCGACTTATAGCAAAAAAAACTCCACCAATTTTGGCGTCCACACAACTACGTTGTTAGTACTTTTTATATGTTAAACCTAACAAAGTAATTGTCGGTGAAAACCCGACAATTATCTACGCCCTAATCAATGTTTTATGTTAGTTTTATAAACCGTGATATCCGCCACCAGTGGTTATGACGTATATTCAGTATATTTTTTTTTCTAAACCTGACACAGGAATTGTCGGTAAAAACCCGACAATTATTTACGCCCTAATATTTACTTGTGAAAATTTTGTCGGGATACGACCACCACCAAAAGTGAATTTAAAATTTAATAAAAGTTTTTTTTTGTTACGCCTGTCTAACCTTTTCAAATTGCCGGTAAAAACCCAGACAATATCTAAATCCCTAATATAAGTATACGCTTTGATAGCCTCTCTGACGACTTCGTCTGATCGACTGGTCAAGTTTCCTTCGCGCAGGAACTTTTATTCTTCGTCTTCTATCGAAGTGAAAGATGGCGCTTGGTGGAGCTTTTTCACCACGGCGCGATCACTTTGCAGTGGTTTCAATTTATACCATTTCCATAATTAAAGCTTTCATTAAAGCTTTTTGTTTATATTTACTGGGTGACATAAGGTAAGTGTTTGTTTATTTCTTATAGTTTTTCTATTTTGATTTATTTTATTTATTTTTAGGAAGGAAGCGGACAGGATTTCAGGATTATGTTACAGGTAATTTTTTTGTGATCATTTTTTATTTATTAATTGCATTTTAGCCTGATTTTATGACTCTTTTGGCCCTGGTGGTGGTAGGCGTCTGTCAGGTTTGTTTTTGTCTGTTTTGGATTTATAGTTTATTTTAATATTTTTATTTTCAGGCCAAAACATCCTTTGTACTACTAGTCCGTCATGTCGTACACGTCATGGTGCAATGTGTAGTAGTAAGCTTAGCTCGAAGGACTTGACCAAAAAGAACAAATTTTGCGGTAACTGCTGGAAATCCCGGGAAGAACCGCAATTTTCTGAAACTGTATTACTAGAAAACAAATCCCCGTCAAAAAGTGCTAATCCAAGGTTTGAAAAATTCGCGCTGTTTGTAAAGGGTAACGAAATTTTGCACCATTTTTAAAGGTTGTCGGATTTTGACAAGTGTAGTTTTGTTCGAAGGCTATCGCTGTGCAGAACCCAAAAAAATCACTTCGTTTAGAACGGGTCTCATTCCATCGAGTTTATTAGATATTAGCAAAACTTGTCAATTTAAGGTCTTTCTGTGTAACTGATGTTTTTCTATTTAAACAAAAAACGTCCGACCGAATATTATGAAATTTTTTCAGAGCATTTCTTCGTTAATATTCTTTTTTCGGCACCTCAATGAAGTCGATATAGTTTTTAGTTTTGGCGGTATCGTGCAGGTACAAAAATCATAAACGTCGTTTAAACAAAAAAACGGATTAACCGAATTTTATGAAAATCTTTGTAGATCATATTTTGGTTAATACTCTTCGAACGGCACCTCAACTAAGTCGATATCTTTTATAGTTCGCGAGATATCGTGCAGGTACAAAAATCACTTAGGTCATTTAAACCAAACAACCGCTCGAGCGAATATTATAAAAACCTTTTCAGATTATATTGTCGCTAATACGCTTCGAACGGCACCTCAAGTAAGTTAATATCTTTCGTGATTCGGGCGATATCGTGCAGGTACAAAAATCACTTACGCCGCTTAAACAAAAAAAAACGGCTCGACCGAATTTTATGAAAATCTTTTCAGATCATATTTCGGTTAAGGGGCTATCCATAAATTACGTCACACGTTAGGGGGGAGGGAGGGGGTCGGCGAAGTGTGACATTGTGTGACAAGGGGTGGGGGGGGGGGTCTTAAATTTTGTTACGTCACATTTCAAAATCTAATATATCTAAATATAGTAATACTGCTCATTACGCGAAGGATACGTTCCGCAAAATCTCGCGTTAAAGCTGGTGACAGACACACGCGCAATGGCGGTTGTGTGATCTGTGTATTCTTTTTCTATCCTACAGAGCGTCTCTTTGTTTTAGGTACTAATCTCATTACTACAATAGTCCATGGAAAACTTACTCCAACATTGCAAAAATGCAGGACAAGGTTTTATTTTTGGGATGTGTAGGGGGTGTTAGTGTGAGCTTAAGTTTGAGTTTTCGGGATTCTAACCCCCCCCCCATTTGGCCGCCATCTTGGAAAACGTGTGCAAATGGTTTTTCCACTATATCTCCGAAACGGTACATCTTACCGAAAATTTGCAAGGACACTTTTTGTTTAGAATTAAATAATCTACAATTTATTACTTGGAAATTTTGTGGTAAAATGAATAATTAAGAAGTTATAAGCCTTAGAACACAAAAATTAGTCACAATATTTTCTTTTAAAGGCTATAACTTTTTTTCCTTCAGCTTTAACAAAAAAAATAATAACAAGTTTTTTGTAGAGGGTTTCATTAGGAATAATTTTCATTCATTACTTTTTTAATTTCATTCACTACGAAGGGTTTTACAGCGCCCCGAAGGTATGGAAGTGACAGATTTTCGGAATATTTTATTACAATTTTACCTCCTAGAAATTAGCAATAACAGCTAGCAAGTAATAATAATGAATGAATGACTATACGTTATAAGAAATGCCGATGTTTGAGTAATGTAATAAAATTGTTTCGCATTTTTTTGCGGGTTTTAATTGCTGTTATGCCATGTTTTATAAGGTACGATATGGTTTAAAATGAAATTCTTTGAATAATAACATGCGTTACTCCAATTTTTTAAAATAATTTGTTTTAGGACTACACAAAAAAGTATTTCATTTATTCTAACTATCTAGCAACATACGGGCGTATTCATTTTATGACAAAGGTTTGCATCACAAACTGAATACGTCCATATTTTGCTAGATAGGTAACATAATTGAATAAAGCACTAAATTGTAGATTATTTAATTCTAAACAAAAAGTGTCCTTGCAAATTTTCGGTAAGATGTACCGTTTCGCAGATATAGTGGAAAAACCATTTGCACACGTTTTCCAAGATGGCGGCCAAATGGGGGGGGGGTTAGAATCCCGAAAACTCAAACTTAAGCTCACATCCCAAAAATAAAACCTTGTCCTGCATTTTTGCAATGTTGGAGTAAGTTTTCCATGGACTACAATTCTTAGTAATAACTTCTAGATGCAAAATTGCACAATATGTGACGTCACACTAGGGAGGGGGGGTCTCCCAAATGTGACCAGCTGTGACAAGGACGGGGGGGGGGGGGGTCAAAAAATCATGAAATTCGTGTGACGTAATTTATGGATGGCCCCTAATACGCTTCGAACGACACCTCAACAAAGTCGATATCTTTTTTGGTGCGCGCGAGTTAAGAAAAACACAATTTATTTTTATATTTTTAATTATTCTTTAATGTGCTTCTAGTTTGAGATATAAAATTGAACTGAACTATTTAAGATTAAAATTATTACATGAAAGCTTTTGAGTGCATTTTGCATGGGAAAAAGAATGCAAATGGATGCAGGTGTTATTCTGGGAAATTTGGTTGTGGGAAAGGAAATGACTTTTGTTGTGGGAATAAAAATGTTGAGGGATATTTATGGGAATGGAATTTGTGCAGCATGTTTACATTTAATTAAACGGGACTCGTAACTCCTCCATTCCCAGAGGTCAGCGTGGGCCAAAGAAATTTTATCCTGATAGGTGCCATTGCTGAGATAATCGGTGCGATTCGATCTTGCTGAGCGTTGAGATTTGATTGGAATCTGCGGCGTATGAAGTAGCAAATAACTATCACGATGAGGATTAGAATTATGATGAAACTGGCCGATGGTTTGTAAGGACTTCTTTGAATCAGGAAGGTTTCCGTAACTTCGCTCCTCTCTGCAAATTGGTATGTGTCCAGGTAAATACTATTATTTTCAGGTAAATACTAATTATTTGATGTTGTGGTGTTGATTTGCTTAAATATGGTAGGATAAATGTTAACTTCATCCCAGACGATGTTTTCTGTTGCCATGTAGGTGATTCTGTTGATTGTGGTCTCGCAATTGGTGAAGTGGATGAGTACTGTTCCCTCTATTTGTTGATTGGGTCCGCAAGTGGTGAATATACTTAGTTGTCTTCGAGATGTTCATCAGGACTATGTGATTTGGCTCTGGTTGGAAAATTTCTAGAGTGGTTCTTCTTTCTTGTACCTACTTCGCAATTAGCTGGTTTATTATTTATGAGGTTGCCTAAACAATTAGAATCGAGGATTTCTTCCTGTTGTATTGATTCTCGGCAGTAATATATTCTTTCAATTTTAGTGCATTTTGTGTCGTAATATACTGAATTTTATTGTTATTAAGGAGAATATAAGGTTTTGTTTGGATGATTTTGGTCTGGTTTATTGGTAATGGTATAACATGGAATAGGGAGAACGTTTCATTGGATAATATAGGTATTTGGATATTGAAGATAATATTGGTGTTGTTGAAGTAAGCCTGTAGTTCTAGTAGTTCGTATATGTGTTCAAAAGATTTAATTTCTATTTTCTGGCTTTTAAAAATGAGGTATAGCTGTTTAACTCTGTTGGACTTAAAATTTGTTTGGAGATAATATTTAATTTTGCGAGAAGTATAGCTTCGGATATACTGTTTAAATGATTAGAGAGCAAATCTATATTGTAGTTTATCTGATTTAAAAATTGGAAGTATCTGAAATGTATATTTTCGTTTTTGATTGTATTTTTAAATTAACTTTGGGTCTTCTTGAGATAGTCTGTAATCGTTTCTTGTTGGGTATTAATATCTTTTGTTATGTTCTCAAATCGTGCAATCATTTGCCTATTAATTTTTACTTAATCATTAATTTCTATTTTTAAAATATTTTCGTTAGCCGTTAGGCTTTCAATTTCTTTATTAATTCGTATGGCATCATTAGCGTCCATATTTCCCGTAATAGTCTTCAGTACTGCACCTAAACCGTCAATTAATCCTCTTTTTACTCTGTTTCTAGGCTTTAAAGTTTTAAATCTGTGTTTTAGTTCGTCAAACTTCAGGTTGGTTATCTGTAAGGAGTCTGCAATTTCCACAGCTTCGTTTGAGTCTGAGAAAGTCTTTAGTGAGTCTGTTATCTTTTTTATGTTTTCTTCATATTTGTTCAGTCGTACTATATGTAGTAGGTTACTTTGTCCTTTTAAAAGTCTAGCAGTCCCTAGGTTCATTTGGAGAATTCCCTTGCTGTTCGTTAGGTTTTTGATTCAGAGTTATGATCCTGAAATTTACGAGGTCTTTTTAGATTTGATTTATGAAGTTTTTTGTTTGCACTAGTAATAACAGTTATACTTTATTATTTTTATTGATCTTGTGTTTGCTAAACCTATTAGTTAATTTATTTCTTCTACACTCTTTTCTGCAAACTACACTACCTTCATTATATGGTTCTGGGTCTTCCCGTTTTTTCTAATTTTCTCTATGTTTAGATTTTGTTTCTATCTTAGATTTTATAGCAGGATATATTTGTTCTTGGAATTTATTGAACTTAGCTATGTATTCATGTGCATTTCTATTTTCTACATTATTACCAAAATATGTTCTGCCGGAAAATATATCAATTCAATGGGTCAATTTTGTTACAGAATGGATGGCATTGTTTATGTAATAAGGGTTTCGTTGATAATTTCGTCATAATCCCTTTCTTTATGTTAATTATAGATAATTCTATATATTTCTGTTAATGTCGAATGTAGTCTCTCAACAGGTGAGTTACTACTGCTTTGTTGATATGATGTAGTGTGAAGGTTAATGCAATATTGTTTGCAAAAATCTTTGAAGATCGTTGCCGTGAATTCAGTACCTTGGTCGGTGATAATTTTTTTTGGCATGCCGTGTAGGCTAAGAAGTGTTTTAAATTTTTTATGATTGTTAAACTGTTTCTAAAGGGTAATGTACATGCAGTTGCAAATTTGGAAAATTTGTCTATAATAGTGAGGATTTGTTTACCGTTTATGGAATATATATCGATGTGCAGGATATCAAGAGGCTTGTTAGAAATTTCCGGTATCATATGTTTTACTTTAGGGGGGTTTTTATCGTATTTAAGAATTTGACAAGTCTCACAATTGTTAATAACTTTAGTAATTTTGTTCTTTAGAAATGGAAAATAGTATTCTCTTTTAAGGTGTATGAGAGTTTCATTTATACCTCTATGGTTGAAATTAAGATGGTGTTCATTGATAATCCTGTCTTGTTCGTCATTCTCTTGAACGTCGGTAAGTAGTTCTGTGCATCTGACTATTTTAAAGGTCTTAGATTGCGATAAGTACTTTGAGTACACTAATTGAACAATTGCGAATATGTCGTCACTGGTGTAAATAGCACTTAAACGGTTGGGTGGAAGGCACTTTTTTAGTATTTCGGTAATTGTTTGTTCGGACAGATCAGTTATCTGCAGAATTCTCCTCTGTTTATTTTTAAAGGGTATCTCTAATATTTTTTTGGGGTATGCTATTGGAAATCTTTATAATTAATTGTAAGCAAAATTCGTTTAAGGGTCTTTCGGAGATAGGGATCCCGTCATCCATATTTTCTCTCGCAGAGTGAATGGTTGTGGTTGATCCATTATTGGTCAGTATCGAGGTGTTGGTACTTCTAGAATTCGACTCAGAAACATTAACTTCTATTCGATTATGTTGGGTTTTTTTGGATCTGATTCTACTCAAGGCATCTGCATTTGAGTTTAGTGACCCCTTTTTTTAGGTTATTTCGTAGTCAAATTCTTCTAACTTGAGTCTCCAACGTACTTAGAATACAAAACTACAGGAAGGGCCCTCGCCCAATTAAAACGTAGTGAAATTCGTTTTGTATGAGTGCCCACGCTTTGGTAGTTGTTTGTACACTACAAGCGTAAAAACCGAGTAAAATAGAGGAGGGGCAAGAGCGAGTTAAAATTATGAGTTATGAGTAATCGACGGTGCTAACACATGTGGGTGATATATTAAGCCTAACAAAGAAATGTAAACAATTGCCGAAGCAAGAGTTAGTGCAATCAAAGTCAACTACTACCTGGCACCGTCTTCAAAAGTGATTCTTCTTTCTAGATCCATTCTTATTGGATTGATGTTGTTAAGAATTACAAACAATTATTTCATCCTTTTTTGTGCATCGCGGGTTTTTTTCTGAAGTCGGTTTTTAAAATTTTTTTTTATTTCGTGCTTTTTAGTCCATTCATTTTTTAATATTGCCTGTCATTGCAAGGAGCCTACGTTTTTACGACGCCACATAGCGAAGTGTATTCTACTTGTCACACCTTTTCATTTGATACCCATGTCTGGGGTCGGGGAGCGCAATTGCAAAATTTGATTGCAGATTGTATTGTCATGCGAACTATACGTATGTGCAAAATTTGCAGTTGATCGGTTATATGGAACTGGGTCAAAATCAAGTTGCAAGATTTGTTTACACTATACACACATACAGATCAAGATAATATAAGGCATATAAAAAGTTAAGTTGCCATTGATATCGGGGAAATTAAATGTAAACAATAAACTTCTTTGATTCTTCATCCACGTCATGGTATATTTATTTATTCGATATAAACAAATTTCAAATTTCAAAATTCGATATTGCAAATTTCGCCATAATTTTGTTCTCATCGGCTTTTGTTCTGGAAGCAAATTTACAGACGCATTCACGTCGAAAACTTGTTTAATATGGAACAAAATTCCCCGAAGGAAATTAAAAAATAATTATTTTGTCGATATATAGAAAAAAAGCACCGCGAGCCCTTGGGATCGAACTCGCACCCCACAGATCCCACAGACAAGAATACTTGGCTCCAGCCCTTTGCGCTATGTCAAGTACTATCGGTCGCTGACCAATATGTTAATAAATGATTTCAGAAAAAAGAAAAAGAGAAAAAGAAAAAAACCAGCTGCGCCGACCAGAATCGAACCTGTAGCGCTGAATCGAGGACCCGACGCTCTACCCACTCCGCCACCGGGCTGCTGCCAGATTGACAACAATAAAGTAATTTGTTCGGTGCCCATGAAATGTTTAGGTTGAACTTTAACAGGTTGAATTTTAACAGTTTTTTCTGCCTAACTTCGAACTCCGTTATCAGAATTTAGAAAAAATTTAACGGGACCACCGTGGGAAGCTCCCCCTTCAAATGAACCAAAAAAAAAGCAAAAAAGTTATTGGGTTACAAAGTTATGCGTGAACAGGACCACAAAATACCTACACGTCGAATTGAGTAACCTCCTCTTTTTTTGAAGTCGGTTAAAAAAGATTACTACAAATTGCAAACAGGTTCCACAAAAAATACTCACCTGTCAACCCCAATACACGAATCGCGGGCTCCTCCTCCTCTATTCCCCCGCTAAAACCTGAAAATATAAACTAAAATTAGTAAATAATCTAAAATAGAAATAAATTACTTACCAAGTACGAGAAAAATCCATCTGACGTCTACAAGTCAGAGGAGAACAGCTGATCGGACTTCGCACGCCGATCTAGTACATAACCCGAAATTATGTACTTCGAGAACGAAGCCCCCTACTACAGAATAGCCTCAACCATTATTCAAAGAGAAATAAATACCGACGCACAGACGGCGTTAAATCAGATTGCTTTTAATCTTTCTAGAGTCTTGAACTAGAAGATAAAATCTGTATTGAGGTTTTAGCAATAAAGCAATTTCAAAGCCTAAGTATCGAACTTAGCATTCTGAAAAGACAGAATTGAGGTCTTTTCCCAGTAAAGCCCGAATTAAAGACAGTTTTGAAGTCTTTAATACAGCAGTAACTTAATCACCAAAATTGATTTCAGCAGTTACTCTAACCAACCACAGAGGGACGAATTTGCGAAGAAACAAGGCAAAGCAGTCCAGTAAGCAGAAACCAGGCAGCAAGCAGCAACCAGGCAGCAAGCAAATCCCAAGCGATTCACAAGAAACGAAACCAGAGTGCAGCAACACAAAGGTTATTCCTGGCTGTTCTAATTGCAGAACACATCAGTCGAAACATCAATCATCACGCTGACAGATAGGTGGCGTTATTCATTTAAGTTACCAGAGCAAGCAATATTTTGGTAATTTTTATTTACAAAACAGATACGAAATTTCAAGTAATAAATAACGAATTAAAGATTGAATTGAAATATTTTGGCAATTTGTTGAATTTTTATTGAAGTTATATTTGAGAAAATCTAAGAATTAATTGCGAATAAATAGTAATTTTGATTTGTGGAAAAGGTTATCTTTTTATTGAATCGCACCCTTCCGGCACCTTTTTATTGAGTCAGAAATTAAATTGCTAATTCTGAACAGTGGTCCTTCGAGCCGGATAGTGATTCAATAAGATAACTCAAGCCGCAATTCAGAAACATGGAAGAATTACTCAATCATCAAAAACGACTTCGAGAACGCATCGAGAAGGCATATCGCAACTTTTCCAAGGATGGACTAAGTAGAAAAACGGAAACATACTTCCAAAAGAAACTCGACGGTCTCGATGACAACTGGAAAAAGTTCCGCAATAACGAGGAGAAAAGAATGAGCAAGACGCTAAGTGAAGCCGAACACAAGCATCCATACTTCAAGGACGATTGGTACGCAGAAGTGAAAGAAACTTACATAAACACCTATTCCGCAATCAACGAAGAATACCTCAAGATCCGTCGAGCCGCAGACCCAAGAGCCGAGCAGTCATCAACAGATCTAAATAATAGTCAAATTGCTCACCATAACAACGAGGTAAAACTTCCACGAATCTCAATACCCACATTCGCAGGCGACTTACAGAAACTACCGACCGAAACTCACGAGCAGTGGGAGCAATCCCAGAGTACTAAGTCAAGGCAAACCATTCCGACATGGCCACAACTGCATACTTTCCTCGAAACGAGATTCAGGACGTTAGAAGCTGTCAACAACCCATCAAACAGCAAGCATGAACATCACGAGAGCAAAGCCAGGGAGCACCCAAGAAGAAGAACCCAAGCCTTCCACATCACAAATCAAAGCGTATGCATCCTGTGCAAAGGCGCACATGCCATAGGGAAATGCCCCAAATATGTGCAGTTCAGCATCGATGATAGATTTAAAACAGTCAAATCAAAGGATCTATGCATCAATTGCTTGAGAGCAGGCCATCGCTTATCACAGTGTCCCAGTAAAGGTAGGTGTTTCCAATGCGGAAAGACTCACCATACAACCTTACACAGAATCCAGTCAGCGAGTCAAACCAATAGCAGGGTTTCACCGCCCACAAGTCCAAACGA
Organism: Thereva unica; assembly: GCA_949987705.1. NCBI lineage: Eukaryota > Metazoa > Arthropoda > Insecta > Diptera > Therevidae > Thereva > Thereva unica. The sequence goes on along the minus strand of OX465281.1, from coordinate 153,256,049 downwards.
TGAATTACCATCTAACCAAACACACACATACTTCGCTCAGGCAGCACCCTACGACTGCCAACAAGTACAATTAGCTACAGCCCTGGTCACCGTAGTATCTCCAACTGGACGAGAGCAGGTCTGCAGAGCACTCATTGATCCCGGATCTCAATCCTCATTCGTACGTGAGGCAGCGGTTCAAAATCTACAACTCAAAAAGAAGCCAATACAAACAGCATTAACCGTGATCGGTAACATGCCAGCGGGGAAAATCACAAAGTGGACCTCGCGGCAACTAAAGACACGAAACCAACAGGCGAAGAACATCCAGGTCCAGGCAATGGTAATTAACAAAATAACTAATCCATTACCAAATAGTGAATGTTCTAGCAAGGATTGGACGCACTTAGAGGGTCTCGAATTAGCGGATCCAACGTTCCACAAGCCGGGTCACATCGACGTCCTTTTGGGAACAGATGTATTCCCCATGATCATCTTGGCCGGCCTAAGGAAAGGCAACGAGGAAGCCCCAGTGGGACAAAACACGGTGTTTGGGTGGATCATCTCTGGGAAGACGACTCCAGCTGCACGAGCAAGTGCACATGTGAAAACATTCTTCACCGAGGTGACTCCTAACGACGAGCTAAAGAGATTCTGGGAACTAGAAGAACTTCCATCAAGATCCAAGTGGACAACCGAAGAAACCCGCTGTGAAACCCATTTCAACAACAACGTCACTAGATGCAGCAACGGACGTTACCAAGTCCGGCTTCCATTTGTAGCTGATAAAATACAACTTGGCGCATCAAGACACATCGCCATTCGAACATTGATGCAAATGGAGAAACGATTCCAACAAGATCCCGATTTGAAAGCGGACTACGTCAAATGCATACAAGAATATTTGACGTTAGGTCACATGGTGCCTGCCACCACCCCCGAATCAACACTTCAAAACCAACTGCCTAACGGCACGACAACATATCGATGTTGTTACCTGCCTCACCATGCTGTCATCAAACCGAGCAGCACGACCACCAAACTGAGAGTAGTTTTCGACGCATCCCGTCCGACTGCCAACGGAAACTCACTCAATAGCGTATTACTGAATGGTCCAGTGATACAAGACTCTTTGATGTCTACTCTCATGCGATGGAGAAAATATCGAATTGCTTACATGGCCGACATCGAGAAGATGTACCGGCAGATACGAGTTCATCCAGACGATGCCGATTACCAGCGGATTGTTTGGAGGGAATCACCAGATCAGCCTATACGAGACTACAAACTCTTGACTGTGACGTTCGGAACAAAGAGCGCTCCTTTCCTTGCCATCCGAACCATGCACCAATTGGCGAAAGATGAAGCAGAAATGTTCCAAATCGGCTCCAACGCTGTACTCAACGATTTCTACGTTGACGATTTGATGACTGGCGCAGATAACATAGAAGAAGCAAGACAGAAACAAAGGCAATTAATTCAGCTTCTCCGAGCTGGAGGGCTAGAGCTCCGAAAATGGGCCGCGAATCACAACACCATCTTGGAAGAAGTTCCGGCAACCGATCAAGAGGTCTCATTTCCACTCGCAGTGAATGCAGAAGAAGTCAAAGCTCTTGGCTTATTATGGAATCCTGCCAGCGATACACTGTCGTACAAGGTCAGCATGGAGTCAGCACCAGAAATATATACAAAACGGAAAATATTGTCCGAAATTGCGAAGCTGTTCGACCCCATCGGCTGGCTAACCCCAGTAACAATTAATGCCAAAATTTTAATACAAAGTCTTTGGCTGACAAAACTCGACTGGGATGAAATAGTCCCGATCAACATCGATCAACAATGGCGAAAGTTTCGAGCAGACCTCCAAGTCATCCAAACTATTCAAATCCCGCGATGGATTGAAGCTCACAACAAATTCCAGAACATCGAAATCCATGGATTTTGCGACGCATCCATCAAAGCATATGCAGCAGCCGTATACATCCGGACACAGGACGAAGACGGCAACTGCCATTGTCACTTAATCGCTGCCAAAAGCAAAGTGGCACCCATCAAGACCATCTCACTGCCAAAGCTAGAGTTATGCGGAGCACACTTGTTGGCCAAATTACTGGCGCAAGTAAAGAACGACATGAAGTTCGATCAGGTAACAACACATGCTTGGACTGATTCTACAATTGTACTCGCATGGCTGAAAAGACACCCATCATCATGGGAAACATTTGTGGCGAACAGGGTCTCACAAATACATCAACTGCTAGACCAAAGTAGCTGGAGTCATGTTAGAACAGAAGACAACCCTGCCGACTGCGCCACAAGAGGACTATCACCGAGTGAATTGAAACCACATAAGTTATGGTGGACAGGCCCTCATTGGCTCCAACAGACAAAGGAGCATTGGCCCAAAAGGAAGGAAATCCAAGATACCACGGTGGGAGTACGAAAAACCACCACCAATCTGCATATCGAAGTAGATCCCTCCAATCACGATCTGATCAACAAATATTCGTCATTAACGAAACTGCTAAGAGTCACAGCATATTGTCGACGGTGGTTAAAAGCATCAAAATCATCATCCAGCCTTCCTCAGCCTAGCTACCTAACTTCAAGAGAAATCCAAGCAGCCCTACAGTGCTGGATAAAAAACGTCCAATCACAGGAGTTTGAAGAAGAAATACGAGCAATACAGTCAAAACAACCAGTGTCCAGCAAAAGTAAACTCATAAGATTGACACCGTTCCTCGATCAAGAAGGTATTTTAAGAATAAAAGGTCGCATCCAGAATGCCAATACAACGTTCGCCGAAAGCCATCCCATCATCTTGCCAGAGAAGAGCCCATTAGCTAAACTCATCATCGACAATATCCATCGCACGACATTACACGGAGGCACACAGCTAATGTTACATATGCTAAGGCAGAAGTATTGGATTTTAAACATACGAAACGCAGCAAGACGTCATAACTACAAAGGTATTCGCCAACCAGCAACGAACCCTAAAGAAAAAATACCACAATGGCATTTCCGCCGGAAAACAAAACTATCTTAATGAGCTCCCTCGAAGCACTTTTCTTTGAAGCTTAACGCTTCAAGGCGGGGAGAATGTTCCGGCGACACTGAAAATAAAAAACAAGCAAAAAGGCAATATATAAAATAAAACACAAATTTATCAATATCTTTCACTTTTATTGAATGATAAAACAAACTACACGAATCTACAGAAAAAATACAACAAAAACACACGTAAAAGGACGTCACTACACAAAAACAAACAACAAGAAATTTATACCTGGAAATAGAAAAAAAGTTATTAAATGCAATTATTTAAATTACAAGGTCTTACCTTTTAAAGGGGATAAACAATCCAAAATAATGATGAAAAACAATCCAAGGCGCTGAAAACACCAACCAAAAACCCATCCAGATCCATCCAAAGAAAATGCCGAAATGCCGTCGGCAAATCGACATTCTGTAAACAAAAAAAGATTACTACAAATTGCAAACAGGTTCCACAAAAAATACTCACCTGTCAACCCCAATACACGAATCGCGGGCTCCTCCTCCTCTATTCCCCCGCTAAAACCTGAAAATATAAACTAAAATTATGTTGTTGTTGTTGTTGTTGTTGTGTAGAAAAGTTTACTAGCAGAGCTAGTGAACCCTGAAACAGGGTTTCTTACTGGTCCAGCCTTGCAGCTATATAGACCACGATTCAAGATTTATGATAAATTTAATAGACCAAGAGCCAGCGACGTATTTTGGGTTGTCATTTCATTAGTCATGAAAATTTCCACACTGAATCTTATACACCTGCTGAACAATAAAAGCTAGTTCTGGCAACCCCCAGTGGCCGGAATGTAGTACCCTAAAATTACAAAAGGGGTAGGAAATAAAGTTCAATTTTGTTATATTATTAGTCATGAATTTTCAGGAGTTTATTTTTGATGGTATTCTCTATTTATAAAAATTATTGCCAGAACATTTACCCGTCACCAAAGTGCCGCCAGAACGCTGTAAATATTCATTTAACAAAACGATATTTTTGTGATTTCATTATAGTTCAGTCGACAGAGTCAGACTAAATGTTAACTCACGAAACTTTTTCTAAAAATATAGTTTTTCGTGAGTAGAATATGTTAAAAAAAAGTTTTGGAAAATCGGTTGTACGCTACCCCTAAAAACAACCCCCTAAAAACAGAAAATTTCGTTTTTGGTTAATATCTTTTAAACGGAAAGTCCTATCCTAAAATATTGTTTACAAAGTTTGTAGATCATGCGATTATCTACAAAAAATGATATTATACATTTTCCCGTACGAATCGCTGTTCATGAGATATCGCCGTTTTAAAGATTTAAGATACTCATCCCCTAATTCTCAACTTGCATAGGTCATCAGACGTTCAATAAATCCTCTGTTGCACTACATGGCTATTATTATCAGGGGTGATTCCAGGATGGTTTTGAAGAGACAAATTGTTCTAGAGAGGGGGCTATGCCCACTATCCACTACGATACAGAGTGTTTACCAAAGAAAAAATGAAATTGTTTTTTTAATATCTACAAGATATGGAGGTTCAAAATATGACCAAAATTCCAAAATATTGTAATTTTTCTGGAAAAACGAAGAATATTGGGATTTAGATGACACTTTTTAATTCCATATCGTGTAAACGGAGTCCCTAAAGTTCCTGTTCTAAATATCATATAAAATAATACACATTTACCTAAAAGATGAACCTAATTACATTGCTCTACGATAATTCGTCTAGGAGTTATTCAACTTTAAGTAAATATTAAAAAAATACATTTTTTACTTTCGTAAACACCCTGTATCGTAGTGAATAGTGGGCATAGCCCCCTCTCTAGAACAATTTGTCTCTTCAAAACCATCCTGGAATCACCCCTGATAATAATAGCCATGTAGTGCAACAGAGGATTTATTGAACGTCTGATGACCTATGCAAGTTGAGAATTAGGGGATGAGTATCTTAAATCTTTAAAACGGCGATATCTCATGAACAGCGATTCGTACGGGAAAATGTATAATATCATTTTTTGTAGATAATCGCATGATCTACAAACTTTGTAAACAATATTTTAGGATAGGACTTTCCGTTTAAGAGATATTAACCAAAAACGAAATTTTCTGTTTTTAGGGGTAGCGTACAACCGATTTTCCAAAACTTTTTTTTAACATATTCTACTCACGAAAAACTATATTTTTAGAAAAAGTTTCGTGAGTTAACATTTAGTCTGACTCTGTCGACTGAACTATAATGAAATCACAAAAATATCGTTTTGTTAAATGAATATTTACAGCGTTCTGGCGGCACTTTGGTGACGGGTAAATGTTCTGGCAATAATTTTTATAAATAGAGAATACCATCAAAAATAATCTCCTGAAAATTCATGACTAATACTATAACAAAATTGAACTTTATTTCCTACCCCTTTTGTAATTTTAGGGTACTACATTCCGGCCACTGGGGGTTGCCAGAACTAGCTTTTATTGTTCAGCAGGTGTATAAGATTCAGTGTGGAAATTTTCATGACTAATGAAATGACAACCCAAAATGCGTCGCTGGCTCTCCCTCTATAAGGCGGTCAATCGAAGAAACTCTCTCTCTGTGTCATTTCAGTCCCGTACTACCTGACCAAGTAGAGGGCATATGTCAGGGGTGGGCACGCATGAGGTTAATGAGAGCCGCATGTGGGTTTTTCATAATTGTAAAGAGCCGCATTATATGTTATATGTATTATGTAATTTCAAAAATCAAAAATTAAGAGCATTTCCACACCCGTCTGGAATATTCAATAATTTAAAGAGATACGTTTGGAGCCGAACTTGATTCAACGAAGAGCCGCATGCGGCTCTAAGAGCCGCATTTGCCCACCGTTGGCATATGTCAAGTTAACTTAAATTCTATCTTAAGACTAACATCTTATATTGTAACATAGATAAGAAAAATCCGATAAATTTTGGCAATTCAAGTCTCCACAGCTGGACGTGATGGTAAAATGCAAGATAGACACGAAAGGAAGCAGGAGTTGGACAATAAATCTCATCTAGAATTAACATCAAATAGATATGTTGGTCTCTACAAGAAAGCTCGCAAGGATCGAGACCTTCACCATGTCAAAGGGCGCAAGGACTGTTAGAAGTCTGTTCGACTGAGTCAGAATAGGATACTTAGATCTAATTTGTTTATATTTAATACACTTTAAAATTATGTGTTCGGCGTCATTGTTAGCATTACACAGGTTACACAACGGGTTATCTTCAATTTTCCAAGACGTTAATCTCACATCATCATATGTGTGTCCTACAAGGATTCTGTTGATCATTCGAAAGATTCTAGGGGGAAGGGATAGCTTTGAAAACCAAGGAGAGGCGGGAAGTGTGGGGAAAATTGTGGAGAAGAATCTCCCCTTTTCCTGAGATGCATAGTGGTACCTTCTACTCCATTCTTGAAATATTTTAGAGTTAACATTTAAAATGAGATCTCTGGTGCTTAGTTTATGTGGGAAAAACTGACCATCAGTGATGGCTTCACTAGCCAAGGTGTCAGCTCTCTCGTTTTCGGGAATACCACAGTGGGAAGGCACCCACACAAATTTGACACCTTCCAACCTACTTGCGGTGCAGATAATGGACCGGACAACATGATTTTCTCGTTTTGTATCTCTAAGTGCTAGACAGCTATTAAGGCTGTCTGTCAGGATAATGACTTTTTTTTGCTTTTCAGAAACGGCAATTTTTAAAGCCAAATCAATGGCAGAGAGTTCCGCAGACAAGGTTGACATTAACCAAAGTGTTCTGAACCTCTTATCTACTAATGGACCTTGAAAGTGGATTCCTAAACCAACGGTGCTATTTACAATGGACGCATCCGTGGCAATAACCAGCGAATCAGAAGAAAAGGTGTCTCTTTTTTCATTCATGATAGAGTTTATGGTGGAATTGGCAATTTGTGATTTGTTTCCCAGACCGTGTAAAAATTTGAGGTCAAAAGATAAGTTAGAGCAGCTAACAGGAGTGTCAATAGTAGGATGAAGAAGATCAAATAGTTCTTTGTATTTTATAAAGATTTTATCAAAGGGAGAAGAGGGTAGGGTAAGATCAAGAAGGCTCCTAAAATTTTTATTTACAGTGAGGATACGTAATAAATCCTTTGTGGTGATTAAATCGGCCCTCAGATCGGTATTGATTTCATGGGCAAGAGCATATATAGTGTGAACCGGAGTGGAGTGAGTAAGGCCCAAACATTTTCTCAGGAAGTTATTTGTGATGGTGGTAAACTTTTTTTCAAGGGTTTGTGACTCTTGAAAGGACAAGGATCTGGCATATTCCAGCTTTGATCTTATCAAAGATCTATAGAGTAGCATTGTAGTAGCAGGAGCAGCTCCAAATTTTTTACGACTCAGAATGGAAATAATTCTATTGTTGCTGTTCATTGTCTCTAAGGCAATGTTGAGATGTAGTCTGCTCTTGAGATTACTCGTAAAGGTAAAGCCTATAAATTTCAAACTTCTGACATTTTGGACCAAGACATTCCCCAAAGTGATGTTGATGTTTTTGGAGGAGCCAAGGGGCATTACCTTGGATTTGCTTAAGTTGACATTTAGCTTCTTTTTAAGAACCGAGTCATTAAAGGCATTTAAGGCTAATTGTAGTTTAGATTCAACTACCAGAGGTGAGTCACCAGCAGCGATGATGCAGAAATCATCTGCAAATTGGAAGATGTCCACGTCCCAGGTTGTGGTCTCATGAAGAGAGGCAGTATAAAGGTTGAATAGGATGGGGCTAAGAGAGCTGCCTTGAGGTAGCCCCCCAGAGGCTCTCACAGAAGTGTTATGAAGTGTAAGGATCCTGTTGGAGAAAAATTTTGTGATCCATTGAATGTAAGGGAGGGGAATATTGAAGCCTAAAAGAGTGGTGTATAGGATAGTAAGATCCACCATCCACTCTATCATAAGCGTTGTCTAGGTCCAAGACTAACAGGGCCACAAATTTATGTTTTTTCCTTAGGTAGGAAATAGTTTGTTGGATGGAGCCTAGACAAGTGGAAGCTGATCTCCCTTTCCTATAGGCGTATGAGATCACAGGCAGGTAATTATTGGATTCGATTAAGTTGTTGATATGGTTTTTTATAAGAATGTTAATTAACTTCATAGGGACGCAAATTAGGGATATGGGTCTGTAGCTGGATATAGACACCGGGTTTTTGCCACTTTTTAGCAGGGGGACGATTTTAATTTTGAGCCACTCCAAGGGTATGCTGCCAGAAATGAAAGTGTTGTTTAAGAAGGATGTTAGCGCCTTAAATCCACTGGACGAAAGATTTTTGACCATTTGAAAGGTAATTTTGTCTTGGCCGGGGGCCGATTTAGAGCATTTGTCTTTAAGAATGTCTAGCAGGTCAGAGACCGACCAGTTAGGGGTGGAGTTGAGGGAAACTGGGGTGAGCTCGGGGACAAATGAGGGAATAGTTATTTTGCTGCACAGGTGATCTAAGTAACTGTTAGCCGGTAAGTCATTCGCTAGAAACTCGTTGTTGTGCTGTCTGCCTTTAAAGCGTTTAATGACATTCCAAAATTTGCCAATCTGGGTACGATGACAAAGATCATTTATGAAATTGGTCCAGGAATTCCTTTTTGCCTTTTTTTTTGTCCTGATAAAGAGAGCATTTAATTTGTTATGTTCGAGGAGGTCATACATGTTTCTGAACTTATTGTATTTGGCCAGAGCGGCCGATTTGAGACGAAAAAGTCTAAGAAGTTCAGCATTCCACCACGGCTTTGGGATAAACAAGGTATGTTTACCAAAAATTTTTACAGTCGCTTGATCTATAATTTCAGAGATTTTATCAAGAATGTGAGGGTAATCAGTTTCCGCAAGTTCGAGCTTACTCAAACTGTCCATCACTTTAGAGATAGAGACTTTTTGATTTGAGAGCTCTACCACTTTTATAGTCTTCAATTCAGTAATTATCGGCATGTGAGGACTCCCACATAGCGAGACAAATTTAGGAGTAGAAGAAAAACTAAGATCTGAGAAATTTGAGAAGATGAGATCAATGACCGAGTTTGAAGAGTTTGCGGATCTCGGAATGCAAGTAGGCATACCATTATTGTGATTGGAAAAATTGGAGCAGGACATAAGATTTGCCAGGATTTGGCCTCGTCTGTTGGTAATGCTATCACCCCACAGAATGTTTCTCGCATTAAAATCGCCTAGAATGATAGAACGTTGAGACTTAGATGCTACATCTAGTACTTTGGAGATAGATTTTTTAAAAAGGTTGTTGCTTGACTTGACCTCTGCATAAACGGAGAAGATCGAGAAATTGACCTCTAAGTTTGTGGTCGTGATAGAACACGAGTTGAGCATGTTATGGAATTTCAGTTCTTTGAAGGTAATATTTTTTTTTATAAAGATGGCTGTACCTCCATAGCCATCGTGTCGATCCTTTCTTATTATGTTGAAATTGCGGAGTTTGACTTGGACGGAAGGCAGTAGCCAAGTCTCGACCGCCACAAAAATGTCGATGTTATTTAAATTTAAGAACAACTCAATTTCGTCTATATTTTTTTTCAAGCTTTGAACGTTAAGTAAAAGAATCTTTAACATTCTGTTGATTTTTCAATTGAGATTGTGCCTTCCGTTTTATTTAACCATTCCATAATTAAATTCTTCAAAGCGTTTCTAGTTATCTCGGAGATTTGTTTTCTCTGAGTAACATTGTCGAACATTTTGATAGACAACTTCTCTGATTCTCTCTCAAAGTTTCGGACTAGATCGACAAGAGAATTATTATGAGGTACAAGTGAAATTGGTCGAATTCTACCTTCCTGCCTTGCCTTCTGTGGGGGATGCTTAAGGGTAAGTATCCTCGAGATTACTTAAAAAGAAGGTTAACTTCAAATTGCGTTTTAAGGAAAACGTTATTAGATATTAAATTTTTTTGTTTTTTACATTAAATGTACATCATTTATACAAAAAAAAAAAAACAATTTTTGTTTTTTTTTAATTATTTAATTTTATGGTTAAAGATGGCGCCCAAGAAACGCTTTTTTTTAAACTGGCGTAGCTAACTGCAAGAAAACTACACATCCGATTTGCATCATTTTTTGTATAACTCCTTATTATTAAATCTTTTAAGCATTAAACCTCTAAAATCTGAAATTTTTTTAATTATTCTAACCCATAGTACACTCAGGAGAGTAAAAAATGACGTATATTTATAAAATTTTTTTCTCGCGTGCATTATTTTCTTAATTTTCCGATTTTTTTTGGGTTTTAAAGGTTTAATGCCTAATTTTAAGTGTCTAAATTGACATGGTTTTTATTTTTTTTTTTCAAGCCACCTAAAGTCGAGATATGACCTACGCCGTTTTTTCCATTTTTCTTAGCACTCCAACTTGGGCGCCATCTTTATCCATAAAATTAAATAATTAAAAAAAAACAAAAATTGTTTTTTTTTTGTATAAATGATGTACATTTAATGTAAAAAACAAAAAAATTTAATATCTAATAACGTTTTCCTTAAAACGCAATTTGAAGTTAACCTTCTTTTTAAGTAATCTCGAGGATACTTACCCTTAAGCACATCTGCAAAGAGTGGGGGAGTTTTCGTATTAGACCCAGTAGGAGAGGGTATTTCTGTTGTGATACCAGGCTTTTGGTGAAGTGTCTGTGAGAATTGGGATCTTTTCCTCGCATTTAGTATCCTTCAAGCATCATGCCTGTTATGGTTTCCCAGTCGCATGATTTTGGTTATCTCTTTTTGTTTGAGCCACCTCGGACACAATTTATCATACGACGGATGAGAACCACCGCAATTTACACACAAAACTTTATTTTTGCAACTTCTTCCCTCTTCACAATTTGCATTGGCACATCTGCCACATGCTCCCTTTGTGGATTTGCATGTCTTTCCCACATGCCCAAACCTCTGGCATCTAAAGCATCTCACTGGGGAGGGGACAAATTTGCTGACCTTCAACACATTGAAGTGTAATATCAGTTTGTCCGGGACTTTATTTCCCCTTATAAAAATTTTGATTTTGTTAGTCCTGACGAAGCAGGTAGTGTCAGATTCCAAATTTCTCCACATGATACGAAAGACTTTTAGGAACTTGACGGACGGATTACACTTCTCAAAGTCCTCCCTCAGTTCGTCCTCCATCATATCTTGGTCAATACCATGTATTAATAAGGGAGTGGCGATAGAATTCAGGGGAACAAAAGTTCTAAAGGCTGGGGCTAGCGGATTGTTAACTAGGAAAGCATTTGCCTCCGAGGCTCTTTTAAAAATTGCTTTAAATTTACTGGGATTAATTTTGATAAGTTTGTCTACTCCTTGAACAGTTTGAAGAAGTTTGTCCAACCTTAAAGGATTTATGCTTTTAAGAGTTACACCCTCCGTTTGAACTGCTTGAATTATGACCGAAAAAGGGCCCTCATCCTCGTTGTCATATAGGATTCCGTTGTATTGTTCATCTGCAGTCTGACAAGACGGTGGAGGTGAAACTGAGTGAGGAGCATCAGCCACAGTGGGGGTGAGAGAGGATCTTACTTCCATTTCTGGAGCCTTGCTGTGGGATGAAGTGTCCATTAAGGAGGGGTTTTCAGTTAGTGTTGAAGAGGAGTGAGATAAGTTAGATGACGGGCTGTTGTTTAATTCGGGAGGATTTGTGGAGAGAGGGCTCTTTTTAACTTTCCCTTCCCTGACTGTGGAAGACTTTGCACCAACCTCCGAAGGTGCAACCCCCAGCCTATTTGACGATCTCGTAACAGCCACCGAACTGACCCTCCTTCTTTGATCAGCAACAATGCTGGTTTTTTTCTTCTTCTCCATAGTAACAATGAGAAGGGGGAGCGACTATTTAGGAGGTAAAGACGTGTAAAAACGCTAAGAAGTAACCAGGTGAGTGAAGTTTTAACAGAGCTGTTCAAGTGGAAATTTAAGGATTAAGAGAAGTGCGTTGAGATCTTATGACCAGGAAGAAAAAATTAGAGATAACTGGGATGCCCTATAAGGATAAGGGTGACCAAAGGGGGTTAAGGATGGGAGGTGGGACGGGGTGCAAAGGAGTCAGATTAGCACTGCCGAGGAGATAGTTTGAGTGACTTGAAAACAATTGAAGAGGGGTCAGACGGCTGACTGCAGGTCCAAAGCAGTAGAGACTTTGTCTTTCGAGCGCTAGGATGCAGGGCGTTTTATGTTTAGAACGAAGAAGAGAGAAGAAGTTGCAACAAATGGCCCACGTTTGGGTCAGTGGAGCGCGTGGGAATAACAGATATTATCCCGTTTTAGAATCAGGGTGCAAATGAAGAGAGTAAAACCAGCCAACGTGGGCAATGCTATGGTGGAAGATATTTGTTTACTTATAAAAGATCTTAAGGTGACTGAGAATCGGAAAAGGTGAGGGTTTTAGCATATGGAGAGGACTCGAATCTCTATACTAGTTGGCAAGACAGGACGAGTAGTGATCAGTAGAGATTTTCAATTTTCAACAAATTACACTAGTCATTCAAGGGACTTTGGGGTGATTTCAACCAGACTAAAGGCGGTCAGGAAGTGGCGGATTTTAAAGAAGGATGAATCTTTAAACTCGCAAGATCAACAGAAAAAGGGAAACCAAAATTAGGGGACAAGACTGGTGAAAGTTTCGAACCGCTATAGATTTGTTAAAGGGATTTTGTTAAAATCATTTAATACCAAACACACAAAAGAAGTTTTTAGGACAAGGGTCCGTGATGTGGAGTTTTGAACTGTCAATTACACAAATACAAGGCGTTCGCTGCAGTTATCCAGATAGAAACTTAGAGTATTAAATTATATTCACTCTTTCATAGAAGATTTTTCTTTTTAATTTTCTTATATTTTTTATTTGTAATGGACAGGAAAAACACATTCGAAACAATTATCAAAGAGCTAAAAAAAAACAAAATTTTTATAAAAAAACATTAAAATAAGTTGAGTTAGATCGGGACTTGAGAATATAACTGAACTAGAATTAAATGTAACAGTAAAATGGATAAACATAAAAGAAAGCACGTTAATATTTTAAATTTTCCTTCTATTATATTTTATGAACAATTCAAGAAGAGGAAATTCAATGCCGACAGTGTTGATTTCCAATTCTAGTTGGAAAATTTAGTCATTTAATATGTTCCCGAAGAGATTCGACCACAAAAACTATAAAGAAAAAACATAATGCACAGAGGCAACAAAAATGGCCGCTGAGGTTTAATAGATTGAATTTCCTTTTCTAAACGCAGATTTTAATAATAAAAAACACAAATCGTAGTAATTGAAATTTATAATCAAAAAAGAGATAGAGGAATTAAAGAAAAGGAAATTTATATTTTTTTTTAAACCTTGATGAGGACTATAAAAGGTGCCAAATTAAGACTTTATAATTTTTAATTATTTAGTTTAAATTTCTCACTTATTTAGCATATGAAAAGGAAAATTACAACTCGGAGAAGTAAAAACGGGAAAGAATTTCTCCAAAATTTGAGGGAAATTGTCAATTTATTATATCGTCATAGAAAAAAACCATATGATTTAAGATGAGCGAGAAAAATAAAGATTAAAATCTCGATGCCATGAGGCCTCAAGGCGACGCCATAAAAAAGTACAAAATGGACGCCGAAAAAATTACACGAATTTCCTTTTCATAATGCTAGAAATTAATATCTCATAAACTTTAGTTGAAGAAAAAACTATTTAAGAAAGATTTGTCTAATAGCTCACGCCTTGATGAAACAAACTAAAAAGGAGGCACAAAATAGTAAAAACACTTTAAAATTATTTAACTTGTTAAAAGCACATTTTTAAAATATCACAAAAAAAACACATTTAAAAACTATTGAAGATGCAGCTAAGTCGAGTCAAGGTGCTGTCCCGTCCGTGGACAGAGAGAGAGAGAATGAAATAATTATTTAGAAGCGACCCATTTTTTTAAACACTTAAAAATTTGCATTCATCTGACACTTGCTACCATTTTCTATTCATTTGGGAAAATTTTATTATCTGAAAGCCAAGACTATTGTAAACATTTTCAGATGACGTTTTGATATCGAGGGCAAACTTCTATTAAAAAAATAATTAAATATAAAATTCCATACTAATTAAAAAATATTTAGAGCTATTAATACAATATACACACATATTTCAAATAATACATTTGTTCCGGCGACACTGAAAATAAAAAACAAGCAAAAAGGCAATATATAAAATAAAACACAAATTTATCAATATCTTTCACTTTTATTGAATGATAAAACAAACTACACGAATCTACAGAAAAAATACAACAAAAACACACGTAAAAGGACGTCACTACACAAAAACAAACAACAAGAAATTTATACCTGGAAATAGAAAAAAAGTTATTAAATGCAAATATTTAAATTACAAGGTCTTACCTTTTAAAGGGGATAAACAATCCAAAATAATGATGAAAAACAATCCAAGGCGCTGAAAACACCAACCAAAAACCCATCCAGATCCATCCAAAGAAAATGCCGAAATGCCGTCGGCAAATCGACATTCTGTAAACAAAAAAAGATTACTACAAATTGCAAACAGGTTCCACAAAAAATACTCACCTGTCAACCCCAATACACGAATCGCGGGCTCCTCCTCCTCTATTCCCCCGCTAAAACCTGAAAATATAAACTAAAATTAGTAAATAATCTAAAATAGAAATAAATTACTTACCAAGTACGAGAAAAATCCATCTGACGTCTACAAGTCAGAGGAGAACAGCTGATCGGACTTCGCACGCCGATCTAGTACATAACCCGAAATTATGTACTTCGAGAACGAAGCCCCCTACTACAGAATAGCCTCAACCATTATTCAAAGAGAAATAAATACCAACGCACAGACGGCGTTAAATCAGATTGCTTTTAATCTTTCTAGAGTCTTGAACTAGAAGATAAAATCTGTATTGAGGTTTTAGCAATAAAGCAATTTCAAAGCCTAAGTATCGAACTTAGCATTCTGAAAAGACAGAATTGAGGTCTTTTCCCAGTAAAGCCCGAATTAAAGACAGTTTTGAAGTCTTTAATACAGCAGTAACTTAATCACCAAAATTGATTTCAGCAGTTACTCTAACCAACCACAGAGGGACGAATTTGCGAAGAAACAAGGCAAAGCAGTCCAGTAAGCAGAAACCAGGCAGCAAGCAGCAACCAGGCAGCAAGCAACAAGCAAATCCCAAGCGATTCACAAGAAACGAAACCAGAGTGCAGCAACACAAAGGTTATTCCTGGCTGTTCTAATTGCGGAACACATCAGTCGAAACATCAATCATCACGCTGACAGATAGGTGGCGTTATTCATTTAAGTTACCAGAGCAAGCAATATTTTGGTAATTTTTAGCTTTTTCAAAAAAAAAAAGCTTATACAGAGGCTCTGTCCGTCTGTCCGTCTGAAGCCTACTTTCATCTCTGAAAGTACTGCAGATACAGACTTGGCAAATATCTCAAAATGTAGCTCTTGGTCAAAAGACCAAAAACTGAGAAAATGGTCTGGAAATTTCAACCAGAAGTGTATTTAAACAACAAAAAAGAGCCTTTAAAGAAAATATTGTGACTAATTTTTGTGTTCTAAGGCTTATAACTTCTTAATTATTCATTTTACCACAAAATTTCTAAGTAATTTCTATTGATTTCTATTGTAGATTATTTAATTCTAAACAAAAAGTGTCCTTGCAAATTTCCGGTAAGATGTGCCGTTTCGGAGATATAGTGGAAAAACCATTTGCATACGTTTTCCAAGATGGCGGCCAAATGGGGGGGGGTTAGAATCCCGAAAACTCAAACTTAAGCTCACCCTGACCCCCCCCCTACACATCCCAAAAATAAAACCTTGTCCTGTATTTTTGCAATGTTAAAGTACCATTTCCAGGGACTATAAAGGGCTAGGGAAAGTCCCTCGTCTGTGGGGCTGCGAGTTCGATCCTTCGGCTCGCGGTGCTTTTTTTTCGTCATAATAATTTTTTTTAATTTCCTTCGGGGATTTTGTTTCATATGAAACAAGTTTTTGACATGAATACGTCTCTAAATTTGCTTCCAGAACAAAAACCGATGATAACGAAATTATGGCATATAGTTTTTATTTGCTGCTCAAAAACTATTGTTTATATTGAATAAAGAAATATACCATGACGTGGGTGAAGAATCAAAGAATTTTATTGTTTACATTTGATTTCCTTTTTTTTAAGCTATGATGATTATATTGTAGTGTTTGTTAAATACTTTGTTAAGTTTTAGATTCAGTCTCACAACTTATAACCTACATAAGCCTTTAACAAAAACTTTTCAAGATTAATTATATATAGCGTTGGTCAGTGTGATACTTATGAATCTCCATGGCCAAACTAGGGTGCGGTAAGCCGAATTTTTAACAATAAGACATGTATGTTTAAGTAAAATAATACACCTAATTCTGTTGGGCAAAGTGCATCACATTAGATTTTCCTCCAATCCAAAGAAAAATGTTTAGATTCGTTTTCTATAGTGTTTACATGTGTGATGTTCTCTCTCTTTTTTTTTTTTTTCAATTTGACACATTCGAATTATTGGCCTCGATTCCCAGATCCGGCGGGTTGCAAGTGAGTGCGGATCAATCTCCACTTAATATATTGTCATCCAATCTGAAGTGTTATTCAACAGAAAGAATACCATGAAAAAGCGTAATTAGTGGCTAGTCTCTAGGCACAACATCCCACTAGTTATTTACAAAACAGATACGAAATTTCAAGTAATAAATAACGAATTAAAGATTGAATTGAATTATTTTGGCAATTTGTTGAATTTTTATTGAAGTTATATTTGAGAAAATCTAAGAATTAATTGCGAATAAATAGTAATTTTGATTTGTGGAAAAGGTTATCTTTTTATTGAATCACACCCTTCCGGCACCTTTTTATTGAGTCAGAAATTAAATTGCTAATTCTGAACACATTAGCCTAATTGCAATGACAAGAACTTACACTAACTACCTTATTACTTAAACTATCTAATTTATCGCTAAGTTCCTCCTCCGATGAATCGTCTATAGTATAATCATTACCATCCGTGGTCCCTATATTTTTAATTGAATTTACACTAGGTGGTATTAATAAGTCTATCACTTCGGAAGGGAGCTTGCCAGTCATCTTTTTAGGAATTTCCCTAAGACTATTAATTACAGGATCAGATGTGATCAGCAACATATTAAGTAAGTCTCTATTCGTAGCAGTACGTGATCGCTTCCGAGTATTATGCTCTCGGAATCTTCTGCAATCTTTATTGCGAGCTTCTTGAGCTTCCTCAGAAAGCTGCCCGATTGGCAGAAGAGCCGATTTTATAATCTCGGCACCATGCACAAGGATTTTGTGGACAGTAGCTGGCATATAATACCACGAATAGAGACTCAAATAAGCTTTTTTCGTGTCTTGTGCTAAATTAACGAATTTTTCCAAATTAATGTCATAGCCAGATGACAAGACTGATAGTATAATATGAAACTTTTTTATAAGATGCACATTTAATCCTGTAATCTCTGCACTTTTCTCGGCGTTTTTAAAAAAGCGGCGAGCAGTATTTCCGTCATTCGTATTTCCATATCCTGGTCTTGGTTTATCTACAATCAAACCCATCTCATTTTTGAATCGTTTCTGAATATCAGCAGAACGTTGCTTCACTTTAGCTTTTTCAGCTGCGTCTCGAACTTGCCATTTTTTAATCTCGAGGCGATAACTAATGTGAAGCAAGCATTCGAAACAACGAATCCAGGCGTGAAGAGTAGATAAACCAAAACCGAGATTGTTTGTATTTGCTAGAAACTCTCTGGACTCATCATTCATCATTTTTGGGGTTGCTCCGCAAATGTAGCACTTTAGTGATGAAGATGTTTCAGTTAAAGCATTGCACACTTTACCATCAATCATCGTGAAAAGTAATTCGTGCTTGACAGATACCTCGGTACCAAAAATACTACACTTTGTCGGTTGCAGCCTATTTATTTCCTCCAAAACGACATTTGTCTCAGACACCGTCAAATCGGTACTTTCTTTAGAGAAAATAAACTTAATTGGCCGACAATATGTAGTAGAAGATGGACGAGGGTTCTGCCAAGCAATATTACCACCTTCGTCATGGAATTGAAGCGGTACAAATGAAAACACAAACAAAAACTCATCAGTGTCGTCACTACTGCTGAATTTCTGTTTGTATGTGCTATGACCAGAACTTCCATCACAACCCCACTTACTGATAAGAGTGAATGATGAGCCAGAAGACAAATTTTGTAAAACGTCACACTGAGCAGTAACTAAACGTTCAACGGTTCTATCTAAAATCGCCTGAAGTTTAATTTCTGCACGCGTTTCGTTCACAATTATTTGATCCTCACAAGGAAAACATTCTAACTTAGCTTGTCTAATACTATAAAATGATGGAAATACCTTGTGTCCTGCTTTGATGCTCCACTTCCGAGTCTGTTTGTAGGAGTGGCTGGTAGATTTAGAGTCCACGTAATAAGCCAATGCCTCTTCTTTGGTTAAACACCTCTGTTCAGATGTGCCGCTAAAACTAACACTTTTTTTCATTTTTTTACAATTTTCAGGACTAGTGCTGGCTTCGTTAATAACTCTCGCCAGATCCCTGTTGCCAGATAATCGCGCTGAAGCTTCCGCAGCAGTCAATAATTCTGATGTAGTCCTTGAAGTGATCAGGTCTTCAACTCTTCTTTTTTTTGTTTTGTCGCTCGATTCCTCGAAATCCTTGTGAGGTCCTCCTGGTGTTAAAGTTGCAGATGTTGAAGGCTGAACTTGTTGAAAGGAGCTACGAAAAACCAGATCTCCCTTGATCCATTGGTTGTGAGTTTTCAGAAATCGGTCCCTACTTTTGCCGCATTTTGTCCACTTTTCCAGTACTTTTGAAGAAAACCTAGATATGATATTTTTGGTATTCCTCATCGATGACTCGGTGATCCCAGAAATTCCATATTTGCAAGTTACAAACTCATACAGCTTTCTATTTTGCTCACCTTTGTCGTGCTTCAGCCATTCTTCAAAGAGCTCTGTTTTGGAAACATAGTAGGAGTAATCTAAAAAAAAATAAAAAAAAAAATAGTTGTACTAAAGTGTGCTGCCAGAAATTGATATATTTCGAAAGTAGATAGTCACAGCTACGATATATCCAAAATTTAGCCCGGGGTCAAGCGGGGGCAGACAACTCCCAGTCCAATGAATGCAAAAAACTTTAAAAAAAATTGAAAATTTAAGTTTTCGGATTTTTTTCTAAGTTAATGCTTAACGTTAGGTACTAAATGTTATAAAAAATAAAAAATACTCACCTTTAGCTTCCAAATTCATCACTAATATATATTACTCACAGTGACAAAAATCTATCTAATGTGCTATCACAAGAACAGTCAAATTAGGAATGAAATAATGCATTTTTCCCTCTTTTTTATATAGCCTTCCAACTACCCACCTTCTTAGGTAAACCGGTGCAATAAAAAACCCTTTTTCCTTAGTTTCAGAGTGTTTTTTATCTCTTTCTATAATCATTTCTCTGAATTTCAAAAAAGACTTTTGTCCAGCTAGTTTGTTCTATTCGAAACACTGTGCGAACGCGGGAACACAAGCAGCTAACTAACCCAATTTGACACTTGACTAACCCCCAGATTTCACTACGTTCACATACAGGGATTGTACACACGAAGGCCTTTCCTGTAGTTCTCTATTCCAAACCAACGTACTAGCCGGGAGTTTGGATCTTTTAAGCTCATGATCCATGTCAAGGGTTTATGATCCGTGACTATTTGGAATTTCCTTCCGAACAGATACGGTCGAAAGTATTTCGTTGCCCATACTATCGCTAGGAGTTCCTTTTCGATAGTTGAATAATGCGTCATTGTCCTGCTTGCATAACACACAGGTTTGTCACTTCCGATAGATCCTTGAGAGAGTATTGCGCCAATAGCGTAATTGCTAGAGTCTGTTGTAAGGACAAACGGTTTTTGGAAGCCTGGATAGCTAAGAATTGGGTCATTCATTAAAAGATCCTTGCAGCTTTCGAATGCTTTTACATACTCATTATCGAATGTGATTTTCATTACCTTTTTTAGACACCTTGTGAGCGGTTTTGTAAGTTTCGCGAAGTCTCGAATGAATTTACGATAGTAGCCTAAAAGGCCAAGAAAAGATTTTATTTCTTTAGGTGTTTTGGGAATAGGAAATTCTTTGATAACCCTGATCTTGCTTGGGTTTGGTTTTACCCCTTCTGTGGTTACGATATGTCCTAAAAATTCTATTTTCTTTTGGAGGAATTCTGATTTGTCGATTTGAACTTTTAGGTTTGCTTCACGAAGTTTTTGGAAGACTTTCTTAAGATTTTCTATATGCTCCTGCAAAGAGGTGGAGAAAACGATAATATCGTCTAGATAATCTAGACAGACAGTTAATTGCAGTTCTTTTAGGACATTGTCCATAACTCTCTGAAACGTAGCGGGGGCATTCTTCAGGCCAAAAGGCATACGAATATATTCGAAGTGCCCTCCTTCTAGAGTAAAAGCCGTTTTTTGTATGTCGTCTTGTTCCATCTCGATTTGTTGGAACCCACTGGCTAGGTCTAATGTAGAATACATTTTCCAAGTTTATCCAGGATTTCTGTAATATTCGGAAGGGGGTACCTATCACTGATGGTTTTCTCATTGAGTTTTCTATAATCAATGGGCGCATCCAGCGCACTCAGTGGTTGAGTAGCGGTTAAGTGCTGAGCTCGTTGGATGGCTAGCTGAACTATTTATATTTTATATTTTATATTTATATTTATTTAATTTAATTTAGTACATCAAGATTACATTATCTTTTACCGCTAAAAGGGTATGTACTTAAGAATGAATATGACAATTTAAACAAATTAAACTAACAAACTGAACTAAGCAGCTTAGCTCAGCGGCTGGCAAATTTCTCAGCGTAATTTTATGCTAAGTAGCTCAGCGATAGTGAATTGATGTTATTTAAAATAGAAAAAAAAATTTAGCTGTCAAAATCAATTTTAACTCAGCTACCCATCCAGCCGACACATATCGCTGAGTTACTTTTTACGCTGTGCTGTTCAGCTAAGCGGCTTTTCCGCTAATTGCGCTGGATGCGCCCAAAGACTAATCTCCATTTTTGTTTGCCGCTTGCATCGGGCTTTTTGGGAACAATCCAAACTAGAGAGCTCCAATTAGAATAACTAGGGCGGATTATATCATGATTGAGCATATCATTGATTTGGCGGCAGACTTCGTCCTTATGGACGTATGGGTACCTGTATGAGTTAGTAAAAATAGGGGTGTCGTCTGAAGTTTTTATTTGGTGTTTGATTTTATTTGTGAAGGAAAGTTTTTGTCCTTCTCTAAAGAAAATCTCGTCGTGTTGCTTACAGATTTTAAGAAGTTCTTTAGTTTCTTCTTTATTTAGATGGTCAGTACGAAGTAGCTTTGTAATACCGGACCATTGCTAATATTAAAGTTATTTATTTCTATATAGTTTTCGGGGGAGAATTTCTCAACTTTTATAGGATGTTCTACGAGAAGGGTTTGGTCATTGTTTGAAAGATTAAGGACTTCGATTTGGCTGTACCAGTTTTCAGCTTTGTAAAGTCCTTCGGAAATTAATATGTTGGGATATAATTTTAAGGTCGTAATATAGATGTCACCATTCTGTACATCGACTGGTAATGTGACAATTTTTCTCGAGTTAGGAGGAATAATATATTTCTCTGACATTAAATTTGATTTATAATGCATGGGAATTATGGAATTGGCAGTTATTAATATGTCATTTTCAAGATCGACTTTGCTCTTTAATTGCTTTAAAGCATCAAGTCCTAAAAGACCGTCGAAATAGCCGTGAAATCGAAAGACTAGAAGTCTAGTTTCTCCTGGTTGATTGAATTCAAAAAAAAAAAACGAGTGTGCGTAGGACCACACTTTAGAAGTGTTAACTTCTATGGCTAGTCTAAATGTCCAAATCAATCTTAATACAAGACGATAAGGATTAATATATTTTATTTATGAATATTCTGTTAAAGTTTATTTAATTGTTACTTATATCCACTCACTCCAAAATGTGTTGCAATGTTTTGGAAATTAAAATATTTGTCTTAAACTTATCACGCAAAGATCGGACGATGGATGACTGTGATAATGTAGTTTTTATTAAAAATAGTAGCTAATATATAGTAATAAATACATAGTGCATAGTTCATAGGAAATATGTAGTACATAGTACATATCGTCGGGTTGATGCAATAGTCACGAAACAGAAATTTTTGCTATTTTAAACATTGTGCAAATATGCAAAAAAAGTCATATTATATTCAGCCAAAGTCACGGATCTAAATTTTTATGGGAATCTACTGGATTCAATTTGATTTTTTTCAGAACCAGTAAAATAAGTAAAATTAAGCGATTTATATTTATATCATAAACGTAAATTCAAATATATGTTTATACAAAATAAGAAACTTAATGGCTGAGATAACTGAGATAATTAACAAAGAAAACGAGCAGCTACTAAGTTTTTCAACACGCTTTTTGCGCGAAATCAAACGCTTGGTCACCAAACCCATTCTCCTCTGCATTACTTATAACTCATTACAGAAAAGACTAATTAAAGAAGTACTTCCAAATCGACCTCCCACAGTAAATACTTGCGATTTTCCCTACTGCCCCAGCCATGCACGTAAAATACAGACGCGCAGTATTCCAACGTATTCCATGTCGCCGAGAGCGATTAATCCAAGCAAAATATTTAAATATTGCAGCCATTTAGCTGGCTAGAGCATGGCAACTTTTAGTCGAGGTCCTGCAATAGACAGCAGCGATGGTCACGCGCATTTTTGCTTCGCACCCGTTTCTGGGAACTTGTGCCTATGCAGCTGGCTAGAGCATGGAAACTTTTGGTTGAGCTCCACTTACAAACAGCAGCGTATAATTATATGTGTGCTGCGAGGCAAAATAGCCCGCGCTTGGTGAGAGGGATCGGGTTTGAATATTCATGTCATATTCTCGCACGCCATCGCACACAGCAGCGAATGTGTGCGAGAGGATGAATTTAGTCGAGGTCCAGTAACAGACAGCAGCGAATGTTCCGGCTACACTGAAAACCAAAAAAACCAAGCATAAGGGAATATATAAATAAAAAAACCATTTTTCCCAATATCTTCAATTTTATTCAAATAAACAAACAAAACTTCATACACAAAATCACAAAAACAAAACACGCACGAAGACATCACGACACAACAAAAAACAACAAGAAATTCGTACCTGCAAGTAAAAAAGAATTAATTGAATATGAAAATTAAATATATACAAGTTCTCACCTTACTCCAAAACCAACAAATTGAAGTCCAAGGCGATGAAAAAAGACGTCAGAAAATCCATCCCATTCAATGAAGATGCCGAAATGCCGTCGGCAAATCGACATTCTGTAAACAAAAAAAGATTACTACAAATTGCAAACAGGTTCCACAAAAAATACTCACCTGTCAACCCCAATACACGAATCGCGGGCTCCTCCTCCTCTATTCCACCCGCTAAAACCTGAAAATATAAACTAAAATTAGTAAATAAATTAAAAAGGGAAAGGATAAAAATACTTACCAGAAAAGCGCCTCCATTTGACAGCCGTAAGATAAACAAGAACAGCTGATCGGACATCGCACGCAGATCTAGTACATAAACACGAAATTATGTACTTCGAGAACGAAGCCCCCTACTACAGAATAGCCTCAACCATTATTCAAGGAGAAATAAATACCGACGCACAGACGGCGTTAAATCAGATTGCTTTTAATCTTTCTAGAGTCTTGAACTAGAAGATAAAATCTGTATTGAGGTTTTAGCAATAAAGCAATTTCAAAGCCTAAGTATCGAACTTAGCATTCTGGAAAGACAGAATTGAGGTCTTTTCCCAGTAAAGCCCGAATTAAAGACAGTTTTGAAGTCTTTAACACAGCAGTAACTTAATCACCAAAATTGATTTCAGCAGTTACTCTAACCAACCACAGAGGGACGAATTTGCGAAGAAACAAGGCAAAGCAGTCCAGCAAGCCACAACCAGGGCAGCAAGCAGCTAACAGCAAGCAAATCCCAAGCGATTCCCAAGAAACGAAACCAGAGTGCAGCAACACAAAGGTTATTCCTGGCTGTTCTAATTGCAGAACACATCAGGCGAAACATCGATCGTCATCTGACAGATAGGTGGCGTTATCAATTAAGCTATCAGAGCAAACAATATTTTGGTAATTCTTATTTACAAAACAAATAAAGAATAATTTACGAATTTTCAAGTACTAAATCACGAATTAATAACGAATTTAAGATTGAATTGAAATATTTTGGCAATTTGTTGAATTTTTACTGAATTTATATTTAAGAAAGTCTAATAATTAATTGCGAATAAATAGTAATTTGGTTATTGGAAAAAGTTGTCTTTTTATTGAATCACACCCTTCCGGCACCTTTTTATTGAGTCAGAAATTAAATTGCTAATTCTGAACATTGGTCCTTCGAGCCGGATAGTGATTCAATAAGGTAACTCAAGCCGCAATACAAGTATGGATGCTTTAATAATTCAACAGAGCGAAGTACGAGAGAGACTCGAACGGTCTTTCAGAAACTATCTCAAGGATGGCCCATCTAGGAAGACAGCGCAGTATTTTCAAAAAAGGCTCAAGATGCTCGACGATGACTGGACGGAATTCAAGAACAATCATCGACAGATTACATCAGTCAAGACGAAGAAGGACGAGAAAGAGCAGCTATACTTCAAAGAGGATTGGTATGCCGACACAGAAAACGCCTATGTCGAGATGTACTGCAAAATCGATGAAGACTATCACAAAACGCTGTCAGTCACAGAACCAGTCGCACGAGCGGAGCAGTCATCAGCCGATTTAAACAGCAGCTGCATTTCGCAACACAACAACAATGTGAAACTACCAAGGATCTCGATACCCACATTTGCAGGGGATTACGAGTCGTGGCCATCATTCCTGGATTTATTTTCCAGCCTTGTGCATAACAAAATATCTTTAACAGGAGCACAAAAACTCCAATATTTAAAGGCTCATCTTTCTGGAGAAGCTGCACGACTACTCAGCAACACGCTCATTAGTGACGCCAATTATGAACCAGCATGGCAACTTCTCGTCGATAACTACGACAACAAGAGAGCATTGTTGAAAACCCAGCTCGACATTCTGCTCAACCAACCAAAACTAACCCGAGAAACAGCTCAAGGCATCAAGGAGCTAAAAACGAGGACACACGAATGCCTCACTGCCATTGAGAATCTGGAGGTCTCAACAAAAAATTGGGATCCCATTCTCATCCACTTGCTGGTCCAAAAACTACCAAGCGAAACTCACGAACATTGGGAACAGTCGCAGAGCACCAAATCAAGGCAATCGATTCCAACATGGGTGGAACTACGCGAATTCTTGGAAACCAGGTTCAGAACCTTGGAAGCTGTCAGCAAACCAACAATCCACAAGAATGAACCTCACGAAAGCAAGTCCAGAGAGCACCCAAGAAGAAGAAGCCAAGCCTTCCACGTCGCAAGTCAAAGCGTATGCATCCTGTGCAAAGGCGCACATGCCATAGGGAAATGCCCCAAATATGTGCAGTTCAGCATTGATGAGAGATATAAAACAGTCAAATCAAAGGATCTATGCATCAATTGCCTGAGAGCAGGCCATCGCTCATTACAGTGTCCCAGTAAAGGTAGATGTTTCCAATGCGGAAAGACTCACCATACAACCTTACACAGAATCCAGTCAGCGAGTCAAACCAACAGCAGCGTGTCACCGCCCTCAAGTTCAAACGATGAATTACCATCCAACCAAACACAAACATACTTCGCTCAGGCAGCACCCTACGACTGCCGACAAGTACTATTAGCCACAGCCCTGGTCACCGTAGTATCTCCAACTGGACGAGAGCAGGTCTGCAGAGCACTCATTGATCCCGGATCTCAATCCTCTTTCGTACGTGAGGCAGTGTTTCAAAGTCTACAACTCAAAAAGGAGCCAATACAAACAGCATTAACCGTGATCGGTAACATGCCAGCAGGGAAAATCACAAAATGGGCCTCGCTGCAACTAAAGACACGAAACCAACAGGCGAAGAACATCCAGGTCCAGGCAATGGTAATTAACAAAATAACTAATCCATTACCAAATAGTGAATGTTCTAGCAAGGATTGGACGCACTTAGAGGGTCTCGAATTAGCGGATCCAACGTTCCACAAGCCGGGTCACATCGACATCCTTTTGGGAGCAGATGTATTCCCCATGATCATCTTGGCCGGCCTAAGGAAAGGCAACGAGGAAGCGCCAGTGGGACAAAACACGGTGTTTGGGTGGATCATCTCTGGGAAGACCACTTCAGCTGCACGAGCAAACACACATATGAAAACATTCTTCACTCAGGCGACTCCTAACGATGAGCTAAAGAGATTCTGGGAACTAGAAGAACTTCCATCAAGATCCAAATGGACAACAGAAGAAACCCGTTGCGAAAACCACTTCAAACACAACGTCACTAGATGCAGGAACGGACGTTACCAGGTACGGCTTCCATTTGTAGTTGATAAAATACAACTTGACGCATCAAGACACATCGCCATTCGAACATTGATGCAAATGGAGAAACGATTCCAACAAGATCCCGATTTGAAAGCGGACTACGTCAAATGCATACAAGAATATTTGACGTTAGGTCACATGGTGCCTGCCACCACCCCCGAATCAGCACTTCAAAACCAACTGCCTAACGGCACGACAACATATCGATGTTGTTACCTGCCTCACCATGCTGTCATCAAACCGAGTAGCACGACCACCAAACTGAGAGTAGTTTTCGACGCATCCCGTCCGACTGCCAACGGAAACTCACTCAATAGCGTATTATTGAATGGTCCAGTGATACAAGACTCTTTGATGTCCACACTCATGCGATGGAGAAAATACCGCATTGCTTACATGGCCGATATAGAAAAGATGTATCGCCAAATACGAGTTCATCCAGACGATGCCGATTATCAACGAATTGTTTGGAGGGAATCACCAGATCAGCCTATACGAGACTACAAACTCTTAACCGTGACGTTCGGAACAAAGAGCGCTCCTTTCCTTGCCATCCGAACCATGCACCAATTGGCGAAAGATGAAGCAGAAATGTTCCAAATCGGCTCCAACGCTGTACTCAACGATTTCTACGTTGACGATTTGATGACTGGCGCAGATAACATAGAAGAAGCAAGACAGAAACAAAGGCAATTAATTCAGCTTCTCCGAGCTGGAGGGCTAGAGCTCCGAAAATGGGCCGCGAATCACAACACCATCTTGGAAGAAGTTCCGGCAACCGACCGAGAGGTCTCATTTCCACTCGCAGTAAATGCAGAAGAAGTCAAAGCTCTTGGCTTATTATGGAATCCTGCCAGCGATACACTATCTTACAAGGTCAGCATAGAGTCAGCACCAGAAACATATACAAAACGGAAAATATTGTCCGAAATAGCGAAGCTGTTCGACCCCATCGGCTGGCTAACCCCAGTAACAATTAATGCCAAAATACTCATACAAAGTCTTTGGCTGACAAAACTCGACTGGGATGAAACGGTCCCGATCAACATCGATCAACAATGGCGAAGGTTCCGAGAAGCCCTCCAAGTCATCCAAACTATTCAAATCCCGCGGTGGATTGAAGCTCACAACACAACCCAGAACGTCGAAATCCATGGATTTTGCGACGCATCCATCAAAGCATATGCAGCAGCCGTATACATCCGGACACAGGACGAAGACGGCAACTACCATTGTCACTTAATCGCTGCCAAAAGCAAAGTGGCACCCATCAAGACCATCTCACTGCCAAAGCTAGAGTTATGCGGAGCACACTTGTTGGCCAAATTACTGGCACAAGTAAAGGACGACATGAAGTTCCAGCAGGTAACTACACATGCTTGGACTGATTCTACAATTGTACTCGCATGGTTGAGAAAACACCCATCATCATGGGAAACATTTGTGGCGAACAGGGTCTCACAAATACATCAGCTGCTAGACCAAAGTAGCTGGAATCATGTTAGAACAGAAGACAACCCTGCCGACTGCGCCACAAGAGGACTATCACCGAGTGAATTGAAACCACATAAGTTATGGTGGACAAGCCCTCACTGGCTCCAACGGACAAAGGAGCATTGGCCCAAACGAAAGGAAATCCGAGACACCACGATAGGATTCCGAAAAACCATCACCAGTATGCAGGTCGAAGTGGATCCCTCCAATCACGATCTGATCAACAAATATTCGTCATTAACGAAACTACTAAGAGTCACAGCATATTGTCTACGGTGGTTAAAAGCATCAAAATCATCATCCAGCCTTCCTCAGCCTAGCTACCTAACTTCAAGAGAAATCCAAGCAGCCCTACAGTGCTGGATAAAAAACGTCCAATCACAGGAGTTTGAAGAAGAAATACGAGCAATACAGTCAAAACAACCAGTGTCCAGCAAAAGTAAACTCATAAGATTGACACCGTTCCTCGATCAAGAAGGTATTTTAAGAGTAGGAGGTCGCATTCAGAATGCCAATACAACGTTCTCCGAAATCCATCCCATCATCTTGCCAGAGAAGAGCCCATTAGCTAAACTCATCAGCGACAATATCCATCGCACGACATTACACGGAGGCACACAGCTAATGTTACATAAGCTGAGACAGAAGTGCTGGATATTAAACGCACGAAACGCAGTAAGACGTCATAATCGAAAATGTATGCAGTGTTTTCACCAATCAGCAACGAATCCTAAAGAAAAAATACCACTATGGCATTTCCGCCGGAAAACAAAATACCTCATTCAAGGCGGGGAGAATGTTCCGGCTACACTGAAAACCAAAAAAACCAAGCATAAGGGAATATATAAATAAAAAAACCATTTTTCCCAATATCTTCAATTTTATTCAAATAAACAAACAAAACTTCATACACAAAATCACAAAAACAAAACACGCACGAAGACGTCACGACACAACAAAAAACAACAAGAAATTCGTACCTGCAAGTAAAAAAGAATTAATTGAATATGAAAATTAAATATATACAAGTTCTCACCTTACTCCAAAACCAACAAATTGAAGTCCAAGGCGATGAAAAAAGACGTCAGAAAATCCATCCCATTCAATGAAGATGCCGAAATGCCGTCGGCAAATCGACATTCTGTAAACAAAAAAAGATTACTACAAATTGCAAACAGGTTCCACAAAAAATACTCACCTGTCAACCCCAATACACGAATCGCGGGCTCCTCCTCCTCTATTCCCCCCGCTAAAACCTGAAAATATAAACTAAAATTAGTAAATAAATTAAAAAGGGAAAGGATAAAAATACTTACCAGAAAAGCGCCTCCATTTGACAGCCGTAAGATAAACAAGAACAGCTGATCGGACATCGCACGCAGATCTAGTACATAAACACGAAATTATGTACTTCGAGAACGAAGCCCCCTACTACAGAATAGCCTCAACCATTATTCGAGGAGAAATAAATACCGACGCACAGACGGCGTTAAATCAGATTGCTTTTAATCTTTCTAGAGTCTTGAACTAGAAGATAAAATCTGTATTGAGGTTTTAGCAATAAAGCAATTTCAAAGCCTAAGTATCGAACTTAGCATTCTGGAAAGACAGAATTGAGGTCTTTTCCCAGTAAAGCCCGAATTAAAGACAGTTTTGAAGTCTTTAACACAGCAGTAACTTAATCACCAAAATTGATTTCAGCAGTTACTCTAACCAACCACAGAGGGAGGAATTTGCGAAGAAACAAGGCAAAGCAGTCCAGCAAGCCACAACCAGGGCAGCAAGCAGCAAACAGCAAGCAAATCCCAAGCGATTCCCAAGAAACGAAACCAGAGTGCAGCAACACAAAGGTTATTCCTGGCTGTTCTAATTGCAGAACACATCAGGCGAAACATCGATCGTCATCTGACAGATAGGTGGCGTTATCAATTAAGCTATCAGAGCAAACAATATTTTGGTAATTCTTATTTACAAAACAAATAAAGAATAATTTACGAATTTTCAAGTACTAAATCACGAATTAATAACGAATTTAAGATTGAATTGAAATATTTTGGCAATTTGTTGAATTTTTATTGAATTTATATTTAAGAAAGTCTAATAATTAATTGCGAATAAATAGTAATTTGGTTATTGGAAACAGTTATCTTTTTATTGAATCACACCCTTCCGGCACCTTTTTATTGAGTCAGAAATTAAATTGCTAATTCTGATCAGCGAATGCTGAGAGCAGCTTCTGCATTGCAACATTCAAACCCAATCCTTCTCACCTAGCGCGGGCTATTTTGCCTCGCACACATATAATTATACGCTGCTCAACTAAAAGTTTCCATGCTCTAGCCAGCTGCATAGGCACAAGCGCCCAGAAACGAGTGAGCAACAAAGTGCGCGTGTCGCCATCAAGTGTCCAGAAACGGGTGTAGCAACAAAATGTGCGTGTCGCGAATTCTTTGTTTTACCCCCAGCGAAAAAGTGCCAAACGCGCCTAAAGAAGTTAACACTTCAAAAATTTGACAAGACTATTTCTTTGTCTAGATAATGGTTATTCAGAACCGTTGTTATAATGATGGGTTTTATTCTTTTGAGGTCATTGGGGTTTACATACTCTGGATTTATAAACGAAGAGGAAGCACCTGTGTCGATTAAGAATTTCAAGGGGCGTCCGAAAGGTGAAGAAATATTTTTGTAAGGAAGAATAAATCCATGTCTATTAACAACTAAATATCCGATTGGTTCTTCGAGGCTAGTGATTGAAAATTTTCGTCTATAGCATTAATCGATTCAAGGTGTTCGGCAATGCTTTGATAAGTTTCATGTTATTCATTGCTATCTCTTCAAGGTGATATGTTCTAGGGTGAATGTAAAAATTATGGCGGTTCTCGATGTTTTCTTCTACTGTAAGCGGATTTGAATTGTTACGAACTATATCCTCATTTATATTAAATAATTAACTCATTAACTTTGGTTGGGCATTTTGTGGGTATCTTTTTTGTGTTTGAGCTTGGAATGCTGTGGTATTTCCTGATGATGTGTCCATCGGCTCAGGTTTTTGAAAAGAATTTTGAAAATTTTGACGAATAGGGAATTGTGGTCCATGTGGTGTATTAAATTGGGGTGGTTTCGTTTGTGGAAAGTTATAAGCTTGTGAGAGTCTTGATGGAAAATTTGACTGATTAAATGTAAAATTTGATGTAAAATTTGGTTGGTTAAATCTTGATGTAAAGTATGATTGATTATATCTTGGTGTGAATACAAAATTGGGAGAAATCCTCTTTGGGGACATATTTTGTTTTGGTTGTGGGGTTTGCATCCTATGATCACTGAAGGAATTTTGAAATTTTGGCATTATTATATCTTTACTAATACCCGAATTAGCATAGATTATATTTTCTTCTTTAATGCAGAATGCGAAGGCTTCTGCTAGTGATTGGGGTGACGTTTTTATCTATTTCGTGAATATTAAGGTGATTATTCATACTTGCCAAAAGTTCTACTACCTCACTATAAAACTTTTCTAACGAATTATTACTCTGTTTAACTCTATGCAAATCTTTTATTAAGGAAGTTTCGTTCCCTTTATCAGAATAATGCAGTATGAGCTATGAGGTTTTCTTTAATATTATCCCGGACCAACGGGGTGCCGTACATGTTGAGGACTTCATTGGCCTGTCCCGTTATTTTATTTATGATTGCTCTAAGTAATAATTGACCGTAGGGTGTGCCACTAACAATTGAAATTAGTGAAAGGATTTCATCGACATTATCGAGGAAATCAAAAAGCAAACGGGGATTCCCATCAAATTTCGGTAAGTCTTTGATAGCGTCCGGAACCCTTAAAGAGTTGAAAATGTCTACACTAGTTATGGTCGTATACTTTGGGGAGTTTATTCACTAGGTGACGTCATACTACGATTTTTATTAAAAATTTCTTCAAGATTTGCACAATTTGAATAATATGGAAAAATTTTATTTTGAGAAAAACTTGCTAAATTTTTACCGTCTTTTTTTTCAAACTTTTTATGTTAAAACGATCACTACGATTTGATGTTAAACAATTTGGCAACAGAAAGAAGTCCAGCAGGCTTAAGGCTAAATCCGACTAAAACTAAAGAAATGCGGATAAATACAAACACCACTGAACGGACAGCGCTGAATAACCGTGACGTGGAACTGGTAAATAGTTTTTGAATTCACCCAAATTCTGCTACCTCGGTAGCATTATTGCCGAAAATGGTGGGGCAGAAGAAGACGTCAGTTCCAGAATAAATAAAGCACGAGGGGCATATGCATGCCTGTCCCGCATATGGAGATCAACGGAGATCTCAACTAACACCAAATTGCGGCTGTTCAACTACAACGTTAAGGCAGTTCTTTTGTACGGTTGCGAAACATGGAAAGTCACCCAATTCATCACAGGGCGCCTACAAATCTTCATCAAAAGATGCCTGCGTCGTATCCTAAAAATCCGCTGGCAAGATAGAATTTCAAACGAAGAACTATGGCGCCGTGCCGGCCAAGAAAGGATAGACGACCAAATCAGGCAAAGGAAATGGAATTGGGTTGGCCACACATTGCGACGCGAAAACGAAAATCTAGCCAAACAGGCTCTTGACTGGAATCCGCAAGGTTCCCGTCGAGCAGGAAGACCTAGAACAACTTGGAGGAGAACCCTACTAGAAGAAGCCGCAACAACTGGGAGATCCTGGTCGGAGCTAAGAGCTGTCGCGCAAAACAGAGTCCGCTGGAGGGCAACTGTTTCCGCCCTATATCCCATGAAGGATTAAAGGAGCTTAAAGAAGTAGAAGATTGATGTATCTTCACTCTTATTTATATCCGAATCTTCACTATCACTTGAACTAATAAAACTACTTTTTAGTGGGTATTGGTTTGAGGATGATATTTTTTTGGAAAAGGGCATAAGGATTTTAACAATAAATTCAGAAATTACTTACATGCACAACAATTTCAAGATCATCTTAATACTTTTTATCTTCCTTCTATATTCCAACGATGTACTCTCGTTGTGGTTGTGATTGTCCTGACGATGTTCCTTCGTTGCAAAACAATCCTGGTGCTGGTTCTTCTGCTTGTTGCTTTGGATCACTCACTTTCACTTTTCAAATAACCGATAAAACTTAGATTTTCGATCCGGGTTAAGGTTGCAAACCGTACAGCGTTAATTATCGATAAACCGCTTTTCCGCTCAAATTAACAACAAACAAAGTTATCCGTCACGACTGCGCCAGTTAAGAAAAACACAATTTCTTTTTATATTTTTAATTATTCTTTAATGTGTTTCTAGTTTGAGATGTAAAATTGAACTGAACTATTTAAGATTAAACTTATTACATGGAAGCTTTTGAGTGCATTTTCCATGGGAAAAAGAATGCAGATGGATGCAGGTGTTATTCTGGGAAATATGGTTGTGCGAAAGGAAATGACTTTTGTTGTGGGCATAAAAATGTTGAGGGTTATGGGAATGGAATTTGTGCAGCATGTTTACATTTAATTAAACAGGACTCGTAACTCGCGATATCGTGCAGGAAAAAATGACCACATCCGTACGCACACACACACAAATACTTCCTCCCAATTTTATGCTTAAAATGCTCCTGAGACCTTGAAAGATGAAAATACGTCGAAAATTTCGATTTCGATTTTCGGACCGATTACAATAACTTCCTATACTGGGAAGTTAAAAAAGAATGCAACACGTGTTTTTGAAGTGAAAACTTCTTAAGCCGCGTTGGGCACTTTTTGATAGGGGAAAATGTTATGGGTTCGCGTCACCGACATGTTCATGACTGGCGCACGCGCTCAATCGATTATAATCAAAAACTTTTTGATTTTGAATAAAAAAATAAATCTGATCGCCTACTATTATTCAATTAAGTATCGAAAATGAAAATATAAAACCAGTCATTTTGACTGATGTGTTAAATATCTGTTTTCCAAATTTGTTTGGATCCTTGAAACTGAAGATGTCTTCAGACGATACGAAGAACCACTTGATGTTCCGAATTTCAACTTTGTTGTAAGTTATAAAAGACCCGAAGTTCCAGCAGCAGGAGTAGCTAGTAGCTATCACAATACTCAAGATACGTCACACTTCATTACTTCATATATGGACATACATACTAAATTCACTAGAAGCATTGGTGTTAATGTTTCTGATATAGGCGAAATATGCGTTGCTCGTTGCAGTTCCGAGAATGGGCAATACGTATTAATGGTTGCCGTTATATTTCGCCTGGAAAATCTATGAGACAGATACAACAATTTTTATTCGAAAATTTGATGATTTATACAAAAGAAGGTTCTGAAATTCTCGAAAAAAGATTCGGCGAAAAATATGATAATGTACCGATGATTTTAAGTGGAGACTTCAATATTAACTTTGCAGATGATAAAAATCTACCATTAATTGAATTTTTAAATGCAACACTTAAATTAAATACATATGTCCAATGATCGGAAACTTAGTACTACCAAATATAAAACGACGATCGATGCGGTTTTTACGCGATACTTAGATAAATTTGAATCAAACATTTTCATTTCTTACTTTAGTTACCATAACCCGATTGTATCTTTTTTACATTAAGTGCTAATGAAATAGGATGTTCAAAATTGCTACAATTATTACATAATTTAAAAAATAATTCTGAGATATCGGTTGAAGATGCAGCAGCATTAAATTTTATAGAAAAAAGTACACTTATTAATGAAGACGCAGTTACTTGTGCTACATATTTTAATAAGTTGGTTAATGTCCTAATGAAAATACTGCAATCAAAAAGATTTAGTCCTTTCAAGAAATATAGAATTTCAACATCTAAGTTCTAAGTTTTCACTTCTATCGGCAGTCCCTATAACTGCCAATTTTTTTTTTTTTCTTTAAATGAAGCACCCTCAGACACAACAAAATTTGTCAAAAAGGCACTTTTTTGTCAAAATAATAACGTTTTATTTTTTGACAGCGGTGTTTTTTGTATGTATGATTTGGTAGAACTGTAAGCGTCAACCAAAAATAGAAATAGGTTCTAATTTTTATGGTCGTAGTTATGGTCACTTCGCCGATAGTTTCATTTTGTTCGTTCCTAGGTAGATACATGGTATCTATTGTCAACGAGAAGTTTTTATAGCCCACGGCTTATAGTGATCATTGTGTTCCAGCTATAAAGCTTTAAAAATGAATGGGAAAATGTATTTCAATCTTTAAAGAATTAATAAAATATTCTAGCATAGTTTAACTCAGGGAAGGGCAACTGCCGGCCCGCGGGCCTAATCCGGCCCGTTACCATGTTAAAATTGGCCCGCAGAATAAAGGAAATATATGTACATATAAATATATATATATATATATATATATCGATGGCTTAATCTAGAAAGGCCCTAACATCAAATTTTTCAAAATTGAAATTTTGATGGTAAATTATAACCTGTACGTAGCTAAACATTTTCCAGAAATTTGGGAGATCTGCAACTGCAACAACTTGTCATGTTTCATTTTGTAAGTGATGCGAAATTTAACGCAAAACTGTGAAAACTCTCTAATTTTAAACGTTTTTCGGCTTTCCTGTGAAATTCGCAAAATGCGTGTTAGGGCCTTTCTAGATTAAGCCATCGATATATATATATATATATATATATATATATATATATATATATATATATATATATATATATATATATTATTTATTTATTTACGCCAAACAAGGCATGCTTAAACTATAATACACAGGGAAAGTAACTTATGAATGTATACATATATCGCTAAAAGTACATTTGCATTTAACAATTTATCACAGGTATATCTTTATAACTTATGGTACATTAGTTATAGTGTTATGTTAGTTCAGGATAATTCGGATGACAGGAAGGATATCAGTTTTTTCTTGAAGGATAATTTGCTCATTCCAGGGGAGAAGCAGGAACTGTGGCCATTGAAAATCATACAACATCTGTTGACGGGCTCGTTCTTTCCATACTCGGTCCGATGAGAATATTCCCTAAGCATTTTCGTATGCCTATTGTGACGGACATCGTCGTTAACTTTGATCCTGTCTGACAGAAACTGAACATTGATCCTATCGTTCAAGACGTCCAAAGTAAAGCATGATATAAGCAACTTACGCCTATTAAACAGAGGCATGAGATCCAACACTTTGAGCCTGTCCATGTAGGGTGGTAGGCTATGAAAATCACGCGAGTCGTATAGATTTCTCAGAGCAAAGAGTAGAAATTTCTTTTGCACCGACTCAAACCTGTTACTGCTTACCTGGTAAATAGGATTCCAGATCGGGCATGCGTATTCTAAAATCGGGCGGACTAGCGAACAGAAAAGGGTTTTTGTAACTCGAGGGTTGTCAAATTCCTTGGCTCTTCTCTTTATAAAGCCTAGAAGTTTGCTAGCTCTTGCAATAATATTATCGTAGTGCAAATTGAAATTTAATTTATTGTCCAGGACAATACCCAAATCTACAATTTGTTCAACGCGGTCTAATACCCTGCCGTTGAGATAATAGTATTGCAACTGTATGCTTTTTTTACGAGAGAAGGTAATTACGTGGCATTTACTGGTGTTAAGTTGCAGTTTATTGGTGGAGCACCAGTCATGTAACGTATTCAGTTTCGACTGAAGGAGAGTTACGTCATCACTCGACCTTATGGCACTATATATTTTGAGGTCATCGGCATAAAAGAGATGTCGTATATTACTTAGTTTTTCTGACAGGTCTGAGATGAATATATTAAATAAAAGTGGGCCAAGATGACTACCCTGGGGGACTCCGGAAGTTACTTCGATTTCTTTTGACAGAAATCCTTGAAATCTAACGGCCTGTGTTCTTCCGTTAAGATATGATTCTGTCCATCTTAGGACAGGCCCAGATATTCCGAATTTTAGTAGTTTTGTTATTAAGATATGGTGGTCGACACGGTCAAAGGCCTTACTGAAGTCAGTGTAGACAGCATCGATTTGATGACCGTTCTCCATACCACATAGTAGTTCGGAGGTTAGTGTCATAAGGTTAGTAGTTGTCGAGCGCCCTTTTCTGAAGCCATGTTGTTGGTCATTGAGGAGCGGATCAATTATGTGGGCAATCTTATCGTAAACAAGCTTTTCGAAAAGTTTAGGAATTGCTGATAATATTGCAATGCCCCTGTAGTTGTCCACCGAATGCTTATTAGATGCTTTGTGAATTGGTATGAGGTATGATTTTTTCCAAGTTATAGGAAATTTTCCTAACGATAAGGATTTGTTGAAAATAAGATGGAGGGGAAATAGAATTTGAGTTGAGTAGCACTGCAGAAAGCAAGGAGGCAGATTGTCGGGACCGTGACCTTTATTGATATCCAGATTGTTTAAACCTGTCATGATGTCTTCGACGGATAGGGATATGTTATCTATAAGAGTTGAAGTAACAGCGCGCGTGTGTGTTGGGTCAGTATGTGTTGTATCAGATTTTGGACAAAAGACTTCGGTAAACCTGTCAGCAAACATGTTACAAATATCCTGTGGGCAAGAGGAGTGTTTACTGCCATTGGTCATTGTAGTTGGATAGCCTAAGGTCTTTCGTTTCATATTAACGAACTGAAAGAATTTTTTGGGGTCTCTAACAATGCTATCGCCAACAGAGTTAAGATATGTAGTATAGGCCTCACGTGACCTAAGACTGAACTCTGAGGCTAGCCTAGTGTATGCTAATTTCAGTTCATCATTTGCATGGGGGTTATTTCTAATCAGCTTATACAATTTATTTCTCTGATTACGAAGAGAACGGACATTCTTATCCAGCCATGGTTCCGATAATTTATCCCTTCTTTTAATTCTGGGCACATGTTTGTCAATAACGTTGAATATTATAGTGTTGAAGCAAGACACTATTTCGTCAATGTCATTACCAGAAAGCCTAATTTCCCAGTCAACTAGGGATAATTCGAAGACAATGCTGTTAGAGTCTGCATTTTTAAAATCATAAATGAATGAGTTATTGTATGATATACGATGATTAGATATTGCGGTATTATGTTCGAGGATCCATGCAGAATGGTGAGTAGAGTTGGTGAAAAGGTTTTCCTCAGGCGGAGCAGGCAGAATGTTCAACTCCTCAGGTGAGTTAGTGAAGATTAGATCTAACCAATTACCACGAGAATTCGGAGTTCTAATGATTTGGTGTAGACCATTTCCATAAAAGGAGTCGATAAACTTTATATCGATAGCATTTGTGACGTTAATCGGAAGTAAACACTTTTCTTCCTCGTCGGAGATAAAAGATATATTAGGGCGATTAAAGTCCCCTAAAATAAATATGTCGTCGCAACTGGAGAGAGATTCGTTAATATCATCTAATATATGAAGTAATTCATCATATTTAGATTCGTCAGAGTTAGGGGGTATGTAAAAAGTGCCGAAAAATATGTGTTTCCTGCCGATTCAACTCGCACGAAAACATGTTCAAAGGAATTCGAATTTTTAGTTGCGATTAGTTCACTATTCAGGGGGTCCTTGACCGCTATAAGAACACCTCCACCTCTTGAGAGACTGGTAGAGTTGTAGTCTCTATCGCATCTGTATATCGTCCAGGTGGAGTCTAAGATCTCCTGGTTTACAAAAGTTTCATTTAACCACGTTTCTGTGATTACGAGTACATTAAAATTGCAAGATTTCGAGTCAATGAAAAGGTTATTAAGTTTGCCTCTCATACCACTGCAATTGTGGTAAAAGAGCCTTATGTTTTCAGTTGGGTCAGGGGCAGTTGAGATACGAGTTTTTGTCGGAGAAGTGACTAGTTACGGACGATAATATCTAGCCATTTCGTCCCGGCTCTTCTGCAATTGAGACACATGTAATGATCTCATATGTGAGGCGTAGGTGGCGAGGACCTTCTTTACTTGCTCAGACGAGATCTGGTATTGCTCGTGATAAACAGTGTAGAGCTTAAGCAGGGTATTCCGATCGATGGGGAGACCTTCTTGTTGGATCGAAATAATGAGGCTGGTCCTGGTCTTACCATTTACACAGGTAGAGTCAGGTTTGTTGTGCATATAAGCAAGAAAGAGCCTTACATTATCGTAAATCCTACGATCTCTGAGACGAGATAATAGGTACCGACCCTCGGTTGAGTCTGCCGAGATTAAGGTATTTTTTACGTTCGGAGGCTGTAGAGGGTCCAAGAAGTGTGGTTTGGTTGCAGTGATACTGTTGGTATGTCCTTCAGGACTCGCTAATATTGGTGTTTCTGCCACAACAGGTTGAGGAGGGTTAGGGGGAGGTCGATTGTTTATCGGAATCTCGGTAACATCGGAGTAAGAACGGCCGCCGATGATAATATGGCTACGAGAAAAATTTGGGTATAAATCGCTATTAAGTGCAGAGACGGTAGAGGTAGGGGCGGGAGTACTGTTAGATTTGAAATTGATATTTTTATTAATGTTACTGCGGATATTAGGGGATGCAGCATGCTTTGTTAGTATATTTTTGTTTTTATTATTGGAGCTTACGATAGGGTTAGTGCTTATCTTATAATTAGTGTTATTAGACCTATCCCTTACAACTAACTTGGGTACAATTTTCCTCGGTGTAACCCTGTTTTTCCAACGGCGGAGAGTTAATTTATTCCATTTGAGGATGTCAGATGTTGAACTGAAGAAAAGCCATTCGTATTTAGCAGGTAAAGTCACCTTAAAGTTCTTAAGCTTCTTTTTACGCGATCCTACTTCTTCGCAATTAATCGGGTTGACGGAAAAGTCTTTGAGAAATAATCTGCTTACCCAAGACGAGTCCGCTTGTTTTGGTGCGCCTCTGAGGAAGAAGATTGAGGTGTCGTTATTGTGCTGCGAAGGGCTTGACCTACTGGTGTTCCGGTTAGGACCTCGAGGTATTTTGTTTCGGTGTACGCTGTCCCCTTTTCGGTTCGTAGCTGCCGCCTTATTCACCTTACTGATTTTTTCCAATCTGCTGGCCCATTCATCCATTGACCACGTAGTTCCGAATTTTTTTATATTGTTCACAGGCAGGTGTAGCGGAGGCAAATTGTGAGATGGGTCAGATGAGATTGATAAAGCCTGTCTGTGCAAATTAGGAGGGCCGAGTGTAAAGTTGGTTAAAGTTGGTTGGTATATCTATATATATACTAGCTGGAACCCGGTGCGCATCGCTGCACCCATCAATTTGGAAAATACTGGTATTTCGGCTCTTCCCCCAGCATCGCTCCATTACTGTTAATATAAGGTCCCATTAAATATTGTGTTATTTCGTCGATGGTATTTGCATTAGCAGCACTAAAAGCAGCCATGTCACTCCGTTTCGTGACCTATTTGAATAGGTATGTATTTGATTGAGTTGACGGAATTGCAAAATTCAACATTTATGTGAGCCTTGAGCGTCTTGGAAAATAATGGCGAATAGGGTACGACCTAACGACTGTCAACTTAAAAATCCTGACCATTAACCTTCTAAGTTATCTAATTGTCATTTACCTCAGTCGTACGATGACGATAGAACGGGTAGCCATCGCTCCGGATAACATTTTCAGAAATCAGTGCTCTTGGACACCGCTTTGAGTATTTCTTTGTAAAAGTTATGAACAAACCTGGACGATCATATTTATGGACATATGCTTCCCCACACGCAATACATCTACGTTTATAGCGATTTCCCAACGTTCGTTTGGAAATTGTTAAAGTGACGTCCCGGCTGCACTAACTTTCAGATTTTTTTTGTTCTTTTTCACATAAGCTTTTGTTGAAAACTATTAAATAAATTCCAAATTGTATCAAAAGGAAGAGAAGGAAGTGTTGTACTTTGTTCATCAAAAAAATTTTTGCGTCACAACTAACACATGCACAAACGCCTTATAGATAAAGAAACATTACTCGCGCATACACGTTGATATCCTATCTAAGGATAATAAATTAATCTTGTTGAAGCAATACCAACATACCTCGAGAGTATGGCAACAAACCTGTTAACCAAGTGTTAAGATTGACCCGTGAACGCCATCCCAATCAGTGTAACATGTACACGCACCCCAACTTTATTACTGTTACGTTTTCTTTAGTGCGTTTACAATTCGATACCACTTTCTCTGCTGCAATCCTTTTTTAAAGCGATTTACCTTTTTTTATTTCATTCAATAAAACAAACCCATTTCACATACAAATCATATCAATTTATTGCGAAGAAAAAAATTTTCTATAGGGATATCGACAATTCTTTTTCAAGCGCCATTGCAAAAATACCAACAGACATAGTCATGAAAACTATATACATAAACCTTGCTATTGAGGTCTTCTAACACAAACAACACCCAATCAGTCATTTCATACAGCCAATTTTGCAAACATCGATTACATACAAAATAAAGATTCATTTTTATATATATAGACTAGCTGGGACCCGGTGCGCCTACGCTGCACCCAAAAGTCAATAGTAAACAATAAAAACCATCCATTGACTTAATATTTTTCGAGATATGAATTTTACATAGATGAAATGCCTCAAAGAACATGGGTCTTGCGTCGGCCGCCATGAATCGGTATATTGAGTCTACTACATTGCTTATTGTATTCTACTTATCATACCCTTTCATTTGATCCCCATGTTGAGGGGATTGTGAAGAAAGTAGTAATCCGGCCTCTTTAGACGGCCGCCATGGATCTTAAGATATATTTTGTATACTACATATTGTATTCTACTTATCATACCCTTTCATTTGATACCCATGTCGAGGTGGTTGTGAAGAAAGTGGTAATTCGGCCTCTTGAGACGGCCGCCATGGATCTAAAGATATATTTTGTATACTACATTGCTTATTGTATTCTACTTATCATACCCTTTCATTTGATACCCATGTCGAAGTGGTTGTGAAGAAAGTGGTACCCCGCCCTCTTGAGACGGCCGCCATGGATCTAAAGATATATTTTGTATACTACATTGCTTATTATATTCTACTTAACATACCCTTTCATTTGATACCCATGTTGAGGTGGTTGTGAAGAAAGTGGTAATCCGGCCTCTTGAGACGGCCGCCATGGATCTAAAGATATATTTTGTATACTACATTGCTTATTGTATTCTACTTATCATACCCTTTCATTTGATACCCATGTCGAGGTGGTTGTGATGAAAGTGGTACCCCGCCCTCTTGAGACGGCCGCCATGGATC
Source organism: Thereva unica (assembly GCA_949987705.1). Classification (NCBI taxonomy): domain Eukaryota; kingdom Metazoa; phylum Arthropoda; class Insecta; order Diptera; family Therevidae; genus Thereva; species Thereva unica. The sequence goes on along the minus strand of OX465281.1, from coordinate 153,213,746 downwards.
TTTTTTTTTTTTTTTTATTTTGCAAGAGTTAACCCTTCTAGCACAGAAAGCGCACTTTACAGCTAAGCATGAAAATCTATATATATATACACACACATACATATATAAATATATATATGTATATATCTATATCTATAAAAATCTCGTGTCACAGTGTTTGTTACCGTACTCCTCCAAAACGGGTTGACCAATTTGCATGAAATTTTTTGTGTATATTTGGTAGGTCTGAGAATAGGTCGTAGGCTATTTTTTATACCTTTAACCAAAAAAACAGCTGCAAAATCCAAACAAAAATGGTAATTTTAGGAATTTTCACTTCATTTTAGTTTCAATAGCTTCATGGCCTACCTATTGTTTGACAAATGTAAAATTGTCATTAAATTGAATCATTACATTTAATGAAAATTTCAAATTTACGCAGCTGTCAAACAATAGGTAGGCCATGACGCTATTGAAACTAAAATGATCCATTGCGGCCGTCTCAAGAGGGCGGTGTACCACTTTCTTCACAACCACCTCGACATGGGTATCAAATGAAAGGGTATGATAAGTAGAATACAATAAGCAATGTAGTACACAAAATATATCTTTAGATCCATGGCGGCCGTCTCAAGAGGGCGGGGTACCACTTTCTTCACAACCACCTCGACATGGGTATCAAATGAAAGGGTATGATAAGTAGAATACAATAAGCAATGTAGTATACAAAATATATCTTTAGATCCATGGCGGCCGTCTCAAGAGGCCGGATTACCACTTTCTTCACAACCACCTCGACATGGGTATCAAATGAAAGGGTATGATAAGTAGAATACAATAAGCAATGTAGTATACAAAATATATCTTTAGATCCATGGCGTCCGTCTCAAGAGGCCGGATTACCACTTTCTTCACAACCACCTCAACATGGGTATCAAATGAAAGAGTATGTTAAGTAGAATACAATAAGCAATGTAGTATACAAAATATATCTTTAGATCCATGGCGGCCGTCTCAAGAGGGCAGGGTACCACTTTCTTCACAACCACCTCGACATGGGTATCAAATGAAAGGGTATGATAAGTAGAATACAATAAGCAATGTAGTATACAAAATATATCTTTAGATCCATGGCGGCCGTCTAAAGAGGCCGGATTACCACTTTCTTCACAACCCTATCAAAATGGGTATCAAATTAAAGGGTATGATAAGTAGAATACATTAAGCAATGTAGTAGACTCAATATACCGATTCATGGCGGCCGACGCAAGACCCATGTTCTTTGAGGCATTTCATCTGTGTAAAATTCATATCTCGAAAAATATTAAGTCAATGGATGGCTTTTATTGTTTACTATTGACTTATGGGTGCAGCGTAGGCGCACCGGGTCCCAGCTAGTATACATATATAGAGTTTCCCTTCTAATACAGAAGGTGCACTTCCCAGCAGGGCTGAGAAATATTTACCACTGCTGTGGCTCAGCTGAGACATGCAAACCTAAAAGATTAAGTACCAATAAAAATTGCATGCGAAACACATAAACAGTCATGAGACAACAAATAGACTCCTTTTAAGCAGCTCTTTGTTAGTGCTTACGCTAAAAACATTAATATTTTTATTTACATTAATGAACATGCGATTTACAGGCTCAAATCGGCCATAATTGGTGTTAGAGGAGTTGATGTGTAAGAGCGGTGGTCCTCTCAGATTGTATCGGCTCTCTCTAAACGACGCACGGCGCCTTAGAAAACCTGAGTCGACACGTCCATTAAGAAGCTGGTGGACGAAAACAACATCGGCCACCTCACGACGCTTGTGGAGAGAGTTTAAGTTGAGTAACTTAAGTCGGTATTCATATGGTGGAAGAATTAAAGGGTCTTCCCAAGGAAGGTGATTCAATGCGAATCGAACGAACCTACGTTGAACCGACTCAATTTTTCCAACATGCGAAGAATAGTGAGGAGACCAAACCTGGGACACATATTCAAGTAAAGGTCTGACAAGGGAAATGTAGAGGTGTTTAGTGATCAGGGTGCTGTTAAATTCTTTGGACCACTTTTTTATAAAACCCAAGACTAAGCTGCTCTTGGAAGAAATATAGTTGATATGAGTAGAGAAGTCTAGCTTGGTGTCAAATCTAATCCCGAGATCTTTGACAAAATTAACACGGGGGACACCCTCACCAGAAAATGAGTAATTATAAATTATAGGATCACGTCGCCTAAAGATATATTTTGTATACTACATTGCTTATTGTATTCTACTTATCATACTCTTTCATTTGATACCCATGTCGAGGTGGTTGTGAAGAAAGTGGTACACCGCCCTCTTGAGACGGCTGCAATGGATCATTTTAGTTTCAATAGCGTCATGGCCTACCTATTGTTTGACAGCTGCGTAAATTTGAAATTTTCATTAAATGTAATGATTCAATTTAATGACAATTTTACATTTGTCAAACAATAGGTAGGCCATGAAGCTATTGAAACTAAAATGAAGTGAAAATTCCTAAAATTACCATTTTTGTTTGGATTTTGCATCGGCCATAATTGGTGTTAGAGGAGTTGATGTGTAAGAGCGGTGGTCCTCTCAGATTGTATCGGCTCTCTCTAAACGACGCACGGCGCCTTAGAAAACCTGAGTCGACACGTCCATTAAGAAGCTGGTGGACGAAAACAACATCGGCCACCTCACGACGCTTGTGGAGAGAGTTTAAGTTGAGTAACTTAAGTCGGTATTCATATGGTGGAAGAATTAAAGGGTCTTCCCAAGGAAGGTGATTCAATGCGAATCGAACGAACCTACGTTGAACCGACTCAATTTTTCCAACATGCAAAGAATAGTGAGGAGACCAAACCTGGGACGCATATTCAAGTAAAGGTCTGACAAGGGAAATGTAGAGGTGTTTAGTGATCAGGGTGCTGTTAAATTCTTTGGACCACTTTTTTATAAAACCCAAGACTAAGCTGCTCTTGGAAGAAATATAGTTGATATGAGTAGAGAAGTCTAGCTTGGTGTCAAATCTAATCCCGAGATCTTTGACAAAATTAACACGGGGGACACCCTCACCAGAAAATGAGTAATTATAAATTATAGGATCACGTCGCCTAAAGATATATTTTGTATACTACATTGCTTATTGTATTCTACTTATCATACTCTTTCATTTGATACCCATGTCGAGGTGGTTGTGAAGAAAGTGGTACACCGCCCTCTTGAGACGGCTGCAATGGATCATTTTAGTTTCAATAGCGTCATGGCCTACCTATTGTTTGACAGCTGCGTAAATTTGAAATTTTCATTAAATGTAATGATTCAATTTAATGACAATTTTACATTTGTCAAACAATAGGTAGGCCATGAAGCTATTGAAACTAAAATGAAGTGAAAATTCCTAAAATTACCATTTTTGTTTGGATTTTGCAGCTGTTTTTTTGGTTAAAGGTATAAAAAATAGCCTACGACCTATTCTCAGACCTACCCAATATACACAAAAAATTTCATGCAAATTGGTCAACCCGTTTCGGAGGAGTACGGTAACAAACACTGTGACACGAGATTTTTATAGATATAGATTTATAGATATAGATATAGAAGATAGAGGATATAGATAGCTCAAATCCCCCCTTCATATTGAAATTTATATTCCAACTATATATTTATTGTAATGCTCTATGGTAAACAACATTTTCAGTTTTTCCATTTTGTTGACAATAAATGAATAAATCTGATGGTTTGCCTACACGCGAACAGGCAACATAAAGTTGTCCATGCGAAAAAACTGGATATTCCAAATTTATGCCGCAAATCGCCAAGGACTGACCTTGAGCCTTATTTATAGTGATCGCAAAAGCAACACGAACTGGAAATTGAACACGTTTGAACTTAAATGGCACATCAGATGGAAGCATTGGAATTCGTGGTATAAAAACGTCTTCACCTTTGAATTTTCCAGTTAAAATAGTTGCTTCAATAACAGCCGTTGTTGATTAATATTACGAAGCATAATAATAGTGACTCCGACTTTCACCTGAAGGTTATGAGGTGGCAATCCAGGTAAATCCAATGAATTCAAAAATTCTGTAGGATAATTAACCACATCTTCTTCATTAGTAACGGTATCTACAGACTTGTACGAAACCAAATTACCGGGTATTTTGAACTGTATAGCCAAATTTAATTCGTTAACATCTTGGTTCTTCGCTGCCAAAATCGCTCTTTCGCTCAACCAAACATGATTTTTGTAGTTCTGTGCTATGTTTGGAAAAACACTTTCGATCAATTTTCCTTTAGTTTCTGTAAAACGACAAAAATTTTCTGGACGTACACGTGTCAACTCTCAACATTTGATTAACTTTTTTTAGGTGAGAAGGAACAAAAGGGGCAAAGGGAAGTATTTCAGAAATTCTTCATAGATAAAGAAGCATATACGTGTGAATCAACAATAAGTTACTGTTCGTGAAGAAGTAGCTATGTACTCCGAGAGTATGATAACAAACCTGTTAACCAAGTGTTAAGATTGACCCGTGAACGCCATCCACGTTTTCTTTAGTGCGTTTACAATTCGATACCACTTTCTCTGCTGCAATCCTTTTTTAAAGCGATTTACCTTTTTTTATTTCATTCAATAAAACAAACCCATTTCACATACAAATCATATCAATTTATTGCGAAGAAAAAAATTTTCTATAGGGATATCGACAATTCCTTTTCAAGCGCCATTGCAAAAATACCAACAGACATAGTCATGAAAACTATATACATAAACCTTGCTATTGAGGTCTTCTAACACAAACAACACCCAATCAGTCATTTCATTCAGCCAATTTTGCAAACATCGATTACATACAAAATAAAGATTCATTTTTATATATATACTAGCTGGAACCCGGTGCGCATCGGTGCACCCATCAATTTGGAAAATACTGGTATTTCGGCTCTTCCCCCAGCATCGCTCCATTACTGTTAATATAAGGTCCCATTAAATATTGTGTTATTTCGTCGATGGTATTTGCATTAGCAGCACTAAAAGCAGCCATGTCACTCCGTTTCGTGACCTATTTGAATAGGTATGTATTTGATTGAGTTGACGGAATTGCAAAATTCAACATTTATGTGAGCCTTGAGCGTCTTGGAAAATAATGGCGAATAGGGTACGACCTAACGACTGTCAACTTAAAAATCCTGACCATTAACCTTCTAAGTTATCTAATTGTCATTTACCTCAGTCGTACGATGACGATAGAACGGGTAGCCATCGCTCCGGATAACATTTTCAGAAATCAGTGCTCTTGGATACCGCTTTGAGTATTTCTTTGTAAAAGTTATGAACAAACCTGGACGATCATATTTATGGACATATGCTTCCCCACACGCAATACATCTACGTTTATAGCGATTTCCCAACGTTCGTTTGGAAATTGTTAAAGTGACGTCCCGGCTGCACTAACTTTCAGATTTTTTTTGTTCTTTTTCACATAAGCTTTTGTTGAAAACTATTAAATAAATTCCAAATTGTATCAAAAGGAAGAGAAGGAAGTGTTGTACTTTGTTCATCAAAAAAATTTTTGCGTCACAACTAACACATGTACAAACGCCTTATAGATAAAGAAACATTACTCGCGCATACACGTTGATATCCTATCTAAGGATAATAAATTAATCTTGTTGAAGCAATATCAACATACCTCGAGAGTATGGCAACAAACCTGTTAACCAAGTGTTAAGATTGACCCGTGAACGCCATCCCAATGAGTGTAACATGTACACGCACCCCAACTTTATTACTGTTACGTTTTCTTTAGTGCGTTTACAATTCGATACCACTTTCTCTGCTGCAATCCTTTTTTAAAGCGATTTACCTTTTTTTATTTCATTCAATAAAACAAACCCATTTCACATACAAATCATATCAATTTATTGCGAAGAAAAAAATTTTCTATAGGGATATCGACAATTCTTTCTCAAGCGCCATTGCAAAAATACCAACAGACATAGTCATGAAAACTATATACATAAACCTTGCTATTGAGGTCTTCTAACACAAACAACACCCAATCAGTCATTTCATACAGCCAATTTTGCAAACATCGATTACATACAAAATAAAGATTCATTATATATATATATATATATATATATATATATATATATATATATATATATATATATATATATATATATATATATATATATATGTATATATAGGCGAGCCTCGCTTTACGTCGTTTTCGGGACCGGGAAAACGCGACGTAAACCGAAACGACGTATATCGAATCTCACGAAAATTAAATCTTTTATTAACGAAAAGCAACAACATTTATTTAAAAAAAAAAACATAACAAACCGGCTAGGGGACTGTTTTTAGACCTAAAAAATACGTTATTGAAACCATATAGGTTTTTAAATGAGATAGTTTTTATATTGTATACTATAGTTTAGATAGTTATAAATTGAAATTTGCAGAAATATGAATATTTCTCGCCATAGTTTACGTAATATTAGCCAAGGACAGCGATTTTACCACTTTGGTGAGAAACACCCAGCTGTATTAAAAAAATTATACCTGATTATAAAAAGAATAATTTGCTATTTACTGTAAAATACCGGATAAAAGTCAACGTAATTCACAGGAAGGAACGAATTGAACGACCTACTCACACACAGTAATAGACAATGTAACCACAGAATTAATACGTCATGCACTTGTGCGCCTTGCCGTATCTCAAGGAACTCTGAATATAATATTCCGAACTATTTAAGGCACAAACAGATTGGGAGGCGCGGCGGCTGCCTGAGCCAGAATTCCACGTAAGTTCAATTTCTTCGCGCCGTCTGCTATTTGTATTAGAACATTTGGTGGCCCGTTTATTTTAAATGTTTTCCCCTAACCGTCGCAATCATTCGAATGTATTTGCGCCTTAAATAATTCGGAATACTATTCCTTGAAATACGCTGATGACACAACTTTCGCGCCCAGCTTTACTACTCCGCATTCCAAAAGTTTTTACACTTCTGAGAAACATTTGTTTTACGTTTTACGTACGAACTTTATATATATACTAGTTGGGATGCCCGTTACCGAAATTCGGTCACAAAAACAATAAATATATAAAATTCACGATTTGTTCGATTTTAAATTCAATTTAAATATTTTTATTTAAAAAAAAATTATTCGCAACATTTCCATTGTCGCTCCAGAGCATCTAAAATTTCCAGGATTTTTTTAATCGCATCCATGACGTCTTTCTTGGCTATGTGGTAAAATGATAAATGACATTTACAGTGTCATTTGACAAATTACACTCAGAGCTAATCATTGCAAAGGCAGCATTAAACGAACGAATATTTGCAAAAAAAAATTTAGAACGATTTTTAATACCACTTTCATTCGAAGTTAATCCTTCAAAAAAATTATTGAAAAAGTAATTTTGAGAAAGTGGAGGTAGATTAACTTTGCCTTTATGACAACACAAAGAAAATGCCTCAGTATTACGTAAAGTTACTTCAGTCAGAAAATGTTTGGCACGACAAAAATGACAACTCATAAAAAAAGAACCACTCGAAAACGAATCAAAATTAGCCGGAATAACATTCAAAGCACATTTAAAAGAATCAGTCAAAATTTCTAAAGGTGCAACACTATCAACAAACATTTCATTATGAAATGCATCAACATTCATTTCATTCACACCACTATTCAATTCATTATTTGCAACATTCATTTCATTAACGCTACGTAAATTTCTAACGCGACTTCTAGTATTTTCGCGAAGCGATCTAAAATCGACATTCGAGTGTCCCCGTCGTTGTCTTGGCATTTTGAAAAGAAAACGCGGAAAAAACGTAAGTACTCACCGATAAATTGCACTCAAAATTCGCAGTTAACTGTTTGGAATGACAAAAATACAACTCAGATTCCGAGAACCATACGAAAACGAATAAAAATTACGCAGAATAACATTCAAAACACACTTAAATGAATTAATTAAAATTTCTAAAGGCATTCGCCAAAAAACGAACGGCCGCCCCTTACACCATACAACTCAAATACTATACGCAAAAGAGTATAAAAAAATGCACGCACAAAGTGACCGAGTTTTTTTATGTCAGTTATGCCGCCAAAAATCCACACAAACGCTTGTTTTTCTCTGTTTCTCATTCGCTTCACTGAAACGGCATTTGTGTCAATCGTAGGCTACTCAGCTCTACATTGATGTTCACAAAAAATTCAAATTTTCCAACGGCTTTTTAAAATCCGAAAAATTAAAATCGCTATAACTTTTTTATTCGTGAATCGATTTCGTTGAAATTCCTTATTACAAAACTATGCCATAAAAAGAACATTTTCTGAAAATTTAAACGAAATCGGTCCACGAACAAAAAAGCCTTAGCGTGTACAAACTTTTTGTTTGCCTATTAATATATAAGATATATATATATATATATATATATATATATATATATATATACATATATATATATATATATATATATATATATATATATATATATATATATATATATATATATGTATATATAGGCGAGCCTCGCTTTACGTCGTTTTCGGGACCGGGAAAACGCGACGTAAACCGAAACGACGTATATCGAATCTCACGAAAATTAAATCTTTTATTAACGAAAAGCAACAACATTTATTTAAAAAAAAAACATAACAAATAACAATAAGGACAAAATAACATTACTTCAGAAAAACGTAACAAAAAACAGTTTTTTAACATAAAATACACAAATAAGCTAACACCGCTCGTCAGCCTCAGAAACAAAAGAGAACTGTAGTATGTAGTACATGCACGTATAACACGTAGGGTGGCTCAAAAATGGCAAAAAAATTTCAAAAAAAACGTGCACCCCCCTATCTTTAAGTTCATTTAAAATTATGATTTTTGGCGGCAACCGGAGAATTTTTGATTGACACATTTCGTTTTATGTTGTTGTTTTAAATTTTACTAGGATAGAGCTAGTGGACCACGAGGGTCTCTTACTGGTCTCAGCCTTGCAGCTATAATGACCATGAATCAATGATATAAACAACTTGATTTGGCCTCTAAATTCTCTCTCTATGAACTGTCCCTTGCAACGTGGCCAAAACGCAGCTGGGATAACGTCTTTAAATCAGTTGATATTAATCGTCAACGTAGTCAATGTTAGTTGAGGTCTAATCAGGCTTGAAAGGATTAATCAATAATAAAATTTTAACCTTGATGTATTAAAGATGTCACCTTTACTGCCATTTAATAGATTATAATCCTCATAATTCAGTGAACACAAAGATAGTTTAATGACAAAGTTACTTGGATTAGTGAGCTCTTGCAGACTAAGAAAGAAAAATTCTAGTGCATATCGTGCAGATGCTCAGAACAATGATAAACGAAGAAAATTTTTTCCATTGATTTAGGATGTTGGGGCGACATGCTCACACCCACACCGACTCTGGTTCAGGGATAAATTAAAAGTAAAGTTAGACACATAAGATATGATAGTATGTTGATTATACTGGACGTATACACTTGAACTTATAAGATATAAAAATAGATCTATTTAGAAAGTCTATTTGCTTAGAATAAAAACTTCATGCTGGGAATTGACTCCACTCAAAAGAGAATCTTTTGGAGTGAAAAAACAAACAGAGCTGATATGTTTATTCATTTTTTAAAGTCGAGAACCAGTATCTGGTTGGACATTTCGTTTTAGAGATTTACGGTTTTTAAACGTATTTTGTTCATAGTCGAGAGCGTTTTAGACAGCTGTCATTTGTCAAACCTTCGATTTGACGTCAAATTCGTAATCAGCGACCTCGAAAACCATGTAGAAGCCACGATCTAGGTAGTTTAATGGACGTATGTAAATGAACAGAATTATCAAATTTTTATTGTCGTTTAAAAATCGTAAATCTCTAAAACGAAATGTGCTCGACGGCAATAGTTAGTGTCAATCAAAAATTCTTCGGTTGCCGCCAAAAATCATCATTTTAATTGAACAGGGGGGTGCACGTTTTTTTGAAATTTTTTTTGCTAATTTTGAACTACCCTAAACCCGTGTAGAAATACATATCCACGAATTTTACACCGCGATGAAAAGAAATTTCTGCGAAAAAAATTGGGCATGCTTGGGCACGTTATAGTAGAGATGTGCATTTCGGGTAGTAAGAATGAAAAACGAAGGAAATTCGCAGAAATATTCATGCACAAAAAAAGATGCCGACGTAAATCGAAATTTTGCCGACGTAAATCGAAACTGAGAATTAAAAAGCGAGACAACGTAAACCGAAACGACTTAAATCGAGGCGACGTAAATCGAGGCCCGCCTGTATATATATATATATATCTTATATATTAATAGGCAAACAAAAAGTTTGTACACGCTAAGGCTTTTTTGTTCGTGGACCGATTTCGTTTAAATTTTCAGAAAATGTTCTTTTTATGGCATAGTTTTGTAATAAGGAATTTCAACGAAATCGATTCACGAATAAAAAAGTTATAGCGATTTTAATTTTTCGGATTTTAAAAAGCCGTTGGAAAATTTGAATTTTTTGTGAACATCAATGTAGAGCTGAGTAGCCTACGATTGACAAATGCCGTTTCAGTGAAGCGAATGAGAAACAGAGAAAAACAAGCGTTTGTGTGGATTTTTGGCGGCATAACTGACATAAAAAAACTCGGTCACTTTGTGCGTGCATTTTTTTATACTCTTTTGCGTATAGTATTTGAGTTGTATGGTGTAAGGGGCGGCCGTTCGTTTTTTGGCGAATGCCTTTAGAAATTTTAATTAATTCATTTAAGTGTGTTTTGAATGTTATTCTGCGTAATTTTTATTCGTTTTCGTATGGTTCTCGGAATCTGAGTTGTATTTTTGTCATTCCAAACAGTTAACTGCGAATTTTGAGTGCAATTTATCGGTGAGTACTTACGTTTTTTCCGCGTTTTCTTTTCAAAATGCCAAGACAACGACGGGGACACTCGAATGTCGATTTTAGATCGCTTCGCGAAAATACTAGAAGTCGCGTTAGAAATTTACGTAGCGTTAATGAAATGAATGTTGCAAATAATGAATTGAATAGTGGTGTGAATGAAATGAATGTTGATGCATTTCATAATGAAATGTTTGTTGATAGTGTTGCACCTTTAGAAATTTTGACTGATTCTTTTAAATGTGCTTTGAATGTTATTCCGGCTAATTTTGATTCGTTTTCGAGTGGTTCTTTTTTTATGAGTTGTCATTTTTGTCGTGCCAAACATTTTCTGACTGAAGTAACTTTACGTAATACTGAGGCATTTTCTTTGTGTTGTCATAAAGGCAAAGTTAATCTACCTCCACTTTCTCAAAATTACTTTTTCAATAATTTTTTTGAAGGATTAACTTCGAATGAAAGTGGTATTAAAAATCGTTCTAAATTTTTTTTTGCAAATATTCGTTCGTTTAATGCTGCCTTTGCAATGATTAGCTCTGAGTGTAATTTGTCAAATGACACTGTAAATGTCATTTATCATTTTACCACATAGCCAAGAAAGACGTCATGGATGCGATTAAAAAAATCCTGGGAAATTTTAGATGCTCTGGAGCGACAATGGAAATGTTGCGAATATTTTTTTTTTAAATAAAAATATTTAAATTGAATTTAAAATCGAACAAATCGTGAATTTTATATATTTATTGTTTTTGTGACCGAATTTCGGTAACGGGCATCCCAACTAGTATATATATAAAGTTCGTACGTAAAACGTAAAACAAAGGTTTCTCAGAAGTGTAAAAACTTTTGGAATGCGGAGTAGTAAAGCTGGGCGCGAAAGTTGTGTCATCAGCGTATTTCAAGGAATAGTATTCCGAATTATTTAAGGCGCAAATACATTCGAATGATTGCGACGGTTAGGGGAAAACATTTAAAATAAACGGGCCACCAAATGTTCTAATACAAATAGCAGACGGCGCGAAGAAATTGAACTTACGTGGAATTCTGGCTCAGGCAGCCGCCGCGCCTCCCAATCTGTTTGTGCCTTAAATAGTTCGGAATATTATATTCAGAGTTCCTTGAGATACGGCAAGGCGCACAAGTGCATGACGTATTAATTCTGTGGTTACATTGTCTATTACTGTGTGTGAGTAGGTCGTTCAATTCGTTCCTTCCTGTGAATTACGTTGACTTTTATCCGGTATTTTACAGTAAATAGCAAATTATTCTTTTTATAATCAGGTATAATTTTTTTAATACAGCTGGGTGTTTCTCACCAAAGTGGTAAAATCGCTGTCCTTGGCTAATATTACGTAAACTATGGCGAGAAATATTCATATTTCTGCAAATTTCAATTTATAACTATCTAAACTATAGTATACAATATAAAAACTATCTCATTTAAAAACCTATATGGTTTCAATAACGTATTTTTTAGGTCTAAAAACAGTCCCCTAGCCGGTCCCCAAACCAAAATATTTTCTATTGAGTTCATTAATTGAACTAATATTTTAAAAACAATTAACTTATATAACACAATTTAATCAATATGAAATGATATGCTATTAGACTCTAATATCAATTTATTTAAACTATTTTTTGATTAGTTTAATTTAACCTAAAGTTGGTCCCCGAATTTCATGAACAGTCCCCTGCCAAAGTTTCGAGTTACGCCTCAGACCATCTACAGTAAAGACAGACTTGTTAATGGGCGTAACGAAACGTGAACGACATGAAATTAGCTTTGTTACCCCCAAAAGTAGCTATACCTCATTTTGTTTAGTGTTACAAGAGTTAGAGGGGCACATGCGCGTATCGGTACGCAACATTCGACAGTCCCCTGCTAAGTGTTATTTTTCTTTTTTTAAAGTGTTCCAGTTTTCTCTATTGTGCATAGTTTTAAATAAGATGGCTTATATTGTTTCTGTATAACAAAATAAAGTCATAATGAAGGAATTTTATGGTACCGTAACAATTACACAAATTAAACAGTCCCCTGCCACAGTCCCCTGTCAACAGTCCCCCGCTACATACAAAAACAGGGGACTGTTTCATTTATTAGGAGACTGTTATTGTACTTTTGCCTTTGTTTTAGGTCTATAACCATCTTTTAATCATGGCGCGAGAAAGAAGAAAGTGTCTAAGGAAGAAATAAAAGTTCACAAGTTTACTTGGAACTACACAGAGAACTTGGAACTACCAAAGAAGACTGTTTTATTTTTATATATATGCGTCATGAGGAATGTTTTTAAAGTATATATACTACTAATAAATGCTCATTTCACTTATACGGTCCTCTGACATATGCAACAGTCCTCTGACATATGAATTTTTTAAATTTACTCAATAAGTCCTAAAATAAAACAAATATATTTGGGTCCCTTACTGTTTATTATCCACCAGATAGATATCTATTTAATTGCATATTTTTTTTTCATATTCACGTAAAAAAGTTACTGGGACAGATTTCTTGCAAAAATTTACCAGTTTACAGAGAAACACCCAGCTCATAAAATGAATCGATTAAAGAAACGAAAAATTGATGGCGAAGGCCGAATTTTTAATGATAATTGGACCTTTAAATATTTAATTGCAAATATACAAGATAAAGCCGTATGTTTGGTTTGTAACGAAACTATTTCAGTTTTTAAAGAATATAATTTAAAACGGCATTTTTCAACAAAACATTTCAATAAATACAAGCTATTTTCACCAGAACAAATGAAAATTGAAGCAGAAACATTAAAAAGTGGATTAAGTAAGCAACAAAATACTTTCATAAGCTTGTCAAAGACGGATAAAGCTTTAACAAAAGCAGGTTACATTATTGCACATAGAGTTGCGAAACAATGCAAGCCATTTTCTGACGGAGAATTTTTTAAAGAATGCTTGTTAGATATTGCTGAATTATTAATTCCTGATAAAAAAGCAACTTTTGAAAAAATTAGTCTCTCACGAAGAACTATTGTGAGACGAACTGCCAATATTTCAAATAATTTATGTGATCAATTAAAATTGAAATTGGAAAACTGCACTTACTATGCATTGGCTTTAGACGAGTCGTGTGATATCACAGATACAAGTCAATTTTTAATTTTCATACGAGGTATAAATGATCGATTTGAAATTATCGAGGAATTGCTCTCTGCATTCCCAATGAAAAATAGAACTACTGGTGAAGATTTTTTTACGACGCTCCAAGAAGTTTTAGAAAAACAAAATGTTAAATGGGACAAAATTGTCAATATCACAACTGATGGGTGTCCCAGTTTAACAGGAAAAAACATTGGATTAATAAAAAGAATATGTGATGAACTAAAGCGTAGCCCAGGAAAAGAAATAATTTTTTTACATTGTATTATACATCAAGAAATGCTTTGTAAAAAAGTTGTGAAACTAAAGCACGTTATATCCGTTGTAACAAAAGTAGTTAATTTTATTCGCGGAAGAGCATTAAACCACCGGCAATTCGTAAACTTTTTGAAAGAAATTGAAAGTGATTTTATTGATATTCCTTATCATACGGAAATTAGATGGTTAAGTCTTTCAAAAGTATTAAAGCGATTTTATAATTTGTTAGATGAAATTGTGAGCTTCTTAAATATGAAAAACAAGATTAACGAATTTGGAGAACTAAAAGATGAACAATGGTTGAATGATCTTTCCTTTTCAGTTGATGTGCTATCATATTTAAATGAATTGAATTTATTACTTCAAGGAAAGGGGCTATTTATTTATGATATGTATACAAATATCACCTCGTTTACAACAAAATTAAAATTATTTTCACAACAGATTCAAAAGAAACAGTTGATTCACTTTCCAACTTTGAAAGAAAGGGAAAAGAACTTGAAAAACAGTGATTATAAAAAATATGAGATGATAATAAATGATTTACACAAAGAATTTATGTCAAGATTTGAAGATTTTAAAAAAAATTGCTAATGATCTTTCATTGGTAAGTCTACCAATTTCTTTTAATGTCGATGATGCACCGGCCACTCTTCAACTGGAACTAATAAATTTACAATCAAGTTTACTATTAAAAAATCAATTTGCTGAAAAAGGAATACTGGAATTTTATGCTTCTTTAAATCCAGAAATTTTTAAAAATATTTTGGATCATGCACAAAAATATTTGTCGTTCTTTGGATCAACTTACCTGTGCGAAACTACATTTTCTTTAATGAAACATACAAAAAGCAAAATCAGATCGAGAATAACAGATGAAAATTTAGAAGCAGTTCTTAGAATAGCTACTAGCAAATTTGATCCTAATTATGATGTAATAATAAATAATAGATCAGGAACATTCCAAATTTAATCCATCACACTGAAAATTTATTGTATTCATTTTGTGAGATGATAATAAAAATGTTCTTTACAAATTTTCATTTATAATTCATTCCGATTGAAGTAAATCTGTATTCATTATTTTATTTTTTAGTATATTATTATTAGATTCAAATAATTCAACAATTTTTAATTAAATAATTTTTGTTAGACCATTTAATCTATTCTGGCCCTATGGTTATAAGAAAATTAAAATTGGCCCGATAATGAAAAAAGTTGCCCACCCCTGTTTAACTGTTAGTTAAACAAATTTTTACGTGAAAGACACACTTTTTGCTATCACGTTACTCAAAAGATATTTGTAGTGTCATTCATTGACTCTTTTGAATATCATTGACACTTTGTTGTAGTAAAGTTTAGTGGGCGCTGAAGTAGGTATCAAGAAATTCTTTGATCTTTGGATCCAACAAAAACTTAGAATTCAAGTGGGCTTTCTGCTTCTTGTAGAATGTTCACGCCAGGGGCGGATGGGCAACATCTTAGCCGCCCGGGAAATAATATTTGTCGGCCCATTTTTAATTTTCGAATATGGCTAAAATATATGTTGAAAAATAAAAACGACAGCGTAGGTGCAATTAACGACAGATAATCTATTTTAATTAATTAACAAATTATTAGCAATTCAAGCTAAGGTAAATAGATCATAAACAGACAACTCAATTATTATAAGTACAGTAACAGGGGATGAGTGTTTCTAATGCTAATTTCGTAACAACAAATCCCCCCCTCGAAATTTTATTCTAATATTTTTGTTATGCCTAATTCCTTGACAAATGCTGCATATTTGATCCTCGTCACTCCTTTTGTTAAAATGTCGGCTGGCATCTCTTGAGATGGCTTGTAGATCAATTTGACTTTTCCATCCGTTACAGCATCGCGAATAAAATGGTGACGGATGTCGATGTGTTTTGTTCTATTGTGGAACACAGGGTTTTGTGCCAAACGTTGTGCTCCCTGGTTGTCATTATATATATTTATATGTTCCAAGTTGTAACCAAAATTTGACATCAACTTCTGCAGATGAATACTTTCCTTCGTCGCCTCTGTAAGCGCCATGTACTCAGCTTCCGTACTAGAAAGTGCAACCGTTGGCTGTTTCCTGGATTCCCAACTAATGCTCGTTCCGGCCAAAATGAATGAAAATCCAGTGTATGATTTTCTATCAACCACAGATGCACCCCAGTCAGCATCCACGTATCCAACTAGTTCCTTCCCAGTCTTTCTGAAAACTAAACCATAATTAATCGTTCCTTTCAAATACCTTAAAACCCTTTTAGCTGCTGCCCAGTGAGTCGTTGTAAAACAATGGTTGAATTGACTTAGCATACTTATTGCAAACGATAAATCAGGTCTGGTCGATGTTGCTAGATACATTAAACAGCCAATTAAGTTCTGGTAAGGGTAGGAACCGTCATTCTTCCTCTCATTTGTGTGTTTCAAGTTGTCATATAAATTGTTCACGTTAACTTCGACTGGTGTCGAAACACTTTTACATTCTTCCATTCCAAATTGCATCAATACTTGCTTTGCGTATTTAGCCTGATGCATTGTGATCTGCTTCCTGTCTTCGCTTTGGTGAAAGTCGATTCCGAGACAATGTTGAATCTTCCCTAAATCTTTCATTTCAAAACATTTACTTAGATGTTGCTTCATCTCACATATCCAGTTTTCGTCTCTCGATGCCAATAAGAGATCATCCACGTAAACAGCGATTATCAGGTATTGTCCGTCTCGATTCAAACTAAAAATGCAGGGATCCGAATCAATCCTTTTCATTCCTAACTGTTCTAATTCTTTAGATAGTTTTTGGTGCCATTGCCTCCCCGCTTGCTTAAGTCCATACAATGATTTTTGTAAAAGACATACTTTACCACCTTTTTCTTTAAGCTCGGTAAGCCAGGATGTAGCAGTTACGTGAATATCTTTATCGGTTGATTTCTTCAAAATTTCTTGTAGACTCTCTTGTAGTAATTCTGGCAATTCCATATATATTTCTTCTTCCAGTACACCGTTCAAATATGCTGTCGTGACATCCATCTGATGTACGACCCACTCGTTTTCTACAGCCAGAGCCATTATCATTCTGATAGATTTTAATCGTACAACGGGGGAGAACGTCTCCTCATAATCAATTCCCTTCTTCTGTGCGCAGCCCTTTGCAACTAGTCTTGCCTTCCTTCGTTCGATTAAATTATCTTTCAATTTCGTCGTGAACACAAATCTGTTACCTATTACGTTGCGATGATTCGGACGGCTTACTATCTTCCATGTTTTGTTCTTAACATGCGCTGACATTTCTTCATGGATAGCTTTTCTCCATTCAGTGGCTTCCTTGCAACATAAAGCTTCCCGTAGATTCTCAGGAGTGCTGACCACGAGATTAGCTGACTCGTATTCTAGGTCAGAATCCTCCTTCTCACATGACAATGATGACCTTGCTTCCTTGAGACGGTTATGGCGCATCTTTCGGGGCCTTCCTCTTTTCCCTGTTCTTAAGATTCGTGGTCTACCTCTACCAAATTTTGGTTTTTCCCGGTTTGGAATGTTTTGACCTTCAGGTTCATTCTTCTTGTCGTTTTTATTATTTAATGTAATTTCTAGGTTTGGGACTTGATTTTGATTGTTAACTTCTTTGTCTAAAAATTCTTCATATTTAGTATCCTTAATAAAATTATCTACAAACTTGACATCACGACTAATAATTATTTTCTTTCCTTCAGTCGACCATAGCCTATATGCCTTCGATTCTTTGGAGTACCCTAAAAATATACATTCCGTCGATCGTTTGTCCAATTTTCCTCTTTGTGGATTTTTCGTTAATGCATATGCCCTCGTGCCAAAAATTTGTAAGTGTTGTAGATTCGGTTTCTTTCCTTTCCATATTTCGTATGGGGTTTGTCCCTTAATTGACCTGCTCGAGCACCTGTTCCTGATATAACAGCTCGTGTTAATTGCTTCAGCCCAAAACATACTAGGTAAGTTTGCTTTCAACATCAAACTCCTCGCCATTTCTACCAAAGTGCGATTTTTTCTTTCGGCCACACCATTCTGTTGAGGCGTATATGGCGCTGTAAGTCTTCGCTTTATTCCGTGTTCAGCAAGAAATGTGTCAAAAGAACTGTTGCAGTACTCCAGTCCATTGTCAGACTGTAAACATTTGATCTGCCTTCCAGTTTGTTTTTCAACTAGAGATTTATATTCCTTAAATGCTTCGAAAACTTCACTTTTATGTTTGAGGAAATACACTTCGCACCATCTCGACTTGTCATCAATAAAGGTAACATAATATTTTGCGTTACCAATTGATGCGTGCCGCATTGGACCACAAACATCGCTGTGTATTATTTCTAACAAATCTGTAGTTCTGCCATTTATTTTTTTAGGAAATGGTAACCGTGTTTGTTTCGCTTGTATACACGTTTCACATGTCTGTATGGCTTCATTACCTTTTAAATGCATGCCCCTCACTTTCTCATTTTTAATCATAAAGAAAAGTGACGACATATTAAGGTGGCCTAACTTTTCATGCCATTTCATTATTTCTGATTGATAATTATTCTGCATGAAGTATACTCTATCTTTATTATCTTCATCTTTACGTAAAAAATATAAATCGCCCTGCCTACCAGCTATCGCTACCGTCTTTCCAGATTGTGTCATAATTTCGCGTTTTCTTTCGTAAATAATACATCGTATCCCTTATTAGTGATTTTTGACACAGACAGTAAATTGGTTCTCAAATCGGGTACATACATCACATCTGTCAACTTGACTAGGTTGATTTTCTTACCATTATACGTGCGCACATTCATTTCTCCAATACCTTTTATTTCCACGGATTCTCCATTGGCTAAATTTAACGGTTTAGTTATTTTAGTTATGCTATCAAAATTATCTCCTAAAGCAGCCATATGAGATGTACACCCGCTGTCAAGACACCAATTACTATCAGCGCTGCAAGTATTCTGCATGAAAGCGAACTCCTCCCGCTCTTCCGCAGATGGCTCTACACATACTCTTGTGCTTTCTGTTCCTTTGTTTGGTAGAATTGACCGACATTCAAATGCTCTGTGACCAGTCTTTCTGCATCGATGACATTTAAATGGAAATCTTTGTTTCTGTCGATATGATGCTTCCTTTTTATATGAGTTTTCGCTCTTTTCCTTCTTGCTTATAAATAGCGCCTTCGTAGTGTCACCACCTTGTGACTTTCGTGCGTCATATTCTTCAATAATTTTTACCTTAAGTGCTTCGGGGTTTGGCAATTCATCTCTTGATTCAATGGCACACCTAAAATTTTCAAAAGAGTGAGGAAGACTATATAACAACATTACCGAAAGTAAATCGTTATTGATTCGTATTCCCATATCCGCTAATTTGTCGACTACATCAAAAAAAATCTGTCAGATGCGTTAATAAATCCATACCATCCTGTAACTTGCATAGTATCAATTTCTTGAGCAATGTAGCTTTCCTTGCGGGTCCCTTGGACTGATATATAGAGTGAAGCTTGACCCACACCTCATTAGATGTTATGCAGTTTTTAACCTGCTTCAATTCCGATGGACTTATTGACAAAATTAAATCCGACCGTGCCTTCCTATCTGCTTCTTCCCACTCCGTTATCCCCTTCTGGGAATCTTCCGCTCCCGCGATCAAATTGGGGCATTTATTTTTTCCACATACGTAGTTCCACGTATCATTCTTTATCAGCAGTGCCTCCATTTGAATCTTCCAGGTATCAAAATTGCATTTCCCTAACGCTTCAATTCTTGTCGTTATGTTACTCATTTTGATTATATTTAAAAGCTTTTTGTTCTTTAATGAGTTTTATATAATAATTTTTTATTTAGTTGGCATCTGGGCCCATAACCTTTGTTGAAAAATAAAAACGACAGCGTAGGTGCAATTAACGACAGATAATCTATTTTAATTAATTAACAAATTATTAGCAATTCAAGCTAAGGTAAATAGATCATAAACAGACAACTCAATTATTATAAGTACAGTAACAGGGGATGAGTGTTTCTAATGCTAATTTCGTAACAACAATATACATTTACTGTACATATATAAAAACATACAACCAAAAAAAAAAAACGAGATAAAAGTAAATCAAAATTTAAAGTTTATTCCAAGTGTAGAAATTATATTAGGTTTGTTATAAACGATTAGAGAACTTACAACTAATTATTTAATGCCTTGCTTTGCTGCATAAACATATCTATAATTAGGGCTGCCATCCGTATGGGTTTCCCCGGATTTGTCCTAGTTTGGAGGGCATAGAGAGGGGTTTTAAAAGGGGTAAAACCGGGTACTTTCTGTGTCAGGGGTAACCCGATCAATTGATTGATAAGCTATTAAAAAAATCGTAGTTAAAACAAATCTTAGTTAAAAATTGACTTGAAATCCACATCCAAGCAAACTTGGGCGTGGCGAAAATGCTTTCGCTTTATTTGAAAGTTCCAATTCAATTATCAAACGTACATCTACCCGAAACTAAAAGAGGACTTAATCCAGTCATCCAAGGAAACCAAGATTTTAGTTTTTAAACGACTCGACTTAACCGATTTCTGTTCAGATCAAAAAGACCAAGCAGGTGCTACAGGAGTTATTAAGGTTTATGTAGTAATTAAACACTAAAATAAAAGGTGGTCTTTTTTTATGTGGCAGTGCTAAGCTCAGAAATCACTCTTTGTACCACCAGTCCGTCATGTTGATTGTCACGGCATGGTGCAATGTCTAGCAGTAAGCTTAGTACGGGGGAGGGGGAATGCATATGTTAAGGGTTATGAAGGTACGGGGACATTAAAAAAGATGGTAATGAGCCCTGTGTTTGAACACTTGGACGTTGAAGGAGCTTGGAAGTACTGACTGCGAGAGATTATTCCACAGTTGGGTTGCTCTATTGACTAATGAATTGCTATCTTGTTGAGTGCGCGAATGGTCAGGCTGCAAGTAGTTTGACTGAAATGAGTGGCCTAGTCTTGTCTTGCGGTATAAGATTGCCCTGGAGGCAGAAGTGTGTTTATTTCGGAGGAACAGCCAGACACTTGGCACCCTCACAGACCTGACAGACCTTTGTTTTCTAGTTTAAAAATGTTCAAGCTTTAATTTGATTGTACGTTGAAATTTTTACTCGATAGGTCAGTTGCGGACCCAAAACAACAGAAAAAAAAGTGATCTGCCAAGACATTAGCTCCAGATTTGACCAAGCAGACCAACATATTTTTTTTTACTCCGTAAGTACTAAATTTTAAGGGTAATTCCAAGCTCTTACTCGAAAAATTTTCCGGAAAATGGACATACTAAATTTGGGCACTTCATCCGCCTAGGCAGACCACGATTTTTCTTATGGCCGCTGTGAGTACTAACATTTCAAAAACATTTCATCATTGTACTTGATAGACACGTTTTTGCAGCTCTTGGTATAGTAGAACATCCCCATTTTTATACTTGCAACATCGTCATTCTGGGTTTAAATTCTTTACGTTGCTAACTTTTTTTATAAATGTCTTGTGTCATTTGAGTTTGCTGATTCTTCTATTTCCCTCATTTCATCTTCACAATACTGGTTTTTTGCTTTGTGTATGCTCTTCTTAGTTCGTTTCTTGTCTTTATGAATCCATTGTTCTGTGTCTATTTGGAATGAGTTGGTATGCTCTGTTTTTATCCGCTGGATCATTACATGGTTAAGTTTATTTATTCTTAAGCCTGTACTACTCTACTCGTGAAGTTGATCGAAGTTGGTTGAAGTCGAGAATGTAGAGAGGCACTTTGATCCACTTTGCAGCTTTACTTCGACTCGGGCGACTTTGTATCTTTGGTAGTTTTTGGGTCCGAGTCCAAGGACTCAAGGTGTGTGGTGTACCGGGTGACGGGGATCCTCGCGAGGTTGCATGAGTGTGAGCCCGAGTAAAAATAAATTATGGCCTTATAGCCCTCGGCCATATGGAGGGCATCAGAAGGCCCGTTGCAGGACAGTGCGGCCATGAAGGGGGCGACTGAATTTGGAATGACGGCCTTTCAGTACCAATAACGGTCATACGACGGTGATACGGCGGCCGTATGGTTTCTATTAAGGGCATACGACAGTGATATGGCGGCTGTGTGGTTGCTATTAATAGCTTAGCAAAGAGAAAAACATCATCAGCACAACAAACCGACTGGGGCCACATGCGAGCTCTTATCGATAATCTAGTAGGATAAATCGAAAGGACCATTCATTGTACATAACGAAAATATTCATGCTCCCAGAAAACAAATTCAACAATGCATTTGGGGCATACCTATTCTTTTATGGCCTAAATTTGTCCTGTTCTTGGCCATTTTAATCTTTTGGTCAAGTTTGGCCGTCGAAGGACCGAATGTCCCCCATTAAAAATGGGTAAAAATTCTACGGACGTCATATCCCCCTGAAAAAGCCAAGCGGCCGTGATTCGCCAGTCATAAGACCATTTTTTATTTTTACTCGGGTGGTCACGTATTTCGGGCGTAAAGTAATGTAAAAGTGACTGACTTCTTCAAATACCGTAAAAAAGCGTCCCCTAGTGACGAAACAATAACAACATCTTCGAATTTATATATTGCCTTGTTACTGTATAAGTATACCGAGCTTCGATCAACTTCAAGAAATACTCCGCCGAAGAAACTTCGGGGCGAGTGGGGTGCAGGCTTTAAGTCAAGTAGGTTCTCATATTCACCCCTAATTTGCTCTTCTTTTAATTCTGCCACATTTATTTTCTCTGTTCTCTGTCTCTGTTTCTTCTTCTTGTTTTTCGTTACTCCAACCTAGTCATAAACGGTGATCGAGTTGAAACTGGGTCCACTCAACCCAACTTATCTCTCCTACCTAGGTCGAATAGATTTGTGGGATTAATATTTATTCCACTTTTATAAAAAATCGTTTTTAATATTTTTATAGATTATTATTCATTTTATTTCACTTTAATTTATTTTATTATTTAAATTACATATTTTATTATTTAGTGTGACCGGGACACAAACGCTTCCCATCGATCGGCTGATGGTGTGCTCCGTATAACGTTTTGCGTTGAACTAGTCATTTACACGATCGGAACGGAACGCTTTCTATCGATCAGACGGAAGTTGCAGATTTCGATACGGCGGTTCTATGAACGCCGGAAACAGTGGGCGCTACATCACTCCCCCTCGGTGGAAAGCGTTTGCGTGCGTCAGGTGTACAATATTTCATTAACTTATCTCACGTTATTTCAGTATCTTGTCTAAAAATCCTAAACTATAATTTCTATCCCATTGACTTAGCTTATTGTATTGTAATCCTGAAAAATTGGGTGTCTATATTTATTAATTTCGAGTTCAGTTACTATGTTTTACTTAACGGTTACATTTGTAATGATATTTCATGCATGCGTACTTTACTTAGAGCGATTTATGTACTTATGTTTAGAGTGAACATTACATTTGCCTGTGAAATCCTTATCTACTAATTCATGCATTATTTATTTATTTACATATATAATATTTCATTTACTTAAATTTATAATGAATGTACATCTTAAGTTATATCTTATGTGTAGGGAAAAAAGAAAAAAGGTTAAATCGATTTGATTATATTTTGAAATGAATCGCTTTCTGATTAAACGTATCTGGTTCAGAGCAAATGCGCGCTTACGGGGTTCAAACGCAGTCATGTTGTCATACACTTCAACTTGATTCGGAAAACTTCTCATTTCGGTGCAAAACCTTCTTCCCTAATTTCTTTTTCGCGACGTGGAACTACTTTTGCGGCATTACACTTACTCTAAGTTTTGGGATGAACTATTTTGCTAACTCGCTACTGATAACGAAACTTGTGGGTGTCGTTGTGCTAAAACGTTAAATATTATTTACCTGAGATGAGACAATGCGCGGGTGCCGCTAACATGGCACTTCCCTGCTAGTTCAGGAGATTTACCTGGCCTTTTCCGTAAACCGTACTCTTCGTCCGAAGCGTGTTACGACCTCTTTTGGCGGTGGGTCGTCTGCTTTATCTTTTCCCTCTTGGCAACGTTCTTCGTTTGGGGCGCATTTGTCATCTGGTGTCGAGAACGCTGGTTTTAGTCGGTCCAGGGAAATTCTTACTCGGCGCCCCTTCATCTCCACTTGAAAATACTTCTTCCTCCGTTGGGTCACCTTATAGGGGCCGTCGAAGGGTGGCTGTATTGGTGGTCGCACCGCGTCGTTTCGCACGAAAACGTGTGTGCATTTGTTTAGTCCCCCTGGCATGAATACACCCGTCCTCCCATGGTGAGCGGTAGTTTGGGGTTTTACCGCCTGCATTATTTGCCGTAAGTCTTTTACGAACTCCGATGCCGCTTGTTTTTTCGACGGCTCTGTCAGGAATTCTCCCGGCAGGCGAAGTGTCGTGCCATACACCATCTCGGCCGGTGTTGCCTGGATATCTGGCTTAAATGTAGCCCTTAACCCTAAGAGGATTGTTGGTAAGGCTTCTGTCCAGCTGGATACTCTCCGACACATTATCGCCGATTTCAGTGTCCGGTGCCATCGTTCTACCAGGCCATTTGCCTGAGGGTGATACGGCGTAGTCCTTAAATGAGTTATCCCTAGCAAAGCTGTCAGCTCGCGGAACAGCGACGACTCAAACTGCCTACCCTGATCTGTCGTTACCCTTAGTGGTATGCCGTACTTTGATATCCACCCCTCCAGGAAATGGCGGGCCACTGTATCGGCCGTCATGTCTACCATGGGTATGGCCTCTGGCCATCGAGTGAAGCGGTCGACGCACGTCAAGCAGTATCGGTATCCTTTTGATGGCGGCAATGGCCCGATAATGTCTATATTTATGTGGGCGAATCGTTCAGTGGGCGGCACGTACCGTTGTATGGGCGTCTTGGTGTGTTGCTGGATCTTTGACTTTTGACACGGAATGCAGGTCTTAACATATGTTGAGCAATCTTTCCGAAGACTTGGCCAGACAAATCTGTCGCTGACTAATTTCGTAGTGCCACGAACCCCTGGATGCGATAGGTCATGCATTGTTCGCAGAACGTGCTGCCGCATGCTCTCCGGGATCAGAGGACGTACGCGACCCTGTGATACGTCACAATATACGGATACGTCATCGTCCGGGAATGCTAGGTGCTTGATTTCCATTGAAGACTTCTCTGGGTTTTTAATGATCTCCTGAAGGCACTGGTCCAATGTTTGCTCGTCGGCCAGCTGCCGGTAATCGACTGTCTTTAGCTTGGTGGTCGTCGCTTCGACTCGCGACAAGGTGTCAGCCACGATATTTTCTTTTCCGGCTATGTGACGGATATCAGTAGTAAATTGACTGATATAGTCCAGCTGCCGAGTGCGTCGAGGTGAATTATTGTCCGAGGTCTGCTTAAAAGCGAAAATTAACGGCTTATGGTCGGTCATTATGTGGAACGTTCTTCCCTCCAGCAGGTTTTTAAACTGCCTGATTGCTCTGTATACGGCCAACAACTCCCTATCGTAGGTACTATATTTTCGTTCTGTTGGCGAGAGCTTATTTGAGAAGAACGCTAGTGGTTTAAGACCGCTTTCGTTGATTTGGTGGAGGGCTGCTCCAATAGCCTTCTCGGACGCGTCGACGTGTAGAGCCAGTTCGGCGTCAGGTGCGGGATGTGCTAGTAACGCTGCCTCTGCCAAGTCTTTCTTGCACGCTTCGAATGCCGCTACTGCCTCCGGTGTCCACTCTATTTTGGTGATGTCATTTTTCTTGTTTCCTACTATCATTTCCCGTAGGACCATCTGATTTTCAACGGCGTGAGGTATAAACCTCTGGTAAAAAGTGATTAGAGCCAAGAATCTCTTCAAGTCCTTTGCCACCTTTGGTAGCTCGTAGTTCATTACGGCCAGCACCTTTTCCTCCAGTGGTCGTATGCCGTCTGTTTTGACCTGCAAAACAAAATACTTGTTAAAAAATGAATTAAAAAATAAATGAAAGAAAGTTACCTGTTTTTAACCAGGTTTACCAGCAGGCTCCTTAAATTAAAAGAAATGCCTAAAAATACAAAATTAATAATAAAAAACACAAAACATACTTACCTCCGATATTCAAAATAAATAAAAACAAAAAAAATGTCAATTAGACTAGTGTCAAAAATTGACAGCGTGTAAACGCAGTATAAACACGATCCACAAAAATGGAATGTGGAAAACGGCATGAATAATTTGCAAAAAACTGCAAGAAAAATTCTCCCACCCAGCGCCACCATCCAGCACCAGGAAGAAGATGCTGGATAAAGCTATTGACCATGGGTCAGAATTTTTAATCTTCTTTGGACTTTACGCCGAGAAGGTTAGCTGGCGATATTTAGGATTTTCTCCGAATATCGTTTGTTAGGGAATTTAGATAGTTGGTTGGTTTTTCGCCGCTGACTTTTGTGTTAGTTTAGCCACATAATTGTTGTTAGTTTTTCAGGTGACGGTTTAAATTTATTAATTCTACGAGATAGAGAATTTCAGTGGAAATTATAGGAAATAATTTCTTTTACGAAACTGGGATTCAAATAAGTTCAATAGAAATTATATTGGATAATTTCTACTACGAAATTGAGCTTATTTATTTTAAATATTGAAATTCAAATAAGTTCAATAGAAATTATATTGGATAATTTCTTTTACGAAATTGAACTTATTTATTTAGATAAATTTTTAGAATCTCAATTGAAATTATACGAGATAATTTCTTCTACGATATTGAGATTCGAACAAATTCAATTGAAATTATATGGGATAATTTCTTCTACGGAATTGAATTTGTTTTGAGTATATAGACGTCACACACGGCCACAGATAGAGTTTCAAGTAGATTTTTACTCGCGGTAATTTCTTTTACAACATTGAAACTCAGGCAAGGTCAATAGAAATTATATGAGATAATTTCTACTACGAAATTGACCTTATAGTAGCTGAAAAACTTACGTGCTAGTTGAAAGTCAATTAAGGTTCAATCAAAGTTCGCCCAGGGTAGATTGAATTAATTGGCAGATTGATTACGTTGGATATTACTCCGCGTAATCACGAGGTTTCATTTGGGACATATAACGTCTTCGCAAATAAACCAGCACGAGCAACAAGGCTAAACAATAAATACTGAGGAGACCAAGGCCGAAAAGGATTTAGAAGGAAGTCCACCTGAGAATCCGCAAGGCGACTGGAGAACAACAGGGGAAAGGAAAATAGGTTTAAGAATATTTGGAGTAAAGAAATTAAAGAAAGATTGACATATAAAAATAAGTTAAAGTTAATTAGATTTTGTAAGATTTAGGAGAGAATATATTTGTATTAAACGAACCAAGCCTCTTTTATTTAGAGCAGCCGGCACCTATCCTATACGTCATCTATTTTTTAATTATTACGACGATCACCTCCTAATACCTGGTCTTTGATCGGTATTAGGAAAGTGACGCCGTAACACCGTCCTTGTTCACCGCATGGCCCAGAAATTTCACCTCTTCTTTTCCCAGCTGACACTTTGATACATTTATCGTTAAGCCGTGCTTGCGGAAAATCGAGAACAGCTCGCGTAAGTGTGCTCGATGCTCTTCCATTGTGGTTGATGCCACGCACACATCGTCGACGTATGAGAAAATGTTATCATGGCCCCTCAAGATCTCATGCATAAAACGTTGTAGGGTCTGCCCCGCGTTACAGAGTCCAAATGTCATATAGTTGAACTCATAGAGTCCAAAGGGTGTGGTTATCGCCGTCTTCGGAGTGTGTTCTGGTTCAATTGGTATCTGATGATACGCCTTTTGGAGGTCAATGGTAGAAAAAATGTTCTTGCCGTAACACACTGTTGAAAAGTCCTGTATGAAGGGAATCGGATACCTATCCGGAATTGTAACCGCATTTAAGCGCCGGTAGTCGCCACATGGGCGCCATCCTCCGTCAGGTTTCCTGACCAAGTGGAGAGGGCTGGACCAGTTGCTGTTTGAGGGTTTGCATATTCCCATTTCAAGCAAATATTGGAACTCGGCTTTTGCGATTTTTAGTTTATCCGGGGGCAGTCTTCGTGGCTTCGCAAATATTGGTGGGCCTTTTGTTTCAATGTAATGCGTGACGGCAGTCGGTGACTTAGTTTTTTGTGGAGTTGGCGTCAACGTCGTAATGTCAGCAAATTCTTTTAGCAGGTCCGCGAATGGGTTGTCCGCGACTACCATAGTGATTCTTTGTTCTTTAACCGATTTAACTGCACCTATTACAAAGATATTTGTGAGCTTGTCGATAAGCCTGGCGCCTTTAATATCTACTAGCAATCCATACTGGTCAAGGAAGTCGGCTCCGATGATGGCGCTTGTTGTCTGGGCAATGATGAATGTCCATGTGAACTGTCGGCGAAGTCCCAAGCTCAGTGTCATGCGCTTAGTGCCATAAGTTTGGATTTGTGTTCCATTTGCCGCGTAGAGTTGATGTTCAGAATTTGTACTCTTTCGATCTCTTGAGTCTGGGGGAATTATGGAGACGTCTGCTCCCGAATCAATTAGAAATTTCTTCCCGGTGAGCTCATCTCTAATAAAGAGGCGCTTACATCTTGCCCCACCTAATGTCGCCTCCCTGATTAGGCGGTCGGTCCGTTTCCCGACGATGTTCCCTTCTTGTAGCTGCACGGCTTCCTACATCTCGTTGCATTTTCTCCGAATCTCCGGTGGTAATAGCACTTTCCATCTCGTGGTCGGCTTCGGCTAGCCTCCCTGGACCTTGTTCGGCGGTGCCGTTCTCTAGACCGGCCCATTTGCATAGATGAGATGGCCTTCACTAATCCGTCTACCTTAGCTTCCAACGCAGCAATCTGTGACGATGGTCCAGATGATTTCTCACTTACCCCAGCTATGCTGCTGAAATCGCTGACCTCCAGAATTTTGTCAGCCATGGAAGATAGTGACTCGTTGTCCTTGCTTGCTGACAGGATCGCACGCACCTTAAGAGGTAATCTGTTTAACCACAAGGATCGCAGTAACGAGTCCGTAGTGCTGTGGCCTCCGAGGTGCCGCATCTCGTTTAGTAGTTGAGATGGTTTTTTATCTGACTCCAGATCAGAAGGTTGCGTGTTCAAATCACGTCGGGGTCACCACTGTGGGATTAATATTTATTCCACTTTTATAAAAAATCGTTTTTAATATTTTTATAGATTATTATTCATTTTATTTCACTTTAATTTATTTTATTATTTAAATTACATATTTTATTATTTAGTGTGACCGGGACACAAACGCTTCCCATCGATCGGCTGATGGTGTGCTCCGTATAACGTTTTGCGTTGAACTAGTCATTTACACGATCGGAACGGAACGCTTTCTATCGATCAGACGGAAGTTGCAGATTTCGATACGGCGGTTCTATGAACGCCGGAAACAGTGGGCGCTACAGATTTTTTACCTCATTTTGGCTGGTTGAACTGTAATTGGGTTGAAGTGATATTTGTTTTGTTTGTTTATCATCCGTGAAGTCCGCCTTTGGCGTTACTTTTGTCTTCGGTGTTTTTACTTGCACAGGAATAAAAAATTATTTCGTACTGAGAATTTCACACCAAAAATTGATGTTATGTTTTCATTTCCGGTCAACTCTATTTCACGCCAAAGTAAACTCAACTCGACGTCAAATTCAGTGGTCGAAATTTAAAGTCAATCTCGACTCAAATTTTCAACCTAGTCATAAACGGGCTAGTTCTAGATATCTTTGCCCTAAGTTTCCCAGGTTTCTGCCCTACCCGAGGTTGTGTCGTAGGTTTTATAGCAAGAACTTAATGCCAGAAAGGGTTGCTAGCTAGGTTGCTCGATTCGATGCGACACGCACAGTGGCGAGATATTTGATACTCCACCCAAATTACTCTAGAGGTCGTAATTTTTAAGTTATTGACAATTTTTTTTTTTTTTAATGTTCATCTTGAATTTACCTATCGATCCCTCTAGCCTGATTTTGAAATTTCATTTTCGTTTTTTTAAATTTTTAACAAAAAGTCTAATTTTTTCAAAAAAATACCAATTTTTCTATTCAATTTATTCTAACGGGCCGAAAATTTGAGTTTCCGTACCCATGTTTTTTTTTTTATGTTCGTCTTTTAGTTAGCTATTAATCTGTCCGGATGAATTTTTGATATAGTTTTTAAAAACTGTTAAAATTATTATCAAATATCAAATCATTCAGTTTGAAATTTTTTGGTAGAGGTTTACATATCACCCTGTATTTTTGTAACCCTATGAGAGATTTCCTTGAATAAGGCCTCAATCTACGCAGAATACTCCGGCCTAA
Source organism: Thereva unica (assembly GCA_949987705.1). Classification (NCBI taxonomy): domain Eukaryota; kingdom Metazoa; phylum Arthropoda; class Insecta; order Diptera; family Therevidae; genus Thereva; species Thereva unica. The sequence goes on along the minus strand of OX465281.1, from coordinate 153,183,181 downwards.
GTGAAACGGTAAAAGTTAAGGCTTCAACCCACCAACTTCCAGAGTTATGTGTCGTCAAAGTCAAAATTTTGTTTTTTTCTTCACTAAAATTTCAACTTCAACCACTTGGTTGGGGTGACGGTTGGCAACCCGCTCTCATAAAAAACACCATTGCTACGAATCGGCAAACAATGCCTCGGAACCGGATGGACAACACGACGACGACCTTTGCTTTTCGAACAAGGACACGAATCGGATCATGGAATGTGAGAACACTGCTTGCTGAGGGACGGAGTAGTATAAATGTGGGGATTCTGGACCACAAGTCCCCTGTTTGTATGAAACGTAAAAAAAAGATAAGCGTCAGTCATGTAAAGAAAAATTTTTGTGGGGTCCCCCTTTTCGTATGGAAAAAATTGGTGAGGATTCTGGACCACAAGGCCCCAGTTTGTATGAAAGGTAAGAGAAGGCCCCTGTTTGTATGAAACGTAAGAAAAAAGATAAGCGTTAGTCATGTAAAAAAAAATTTGTGGGTGCCCTTTTTGTTTGGGGAAAAATTTGTGGAAGTTCTAGACCAAGGTCCCGAGTTTGTATGAAACGTAAGAAAATGATTCTAAGAGAAGTAAGAAAATATATCCCTTTTTGTATGGAAAAAGTTGGTGGAATTTCTAGACCAAAGTCCCCAGTTTGTATGAAACGTAGGAGAGAAGATAAGCGGTAGGCTGCAGTTTGTGTGACCCATAGGAGAAAAGATAAGCGGTAGTGCCCTGTTTGTATGAAACGTAAGAAAACTAGTTGGGATGTGGGTTCGACCCTTTCGGTCCACACGATCAACTTCCCAGTATGATGGAAGGAAGCTCTTTGAAATAACGATAAGAATGGTAAATCCGCAAGGCTTTTCTAAAGAACTTTTTTTTGTTGAACGGTTACAAACAAACATGTCCCTGGCACTTCGTTCGCTACACTATAAAGCGAATTCATTTTGAGCGTGTTGACGCGATGATAATAAAGTGCAATGGTAAAAACTTAATTTTCAATTCGAACGATTTCAGGAGATAGTACCAAAATTAATCAATGTAACGGATTTGTCAAACTTGTCCGAAAAGGCCAAACTGTAATCACTGGAAATCCCGCGATGAACTCAATTCCCAAACTGTAGGACATGGAAGGCAGCCCCCGGTGTAACAGTTCTGAACTAAAGTTTGAAAATTTCGTCATATTTGTAATGGATAACGTATATGCTGAATGGTTTTTAAAGAAAACTCGGATTTTGACGAGTGATGACTCTTTGGGAAGCTATTGTTCGGCTGAATCCATAAAAGTGAACTTCATTTTGAACGGGTGTCATTCCAACGCTCGATCGCCACCCCAATGAAGTCAATATCATTTTTGGTTTGCGTTCTATCGAGCATGCACAAAAATCACTTACGCCCTTTAAACATAGATACCGCTTGATCGAATTTTATGAAAATATTTTCAAAGTGTGCTTTCGGTAATACGCTACGATCGGCACCTCAAAAAAGTCGGTATCATGGTTGGTTCGTGCTATATCGTGCATGTACAAAAATCACTTACGTGGCTTAAACAAAAAAACGGCTAGACCGAATTTCATGAAAATCTTTTCAGATCATATTTCGGTTAATACGCTTCGAACGACACCTCAATGAAGTCAATATCATTTTTGGTTTGTGTTCTATAGAGCATGTACAAAAATCACTTACGCCCTTTAAACATAGATACCGCTTAATCGAATTTTATGAAAATCTTTTCAAAGTGTACTTTCGGTAATACGCTACGATCGGCACCTCAAAAAAGTCGGTATCATGGTTGGTTCGTGCTATATCGTGCAGGTACAAAAATCACTTACGTCGCTTAAACAAAAAAACGGCTGGACCGAATTTCATGAAAATCTTTTCAGATCATATTTCGGTTAATACGCTTCGAACCACACCTCAACGAAGTCGATATTAGTTTTGGTTCGCGCGATATCGTGCAGGAAAAAATGACCACATCCGTACGCACATACACACACACACATACTTCCTCCCAATTTTTTGCTTAAAATGCTCCTGGGACCTTGAAAGATGAAAATACGTTGAAATTTTCGATTTCGATTTTCGGACCGATTACAGTAACTTCCTATACTGGGAAGTTAACAAGATAAGCGGTAGTCAGATAGAAAGAGAAAATTCGTGAGTGTTTTTTGTATGGGAAAAAATTGGTGGAAGTTCTAGACCAAGGTCCCGAGTTTGTATGAACCGTAAGAAAATGATTCTTTCTTAAGTGAGGGCGATGTTGTTGTTGTGAAATATTTGGTATGATTTTTTGAAATATTGTGGTTTTCAATGTTGCGGTAAATATTTAGATTAAGTTAAATTTAATTGGGTGAATGACCTATGTCAACCAGTTTAATATGCCGCAAGCAAATAAAAAAGTTCCTGGATTCATGAAAGATGAATTAAATGGCCGAATAATGACATTGTTTGTAGGCTGAAGGTCTAAAATGTACAGCCTTAAAATTGATGGTGTTGATGAAGTGAAAAAAGCAAAAGGGGTGAAGAAGAACGTTGTAGCGAAAACTTTGCAGATTAGCGATTATATTGAATGTTTGCAGGGTTCAAAACGCAAGATAGCTGAGCAAAAAAGCATTCGTTCATATAGTCATAAAGGATACACTTTAAACCAAGCAAAGATCGCTTTAAACCCACAGGATGATAAACGCTGCATTATGGGCAACGGGATCGACACTCTACCATGGGGGCATTTTTCAGTGCAGCAGCAGCAGCAAGAAGACATGGATGAAGAATAAAACTCACACAAGTGTAATATGTAAATAGTATGAATAAAAGAGTAATTATAACTTTTTATAAAAAATTTGTTTTATTTAAAAAATCCCTTATTACAAAAACATTTTTCAGAGCACATCGGCCTTCGTGTATTATGCAAGATAAGAAACCATTTGTTGTTGTTGTTGTTGTCTTTAGTTTGGGGTATCCCTCCTCTTCTACATCATATATGGTTAGCTCCTCTCCAAATAATTCCTGAATCCATTTTTTTTCAGCTCCTTTAACATAGATTATTTTATCATGCAGCAGATCTCCAACTGAATATAGTGTGCGGTAGGGAATGTATCCATCACCCAATCTGAATCCATGGTGATGACGTCTAAGCCACTCAGCTTGGTTCTTTTCAGACCGAGTTAGATGTTTATGTGGGAATGGTGGTTGGAATATGTAGTGCTGCATTTGATTTTCACAATTTAAAAGGGCCAATTCTTTGAAAATAAATTGATTGTTTTGTAATTTGAATCCTTGAAGATCGATGATAATGGTATCCATTTCAAACAATTTTCCTGACTTCGTTGGTTAGAGGTGTATATTCCACTATTCGATCATGTAGCAACAAACAGTATGCTGTTGTGTTAGTGGAGACGTTTTCCGATGTTTTGAATTCTAACCTTATATCCACAGGACCTGTTTTAATGGTTTCGTTATGCCGAGAGCAATCAATGACTACGATCGGAGCATCACGCAAAAACTCTTCCCTTGAGAGTAGTGGCTGCAACTGACGTCCATAGTATGAAGTTTGGAATTTTATGTACATATCATATAAGAGAGCGTATTTATGAGCATCAAATTTCAAGTTCAGGTCATCATATGGGTATGATTCCGAATTCAAGTGTACTTTAACATCTGTCAGCTTGCAGTGGTCAAATTTACTGGCATCCTTGGTTTTATCATTTTTACGATTTGTTTGGAGAGCTAGTATGACATATCGGGGCTTTTCCATCTGCGATGACGTTTTGACAGACCACGTGTGATGAGTCGTTGCTGGTAGCGTGGGGTACTCGTATATGTCCCAGCTCCTGAATGGCATTTGTATTTCACGACCGCTTTCAATGATTTTATATAAAGCAATTTTCTCATGATCGGCCACATTAACATGGGGAATGCGCCACTGAAGTTTCGAAATTGAGATGTTTACATCATCTGTCGGTGATATGACCGCATCTTCATCCATCCTGGTTCGTATTAATATAAGTTCATGTTTAGCGTTGGCGATAATTTTATTGTAATCTTCAGCAAAGCCCAGCAATGTTTTTAGAGGGATGCAGAAAATGAAGATTCCATGGGGGGATGTAATTGATTTATCTGGCGACCAACTAGCGTTGTATAACATGCGACTCTCATTTGGGTTTAATGATATATAATTTTTTAGTGTTGTTGCTATTCCAAGATTTCGAGTTCTATCAATTTCTACACCATTAATTTCATAGCGAATTTCCTCAAAGAGAAACGCTATAGCATTATTTACTAGTCCTGCAGTGCTGGATATTGTTCCATCAGGTTTAGTTACTGTTAATATGAAACAATGTATATGAAACTTTCAGCTGGGAGGATATACAGGTCTTGGTTTTGCACTGGAATGCGGGTTTCATCACTATTTTTAAATGAAGATGTTATGAACTTGGCCGCCCGTGCTTTCCAGAAAGGAGAAGAGGGGCCAAGGAGTCTGCGGGTCAGAGTACCTGTAAAAGAATTTGCTCACTCCCGGCGTCTCGTCGCACGGTATATTTATTTAAACAATCACTCTTCAATGAAACTTTTAAACTTTATTTCTCTTAAAAACTTCCAACAGATTACTTTTAATATATTTCTATATACTTTTTTATTAAAGCGATTTTGAGGAACCTACTGTTCCTAAAGGAGATCTGACCCGGACTGATTTTCGATCGCAGAAAGTCTCCAGGTCTTAACTCTGGACTACGCGCAGATTGCTTTGTCAGCAACTTTGCTCTTGGCGTCGGCGTGGTCAAGATAACGCTTGGGCCAAGGGCGCAAAAGCTTTACGTGTAAAAATGCTTAATTATCATCTTGGGGATCGGGATCGAGTGTCATACATTGTTGCAAATGTAACGGTCAGTTTTGCTCAAAAATCTCTAAATAATTACTTGACTAAAAAATCACTGTCGAGAATGAAAATTCAGAAGTTGTTCGAAACCAAAAAGTAGGCGGGGAAAATAAAACGGAAAAAAAGGGTATGTAACGGTCAGTTTTGCTCAAAAATCTCTAAATAATTACTTGACTAAAAAATCACTGTCGAGAATGAAAATTCAGAAGTTGTTCGAAACCAAAAAGTAGGCGGGGAAAATAAAACGGAAAAAAAAAGAAAAAATTTAGAGTCAGTCTGGAGAAAAAATCGAAAATGGAAAAAAGCCTGGAATTTTTGAAAATAAGTTTTTCTGAATTTGGTTTGGTGTACTTGAAGTGAGAAATATTCCGAAACTTATGACTTTAATAAACGTTTGATATCGATGTATCTGCTATTGATCCAACTATAAACTTTGGACCAGTGCGAATTTATTTTTTTGAAGAGCTGGCCCTGAGAGGAAAGGTTGCTGTTGAATCCACGCCGAAATATAATGCTGGTACACGAATGAAAGTTCCCGTTCCGGTAGGAAAATTGTCACTGGTAATTCTAAAGGCCCCCAAGAATAGAAAAGAGTCTAAGGTGCGTAGGTTAATTATAATAATTGAAATTAAAAAGCGTGCAGAACATCAAATTGGAATAATTGTACGCATTACAAGTTGATGGTGAAAACAATTTGGAGCAGCTTAATATAGAAAGTGTCAGTTAGGTTGATGTGGAAGCCGGTGGTGCTATAATGAGCGTTGAAGGTGCTGGAGCCTTGCTACAAACAGGTACAGCCGTACTCTTGGATTATCTGATGATTTGATGTGGGGCAATACCTTATTTTACTCTTCTTTCAACGAATGTCAAGCTTGAAAGAACTGAAACCATAGAGGAAAAAAAAATATTGAATTTTAAATTCAAATTATCGTTTTATTTTAAGTAATAAACAAAAAACAATATAACAAACTTTAAAAATTTAAAATATTTTAATGGCGAAAAGTACAAAAAGGTATTAGACACAGAAGTGAATATGAAAGTTGTCGTAAATGCACGATTATTTGGAGCGTCAACTTTGTCGAAATGTTTACTGAAATGAGCTCGTGATATATGAAAATAACTTAAATAATAGAAAAAACAAGAATATTGAACAAATTAAATATTGTATTACAATAACTATCTTCACCTATGTAGGTTAAGTCTTTCTTTTCCTAACACTTACACACCAGACCATTAAATATTTAATCACGCTTTACTTTATTAATATATAATATTTCTAAGTGCCGTTAGTAATCATTTTGATTTTATGTATCTATAATTGAGTGTAATATTGTTGCTCCTTGTTAGATCAATTTTTTTTTCATTCTTGTGTTGGATATTCCGTGAGTTGGTTCCGGTAATTTGTTGTTCCGTTAGGTTACACGGTCGTTTATAACATCGTTTGTACAAAGCGAGGAGTATTGGCCATTACTGTGCGCTTTATTGTTATCTTGAGCTTCATACATATGTACCTAAAAATAAAATAATGTAACATTGATTGAATTGAATGTGATCATTTAATGCTAATATTTGACAAGGACAGCTAACTATTGTCGTGGTTGATAAGTATTCATTGTATTGTTTGTGATGAGGATTACAGGATTATTAAATGATTATAAATACTAGAATGTCCAGGTGGTAAATTTTTTTGTGGAATGGTTGAGGCGGGGGGTCATTCCTTGTCAGGGCATGACGAGGCACAGGCGATGACCGGAGAATGATGGAGGCGGGATTCAAGGTTGCACAGGCACAGGTAAGTGGTGAACCAACCGCGGTAAGCCCCGGCCACACACCCCACGACCCCTCCGGCGAGCTAGATAACTCCGTGTGGCCGGCGTAGGAGTTCCGGAATTTTGTTTCCTTTCTTATGTATGGTATTGGCAGAGATAACATAATACTCCGTATAAAGATGCGACAGCTAGAACAAAAAAGCCGAACGCTTTTTGCCTCGGCAGGCCTCTGAGATTGCCTCCCCCTTAGCAACATGCAACATATTCGAGTGTCTAGCTACACAAGGAGGCGAACGTGGTCATGGTCCGCAGCACAAGAGATGCGGTGAGTTTGTGGATAAGGAAGCTAGAATTTTAGGGGGGCAAGGAAAGGAACTGACAACAGAATGTTTCTCGCAACATCTTTCTTTCTTTCTCATCTTTCAAACGTTTGCCTCTAGCTCTACATTGAAGGATTTCCCTGATGCTTTGTATTTTAACTATTTCTTAGAACATTCCGTGTATTTTTTTAATGACTGTCTGAGATCCACTATCAATTTCACTTGATTTCAAATTCTTGGTGAGAGGGTTTGCGATATTTTTAAAATAGGTGATTAGTTGAGGTTTTGGTTACTTTTTTTTATTTTCTGGTATTTCGGTATTGGCTAACTCGATTGATTTTAGAATCGAATTTAGGTAATTATTCTTTGTTTTATTTTATTCAAAATCTGGGACAAGTGCTTTTTATAAATGCTTGTAAAGTTAACTCCCCGCCCACAATCTGCTCAAAACAATTCGATCGTAATTGTTTTGGTAAAAATAAATTAAAAATAGGTTCAATACCTTTATAGGCTTCATGTCCAGTCAATTTTCAGGAAAAACGTATGACAGAAGGAATTCATTCTCGGACTTGCAATTACAGGATTTATCCATTTTAGAGTCCCCTTATCAACAATTAAATATTGAGCTCGTAATTATATACTGCAAACAATGGAAGGTGAAAAACAATTTCTTTATATTTGTTCTTCTGGTGGAAACTAAAAAAAATAAGTTTTCAAATTTTTGGACTTCCATTTTATTAGTTATAAATTTTCAAAAAGTCGAAAATCTTAAAATTTTAACAAATTTTGAAATCTTTAAATTGATCTAGTTCAAAAACTATTTGACATAGAAAGCTGAAAGTAGCACCAATTTCTTCTGCTTCAATAAGGCTTTAATACGTGATATACAATATAGTATTATTAGTAAGAATAAAACTATAGTATTATTAGTAAGAACGAAACTTTTGTTTTTGGAATATCTCAAAATAATATTTCTCCAAATTTTTGAAAAAATTATATTTTGTACATACAATCTTAACGTACATATAATGCCAAAATTTAGGATAGGACGACATTGGGATCATATAGAAATAAATGTTTTTAGGTACTCAATGAACGCAATATAAAAAAACATTTGCCAAAAACATAGCCATTTACTAATTTGGGTATGGCGAATGGAAATAAATGGAAATAAAGTCAACCCTCTAACTTGATCGAAAACTACCCCCAGGACAACTCTTATTACTAAATTTTAGGGTTTCACACTTGCACTCCAAAAAATTTTTGTTTATGGGCTATTTATAAACTATGAGTAATTCTTGAGACCAAAATCAACCCTATCGGTGAAGCGGAAACCACCCCCACAGCAACCCCTAACCTTAAATTATTTTCTTTACGCCCAAAATGAAGGTTCACCACGCCAATTTTTAAAGTACATTCACTAGGGCTTATACAAAAACCGACTTATAGATACATATACAACTTTATCCATTATTATAGTCTCCCTCAATAGTGGTACATTCATTCCAACGCTTCTCTAACATTTCTATGTCGTTCTTATAGAACGATTTGATCAACTCAAATGGCACCAGTACTTCTAGCAAGGACGTCGAGCTCTTTGCAGACATCAATAACTTGCATCAAATTGTGGATCATCCCACAAGAGTCCCTGATGTTGCTGATCAAGGAAGATATCTCCTTGATCTTTTTCTAACTTCTCATCCAGCGCGTTACTCCGTCGAAGTTGATTCACCTCTCGGCAATTCAGACCACTGCCTAATCAGCGCTAACTTCCCATTCGAATTTCCCACCCCTCCCAAACCAGTTCGAAGAACTGTATGGCATTATGGGAAGGCCAATTGGCTGGGGCTTATTAATTTTTTCCAGTCTACAGACTGGAATCTGTGTTTCCGGAATAGAAACGCCAACTCTGCCGCTATCCGTATCACCAGGATCATACAGGCAGGAATGCATTTGTTCATTCCTCATTCTACCAAATCTGTGAAGGCTAGGCCCAACAGATGGTTTAATCAGGAGTGTATGAATGCAATCAGAAATAAAGAAGCCGCCTTTCGAGCTTACAAGAGCTCCCCGAGTGAATCGCTCCGTGCAGAGTATATAAAACTAAGAAATTCCTGTAAAGTCACCATCAGGAATGTCAAAAATTCATTTGACAGCAAGTTGAGAAGTAAACTCCTTAATGCAACCTCTGGTAGCAAGAACTTCTTGTCCTTGGTAAGCTCCATTAAGAAGAATTTCACTTCATCCACAACTCCTTCACTTATCCACAATGAGAAGGTGATAACAGACAGCAAATCCAAGGCCGATTTATTAGCATCTCTGTTTGCTTCCAATTCTTCTTTACCCCAAACTGATATGCTACCCCCGGTTCTTGAGCTCAGCGCTCATCTAATGGACAGGGTTTTCTTCAGGACTCGCGAGGTGTACAGGTGCCTCAAGGAGCTCGATGTAAACAAATCGACTGGACCCGATAATATACCCCCTATCGTCTTAAAACAATGCGCCTCACCTTTGGCTAGACCTCTGCGCAAACTTTTTGCCCTATCATACTCTTCCGGAGTTTACCCAGACTCTTGGAAACTTGCCCATGTTCAGCCAATACCGAAAAAAGGTGACTCCAGCGATCCCTCCAACTACCGCCCAATAGCAATTACTTCTATTCTCTCCAAAACCATGGAGACGATAATTAACAAAAGGCTTATGGGATATCTAGAATCCAACCAACTTATCAGCGACAAACAATACGGCTTCCGTCAAAAAAGATCCACTGGTGATCTTTTAGTTTGCCTTACAGAACACCTCAGCCGAAGTTTGCATGGATCTGGCGAATCTAGTTTGGTTGCTTTGGATATCTCCAAGGCTTTTGATAGAGTATGGCACTCAGCCTTGTTAGCTAAACTCCAAGCTATTGGAATTGACTCACTTCTGTATAAGTGGGTTGAGAGTTTCCTTTCCGGCCGTTCAATTAAGGTATTATTGGATGGCGTCAAATCTGAATCTCACCCCATCTCTGCGGGGGTCCCTCAGGGGTCAATTTTATCACCGGCCCTTTTTCTCATCTTTATAAATGACCTACTTTCAATCCCCTCCAACCCACTTCTCAGCTTCGCTGACGACGGTACTCTACGTTACTCGTACAGCTTCGATACAAGACAGACACATGCCAGATCCTGTCTTGATGATCGTGAACTAATGTTCAACTCTATTAAAAAAGACATCAAACTAATTCTAGATTGGGGAGAGAAGAATCGTGTCAAATTCAACGCCTCTAAAACCAAGTACTGTCTTATCTCAAAAAAGAAGTTCAACACCTCACCATCCTTGACAGTGGATGACGTTGAACTAAAGGCCGACCCATCCCTACACATCTTAGGCGTGACATTAGCCAAAGACCTTCGTTGGAATGATCACATATTCCAAATCGCCAAACAAGCATCCCAGTGCTTGGGATTTCTTAAGAGGTGCAAGTTCCTCCTCCAGCCATCGGCCCGTGCTGTTATATATAAATAATACATACGGCCTCTTCTCGAATATAACTCCCTCGTTTGGGGCGGCGCTCCAATAACCACCTTGGCATGGTTAGATAAGGTCCAAAAAAAGGCCCTTAAATTAATTGATGACGACACCGCTGGCTCCACCATCGACCCCCTCAGCCACCGTAGGAATGTAGCAGCACTGACAAAATTTTATCGCTACTATCATAATGACTGTTCCTCCGAGTTAAACGCTCTCCTGCCTCCACGGCAATCTTACAACCGCAACACCAGATTAGCCCACTCGTCTCATTCCCTTCACCTGCAACTCCCCCTTTCACGCACTCAACAAGATATGAATTCGTTTGTTAATAGAACAACTCGACTGTGGAATAGTCTCTCGCAGTCAGTATTTCCGAGCTCCTACAACATCCAAGAGTTCAAACGCAGGGTTCATCACCACCTTCTTTAATACCCCCCCGTTCCTTGTAACCCTTAACCTATACCCCCCTCCCCTCCCCGTACTAAGCTTACTGCTAGACATTGCACCATGACGTGACAAATGACATGACGGACTGGTAGTACAAAGGGTGACTCCTGAGCTTAGCACTGTCACATAAACAAAAAAAAAAAACCTCCTCATTGGAGCCATATTTCTTGCCGGCGACCATCTTTCTTTTTTAATTTCAGAACAGGTAATATTCGCTTTAGGCTAAATTTGCATAAGTCGGTGTACGTAGAAGCAATTCGAAGTACAACTTGGGCGATTTTGCCTTTGTGGTACGGTGCATTAACTTGGTGAAGGGGCACTTGTTTTTCTTTGCTGTTTTCTTCGCGATTTCGTCGTTAGTTATGTAATATTCACTATGGATCCCCTTTCCTTTTCAAAATAGTCGAAGCACTTCCCAAAATAAGCGTCTGTCCCAGCCGAATTTTTCATGTTTTGTCACTTTGGACGGCTTTCCTGGCAGATGTCTACTTAGTTGATGGCCAATTCAACGGTTGGCTTCCCCGTCAAATCTGAACCCCACCCTATCTCTTCGGGGGTCCCCCAAGGATCGATTTTATTACCGGCCCTATTTCTTATCTTTATAAATAACCTACTTTCGAACCCCTCCAACCCACTTCTCAGCTTTGCTGACGACGGTACCCCACGTTACTCTTACAGCTACGATAGAAGACAGACTCATGCCAGATCTGTCTTGATGATCGTGAATTAATGTTCAATTCTATTAATAACGACATTAATCTCATTCTAGAGTGGGGAAAAAAGAATCGTGTCGAATTCAACTCCACCAAAACTAAGTACTGTCTTATTTCGAAACAAAAAGCTCAACACTTCACCATCCTTAACAGTGGATGACGTTAAACTAATGGCCGACCCATCCCTACACATCTTAGGCGTGACATTAGCCAAAGACTTGCGATAGAATGACCACATATTCCAATTCGCCAAACAAGGATCCGAGTGCTTGGGATTTCTTAAGAGGTGCAAGTTCCTCCTCCAGCCATCGGCTCGTGCTGTTATTTATAAATCCTACATTCGGCCTCTTCTCGAATACAACTCCCTCGTTTGGGGCGGCGATTCGCTAACCACCTTGGTATGGTTAGATAAAGAGCAAAAAAGCGCATTAATTGATGACGACACCGCCTGCTCCACCATCGACCCCTTGAGCCACTGTAGGAAAGTAGCAGCACTGACAAAATTTTATCGCTACTATTATAGTGACTGTTCCTCCGAAATAAACGCTCTCCTGCCTCCACGGCAATCTTATAACCACAACACTGGATTAGCCCACTCGTCTCATTCCTTCTACCTTCAACTCCCCCTTTCACGCACTCAACAAGATATGAATTCGTTTGTAAATAGAACAACTCGACTGTGGAATAATCTCTCGCAGCCAGTATTTCCGAGATCATACAACATCCAAGAGTTCAAACGCAGGGTTCATCGTCCTCTTCTCCAACACCCCTTCGAACCCTCATAACCCTTAACCTATTCCCCCCCCCCCCCCCGTACTAAGCTTGTGCTACACATTGCACCATGACGATAAACGACATGACGCACTGGGTAGTACAAAGGGTGATTCCTGAGCTTAGCACCGCCATATAAAAACAATTCTATGGATATGACAGTAGTGGGGCCATCTATATGATGAACTAATTAAGTGTTGTAATAGATACACACATATGTCTTAATTTTCTTCTTCGTTACTTATTCTAACATCTCATCTTCTATAGATTATATAAGTTTGATAATATCTGTTCGGATAACTCAATGTAGCTGTCAGAAGAAGTGCAATGTATAAATTTAAAACCGTTTTGCTTTTACTGGAAACCCCGAATTGCGAATTACAAAATTTTCTTGTAAAAACCGGTTTTTAAAAACTGACAAACCCTAACATACACCTATTAGATTAAAAATAAATTTTGGAAACGATACCTCTGCTCTCGGGCATCGGAAATCACCCGCACCATTAGCGGTGAGAGCTAAATTATTTAATTGAAGTTTAGGTATAAAATTAAATAATTTAGTTTTCATCCCCTAGAGGTGGGGTGGCTTCTACCTGAGGGATAGGCATGTTTTAGAAACCATGTCTTATATGAAATATACATATGTTCTTGTTCATTAAAAATTGGCAGTGAAACCTTTATTTTGGACATAAGAAAATAATTTAACTTCAGCAGTGGCTGTAGGGGTGGGATCCGCGGGTCTGACAGGGTTGACTTTGGGCCACAAATAGAGCAAGTGTGAAACCCTAAAATTTAGTAATAACGGTTGTCTTGGGGATAGTTTTCGATCAAGTTATTATTCCAAAAGATAGTCCAAAAACAAAAGTTTCGTTCTTACTAATAATACTGTAGTTTTATTCTTACTAATAATACTATATTGTATATCACGTATTAAAGCCTTATTGAAGCAGAAGAAATTGGTGCTACTTTCAGCTTTCTATGTCAAATAGTTTTTGAACTAGATCAATTTAAAGATTTCAAAATTTGTTAAAATTTTAAGATTTTCGACTTTTTGAAAATTTATAACTAATAAAATGGAAGTCCAAAAATTTGAAAACTTATTTTTTTTAGTTTCCACCAGAAGAACAAATATAAAGAAATTGTTTTTCACCTTCCATTGTTTGCAGTATATAATTACGAGCTCAATATTTAATTGTTGATAAGGGGACTCTAAAATGGATAAATCCTGTAATTGCAAGTCCGAGAATGAATTCCTTCTGTCATACGTTTTTCCTGAAAATTGACTGGACATGAAGCCTATAAAGGTATTGAACCTATTTTTAATTTATTTTTACCAAAACAATTACGATCGAATTGTTTTGAGCAGATTGTGGGCGGGGAGTTAACTTTACAAGCATTTATAAAAAGCACTTGTCCCAGATTTTGAATAAAATAAAACAAAGAATAATTACCTAAATTCGATTCTAAAATCAATCGAGTTAGCAATACCGAAATACCAGAAAATAAAAAAAAGTAACCAAAACCTCAACTAATCACCTATTTTAAAAATATCGCAAACCCTCTCACCAAGAATTTGAAATCAAGTGAAATTGATAGTGGATCTCAGACAGTCATTAAAAAAATACACGGAATGTTCTAAGAAATAGTTAAAATACAAAGCATCAGGGAAATCCTTCAATGTAGAGCTAGAGGCAAACGTTTGAAAGATGAGAAAGAAAGAAAGATGTTGCGAGAAACATTCTGTTGTCAGTTCCTTTCCTTGCCCCCCTAAAATTCTAGCTTCCTTATCCACAAACTCACCGCATCTCTTGTGCTGCGACCATGACCACGTTCGCCTCCTTGTGTAGCTAGACACTCGAATATGTTGCATGTTGCTAAGGGGGAGGCAATCTCAGAGGCCTGCCGAGGCAAAAAAGCGTTCGGCTTTTTTGTTCTAGCTGTCGCATCTTTATACGGAGTATTATGTTATCTCTGGTATTGGCTCCGTTGGTCATGCTTTTCCGGGCTTATGGCTAAGGGGGTAATACCTCGCATAAGTGGCGCCCAATATTTTATCGCGCCATTATGTTATTACACAAAGAAAACGCGTTAGGACAATATGTTGATAGTTTTGTGTATACAAAAATGTTTGGCTATAATTTTATGAGGCTCGGGTATCATAGAGAAGAATATTCGTGCGAACGAATATTTATCTTATGAAGCCGTTAAAATGATTAGTTTGCATTTTAGCAAACTAAATTTGTTGGTTGTGCTACAAAGTAGCAAAATGTATTTCCAAAAGGGAAATACAAAGTTGTGATGGTCAACTATGTTGGCCAATCATAACACCTTTCCCCTAAAAAGGAAAATTGACGCGCTTGAAAAGTAAGGAAATTTTCTTAATACGAGCGATCATGGAAAATTTTCATTGAAAATTTAAACAAATGAAAAGATCAAAAAAAAAGGTTACACGCCGGTCAGAATCAAATCTCCTCTACAATTTATGCATGTGGCATTTCTTACAAAAAAAATAATTATTTGACATAGGTATGTGTATAATAACGTAATGTAAGAGAAAATTAGGAGGTTATTTTATATAATATGAATAATATGGATTCTTTGGAATTCCGTGAATAATTTTATAATATTATTAATATGTGTATATGTATTTGTATGAATCGGAAAATGATTATTTACTATAGTGCCTTATTTTTCTTAAATTATTTATTATTACATGTAAAATCGGGAAAAATTCTTAATTTACTATAGTGCCTTATTTCTTATTTAAAAGGATTATTTTTATTAAATATCTATTATACCTAGTGTCGTGAGTTTTTGTTTTTGTTTACTTATTAACACACGACAAGGACAAGGGAGTGCTTTCGCATTGGCGAGAAGTTCACCTGCCCCTTTTGAATGTTCTATTAGAACAACGATCTCATGTTTTAGTTATATATATTTTTATTTTAATCATTTAAATGTTTAAATAAAGTAATATGCTTTTGGTTGTTTTTATTTAGTACACAAGAATATTTTTTTACATTCATTTAAATGTTTAATTAGAATAATATACTTCGGGTTGCTTTGTTTTATACACAGAAATATATTTTAAACTATTAAACTCACTTTACTAAACACATTTTCCTTTTTTTTTATACTAAACACATTTTCTTTCTTACTTAACACATTTTCCTTTTTACTGAACAGACTTTCTTTCTTATCAAAAAAACAATTAATTCACCTGGGCTTAACACATTTTCCTTTTTACTGAACAGACTTTCTTTCTTATCAAAAAAAAAACAATTAATTCACCTGGGCCAATATATCCAACCATTTGTCAGGTATCGACTCACTGTTACTCACTTACTAACTGATGCCGATTCATTCCTGTTCTCTCGGCCGGTCACCCTCGTAGGCCTCCAAAACCAATTAACCAATTCCTCCCCCACCTCGGGGTTCTGTTGGTGGAAGGTAAACGCGAGGAAAGCTTTTTTTAAAGCAGGTGAGAATCTTTGATCATGCAAGTGATCGAGTATTCGTGGTGTTTCAAGAGGGGAAGAGTGGTGCGCGAAGCAAATTTACTCGAGGTCAACATGTGGAAAGTGTTGACCTGTGTCATCGTTACCGATGATCGACGGAAATAGTTTTTGCATGCGTCTAATATTATTTTGTGGGATTATTGGGCTTGGCGGAAACTCATATTGAGTTTCCAGAATGAATTTCCTGTTAAAGCGTGCATTTTAGAATTTTAGAATGTACTTAAAAAATCGGTTATGGCATGCATGTGGCGGAAACTCATATCGAGTTTCCAGAATTGGTTTCTTTTAAATGCCAAATGAAAGTTAAAGGAATGAGTTGAAATGCCCTTGGAAATGTTGAGTAAAAAAATAATAATGCATGTGGCGGAAACTCATATCGAGTTTCCAGAATTGGTTTCTTGAGTTGGAATGACCTTGGAAATATGAAGGTTGAGTAAAAGGTAACGGGCGGAGGCGCCGCTCGTTACACTAGATATTTTTTTTTATTTATTATTTATATTTATTTTTTTTTTTTATATAAAAGCTTGTAATTATATAACATTTTTGTATGTTCTTTAGATCTTAATCTAATGCATGGTAAAGTAGGGATAAAATTTAGAGTGATAGCATTAATGATAAAAATTATATCTATTACATATTGTTTTATATATATATATATATATATATATATATATATATATATATACAGGGTGTCCCACATAAACTTACAAAGCGGCCGGCTGTGTATAGGTCTTGGATAGACGAACAAAAAATCGTATGGGTGGGGGGGGGGAATTGTAACGGTTTAGCCGCTAGGGCGTTTTGAAGTTTTTTTGCTAGAGTTTTACATATCACCTGTATTTTTGTAACCGTGTAACCCATTTTCATGATTATGGTACCGGTGTACGCAGAATTCCCGCACCTCTCTACGACGGTAAAAATAATGGTCCTATCTTATAAAATTTTATCAAAATTTTGTATTTTTTTCACTAAAATTTCAACTAAAACCATCTTTTTCTCCAAAAAATACGTGATAAACCGTTTCGCGCGTTTCTGACGCTTCTTTTCCTCAAGGAACCTAACTTGTTATCTATGTCCGTCATGAGGTGGCTTATCTCAGGTAAGGTTGCGTTGCATGATTGCAGCAGAAGGTAATCATTATGTAGTAGCTCGCAGAGGTGCATCATCATCATCTCGTTTACATGCCTTCTTATATAAGTTAATGAAGATTTTATACCATGCAGGCCGTAGTAGACCACAACTTTCCATTCGTGGGAGTATAGCTCGGCTTTACCAACGTCCTCATAATATAAACCTGGATTGTGGTTGATGGGGGCTGTTACCACACCTTTCCTAGATAAAGCAGTCGTGTAATACAGCAGGCACCAACCGAAAGTGAATATGACCTGAAAAGGAAATTAGGTGATGCAAGTGACTTCTTAAGAATTTGAAAGACAAAATTGTGTGTGTGTTTTTTTTTTTTTAACTTCCCAGTATAGGAAGTTATTGTAATCGGTCCGAAAATCGAAATCGAAAATTTCAACGTATTTTCATCTTTCAAGGTCCCAGGAGCATTTTAAGCAAAAAATTGGGAGGAAGTATGTGTGTGTGTGTGTATGTGCGTACGGATGTGGTCATTTTTTCCTGCACGATATCGCGCGAACCAAAACTGATATCGACTTCGTTGAGGTGTGGTTCGAAGCGTATTAACCGAAATATGATCTGAAAAGATTTTCATGAAATTCGGTCCAGCCGTTTTTTTGTTTAAGCGACGTAAGTGATTTTTGTTCCTGCATGATATCGCCCGAACCACGAAAGATATTGACTTACTTGAGGTGCCGTTCGAAGCGTATTAGCGACAATATAATCTGAAAAGATTTTTATAATATTCGGTCCAGCGGTTTTTTGGTTCAAATGACTTAAGTGATTTTTGTAACTGCACGATATCGCGCGAACTATAAATGATATCGACTTAGTTGACGTGCCGTTCGAAGAGTATTAACCAAAATATGATCTGAAAAGATTTTCATAAAATTCGGTCCAGCCGTTTTTTTTTTGTTTAAGCGGCGTAAGTGATTTTTGTACCTGCACGATATCGCCCGAACCACGAAAGATATTGACTTACTTGAGATGCCGTTCGAAGCGCATTAGCGACAATATAATCTGAAAAGATTTTTATAATATTCGGTCCAGCGGTTTTTGGTTTAAATGACTTAAGTGATTTTTGTACCTGCACTATACCGCGCGAACTAAAAATTATATCGACTTCATTGAGGTGCCGAAAAACATTAAAACATCAATTTTATATACATTTTCGTCATCCTAATCTTGTAATTGCGCACATTTAGTTTGACATTTTAGCGAAAATATTGATAAAAAATTGTGACAAATTCTCGGTATTATAGATATATTCTACATATATTGCCTATTGTTGATTTATTATTAAAATATCCAATCATATATTCAACATCCATCATACTGGGAAGTTGATCGTGTGGACCGAAAGGGTCGAACCCACATCCCAACTAGTTTTTTTTTGCGAGGACTTCGGGGTATTCCAATTCCAATTCCAAAATTTCATTATTCCAAAGTTCTTCTGAATCGCTAAGGAGTTAGGGAAGTTTAGAGGAACAAAGTCGCTGAACATTGAAACAAAAGAAAGATGACTAGGATTCATAAGTGTAAACTTGTACTTATGAGTCCAACATGTATGTCGATACGCGTAAGTTACTACTTGAAGGGTAAGAATTTTATCATGATGAATTCAAACCTGTTCTGGTTAACTTTAACACTCTGAACAAGCGAGCTTTTATTATATTGTATAAAAGTAAGAAAAAAAACAACAGTAGGTCATACAAATTTTAACAATTTAGCTTAAATGATTAACTGCAGTAGTATTTTCTTGGAGAAGAAAAGTGGGCAGGTACTAGGGAAAAGATTTTTTAATGTAGATTTCTATTGAAAATCAAGAAAGAAATATGGATGATTCAGATGAGTCTAACTTAAGCCCTATTGAGAGCGAATCTTGAATATAAGTTTTACTCAATATACAATTTATGGTCGTTTTTATGTATTTTTTTTAGTTTATTCTTTATTTTGATAGTGCAGTCCTCGTTAGAATGCACTTCTATAATGTCATGGGGTCCAGTCCACAGGGGTGTCATTTTATTATCGCGAGCAAAGTTTCTTAGGAGAACCTTGTCTCCAGGTATGAGTGGTTTCTCTCGCGTTTTCAAGTCATAGTGGGCTATTGCTGCTTCCTTATCGTAACAATACCACTTATGTTTTCTTCTTTTGATTTAGGAACACCATATATGTAATTCTTTTTAATTTAATTTAATGTTATACTATTTTACATTCTTTGCTATTTACATGCACTTTTATTTTATCACAACTCTAGATTCGAACTTTTAGATTAACTTTATTACTAAAGACTTATACTTTTTCTATTTTTAATATTTACGTTGTTATTTCTTTTTTTACAATTGACAACTAATTAGATTTTATTTTTTTCTCATTACTTAGCCTCAGTCGATTATGTTTTTCGAAACATATCTCCTTAGCTAAGTAAACCCGGAAGTAGTAGGACGATGTCCCTACATACTCCCCTCCCAGCGTAGCGTTACATGAAGTGTACCGAGCGAATTGATGCTGCTTCAACGTCTCGGTCACACTCAAAAGCCGGTTTCAGTCGGTCAATACTTATCGCCTTGTTTGTGTCATTTAGCTTGACGACAAAATGTTTACGTAATCTTTTGATTACCTTGAATGGCCCTTCGTATGGTGTTTCAAAAGGCCGCCGAACACGATCGGTACGTATGAAAACGTACTCCGCGTTCTCTAAGGCGTTCGGTACGTACACGTCATTCTGAACTGACTGTCGGGGCTGTGTTGCCGACAGACCCTTCATGTGTGTGCGAAGACGTGTTAGAAATTCTGAGTGCTCTATCGGGTTCTCATCCGTTGGGATGGAAATTGAATTGGGGAGCCTCAGATTTTGGCCATAGACAAGCTCTGCTGGTGAGCATTGTAAATCGGTTTTAATTGCCGAGCGAATACCTAATAAAACAAAGGGCAAATCCTCACTCCAATGAGTAGTGTTGTCCCTTGCCATTAAGGCCGCTTTTAGTTGTCTATGAAACCGCTCAACCATCCCATTTGCTTGCGGATGGTAGGCGGTAGTACGTATTCTATGTGTACCTAGAAGTCTTGTGACTTCATTGAATAATTTTGATTCAAATTGCGACCCTTGATCTGTTGTAAGTTCAAGTGGGGCGCCAAATCTAGGGACGTACTCGGTGACAAAATGTTTGGCCACCGTAGTAGCAGAGATGTCTCGAATTGGATATGCTTCCGGCCATCTCGTAAATCGGTCTACGATTGTTAGGATGTATGAATATCCTCGAGATGGGGGCAATGGTCCAACAATATCCATATGGATATGTTCAAATCTATTATTTGGTGGGTTAAAAGCTTCATGTGGAGATTTGGTATGTCTCGAAACTTTAGATTTTTGGCAACCTATGCAGGATCTAGACCAGTTGTTACAGTCTTTATTGATCGCTGGCCAAAAATATTTTTTAGTAATAGCTTGCCTTGTGGCACGTATGCCTGGATGCGACAAGCTATGTTCAGCATTGAATGCTAATTTTCTTAATGATGAAGGTATGTATGGGCGTAATGTACCCGTGCTAATCTCACACCAAATTTCATGAGTTGTGAAAGGAATTGGTGTGAGTATTAGTTTTACCTTCGAGCTACTACTGGGATGCTCTTGGAGTCGTTGTAACTCTTTGTCACCTTCTTGTGCTTTCGCCAGATGTGGCAAATCGAAGGTGATTGTGTCAACGTTGTCGGCCGCTAATGAGCGAGATAAATAATCTGCGACAACGTTTTGTTTCCCAGAGACATGTCTGATGTCTGTTGTGAACTGGGAAATTAGGCTCAGGTGTCTTGTTTGGCGGGGAGATCTTTCGGTTTTTGTGTGAAGGGCATGTATTAAAGGTTTGTGGTCAGTGTAGACCACGAAATTTCTTCCTTCAACAAAGTACCGAAAATGTTTTATTGCTGCGAAGATTGCGAGTAGTTCGCGATCAAATGCAGAATAATTTCGTTCAGCAGATGATAGCTTCTTAGAAAAGAAAGCTAATGGTTGCCATCTGTGACCGTTAAATTGTTCCAGCACAGCTCCGATAGCAAAATCGGAAGCGTCAGTTGTGACGCTATATTTAGCATCCTCTAGTGGGTGTATCAGCATCACTGCTGCAGCCATTGCGGCTTTCACGTCGAGGAATGCTTGTTGGCATTCTGCGGGCCAAAGAAGTTGTTCCTTATTTTTTGTTGTTGATGAACAATTGAGGAGTTCCCTCAAGTGTTCATTGATCGGTACTAGCAGTTGTGCTAGTTTAGGAATAAATCGGTGATAAAAGTTCACCATTCCTATAAATTTTTGTATTTGTTTGACTGTTGTTGGAGTTGTGAGGTCACTAATTGCTTGGACTCGTTCGGGTGATGGAAGGATTCCATCCTTGCCGATACTATGTCCTAAAAAGTTGATCTCACTGACCCCAAAAACGCATTTTGATAATTTTATTGTTAAACCAAAATTATCAAGGCGTTTAAACAGTAATTCGAGGTGAGTGAGATGCTCATCCTCGGATTTACTAGCGATAAGTATATCGTCTAGATAGACATAAACGAAGTCTAAGTCTCTTGTGACTTCGTTCATAAATCTTTGAAATGACTGGGCTGCATTTCTTAACCCAAATGGCATGCGAGTAAACTCAAACAGACCAAAAGGTATTATTATGGCAGTCTTATGCACGTCTTCTTGTGCAATGGGGATGTTATGATACGCACGTACCAAATCCACCTTCGAAAAAATCGTGCATCCGTGAAGGTTCACAGAAAAATTGTGAATGTGCGGGATTGGATATCTATCCGGCACTGTGACTGCATTAAGGCGACGGTAGTCGCCGCATGGCCTCCAATCATTTGTATCCCGTTTAGGGACCAGATGAAGTGGAGATGCTGCGGGAGACGACGATGGTCGACAAATCCCTAGTTGAACCATATGTTCAAACTCCAATTTCGCCACCTTGAGCTTCTCAGGATGAAGTCTACGAGCGGTAACGAAAGGTAATTGCCCATTTGTAACAATGTGGTGTTGCACATTGTGTTTAACCGGTAGGTTAAAATTTGGTGGTTGTGTTAATGAAGCGTACTTCATTAACAATACTTTATATTTGCCAAGATGTTGGCATTCAAAGCTCTCGAGTATATACTCACTAGTAGTACAGACATCAGTCCGCAGACTGGTCTGTGAGTCTACTAATTCTCGATGTTTAAAATCGAGAATGAGCTCGAACTTTGTGAGAAAGTCCGCACCGAGTATAGCTTTGTTTGTGTTGGCTATTATGAAGTTGTGGATGAACCGTCGGCGAAGACCTAGGTTCAGTTCCAGCAACTTCGTGCCAAATGTTTGGATCGTGGATCCATTTGCGGCCCGCAGAAGCAAATTAGGGCATGTTGTTTGTACCCTAAACGTGTGCTTGGGAACTAATGATATGTCCGCGCCAGAGTCGATCAAAAAATCGAGCTGATTGTGCTGGTCGCGGACAAATAATCTGCACGAGCGTCTCTGCTGAGAGACGCCCGCGGAAGTGGCGACTCCCCGCCAATTTAATTTTTTGGGTGACGGGCCCCCTTCATCTTCCGGTCCTTTTTGGCTGTAGAGCCAGGGCCTTTGAAGGCACACGGTGGGGTGCACCGCTCTGCCTCACTGCCGTAGCGGTAGTGGTAGTAGCAGAGCGTCCCCGGTAGCGCTTGTGCCGATGATGAAGCCTTGGGGACCGCTCCTCGGTTGGTGGGATCCCTGGTCTCTGTTGATGTAGCCTTCGGTTGTTGAACCGGAGATCGGCTCCATCGCTGCCGACCAGAAGACCTACCCGCCTGCTCCTGGCCTTGGCCTTGCCCTCTCCTCAACACAAGTGTCCGCAATTGCTGCACCTCGCGTTGAAGAGAGAGAACGGCCCGCTCCAGGGACGACGAGTTTCCCACTTCTGACACCTGAGCGGGGGCTGAACGGGCAGTGATCTCCCACACTGTATCCGCCAGCTTCGACAGTTGCCCTAGGGACTGGTCAGCGGATGCGGCAAGCACCACCTGGATATCTCTGGGAAGCCTGCGCTCCCAAAGACTCCGGATGAGCTCCTCCCCATCCCCGAGACAGTCCCCTGCCAGACTCTGCAAGCCCCTCAGGAAGTCTGAGGGCTTGCGATCTCCGGGCTCATGCGCCGCCAGCAGCTGCTCGAGGCGGTTCCTGGTCGATAAACCATATCGTTCCAGCAACCGCCTCTTAGCCTCAGTATAGCTGGCAGAGCTGAGGTCCGGAAACGCATGTAGCAAAATCTTGGCCGCCTCCGTCGGGAGAGCGGACACAATGTGGGATAACTTCGTTTTGTCTGATGAGACCCCATTCAACGAGAATTGGGCCTCAGCCTGGTAGAACCAGACTGCCGGGTCGCTTTGATGGAATTCGGGCAGGTTAAATCTAGCCGTTGAGGCTACGTCAACCTCTGCCCGAACCCTACGCCGATCCGGCAGCCCCTCCTCCAGGCTGTTCAAGGATTCCTCCATTTCTACTACGAAAGAGTTATCCAAATAATTCTGTCTTTCCATTATTAAATAAATTTAAATTCAGTCGAGAAGAGAAAAAGAAACAACGACACCACAAACACGACAATGTAAGAAAAACAAACACGGGTATTAAATAAATTAATATCACTTGCTCGAACCTGATTTGCTCGAACACTTAAATTATAATGTTATAATGTTATAATCAAAATAAACTTATTTTAAATGAAACGCAATAGTTATTTAATAAAACTCGAGGTATACCAAACCCCGTTCTTTTAAATAAATTTATTTATTTGAAAAATTCTTTTGGGGGTCGCTTCAAATGCTGCTAATTGTTGTAAATCTTCCTTCGAAACGTCTTTCTTCAGCTATTTTCTTGTATATCCACTCACAGGGGTCACCAATTATTGCTGCTTCCTTATCGTAACAATACCACTTATGTTTTCTTCTTTTGATTTAGGAACACCATATATGTAATTCTTTTTAATTTAATTTAATGTTATACTATTTTACATTCTTTGCTATTTACATGCACTTTTATTTTATCACAACTCTAGATTCGAACTTTTAGATTAACTTTATTACTAAAGACTTATACTTTTTCTATTTTTAATATTTACGTTGTTATTTCTTTTTTTACAATTGACAACTAATTAGATTTTATTTTTTTCTCATTACTTAGCCTCAGTCGATTATGTTTTTCGAAACATATCTCCTTAGCTAAGTAAACCCGGAAGTAGTAGGACGATGTCCCTACAGGGCTTTAGCCGATTGCTTATTTTTGATTATGTATTGCCTAGCGATTTCATAGCCATGCTGCAGGCGTGCTTTGAGTTCATTTGAATAATTATCATAGTTATAGCATACCTGCGGTGAATGCATAAGTGGACTTGGTATTCTAGGAGGATAGCCATATAAGAGTTCATAGGGGCTATAGTTAGTGCTACTATGAGGGGTTGTATTATATACAAACCTCGCGTAGGGGATCCAATCTTCCCACGTTAATTGGTCTTTGGAGACGTAATGTCTCAAATATTCCGCAAGTGTGCGATGGCTTCTTTCTAGAGCGCCATTCGTCTGCGGGTGATAAGGAGTCGTACTAATAGTTTTTATACGAAGTAGTTTGCACATTTCTGTGAACATTTTACTAAGGAAATTAGTTCCTTGGTCTGTTAATAGGGATTCAGGTATGCCATGTCGGCAGACAATGCTCTCGGTAAATGCTCTAGCCACTGTTTGAGCTTCGGCGTTATCAATTGCTATCGCTTCAGAGAACTTTGTCAAGTCATCTTGAAATGTTAAAATGTACCTTTTTCCTGAGTGACTAATGGGCAAAGGGCCCACTATGTCCAAGGCAATTCTTTCAAAGGGCACTTTACTAGTAGTGGTTAATACCATAGGTACTCTAGGATTTTTCTTAAGCTTGTTCTTTTGACATAAATCGCATGTACTAATGAATTTTTTTATACTATCAACCATATTAGGCCATTCATAGTGTATTTTGATGCGCTTCAGGGTACGTGACACTCCTTGGTGACCACCGATAGCTGAAGAGTGATATTGTAATAATACCTCCTTTATGTCTTCGGGACTTCGGGGGTGAATTTTAGTATAATTGTACAGTGTAACTTTAGTTTTTGATGGGGAGAAAATTTGCGTTAACAATGACTTTAAGGAGTTTAAAGAACGCTTTTCATTAATAGGTATGGATATATGAAGATCAATTAAATGATTTTCCTTGCTATAGGTAGAAATTTCATTAAGAATGCCTTCTAAGTTGTCCTGGTCCTTCCCGGACCGTATTGGAATAGTTGTTTTGGCTATAATGTATGTAGTATTTTTTATTCTTGTAAATTGACAATTCTCCTACGGGAGAGGTTTTATATTCAGGGATCTGTTGTTTCAGCGAATGCTCCTGTTGGGTCTCGATTAGGGGTAGCAGAAATATTTTAGTGTCGACATTTTTCTTAGACAAAAGTGATTCAGACCTTTCTGAAATTGCCTGAGGTTCTAATTGAACATGTGTTGGGGGTTGGAAAGTTTCTTCGCAAGCCTCACTTTGTTGTTTTGCTTGCGCTTGACTGCGGGTAATGGCTCTTATTATGTGTTCCTCGTTAAGCTCTTGAGGTATACGACTGAGAAAATCGGCGTTCGCATTTTGCTTGCCTGGTTTATATATGATCTCATATTCATGTTCTTCCAGTTTTATTTTCCATCGCATTAAGCGCGAGGAAGGCTCTTTGAGATTTATAAGCCATTGAAGAGGACGATGATCCGTAATAATTTTAAACTTTCTTCCGAAAATGTAGGGACGAAATTGTTTGATGGCAAAAATTATTGCCAACAGTTCCTTTTCAGTAGTGGAGTACTTCATCTCAGCAGCATTCAATGTGCGGCTAGCAAAATGTATGGGTTTGTCGGAACCTATTTCACCTTGGGACAAAACTGCCCCTAAAGCATAATCGCTAGCATCCGTAGTTACTAGGAACTCTTTAGTAAAATCTGGATATGATAGAATAGGAGATTGGGTATGCTTTTGCTTTAGGTTTCTGAAAGCTTCATCACAAAGGGCATCCCATTTAAATTTTGTGGTTTTCTTTAATAGGTTTGTCAATGGTTTTGCTACTTTAGCAAAATCGGGGATGAATCTTCTATAATACCCGGCAAATCCAAGAAAGGATTTCACACCTCTCTCTTTATGTGGTACCGGAAAACTGGTGATGGCCTTGATTTTAGATGGGTCGGGTGATACTCCCGTTTCTGATATAATATGACCCAAGTAGTTCAATTCGTGTTTTATCTTGGAGAAGAAAAGTGGGCAGGTATTAGGGAAAAGATTTTTTAATGTAGATTTCTATTGAAAATCAAGAAAGAAATATGGATGATTCAGATGAGTCAAATTTAGGCCCTATTGAGAGCGAATCTTGAATATAAGTTTTACTCAATATACAATTTAAGGTCGTTTTTATGTATTTTTTTTAGTTTATTCTTTATTTTGATAGTGCAGTCCTCGTTAGAATGCACTTCTATAATGTCATGGAGTCCAGTCCACAGGGGTGTCATTTTATTATCGCGAGCAAAGTTTCTTAGGAGAACCTTGTCTCCAGGTATGAGTGGTTTCTCTCGCATTTTCAAGTCATAGTGGGCTTTAGCCGATTGCTTATTTTTGATTATGTATTGCCTAGCGATTTCATAGCCATGCTGCAGGCGTGCTTTGAGTTCACTTGATTAATTATCATAGTTATAGCATACCTGCGGTGAATGCATAAGTGGACTTGGTATTCTAGGAGGATAGCCATATAAGAGTTCATAGGGGCTATAGTTAGTACTACTATAAAACCCAAAAACAAAAATTGTAAAGGGTTCGGCGATTGTTTGCCGAAAAAATGAAAACTGGAAACACTGAACTGAAAAAACCAAAAATTTAAAGTAATGAACTTTATTGAATTCCATTTATTTAATATTAAAAACGAAAAATGTTAAACGAATATCTTAAATATAATGTCTTGCAAAGAACTAATATGAGAGCACGGCAATTGGAAATTTGTTAAATATCTAATCTAAAAAAGGATTGATATAAGAACACGGCGATCTGAAATTCGTAAGATGTCTCATCTAAACGAATACTGATAAAAAATCCCATCTGAAAAATCATTGATATGAAAACATAGCGACCTACAATTCGTTGAATATGCAATCTAATAAAGAACTGATATAAGAACACGGTGATTTTAAATTCGTTAAATACATTATTAAACACTTTACTTCTCTAGCAGCACGAATCAACATGGTTGTGAGCATAACCAATAAAATCGCTGGGTATGCATATGTGGTGGGTTACGTGACTATTGCACGGAATGTGTAGAGACGTAGCCATAGAAAATGTGTTAATAAATGATGTGAATAATTTGTTTCTCTAACACAAATTAGCAAATAAAATTTCTTATCGCTTAAGTAATGGCTTTGTCATACAACTTTATTATAATATCAAACTTTTTACCACCCACCACATATGCATACCCAGCGATTTTATTGGTTATGCTCACAACCATGTTGATTCGCGCTGCTAGAGAAGTAAAGTGTTTAATAATGTATTTAACGAATTTAAAATCGCCGTGTTCTTATATCAGTTCTTTATTAGATTGTATATTCAACGAATTGTAGGTCGCTATGTTTTCATATCAATGATTTTTCAGATGGGATTTTTTATCAGTATTCGTTTAGATGAGACATTTTACGAATTTCAGATCGCCGTGTTCTTATATCAATCCTTTTTTAGATTAGATATTTAACAAATTTCCAATTGCCGTGCTCTCATATTAGTTCTTTGCAAAACATGGATCTATAGGTATATTTAGTATTCTTCATTGGTAAATGTATTCAACTTATCATACCCTTTCATTTGATACCCATGTCAAGGTGGTTGTGATAAAAGTGGTAATCCGCCCTCTTGAGACGGCTGCCATGGATCAAAAGGTATATTTAGTATACTGCATTGCTTATTGTATTCCACTTATCATACCCTTTCATTTGATACCCATGTCGAGATGGTTGTGAAGAAAGTGGTAATTCGCCCTCTTGAGACGGCCGCCATGGATCTTAAGGTATATTTAGTGTACTGCATTGGTTATTGAATTCTACTTATCATACCCTTTCATTTGATACCCATGTCGAGGTGGTTGTGAAGAAAGTGGTAATCCGCCCTCTTGAGACGGCCGCCATGGATCTAAGGGTATATTTAGTATACTACATTGGTTATTATATTCTACTTATCATACCCTTTCATTTGATACCCATGTCAAGGTGGTTGTGAAGAAAGTGGTAATCCGCCCTCTTGAGACGGCCGCCATGGATGTAAAGGTATATTTAGTATACTGCATTGCTTATTGTATTCCACTTATCATACCCTTTCATTTGATACCCATGTCGAGATGGTTGTGAAGAAAGTGGTAATCCGCCCTCTTGAGATGGCCGCCATGGATCTAAAGATATATTTAGTATACTACATTGCCTATTGTATTCTACTTATCATACCCTTTCATTTGATACCCATATCGAGGTGGTTGTGAAGAAAGTGGTAATCCCCCTTTTGAGACGGCTGCCATGGATCTAAAGGTATATTTAGTATACTAAATTGCCTATTGTATTCTACCTATCATAACTATCATACCCTTTCATTTGATACCCATGTCGAGGTGGTTGTGAAGAAAGTGGTAATCCGCCCTCTTGAGACGGCAGCCATGGATCTAAAGGTATATTTAGTATACTACATTGCCTATTGAATTCTACTTTTCATAGCCTTTCATTTGATACCCATGTCTCGGGTGTTGTGAAGAAAGTGGTAATCCGCCCTCTTGAGATGGCCGCCATGGATCTAAAGGTATATTTAGTATACTGCATTGCTTATTGTATTCTACTTATCATACCCATTCATTTGATACCCATATCGAGGTGGTTGTGAAGAAAGTGGTAATTCGCCCTCTTGAGACGGCCGCCATGGATCTTAAGGTATATTTAGTATACTGCATTGGTTATTGAATTCTACTTATCATACCCTTTCATTTGATACCCATGTCGAGGTGGTTGTGAAGAAAGTGGTAATCCGCCCTCTTGAGACGTCCGCCATGGATCTAAAGGTATATTTAGTATACTAAATTGGTTATTATATTCTACTTATCATACCCTTTCATTTGATACCCATGTCAAGGTGGTTGTGAAGAAAGTGGTAATCCGCCCTCTTGAGACGGCTGCCATGGATGTAAAGGTATATTTAGTATACTGCATTGCTTATTGTATTCCACTTATCATACCCTTTCATTTGATACCCATGTCGAGATGGTTGTGAAGAAAGTGGTAATCCGCCCTCTTGAGATGGCCGCCATGGATCTAAAGATATATTTAGTATACTACATTGCCTATTGTATTCTACTTATCATACCCTTTCATTTGATACCCATATCGAGGTGGTTGTGAAGAAAGTGGTAATCCGCCCTCTTGAGACGGCTGCCATGGATCTAAAGGTATATTTAGTATACTAAATTGCCTATTGTATTCTACCTATCATAACTATCATACCCTTTCATTTGATACCCATGTCGAGGTGGTTGTGAAGAAAGTGGTAATCCGCCCTCTTGAGACGGCAGCCATGGATCTAAAGGTATATTTAGTATACTACATTGCCTATTGAATTCTACTTTTCATAGCCTTTCAT
The DNA here is from genome assembly GCA_949987705.1 of Thereva unica. NCBI lineage: Eukaryota > Metazoa > Arthropoda > Insecta > Diptera > Therevidae > Thereva > Thereva unica. The sequence continues at coordinate 153,153,409 of OX465281.1, read as the reverse complement.
TTGATACCCATGTCTCGGGTGTTGTGAAGAAAGTGGTAATCCGCCCTCTTGAGACGGCTGCCATGGATCTAAAGGTATATTTATTATACTAAATTGCCTATTGTATTCTACCTATCATACCCTTTCATTTGATACCCATGTCGAGGTGGTTGTGAAGAAAGTGGTAATCCGCCCTTTTGAGACGGCCGCCATGGATTTTTATATATATAGAGAAAGAGGTGTCTAATGCTAAATTACAATTTTCAAAGGGGTCTTCGCCAGTGACACAATATTTCAATTTATTTTTTAAATTTTGGTTGCTACAAATTAAACTGAAAAACGAAATGTGCGCCTACAGCGCCACCAGTGGGGAATTTTTTCAGTTTTTTTTCCTAAACCTTCACATAGCAATTACGAAAAAAACCTACAAATAAAGTACACAATTTGGTCCAGCCGTTTTCAAGTTTTAAGCATCCGAACACAAATCACGTTCCATTTTTATATATAGACTAGCGAAAACCCGGGTGCGTTGCAATGCCTTTCAATAAAATAAGATTATGGGGACACAGTCTGCGATAGGAAAAAGCTATAGTGAAAAAAGAACAAATCTGGGAAAATTGATTTTGGGAGATGACCGCCATGGACCAAATGATATATTGAGTATACTATATTGCCTATGGTGTTCTACTTATTATACTCTCTCATTTGATACCCATCTCGAAGGGGTTGTGAAGAAAATGGTAATCCGCCCTCTTGAGATGACCGCCATGTACCAAACGATATATTGAGTATACTATATTGCTTATTGTGTTCTACTTATCATACTCTTTCATTTGATACCCATGTCGTAGGGGTTGTGAAGAAAATGGTAATCCGCCTTCTCGAGATGGCCGCTATGGACCAAACGATATATTGAGTATACTATATTGCTTATATTGTTCTATTTATCATACTCTTTCATTTGATACCCATCTAGAAGGGGTTGTCAAGAAAATGGTAAACCGCCCTCTTGAGATAGCCGCCATAAATCTGAAGACATAGTCTATGGCATTCTTCTTATAATGCCCTTTCATTTGATACCAATGTCGAGGGGGTAGTGAAGAAAATGATCATCCTCCCTCTTGAGATGACCGCCATGGACCAAACGATATATTGAGTATACTATTGTAACAGCATAATGGCGCGATCTAAATAGTGGGCGCCACTTATGCGAGGTGTTACCCCCTTAGCCAAAAGCCCGGAAGAGCATGGCCAAGGAGCCAACACCATACATAAGAAATAAAAAGAAAATCCGGAACTCCTACGCCGGCCACACGGAGTTGTCTAGCTCGCCGGAGGGGTCGTGGGGTGTGTGGCCGGGGCTTACCGAGGCTGGTTCACCACTCACCTGTGACTATGTAACTTGAATTCCGCCATCATCCTTTTCCGATCATCGTCTGCGACGCGTCACACCCTGAAAAGGAAGTCATCCGTCCCAACCATTCCCAAGAAAAAATCTAACAACTTGAGTTCATTCTTAATAACTTAAAAATTGTTTTCTTTTATTTCAGACACATTAACAAAATACTAGAAACACCAATAGGTAATATCAATATTCAATGGGACACGATTAGAACAATGTCATCATAGCTCAATACATTTACAGTTTCAACATAAAAACATTCACAATTTCCCCGGTAGGGATACTTCCGTATGCTAACTGATTTGCAAAACGTCTCGTATTGGTACCAATTTCGCTTCGTTTTACTCACAAGTGGTATCAACAAATATCGTGTCCAATTATAATTACGAATAAGTTATTGGAAAACAACCAGAAAATTATTTTGCAAATAAAAAAAATTTAAGCCAATATTTTATAATAAAATTAGAACAAATAAAAAGGAAATTTCGTTTAAATTATTACATAACAATTGTACGGGAACAGTGAAAGAACAACAATTTATAAAGTATTTGCTTAATACCGTTAAAATTATTATTTGAGTAATAAAGTTAAATTTAATAAATGAAGGTAAAAATTTGTGTTATTTTATTTATTTGTATTGTGTAAATCTATATATGTGTGTATAGCTATTTTAGATATCTTTTTTTTCTTTTGAAACCCAAATTTACTACCACCTTTCCGAATATATTGCAAAAGTAATATACAAAGTAAATGCCATACCGAAAAATCAATACTTCTTTGTTCCTTCTTAAGTTGGCACGATACCTTTATCGCCCTTAGTCCAATCAAATTAGGCCGACTTCACCATCTATATCCGTACTTGAAAAGTGTTCACCAGGCGCAACGCTTCATGACCAAATCTGCCACCAGGCAATTCATTAATAGTACACTGCCGTAAAACACCTCGGTGACCACTAGTGAAATGAAGCCGCAATGCATGTGCCTCTTCTTCTTTTCCTACACCAAGCCAATTGACCAAAAATGTGAATCAACACGGCAGCCAATCACTTCCGTGTTAATGTGACGAAATTCTTGTACTCTCTTGAGAAACGCCGATGATCTCAGGTTGACCAACAGACGTGGAATCCAAGGTACACCAGAATAGCACCACCCAAATATTCTCCTTCGAAATTTGCTGCTAGATGAGCAATGACCGCCTTGCTACACATACGATGAAAGCCTTTTTCGTCTGCACGCTGCAAATCGCCAGGAAACGAGAAGCAGGATTCCTTGTCGCTGGTTTCTTGACCCCTTCTGGTTGGTTTTTTGGAAGACTTCTTGGTAGCTTCTTGATTACCATCAGGTTGGGAGCGAACACGGTAGCCGCCACTATTTACTCCGTCATGCAAAAAAGCCAATTGCAAAAAAAACCGATTGAAAAAAAAACTGAATCTCCTGACTGATTGCAAAAATATTAGCAAATCATTCCAAACAAACCCTACGAGCTGACTCACACTAACTGAACTCTCAAATTTTTCTTTTTTTCCTGACTAACTCAATTATTTTTTTGTTCTCGCCTACCTCTTTTTAAATTTTTCCTTTTCCTCAAAAGTGATTTACAATAAATTTCCCATTGCCTACAAGGTGATTTCCCAACTAAATTTCCCCACCCAAATAACTAATAATTCCGACCGTTACATACCCTCGGGTCCACGAGGCCGACTCGCGAGGCAGTGAGGAGCCGAAAAAAACGGACGGTTTTTTATGCCTTAGGTCTAATATGTTTGGCGCCAATGTGGGACTCGACTCACGACCTGAGAATAGGAGTCTCATGTTCTAATGAGCTAGCCGGGCATACGTGAACTAGTTGGTAATATAAGAACCGAGTGAAAAGCTAACTATAATTTAGGTTCATGCTTGCAACCGTAAGTTGCGATGGCCAGTCTGAAAAATCTCCCGGAGGAATATCTGAAGGTACAAATATCAGGCGGAAGACAATACCACATTGTCCCCCTACTGATATCTATACGTCTCCAAACATTCTCACACAAACCCCGGGTGCTTTCGATCCATCGGCACAACCTCCAGCAATGCCATATTGCCTTCGAATCATCCCGGTGAACCGACAGACACCCAGTTCGCCGAGAGACCTTCTCCAGACTGACCGAAAATAAAAAAATGAAGATGGAACCTTGAGGAAATCAACGACGTATGTCTTTGGCGTGATATACCCCGATGCTCTTACCTCCCAAATCCTCCAGCTCGTACAAGCTGGTTCCAATTTTTTTACGTATCCGAGCTTTCAGAAACCGGGGTGCCAATTTGGCACTAAAACGACCCGCTCGGTTACTCACCCAGAAAGTTCTCCGGTAGACCTCATCTCCGGGACGAAAACTGCCCACACGACACCGCAAGTTGTATTGGGTTTTATGTCTGATGTGTGCGGCGGCTAAATTAACAGCAATCCGCTCACGAAGCATCTGCATTTTGTCCGTCAATGGTAGAAAAGCTATGTCACCCTCCTGTAAAACGTTCAGTTTCTTCAGGACTGGATATGCTGATCCGTGCAGGATCATATGGCTACCAAACAGGGCCTGATACGGGGACATGCCGATCGCCTCGTGGTGGGTACTACGAAGAGCACATTCAATGGACGACAGATGTCTATCCCACTCACGATGATCCTCCTTTAAGTACGCCCTAATGGCGGTTAGGATGGATCTATTCACCCGCTCGGAAGCGTTAGGGTGAGGCGAATATACAGCCGTGCGCACATGTTGTACGCCATAGTCGGTCAACAATTTAGCAAACTCTTTGGAGGTGAATTGCCGACCATTGTCGGAGAAGACCGTTTCAGGAACTCCAAAGGTATGAAAGATAGTTTGCTCGAGAAACTTGACGGACACCGCCGTGGTCTCAGCGGACACGGGGTGCAGGAAGACAAACTTAGTGAAAGCATCCAATACAACAAATACTGCCGTGTGGCCTTTCTTCGACCTGGGATAAGGACCTAAGAAATCGACGTATAAAAATTGGAACGGCCTCGACGCATCCATGGGGTTTCCCATAGGTGGTCGAAGTACTGAGCTGGGGGCTTTGGTGGTTTTGCAGACATCACACTTACCGATGAACTCCCGAACTTGTTTTGCCATACCTGGCCAAAAGTACTTGCATCGCAATCGGGCTAGGGTTTTCCCTACTCCACCATGCGAGGCTTGGGGAGGCGAATGAGATGATTCGACGAGCGACGCGGTCAATTCCATCGGAATCCACAACTTCCATGTCAGATCGTCAGCAATCGGGTTTCCAGTACGTGGTGATGTACGCTTGAAAACGTACCCATCTTCAACTCGCAGGTCTGGTAGCTGCGGTGAGGCTTGCCTGAGGCTATCACCCAGACGAAGATATTCAGGGGACTTGAAAGACGGGGCATTTAAGTCCACGTCGAAGCACAGGGACAATTCGTCAACGCAATCCATGCGTGACAAGGCATCGGGAACCACATTGTGGGTGCCTTTACGATGTTCGATTGTAAAGTCGAACCCCTGAAGCTTAAGACTCCACCGGGCTAAACGACCGTTAAGCTCCTTCTGGCTCATGAGCCATTTTAGACTTGCATGGTCAGTAATGACCGTGAAAGTCTGTCCCTCAACATACGCTCTAAACTTCTTTATACTCAGCACGGCTGCGTAGCATTCGAGCTCAGTAATGGTGTAGTTCCGTTGTGCTCCGTTCAATTTCTTGGACATATAAGCTATCGGATGTTCTCCTCCATCCATGTCCTTTTGAAAAAGCACACTACCTACACCAGTCCTGCTGGCATCGCACTGAATATAGAAAGGCTTAGAAAAATCTGGAGTGACTAAAAGAGGAGCTTCCGTCATCAGCTTTTTCAAAGTCTCGAACGCCTGCTGGGCCTCATCAGTCCAACTAAAAGATTTAGACTTCAAACAATCCGTGATTGGAGAAGCCACGCTAGCATAATTGGGTATAAAACGCTGATACCATCCGGTCATACCCAAAAACCTCCGGGTCTGCTTATGAGACTTCGGAGTTGGGAAGTCCATGATGGCCGTCACCTTGTTAGGATCGGTTTTCAGAGTCCCATCACCAATTATGAAGCCGAGATACTTGACTTCAGTCACGCAAAATTTGCTTTTAGATAAATTGATTGTTAACCCCGCACGACGGAGACAGCTGGCCACTTCGTCCAAAAGCTTTAGGTGGGAGTCAAAGTCAGGTGAAACAATGAGCAGGTCGTCCAGATAGACAAAAACGTTTTCACGTAAATGGCCCGGGATGGCTTTATCCATCAAGCGACACATGCGCTGTGGGGCGTTGCACAAGCCGAAAGGCATGACTGTGAACTGGTACAGTGGACGACCGGGGACAGTGAAAGCTGTCCGCTCTCGCGACTTCTTCTCTAAAGGGATTTGCCAGAAGGCGTCCTTCAGGTCTAAGCTCGTGATGAACTTGGTGTCTTGAAGACGACCAAGAAGACCATCAATGTGCGGAAGAGGATAGGCGTCTTTGACAGTGACACTATTGACCTTGCGAGAGTCAAGGCACAGGCGGACCTTTCCTGGTTTACGAACCAACACCACTGGAGAATTCCAGGGACTATTTGATGGCTCAATCACCCCCAGCGACAACATCCTGTCTAACTCACCATACATCAGCTGTTGTACAGCGGGTGAGACTGGATAATGCCTCTGTTTAATAGGAACTGAGTCACCAGTGTCAATGATGTGTTCCTCCAGGTTAGTCTTTCCCAGTCCGAAGACATCGAAAGAGGGAAATCTGGCCTTGACGCGTTCCAACCGTTCGCATTGCGTGGACGTTAAGTCGTGCATTTTTGCAGACACGGATGGAGCGTTTATCTCGCAGACTATTCGGGGAGCTAGGCCGAAAAGATTCCAAAAATCCATCCCTAGGTACAGTCTCTGGCTGAGACTGGGCACCACATAGATGGTTATATCACGGGTCCTTCCTCCAAAGGATATCGGAACTCGAATATAACCGCAAAGTCTCTGCGGAGCCCCGTCAGCAGTATGCACTACAGAGCGCAAAGTGTAGACTGTCACTTCGGGATGATTGGCTAGAAAAGCTTCGGCATCTCTTCCCAAACAGCTAACAGTGGCACCACTGTCCAACAACCCAACCACTTCCTCGTTAGCTACGAGGACCTTCGTAAAGAGACGAGGATCTGACGAATCAGAGATGAAGGCAGAAACAATTTTCTGCAAACATTGTCGCTTCTCCTTTGCTCGTACTCTAATTTGGGGAGGGGTGCGCTTGGAAGTTAGGGAGTCCACAAAAGGTGGCTCTGAGAAGATGCGCGAACGAGCGGAGATATATCTCTTCCAACGGGAAAGGAACGAAAGTTTAACCTCCTCAGAGGGAAAAACAGGAAGAGCATCAGTTGACGTAAAGTCGCTGATGGTAGTCATATCAGGTGTATATAAGGAATGTGTAGGGAAAACGGGCGAGCTTAGCTCGGGCGCGGACTCCCGTACGGTCTCGCACCCCGGCTCCGGTTTCCCTGACAGGTGGGGCACACTGGTGTGACGACTCCTGGCTTGCCACACTTGTAGCAAAATAGGCCACGAGTTTCAGACGGGCAGTCCATAAATGGATGACCCGGTTGCTGGCAATTCCAACATCGGAGCGATCGTGGATTCGTCTGGTTCTGACGCGGCGCCGTCATTTCGTCAACTTCGGGTGTTGGTAAGTCCGGGTGTAAATGTTCAGGCGGATAGGTAGATGGATATTCAACCTCGTGTAGCTGCCGATCAGGCCTACGCTCTACTCGCTTCAGCTTCTGCCAGCGTTCGACTCGAATGCAAGTCTCACGCAACTGTTGCATGCTGGTGAAATTCTGTCCTATTATCGCCGAACCTAACGTGTAGTTTAAGTTACGAATCACGATTCCTATCAAACCGTGTTCCGACATCGGCTTAGTCATTCTATTATACAACGACAGCAGTTGAGCAGAAAAGTCATCAAACGAAAGCGTGTGTTGCTTGGTATCCATCATATGGAGGATCAGTTCCTCATCGGACTCTCGCGTTCGGAAATAACTTATAATCTGAAGTTTAATCGTCGCCCAATCAGGATCTACGAATTGTCTTCGAAACTGGGACCAGTACCAATCGGTAGCTCGTCCCGACAACATCGAGGAGAAATGTCGGCAGACTTCCGATAGTTCGACCCCATCATCGCGAGCCCTCAGTTCTACCCTGAACAGAAATTCCTCCGCCGACAACAACTTGTCCTCGCCGGAGAACTTTAAATTCCAGTACGTAACCGGAGACTTGCGATGTTGGGTCCCAGGCAAAAAATCTAACCTGCCGACAGCAGGTGTGGAAGCCTCCGGGGTGGACTGCTGATCCCTGGGTACCCCAGGGTTCATAGGGACCTCAGCAGGTCGCTGCTGAGATAACAAGGTGTCTAGAACTTGTCGCAACTGGGCGACTTGCTCCTCAAGCGAGGGAGTAGGATTGGGGAAGGTTGGTGAGTCCCCCTGGCCGGCTTCGGTTCCGTTAGGGAGATTGCCTCCACCCGAAGTGGTACCTGCAGTCCTCCCACTTCTAAGCTCCATAATTTAACCCCACGATATAATCACAACCCAAAAAGAAACTATCCTCGAGATCGAGCTACAAGGAAGTACACTAAAAATAGATAACGAAGGAAATGAAAAATTATTGCCCACAGCAAGAGTAATCCCCGAACACGAACTCGCGGTTATACTCACAACCAGTTTATGCCAATAAATATCTACAATAGTAGCAACCAACGATATACGTTCTTCTACCCAACCCGCACAGAAGGTTCGAAGAAGGAAAGGACAAAAAAATTTTGTGTGAAAATAGATTCAAATAGAACAGCCAATAAAATCAACAGCAATTAGTATAACAACAAATGCCTAATAACAAATCAAATAAATATTGAAATTATGTGAGTATACCTCAAAAAAACACAACCAACGCTGATTAGTGAATAGCGATAAAACAGCCAAAGTGTATTAGTGCCTATATATGGTAGTGTAGGTGAGGTGATTATGTGCTTTAATTCAGTATAAGCGAGGAATGGTTGAGACGGATAACAATTCCCCTCAGGACTCCCGCATGTCGATGGCCTCGATGCCAGCTGGTGAAAACTATGAAGCATAGTCATCACCAGGTGTCATCCAGGTCGCCGACCCAGCTTCAGGTCTGCACCGAACGAAGGACGGAAACAAAAAGTCAAAGGGCATAGTCACGAAAGGGAAACTTCTTCAGAAATAAAAAAAATTTGGGGAATCCGCTGTTCAATCACAACTGAGCTACCTTTCGGAAAATCAATCAGTTGGGATGCACCAGACGGAAAAAACTCAGGACGTAAACAAAAAATTAGAATTTAAAAAGCTGAATGGAGCTTCCGAAGGAACAAGGGGCGCAGTGGCAGGCGGTAACACGCCTGTTACCAAAGACGGTTAAGCCCTTGTACCAACTTCACCTTCCACCAGGAAAATTAAAAGAAGATCCTGTTCACGGACCGACGCAGTGGCAGGCGGTATCACGCCTGATACCAGAGTCGCCGACCCTAGAAACAGGACAGGGATGAACCACTACTACACCTGCACGCATAGCCAAGCGAACACCGCTTGTTAGCAAGCCGTGCAGGTCAGCATGGCTCGAAGCTACTCCAAAACGAAGAAGTTACCGCAGAAGAGAACGGACAGGCCTAAAAGCGAAGACAAATAAAAATTCACATAGAATTTGGACAAGCGCTGAAAAAAAAATTCGGCAAAACAGACAAAGGCTAAGGCCTCGCGGTACTACCTTAGCCCACAGCGAGCGCTGGGTAAAAGTGGTGAACCATAAACAAAAAATCAAATGTTGTCCGTGAAGGCACAAGTGGTACTGAACCAAAAAAAAATTTAAACTTCAAGGTCCGTGTAGGACAGTCAACGGGCTTTAAAAGCTTCGTTGGGCGCCATTTATGTAACAGCATAATGGCGCGATCTAAATAGTGGGCGCCACTTATGCGAGGTGTTACCCCCTTAGCCAAAAGCCCGGAAGAGCATGGCCAAGGAGCCAACACCATACATAAGAAATAAAAAGAAAATCCGGAACTCCTACGCCGGCCACACGGAGTTGTCTAGCTCGCCGGAGGGGTCGTGGGGTGTGTGGCCGGGGCTTACCGAGGCTGGTTCACCACTCACCTGTGACTATGTAACTTGAATTCCGCCATCATCCTTTTCCGATCATCGTCTGCGACGCGTCACACCCTGAAAAGGAAGTCATCCGTCCCAACCATTCCCAAGAAAAAATCTAACAACTTGAGTTCATTCTTAATAACTTAAAAATTGTTTTCTTTTATTTCAGACACATTAACAAAATACTAGAAACACCAATAGGTAATATCAATATTCAATGGGACACGATTAGAACAATGTCATCATAGCTCAATACATTTACAGTTTCAACATAAAAACATTCACAATTTCCCCGGTAGGGATACTTCCGTATGCTAACTGATTTGCAAAACGTCTCGTATTGGTACCAATTTCGCTTCGTTTTACTCACAAGTGGTATCAACAAATATCGTGTCCAATTATAATTACGAATAAGTTATTGGAAAACAACCAGAAAATTATTTTGCAAATAAAAAAAATTTAAGCCAATATTTTATAATAAAATTAGAACAAATAAAAAGGAAATTTCGTTTAAATTATTACATAACAATTGTACGGGAACAGTGAAAGAACAACAATTTATAAAGTATTTGCTTAATACCGTTAAAATTATTATTTGAGTAATAAAGTTAAAGTTAATAAATGAAGGTAAAAATTTGTGTTATTTTATTTATTTGTATTGTGTAAATCTATATATGTGTGTATAGCTATTTTAGATATCTTTTTTTTCTTTTGAAACCCAAATTTACTACCACCTTTCCGAATATATTGCAAAAGTAATATACAAAGTAAATGCCATACCGAAAAATCAATACTTCTTTGTTCCTTCTTAAGTTGGCACGATACCTTTATCGCCCTTAGTCCAATCAAATTAGGCCGACTTCACCATCTATATCCGTACTTGAAAAGTGTTCACCAGGCGCAACGCTTCATGACCAAATCTGCCACCAGGCAATTCATTAATAGTACACTGCCGTAAAACACCTCGGTGACCACTAGTGAAATGAAGCCGCAATGCATGTGCCTCTTCTTCTTTTCCTACACCAAGCCAATTGACCAAAAATGTGAATCAACACGGCAGCCAATCACTTCCGTGTTAATGTGACGAAATTCTTGTACTCTCTTGAGAAACGCCGATGATCTCAGGTTGACCAACAGACGTGGAATCCAAGGTACACCAGAATAGCACCACCCAAATATTCTCCTTCGAAATTTGCTGCTAGATGAGCAATGACCGCCTTGCTACACATACGATGAAAGCCTTTTTCGTCTGCACGCTGCAAATCGCCAGGAAACGAGAAGCAGGATTCCTTGTCGCTGGTTTCTTGACCCCTTCTGGTTGGTTTTTTGGAAGACTTCTTGGTAGCTTCTTGATTACCATCAGGTTGGGAGCGAACACGGTAGCCGCCACTATTTACTCCGTCATGCAAAAAAGCCAATTGCAAAAAAAACCGATTGAAAAAAAAACTGAATCTCCTGACTGATTGCAAAAATATTAGCAAATCATTCCAAACAAACCCTACGAGCTGACTCACACTAACTGAACTCTCAAATTTTTCTTTTTTTCCTGACTAACTCAATTATTTTTTTGTTCTCGCCTACCTCTTTTTAAATTTTTCCTTTTCCTCAAAAGTGATTTACAATAAATTTCCCATTGCCTACAAGGTGATTTCCCAACTAAATTTCCCCACCCAAATAACTAATAATTCCGACCGTTACACTATATTGCTTATGGTGTTCTACTTATCATACCCTTTCATTTGAAATCCATATCGAGGGGTGTGAAGATAATGGTAATCCAACCTCTGGAGATGGCCGCTATGGACCAAACGATATATTGAGTATACTATATTGCTTATGGTGTTCTACTTTTCATAGCCTTTCATTTGATACCCATGTCTCGGGTGTTGTGAAGAAAATGGTAATCCGCCCTCTTGAGATAGCTGTCATGAATCTAAAGACATAGTCTATGGCATTCTTCTTATAATGCCCTTTCATTTGATACCAATGTCGAGGGGGTAGTGAAGAAAATGATCATCCTCTCTCTTGAGATGACCGCCATGGACCAAATGATATATTGAGTATACTATATTGCCTATGGTGTTCTACTTATCATACTCTTTAATTTGATACCCATGTCGAAGGGGTTGTGAAGAAAATATTAATCCGCCCTCTTGAGAGGACCGCTATGGACCAAACGATATATTGAGTATACTATATTGCATATGGTGTTCTACTTATCATACTCTCTCATTTGATACCCATCTCGAAGGGGTTGTGAAGAAAATGGTAATCCGCCCGGTTGAGATGATCGCCATGGACCAAACGATATATTGAGTATACTATATTGCCTATGGTGTTCTACTTATCATACTCTTTCATTTGATATCCATGTCGAAGGTGTTGTGAAGAAAATGGTAATCCACATTCTTGAGGTGGCCGCTATGGACATTTTCTCTCTTGAGATGACTGCCTGGACCAAACGATATATTGAGTATACTATATTGCTTTTGGTGTTCTACTTACCATACCCTTTCATTTGATATCCATGTCGAGGGGTTGTAAAGAAAATGGTAATCCGCCCTCTTGAGATGGCTGCTACGGACCAAACGCCTGCTTTTCTGTTTAAATTTTTTTGCTATAAACCTCACGGAGCCCGAGACCTTTCCAACGAATGCAAAACCGTGGAAATCGGATCGTGCGTTCTGGAATTATAGCGTCAGAAAGGAAAACCCGACTTATTTTTATATTATAGATTTCCCGCGAGGGGGTGGCCAATAGGGGCGGAAGGAGGTGGCTTTTCAAATTTTTCAGCGACCCCGAAAACCTATAAATTGACATGCATCTTGATTATGTTGAATAATATACGCTACTAGCAAAAACCCGCGTGCGTTGCAACGCCTTTCAATAAAATAAGATTATGGGGACACAGTCTGCGATAGGAAAAAGCTATAGTGAAAAAAGAACAAATCTGGGAAAATTGATTTTGGGAGATGACCGCCATGGACCAAATGATATATTGAGTATACTATATTGCCTATGGTGTTCTACTTATTATACTCTCTCATTTGATACCCATCTCGAAGGGGTTGTGAAGAAAATGGTAATCCGCCCTCTTGAGATGACCGCCATGTACCAAACGATATATTGAGTATACTATATTGCTTATGGTGTTCTACTTATTATACTCTTTCATTTGATACCCATGTCGTAGGGGTTGTGAAGAAAATGGTAATCCTCCTTCTCGAGATGGCCGCTATGGACCAAACGATATATTGAGTATACTATATTGCTTATATTGTTCTACTTATCATACTCTTTCATTTGATACCCATCTAGAAGGGGTTGTGAAGAAAATGGTAAACCGCCCTCTTGAGATAGCCGCCATGAATCTAAAGACATAGTCTATGGCATTCTTCTTATAATACCCTTTCATTTGATACCAATGTCGAGGGGGTAGTGAAGAAAATGATCATCCTCCCTCTTGAGATGACCGCCATGGACCAAACGGAATATTGAGTATACTATATTGCTTATGGTGTTCTACTTATTATACTCTCTCATTTGATACCCATCTCGAAGGGGTTGTGAAGAAAATGGTAATCCGCCCTCTTGAGATGACCGCCATGTACCAAACGATATATTGAGTATACTATATTGCTTATGGTGTTCTACTTATCATACTCTTTCATTTGATACCCATGTCGTAGGGGTTGTGAAGAAAATGGTAATCCGCCTTCTCGAGATGGCCGCTATGGACCAAACGATATATTGAGTATACTATATTGCTTATATTGTTCTACTTATCATACTCTTTCATTTGATACCCATCTAGAAGGGGTTGTGAAGAAAATGGTAAACCGCCCTCTTGAGATAGCCGCCATGAATCTAAAGACATAGTCTATGGCATTCTTCTTATAATGCCCTTTCATTTGATACCAATGTCGAGGGGGTAGTGAAGAAAATGATCATCCTCCCTCTTGAGATGACCGCCATGGACCAAACGATATATTGAGTATACTATATTGCTTATGGTGTTCTACTTATCATACCCTTTCATTTGAAATCCATATCGAGGGGTGTGAAGATAATGGTAATCCAACCTCTGGAGATGGCCGCTATGGACCAAACGATATATTGAGTATACTATATTGCTTATGGTGTTCTACTTTTCATAGCCTTTTATTTGATAACCATGTCTCGGGTGTTGTGAAGAAAATGGTAATCCGCCTAAATCTAAAGACATAGTCTATGGCATTCTTCTTATAATGCCCTTTCATTTGATACCAATGTCGAGGGGGTAGTGAAGAAAATGATCATCCTCCCTCTTGAGATGACCGCCATGGACCAAATGATATATTGAGTATACTATATTGCCTATGGTGTTCTACTTATCATACTCTTTCATTTGATACCAATGTCGAGGGGGTAGTGAAGAAAATGATCATCCTCCCTCTTGAGATGACCGCCATGGACCAAACGATATATTGAGTATACTATATTGCTTATGGTGTTCTACTTATTATACTCTCTCATTGGATACCCATCTCGAAGGGGTTGTGAAGAAAATGGTAATCCGCCCTCTTGAGATGACCGCCATGTACCAAACGATATATTGAGTATACTATATTGCTTATGGTGTTCTACTTATCATACTCTTTCATTTGATACCCATGTCGTAGGGGTTGTGAAGAAAATGGTAATCCGCCTTCTCGAGATGGCCGCTATAGACCAAACGATATATTGAGTATACTATATTGCTTATATTGTTCTACTTATCATACTCTTTCATTTGATACCCATCTAGAAGGGGTTATGAAGAAAATGGTAAACCGCCCTCTTGAGATAGCCGCCATGAATCTAAAGACATAGTCTATGGCATTCTCCTTATAATGCCCTTTCATTTGATACCAATGTCGAGGGGGTAGTGAAGAAAATGATCATCCTCCCTCTTGAGATGACCGCCATGGACCAAACGATATATTGAGTATACTATATTGCTTATGGTGTTCTACTTATCATACCCTTTCATTTGAAATCCATATCGAGGGGTGTGAAGATAATGGTAATCCAACCTCTGGAGATGGCCGCTATGGACCAAACGATATATTGAGTATACTATATTGCTTATGGTGTTCTACTTTTCATAGCCTTTCATTTGATAACCATGTCTCGGGTGTTGTGAAGAAAATGGTAATCCGCCCTCTTGAGATAGCCGCCATGAATCTAAAGACATAGTCTATGGCATTCTTCTTATAATGCCCTTTCATTTGATACCAATGTCAAGGGGGTAGTGAAGAAAATGATCATCCTCCCTCTTGAGATGACCGCCATGGACCAAATGATATATTGAGTATACTATATTGCCTATGGTGTTCTACTTATCATACTCTTTCATTTGATACCCATGTCGAAGGGGTTGTGAAGAAAATATTAATCCGCCCTCTTGAGAGGGCCGCTATGGACCAAACGATATATTGAGTATACTATATTGCATATGGTGTTCTACTTATCATACTCTCTCATTTGATACCCATCTCGAAGGGGTTGTGAAGAAAATGGTAATCCGCATTCTTGAGGTGGCCGCTATGGACCAAGCGACATATTGAGTATACTATATTGCTTATATTGTTCTACTTATCATACTCTTTCATTGAATACCCATTTCGAAGGGGTTGTGAAGAAAATGGTCATTTTCTCTCTTGAGATGACTGCCTGGACCAAACGATATATTGAGTATACTATATTGCTTTTGGTGTTGGGTTGTGAAGAAAATGGTAATCCGCCCTCTTGAGATGACCGCCATGTACCAAACGATATATTGAGTATACTATATTGCTTATGGTGTTCTACTTATCATACTCTTTCATTTGATACCCATGTCGTAGGGGTTGTGAAGAAAATGGTAATCCGCCTTCTCGAGATGGCCGCTATGGACCAAACGATATATTGAGTATACTATATTGCTTATATTGTTCTACTTATCATACTCTTTCATTTGATACCCATCTAGAAGGGGTTATGAAGAAAATGGTAAACCGCCCTCTTGAGATAGCCGCCATGAATCTAAAGACATAGTCTATGGCATTCTTCTTATAATGCCCTTTCATTTGATACCAATGTCGAGGGGGTAGTGAAGAAAATGATCATCCTCCCTCTTGAGATGACCGCCATGGACCAAACGATATATTGAGTATACTATATTGCTTATGGTGTTCTACTTATCATACCCTTTCATTTGAAATCCATATCGAGGGGTGTGAAGATAATGGTAATCCAACCTCTGGAGATGGCCGCTATGGACCAAACGATATATTGAGTATACTATATTGCTTATGGTGTTCTACTTTTCATAGCCTTTCATTTGATAACCATGTCTCGGGTGTTGTGAAGAAAATGGTAATCCGCCCTCTTGAGATAGCCGCCATGAATCTAAAGACATAGTCTATGGCATTCTTCTTATAATGCCCTTTCATTTGATACCAATGTCAAGGGGGTAGTGAAGAAAATGATCATCCTCCCTCTTGAGATGACCGCCATGGACCAAATGATATATTGAGTATACTATATTGCCTATGGTGTTCTACTTATCATACTCTTTCATTTGATACCCATGTCGAAGGGGTTGTGAAGAAAATATTAATCCGCCCTCTTGAGAGGGCCGCTATGGACCAAACGATATATTGAGTATACTATATTGCATATGGTGTTCTACTTATCATACTCTCTCATTTGATACCCATCTCGAAGGGGTTGTGAAGAAAATGGTAATCCGCATTCTTGAGGTGGCCGCTATGGACCAAGCGACATATTGAGTATACTATATTGCTTATATTGTTCTACTTATCATACTCTTTCATTGAATACCCATTTCGAAGGGGTTGTGAAGAAAATGGTCATTTTCTCTCTTGAGATGACTGCCTGGACCAAACGATATATTGAGTATACTATATTACTTTTGGTGTTCTACTTACCATACCCTTTCATTTGATATCCATGTCGAGGGGTTGTAAAGAAAATGGTAATCCGCCCTCTTGAGATGGCTGCTATGGACCAAACGCCTGCTTTTCTGTTTAAATTTTTTTGCTATAAACTTCACGGAGCCCGAGACCTTTCCAACGAATGCAAAACCGTGGAAATCGGATCGTGCGTTCTGGAATTATAGCGTCAGAAAGGAAAACCCGACTTATTTTTATATTATAGATTTCACGCGAGGGGTGGTCAAAAGGGTGGAAGGGGGTGGCTTTTCTAATTTTAGCTTTTTAAAAAAAAAAAAAGCTTATACAGAGGCTCTGTCCGTCTGTCCGTCTGAAGCCTACTTTCATCTCTGAAAGTACTGCAGATACAGACTTGGGAAATATCTCAAAATGTAGCTCTTGGTCAAAAGACCAAAAACTGAGAAAATGGTCTGGAAATTTCAACCAGAAGTATATTTAACAACAAAAGTATATTTAACAACAAAAAAGAGATTTCTAATAAAGTTCATTTATCGGTAGCCTAGAGGTAAGGGTCTTGGGTCCTATCCCAGGCGAACCAAGTTCAATCCCCGACCGCAAAATGGTGAAATAAATTTTTTTTTTACTTCGGTGTAACATGTTTTAATTCTATTTCTCACTAAATTATATTATTTAATAATGATACTCAGGAGAACATAAACATTTATTTAATTAAAAGTGCAAAAAATCATTTTCTTGAGTTTTTATGGCTCTTCGGCGGCTTTATAAATCATTAAGAAATTTCGCGGAAATAATATAAAGTATTTATTTGTTTATATGCATATTTTATATGCTGTTCATTTTATTATAGTTTTTAGTCATGTAGGTGGTGCTGTAGACCAAAACAAAAATTTAATTTTATCGAACTTCGCTGTGGATTTGTCACAAAAAATATGTATGATTTAAACGAAACATTTGGTAGGTTTAAAACGAAAAGTAGATATCTAATTTTTACCAGGGCATATAAACGCTTACTGAAATGAATGAAAATTTATAAATTTAATTGCGCGAACGATGTATTTAAGACCGTCCTTATAGTCCATGAATATAAGGAAGTGATTTTTCTCAGAATTTTTAATATTTTACAAAAATTTTACAAACGATTTGCCCCATATCTAAAAAAATTTGCAGCCCTTTGTTTAAAAGCATATTTTTAAGTTTTTATTAACCAAATTTGTATGTATCTCTTCAGAATAACAAAACAAAAGTGGGATGTTGTGCCTAGAGACTAGCCACTAATTACGCTTTTTCGTGGTATTCTTTCTATTGAATAACACTTCAGTCTGGATGACAATATATTAAGTGAAGATTGTGAAGAATTGCGAAAATATTCAAACAAATAACTCGAAAAACTAACGCATCTTTCATGGAGATGATGCTGAAAGAATTCTACAATAATTGCCCGCCAAGAATTTGAGAGAATTGATATTATTTTAATTGCACCCCATCTATGACAAAGAATAATGAACACCATCTATGGCAATATTACATTACTCTTCGTTTTACCTATGATTATCAATTTCCATAAAATATACAAAATACATTTCATAAATAATAGAAAATCTGTTGTCATAAATCAGTTGTTTACTTCCTTCTAAAGTTTATACATATCTTGCATTGGAATGTACCTTTTTATGAAAGCATGAATAAATAGGTTTATTGCCACATTACTACAAGTTAGTGTTTGGAGCAGTGTTGGGCACATTCGACTAATTTTTCAATCAGACTAATAATCATGGCTAAAACCAATCATGAGTGAATCAATCATGATTTAATCAATCATTAATCAAGATTACATCGAGAAATCTTGGGGAAAATCTAATCATCAGAATGATTATTGATTATGAAATCTAATCTTAATCATGATTGAATGATTAACTCTTTAGTGATTAATATGAGCTTATTGTCTCCCTGAAATTTTTTCCAGTTTTTTTAGTAAATTGCGGAGTAATTTTGGCAATTTTGTTCCGATTGTACTGAAATTCAGTATGGGGGGGGTTTAAGGGTTCTAAATAACGGATTTGTGGTCAAAATTTAAAATTGAAAATGGTGGAGGGGTTTTTGGTAAATGTGTTCCGATTGTACTGAAATTCAGAATGGAGGGGTTTTAAGGGTTCCAAATGACGGATTTGGGGTCGAAATTGTAAAATTCAAAATGGCGGACAAGTTTTGGCAAATGTGTTCCGATTGTACTGAAATTCAGTATGGGGGGGTTTTAAGGGTTCTAAATAACAGATTTGTGGTCAAAATTTTAAAATTGAAAATGGTGGAGGGGGTTTTGGTAAATGTGTTCCGATTGTACTGAAATTCAGAATGGAGGGGTTTTAAGGGTTCCAAATGACGGATTTGGGGTCGAAATTGTAAAATTACAAATGGCGGACAAGTTTTGGCAAATGTGTTCCGATTGTACTGAAATTCAGTATGGGGGGGTTTTAAGGGTTCTAAATAACGGATTTGTGGTCAAAATTTTAAAATTGAAAATGGTGGAAGGGGTTTTGGTAAATGTGTTCCGATTGTACTGAAATTCAGAATGGAGGGGTTTTAAGGGTTCCAAATGACGGATTTGGGGTCGAAATTGTAAAATTCAAAATGGCGGACAAGTTTTGGCAAATGTGTTCCGATTGTACTGAAATTCAGTATGGGGGTTTTAGGGGTTCCAAATGACGGATTTGTGGTCAAAATTTTAAAACTCGAAATGGCGGACAAGTTTTGGCAATTTTGTTCCGATTGTACTGAAATTCAGTATGGGGGGTTTTAAGGGTTCTAAATGACGGATTTGTGATCAAAATTTTAAAATTCAAAATGGCGGACAAGTTTTGGCAATTTTGTTCCGATTGTACTGAAATTCAGTATGGGGGGTTTTAAGGGTTCTAAGTGACGGATTTGTGATCAAAATTTTAAAATTCAAAATGGCGGACGAGTTTTGGCAATTTTGTTCCGATTGTACTGAAATTCAGTATGGGGGGTTTTAACGGTTCCAAATCACGGATTTGTGGTCGAAATTGTAAAATTCAAAATGGCGGACGAGTTTTGGCAATTCTGTTCCGATTGTACTGAAATTCAGTATGGAGGGGTTTTAAGGGTTCCAAATGACGGATTTGTGGTCGAAATTTTAAAATTCAAAATGGCGGACGAGTTTTGGCAATTTTGTTTCGATTGTACTGAAATTCAGTATGGGGGGTTTTAAGGGTTCCAAATGACGGATTGTGGTCAAAAATTTAAAATTCAAAATGGCGGACTAGTTTCGGAAATTTTGTTCCGATTGTACTGAAATTCAGTATGGGGTGGTTTTAAGGGTTCCAAATGTCGGATTTGTGATCGAAATTGTAAAATTCAAAATGGCGGACAAGTTTTGGCAAATGGGTTCCGATTGTACTGAAATTCAGTATAGGGGGGTTTTAGGGGTTCTAAATAACGGATTTGTGGTCAAAATTTTAAAATTGAAAATGGTGGAGGGGGTTTTGGTAAATGTGCTCCGATTGTACTGAAATTCAGTATGGGGGGGTTTTAAGGGTTCTAAATAACGGATTTGTGGTCAACATTTTAAAATTAAAAATGGCGGACGAGTTTTGGCAAATGTGTTCCGATTGTACTGAAATTTGGTATGGGGGGTTTTAAGGGTTCCAAATGACGGATTTGTGGTCGAAATTGTAAAATTCTATATGGCGGACAAGTTTTGGCAAAAGTGTTCCGATTGTACTGAAATTCAGTATGTGGGGGTTTGAAGGGTTCCAATTAACGAATTTGTGGTCAAAATATTAAAATTCAAAATGGCGGACTAGTTTTGGCAATCGTGCTCCGATTGTATTGAAATTCAATCCAACATAAATTTGGAAGTCTCATTTTAATCGAGGGATTTCGTCTTAAAGGTTCAGAGACCGATTTCTGTTTATATTACTTGAAGAAATAAAATTATTTCATTTAAACCACTGTAGGCTAGTCGGCAAGGCTTTTTTATGGCCATTTTGGCCCATAGACGAGATTATTATTGGAATCGATTGGTTTTAGGGTGTAGTTTAATACCCTAAGTTTGCCCACAATTTGGTTAACTTTTTAATTAACCTAGTGTGAATAAAATATGATTTTTTTACATTTCTTTTAATATCACCGTTCCTGATAACTTTTAGTATAACAAATGCATTGGTGAAGCTCTTCGCTATGAAATTATCTAAAAAATAAGGCCTGTTAGAAGTCCGTGGTGCAAGTGTGTTCTTGCAAACAGGTTCCAAGATTTTCAATTCACGGGACCTTCACTATATGTTTACTCGAAAAGTATTTAGTTAAGGACTGAAAATTCTTATAGGTAGGAAAATTCTTCTGCCGTGATGGTATTGGTTTTCGTGCCAAGCGACCCTATTTTTGAGGAATTATTTTAACATACATATGTCGCAATTATTTAGTTAAATCTTCCACGTGTTTACAATCTTACTCACTAACACATTCCATCGCTCATTTAGTGCTTAGAACCTTTTTCTTGTTTTCCTTTTTTCTCATCGACATAATGAATCAGAATTTTCTCTATACAGGGTGTATCCGTTATGTTTACAAAGTGACCGGCTGTGGATAGATGAATAAAAAATCCTCAGGTATGAGGGTGGTGTGGAATCGTAACGATTTAGCCGCTACAGCGTTTTGAAATGAAATGCAGAGGTTTATGTATCACCTTGTATTTTTGTAACATTATGGCCTATTTTTATGAAAATGGTAGCAATATACGCTATGTACACAATTTTTACGCTACAGCCTTTAATTTTGAAGTTATAAGAAAATTTAATGCTAGAATTGGCTCTATTTCATATTTTTTAGTACCTTTCCATCTGAGTTTATGTCGAAAAGTATCAAATAAGGCCAATTTTAACGTCAAAATTAACTTATAACTCGTAGCATAATAATTGTTCGGACTTTATTCACAGAGAACTGTCCAAGCTTTAAAAAAAAAAAAAATATTAACTACGCATTTTTTGGAGAAAAAAGTAGTTGAAGTTGAAATTTTAGTGAAAAAGTCCAAACTTGTGACTTGTACGACTAATACCTCTGGAAGTTCGTAGGGTGGAGAACCTTGACTTTGGCAGCATGAAATAGGTGGAAGTATCATTGCTAACTTATATATAAAGGGGAAGTATGAATGGTATGGGTGGATTCGTTACAAATTATATTTTAGTTAAATTTAGGAAAGATTCTCATTTTAATCGAGATATTTCATCTCCAAGATTCAGAGACCCACTTGTGTTTAAATTCTTCTTCTTTGTCGGCTCTACAACCGGGATCCGGTCCTGCCCTCTCGCAACTGTCCTCTCCACCGGTCCCGATTCTGATCCGGTGTCATCCAGTGTGGCATCCCTAAGCTCTGAGCGTGCTGGTCTACACCAGCCTTCCAACGAAGGCTGGGTCTCCTTCGCTATCGCACCCCATAGGTCCTACCGCAAAGAACTTTACGAGCAGGCTCATTTTCACTCATACGAGCTAGATGACCTGCCCACCGCAGCCTACCGAGCTTTATTTTCTTTAAAACATTCATATCACGAAAGCGCTCGTAAATCTCGTCATTGAAGAGTCTCTCTGGAATCGTCCTTCCTTCCATACGAGGCCAACAATCCTCTGAAGTGTTTTCCTCCCGAACACGGCTAAGAGGTTTGAGTGCTTTTTGCTAAGCACCCTCGTTTCAGATGCATATGTGAGTACAGCTAAGACCATCGTCTTATATAGTAAAAGTTTAGAGTTAGTTAGATGCTTTGATTTAAAGAGCCTTGACAGACTATAGTAGGCTTTGTTGGCTTTTAGCAGTCATGCGCCATTTTGAATTTTAATATTTTGGCCACACATCCATCATTTGGAACCTCTAAAACCCCGATACTGAATTTCAGTACAATCGGAACACATTTGCCAAAACTCGTCCGCCATTTTGAATTTTAAAATTTTGACCACAAATACGTCATTTGGGACCCTTCAAACCCCTCGATATTGAATTTCAGTACAATCGGAACACATTTGCCAAAACTTGTCCGCCATTTTGAATTTTATAATTTCGACCAAAAATCCGTTACTTAGAACCCCTAAAACCCCCCCATACTGAATTTCAGTACAATCGGAACAAAATTGGCAAAAGTTGTCCGCCATTTTGAATTTTAAAATTTTGACCAAAAATCCGTCATTTGGAACCCCTAAAACCCCCCGATACTGAATTTCAGTACAATCGGAACATTGGGGGCCTCGGTAGTCTAGAGGTAAGGCGCCTGACGGCTATCCCCAGAGGTCCCGGGTTCGAATCCCGGTGGTGCCACGGTCCTTCGCCTTTCCCACCTAACTTTCCTTCTTTCTTCTTCCCTCTTTACATTCCTGATTCCCCTGTCATAGCCTTCCCTAGTCCTTCCCCGATCCACCAAGCGCATGCCATCGGTTGGTTGATGAGACTCAACTCGTTTCAGGAGGCATAACACTCCAGCGAGTTGTTCTCGACGCCCCGATGTCAGAGTCGCGAAATGGTTGGGAGCAGTTGGAATAAAATATCGGGGCTAGGTTGTGACAGTTACTTCCTTCTTCTCTCTATCTTCCGGCTAGGGCTGCTGTTCGACATTCAGTCTATACGAAAAATAGATTGTCGACAGTACGAAGGGACTTTCCCTAAGCCTCTAGTCTGTCACAAAAAAAAAATAAAATTTGCCAAAACTCGTCCGCCATTTTGAATTTTAAAATTTTGACCACAAATACGTCATTTGGAACCCTTCAAACACCTCGATATTCAATTTCAGTACAATCGGAAACATTTGCCAAAACTTGGCCGCCATTTTGAATTTTAAAATTTCGAACAAAAATCCGTTATTTAGAACCCTTGAAACCCCCCCATACTGAATTTCAGTACAATCGGAACAAAATTGCCAAAACTCGTCCGCCATTTTGAATTTTACAATTTCGAACACAAATCCGTGATTTGGAACCGTTAAAACCCCCCCATACTGAATTTCAGTACAATCGGAACAAAATTGCCAAAACTCGTCCGCCATTTTGAATTTTAAAATTTTGACCACAAATCCGTCATTTAGAACCCTTAAAACCCCCGATACTGAATTTCAGTACAATCGGAACGAAATTGCCAAATCTTGTCCGCCATTTTGAATTTTAAAATTTTGACCACAAATCCGTCATTTGAAACCCCTAAAACCACCCATACTGAATTTCAGTACAATCGGAACAAAATTGCCAAAACTCGTCCGCCATTTTGAATTTTACAATTTCGACCACAAACCCGTCATTTGGAACCGTTAAAACCCCCCCATACTGATTTTCAGTACAATCGGAACAAAATTGCCAAAACTTGTCCGCCATTTTGAATTTTACAATTTCGGCCCCAAATCCGTCATTTGGAACCCTTAAAACCCCTCCATTCTGAATTTCAATACAATCGGAACAAAATTGCCAAAACTTGTCCGCCATTTTGTATTTTAAAATTTTGACCACAAATCCGTCATTTGGAACCCCTAAAACCCCCCGATACTGAATTTCAGTACAATCGGAACACATTTCCCAAAATTCGTCCGCCATTTTGACAACAAATTCGTTATTGGGAGCCCTTAAAACCTCCCGATACTAATATTCAATACAATGGGAGCACAATCCAGGTTTAGAATAGATTTCATAATCATTAATCCTCAATCATTATTGGTTTTAATCATGATTATTGGCCTGATTAAAAAATTAGTTGATTGTGCCGAACACTGTTACATAGTACATAATACATAGTTCATAGCAATATACATAGTGCGTAGTACATGGTATATAATTTATGGTGCATAGTACATAATATTTAGTACGTAATACGTAATACATAATATACCGTGTATAGATAATACATAGTACATAATGCCTAGTACATAGTACATAATAAATAGTACATAAAACAAAGCTCAGAGTATATGGTACCTAATCATACCATCTACTACATAGTACAAAATACAACAGAGCTATGTACTATATATTCATAATACCTAGTACATAATACTTAGTACACAATACCTTGTACATAGTACATAGTAGATAATACATAGTTTATAGTATACAGTACGTAGTACATACTGCATAATACATACATAGTTCATAATCATAGCGCACAGTTCATAGTCCCAGTACATAGTACCTAATACATAGTACACACTTAGTACATAAAACATAGTATATATTACGTAGTACATAGTACTAACTCATACAATTAAAACTGAAATCCCCAAACTAAAATTTTTCCCACGGTACGCATAAAAAATGACCGTGGCGGAAAATTGCCCAACGTGCCTAAAAAGTTTTCACATCAAAAACTACAAACATGCTTTTTAAAATGAACTAATAAAATATAAAAGATAATTTTAAAATTACAGTACATACTTAAATGTAAAAATTCTGGGCCGATTTTCAGTGCAATCGGAGCACAATTGCCAAAATTATTCCCACTTTTTAATTCACAAATTTTGACCACAAAACTCGTGTGACGGATTCACAAAATAAAATATTCAAATAAAACCTTAAAAGAATAGAAATCCAACGTTAAAACTTAACATCTCCAAAAAAATTCATTTTTAATCTAAAATTTTAATCATTTAATCATGATTGCGGTTGAAATTGATCAATCATCAATCACCTAAAATGATTACTTCTCTGATTAAATATATCAATCTCTAATCATGATTACAGACTACAGCTTTTAGTCGCAATCATTAATCATCAATCAGTTTAAATTTTGCCCAACACTGTCTCCAGTTATGCTTCACACGTAAGATCTCTACATGTGGGGCCTCGCTAGCCTAAGGGGTAAGGCGTCTGGCTACTATCCGAAAGGTCCCGGGTTCGAATCCCGGCCAGCCCCACGGTCCTTCGCCTTTTCCACTTTCCCACTTACATAACTTCTTTCTTCTTCCCTCTTTACATTCCTGATTCCTCCTGTCATAGCCTTCCTTATCCCTTCCCCGCTCCACCAAAGCGCATGTAATCGGTTGGTTGATGAGATTCAACTCGTTTCAGGAGGCATAACACTCCAGCGAGTTGTTTCTCGATGCCCCGATGTCAAAGCCGCACTAGTAATGGTTGGAAGTAGGTGGACTAAAAATATCGCGGGTGGGTTGTGGCAGTTCCTTCCTTCCCCGACTAGAGCTGCTGTTCGACATTGCACTCTATACGAATAAAATAGATTGTCGACAGTATAAAGGGCCTTTCCTGAGACTCTAGTCTTTCACATAAAAAAAAAATGTATCACAGCTCCAAAAAAGCCGTGATGAAATGCGTAGATATTATCTCCCTAACTAGTTACTTCTCCAACGACTAACCCAATCTCGACTCCTCACCCTAAACCAAGCCAACTGGAAGATATAAGGTTCTTCTATCACAACTGCGGTGGTATGAGAGGCAAGGTGAATAATCTCTTTGTTGGCGCAAATTCGTGCCAGTTTAATATACTCGTGTTCACCGAAACATGGTTGAATGAGACTTTCCTAAATGAGGAGATCCTAGACTGCAGCTAGACTATCTATAGATGCGACAGAGACTACAATTCCTCCGGTCTAACAAGAGGAGGAGGAGTCCTAATAGCAGTCAGAGACCCCTTAAATAGGGAACTCATAACTACCAACGGTTCACAGTTTTTTGAACACATCTTCATACGTGTCAAATCCGGCAAGAAACACGTATTCAACGGTTCATTTTATATCCCCCCCAAAGCTGACGAACCTATATATGACGATCTACTACATATCTTAGAAGAAGTCAATAAGACTCTTTGCAGCAACGACGACATATTCGGCTTAGGGGATTTCAACCGTCCAAATATTTCTTTTATCCCTGACGAGGAGGATAACCTTCTTCCTATCAATGATATAAATCCTATCGATATAAAGCTTATCGACACCTTTTACTTCAATGATTTACATCAAATTATCAGTCAACCAAATTCTTATGATAATTGGTTAGATCTAATATTCACTAATTGTTATGAAGAGGTGAAAATTCTACCTGCTTCCGAAGAGGAGAACCTATTCATTCAGTAATTCTATTCAACACTCTGCGTGGGTCTTGGAGCTCAATTCTTCAATCCCCAAACACCACACAACATACAACAATACTGTTGTTTATGACTTTAAAAACGCAGATTTTGAAAGTATTTGCTCTGAATTATCTCTAGTTGACTGGGAGCATAGGCTATCTGCCAATGATCTTGACGAGATTGTATCTTGTTTCTATACCATCATTTTAAATACCATTGACAAATATGTACCCATGATAATTAAAAGGAATAAATTATTAGAGCCGTGGCTTGCCAGAAACATTCGATCTCTTCGCAGAGAAATAAACTGTATAACCAGATAAAAAAGAACACTAATGTCACCGAGGAATTGAAACTGGAATACAATAGGTTAGCCACAGAATTTACGTGAGGCCCATACCGCATACATCAATTCCGTTGGAGATAGTATTATAAAAGACCCCAAAAAATTTTCGATTTCGTTAATTTAAAACGAAAGACATCAGGCTATCCCTCAACAATGACAAATGGTAGAATGCACTCCTCATGCCCCAAGCAATCTGTAACATGTTTGCTGATAGGTTCAGCGAAATTTATTGTCCCAACTCTATTCCAAGGCACACTGATCCAACTGATGCGCACCCTCCAGTTCTCATAGATGATTTATGCCTGTCGATTGAAGATATACTGACTGGTTTAAACAACCTTGGCCCGAAAAAAGGTCATGAACCTGACAATCTGCCCCCTGGTTTTTTGCAACGATGCTCAAATCATATCTCATTCCCTCTGTATCTCATCTTTAACAGGTCATTATCGTTAGGAAAGTTTCCTACTTTGTGGAAGAAATCCTACCTCATACCAATCCATAAGGCGTCTGATAAGCATTTAGTGGATAACTACAGAGGTATTGCTATTTTATCAACAATCCCCAAACTATTCGAAAAAGTCATCCACGACAAAATTTCCCCTTTAATTGACCGACACTTAAATGAACAACAACACGGCTTCAGAAAAGGGCGTTCGACCACTTCAAACCTCATGGTCTTAATCTCCGAACTCCTCTGTATCATGGAGAAGGGCTATCAAATCGATGCTATTTACACTGACTTCAGCAAGGCCTTTGATAAGGTAGACCATCATATTTTACTTGTTAAACTCTCAAAATTCTGAATAACAGGTTCTGCTCTTGAATGGTTAAGATCATATATCAACGGAAGAACACAGGTTATCAGATTTCAAGGATTCCTTTCAAAGGAAATCGATGTAACTTCCGGTGTTCCTCAGGGCAGTCATCTTGGCCCTCTTCTGTTCAATATATTCATCGCTGACCTCTCCAAGAAATTAGAGAATATCCCGCACCTCTTTTAAGCGGACGATCTCAAAATATATAGTGTCATTAAGTCCCACACCGACGTATCCTTTATTCAGTCGAATCTCAATGCATTACAAGACTGGTGCACCACTAATAAGTTGCATCTTAACATCAACACATGTCAAGCAATTACCTTCTCTCGTAAACATAACACACAGCAGTATTATTATCATTTCAACGACACGGTGTTGAATCAAGTCGATCACATTGTCGATTTAGATGTCGTTCTGGAAAATAACTTAATTTTAATTTTCACTATGATAATATTACTGCCAGAGCCAACAAACTTCTTGGTTTTATAAAGAGAAGAGCTAAAGAATTCGACAACATTTGGGTCACAAAAACTCTTTTCTGTTCTCTGGTCCGCCCTATCCTGGAATATGCATGTCCCATCTGGGATCCCATATTTCTCATAAGTAGCAACAGGATGGAATCAATTCAAAAGAAGTTTATCCTCTTTGCTTTGAGAAGTCGACACGACCCGCGAGACTTTCTAAGCCTACCACCCTACACGGAGAGGCTCAAAGTGTTGGTCCTCTTGCCACTCTCTTCTAGGAGAAAATTTCTTATCGCGTCTCTCACCTTAAAAGTCCTTAACGGCAACCTTAAACTGCAGTTTTTGTCGGATATGATCAAGTTCAATGAAGATACCCGACTTACAAGACATACGAAACTGCTCAAGGAATACCCACATCGGACCGAGTATGCAAGGAATGAGCCCGTTAACAGATGCTGCGTGGTCTTTAACAATTATAGATCATGTTACTCCCCTTCAATAGATAAAGCATCCTATAAAAAAAGACTCAAATCCTTCCTGACAACCTAATTACTAACACTCCTTAGAATTAACTAATTATATATGCCAGTGTTTGTCTATAAGAACTCTCTGTGTATTTAGTTTAAGTATGCCTTGTTTGGCAAATAAATGAATAAATAAATATTTAAAGTAAATTTTGCAAAGTCAATTTTGCATTTGGTGAAGGGAATTAGTGCTTCCCGTGCTTCCAAAGAGGAACTGCCATTGTCAACGCGTAGCTCTGAGCTCATGGAGGTGCAGAATCACAATTTTATTTATTCATGGCACAGTGTTTTCTAATGGGCTGCCAGTAGAGTTCCTTCATTTGATAGATTACTACTTTATATCACTTAAACAGCAGTATAGAGACTTCTATTCTATAGAAATTACACTCAACCTATTGTATACACTACCTTATTCTTAAATTAAGACCTTTTAAATGGAATTCAAGAAAATGTAATATGTGACAAAGAGATAATAAAAGTTGGGTTTTTGGTATTTTTGTTCCAAATATAAAAAAAATTGTTTAATTTCACAATTTTGTTTTATGGTTCTCGAAAAATTTTGTTATTGAAGAGAATTCTAAGTGTGGCAGAACTGATGTCACGACTAAGATGTTAAGAAATGGGTAGGCCATTAGTTCAACACGATTCAATAATACGGATGGAGGGATGTTGCATTTTTTAATGAAGATAAGACAGTAATTGGTTTTGTAGGAGTTGAATTTGGCACGGTTGTTATTTCCCCAATTTAGAATAAGTTCAATGTTTTTGTTTATTGAGTTGGACATTAGTTCAAGATCATCAAGATAAGATCTGGCACATGCATGCTTACAGGGATTTGTGGATTAGAGGTCACTGTCGACCAGGAGAAAAATGCTTATCGCATGCCTATATACTCTAAATGATATACTTAAAGTAAAAGTACAGATATGATCAAATTCAATGATTATTTTCGACATACATGGAGCTACCCTTTTTCATGGCAAAACCCAATATTAGGAATCACCCTTTGTAATAACAGTCTGTCAAGTCGTCTAGGTCATGGTGCAATGTCTATTGGTAAGCTTAGTTTAAAATATAAAAAAGAATAGGATAGATCCGGGGAGTCCTGGGGGATACTGATGAAGGAATACCCGCATTGCACTGAATATGCAAGAAAAGAGCCCGTCAACAGATTTTGCACTGTCTTCGATAGCCCTGGATTATATTTTCTCCTACAATTAATAAGATTTCTTTAAAAGAATTATTTCCTTACTAACTAACACCATGAATCCTTCCCCGCTCATGACTTTTGAAGTTGTTAGTGTCATTTAATTTTAAGATTAGATATTTAAAACAAGGCTTTTTAATAATATGCGATTTCATTTGAATTAGCCTTATTTGGTTTGATAAATAAATTCATAAATAACTAAAATTGTTTTTCTGAAAAAAAAAAAAAAAAAAAAAAACCAATCATTCTTATTATATGTATGTCTGAGTATAGTGAAGTTACTGCCAGGAGCTTTTATTTTAATCCAAAGGCACAGAGAAGCAGTGTGGGTATTAAGTAACCTTACAAATTTCCTTTATATGCCCATAACAATTAAAAACACAATTCTCAGATAAATATTACATAACAAGGCTTACCCACAAGATTTATCTCTTATTCGACTTCTCTACAGGATATCTGAATTCCTTTTATTTTATTTACTGAATCAGAACCTTTATTTACAATACTATTGTACACATGATGTCCGGACATATCAACCACACTGTGAACTGAGAACATCCCGTGAGTTCTCGGCGAATTTAAATATTATGAATACGCCTTCTTCTTTTTCTTTATACTCCTTTAATCCCTCATGGGACATAGGGCGGAAACAGTTGCCCTCCAGCGGACTCTGTTTTGCGCGACAGCTCTTAGCTCCGACCAGGATCTCCCAGTTGTTGCGGCTTCTTCTAGTAGGGTTCTCCTCCACGTTGTTCTAGGTCTTCCTACTCGACGGGAACCTTGCGGATTCCAGTCAAGGGCCTGTTTGGCTAGATTTTCGTTTTCGCGTCGCAAGGTGTGGCCAACCCAATTCCATTTCCTTCGCCTGATTTGATCGTCTATCCTTTCTTGGCCGGCACGGCGCCATAGTTCTTCGTTTGAAATTCTATCTTGCCAGCGGATTTTTAGGATACGACGAAGGCATCTGTTGATGAAGACTTGTAGGCGCCCTGTGATGAATTGGGTGACTTTCCATGTTTCGCAACCATACAAAAGAACTGCCTTAACGTTGGAGTTGAACAGCCGCAATTTGGTGTTAGTGGAAATTACCGTTGATCTCCATATGTGGGACAGGCATGCATAAGCGCCTCGTGCTTTATTTATTCTGGAACTGACGTCTTCTTCTGCCCCGCCATTTTCGGTAATAATGCTACCGAGGTAGCAGAATTTATTTACCAGTTCCACGTCACGGTTATTCAGCGCTGTTCGTTCGTTGGTGTTTGCATTTATCCGCATTTCTTTAGTTTTAGTCGGATTTAGCCTTAAGCCTGCTGGACTACTTTCTGTTGCTAAATTGTTTAACATGTTTTTGAGGTCCTGGTGTCTGTGGGCCAGCAAACAGATATCATCGGCGTAGTCGAGATCCTTAAGGCGGTCTAACAAACCCCATTGTATGCCGCCTGTTCTACTATCTAGAGCGCCGACAAGGATGTCATTTATTACTATAAGAAATAGTAAAGGCGAGAGTAGGCATCCTTGTCGTACTCCTGAGCTCACCTCGAAGCTGTCGGATAATTTTCCATTATGGAGAACTCTGCATTTGGAATTGTTATATAGGGCTTTTATCAATTCTATTATTTTATCAGGCAGTCCACGTCGCCGTAGTGCCTGCCATATAAAGCTCCTATTGACCGAGTCGAACGCTTTCTCATAATCTACGAAAGCAAGGTAAAGGGGGGATCGGAATTCAGTAGACTGCTCCACTATTATTCGTAAGGTGTTGATATGATCAATACATGAGCGGCCCTTCCTGAATCCGGCCTGCTGCCTCCTAAGCGTTCGGTCTACTGCCGCACTTATCCTAGATAGTAATATATGGGACAAAATTTTGCCCACAGTAGATAGTAAACAGATGCCTCTCCAGTTGTCGCATATTGTTAGGTCCCCCTTTTTTGGTATTTTGACTATGATACCTTCCGTCCAATCCTCCGGAAAGGTACAGGTGTTCCATGCTATTTGTAGGATTGGCTGAAGCGCATCTGCTATGAGGCTTGAGTCGGCTTTCAACAATTCTGGCGGGATGCCATCTTTCCCAGCTGCTTTACCATTGGCCATCGCATGAATTGCGGTTACTATTTCCGTCTTGGATGGGGCCCGGGTGGTGATTCGAATTGGCTGTGCATTGTTGCTGGTTTCCTGAGGTTCCTGTGTAAATGAACCATTCAGGGCGGCGAAGAAGTAATCTCTCCATCTTTGGAGCTGCTCCTCGTCGCTGCACAGCAGCCTTTCATCCGCACTCTTAACGGCATGCTTTTTAGTAGAGTGCTTTCCCGAGAGCTGTTTAGTGATTTGGTACAGCACCTTACTGTTGCCTGTGTTTGCCGCGTTTTCCGCTTTTTCTGCGAGCTCATTTATCTGCTGCCTTTTATCACGCCGGACACTTCTCTTTACCTCCCGGTGTAATTGGGAGTATTCCCGTTCCAGTTGATAACGTATTTCAGGGTCGCTTGTAGAGTTTACTTTATTTTTGAGGGCTCTCCTGCGTTCTATTTTTTGCCAGGTTGTGTCCGAGATCCAGTGTTGCTGGTTTCTTTGGACATAACCGATGCTTGTTTCCGCAGCCGTCAATATTGCGCCCTTTGTTCTACTCCACAGCTCTTCAATATTTGTGTCGTCAGAAACGTTGTGCTGGTTTAGTATTAGTTGTAGATTTCCAGCAAATTCCCGCTTTTTAACGCTCTCCCGCAGAAGATCTACGTTGAATCGTCTACGGTTTATAGCATCGCGTTGTACGTTTCTGATTGCGGCGATTTTAAGGCGAATAGTTGCTACAACCAAATGGTGGTCGCTTCCAGTGTCTGCTCCCCTGAAACTCCTGACATCCTCAAGGATAGTTCTCCATCTGCGGCTGACGGCCACATGATCTATCTGATTTCTCGTCCTACCATCGGGCGATACCCAGGTCTCTTTGTGTATCTTCTTGTGACAAAAGTAAGTTCCACCTACCATAAGTTGGTGGGAGCTACAGAAGTCAACGAAAAGCTCACCATTGTTATTGGTAACTTGGCTTAGACCTTGATTTCCAATTGTTTGTTCAAGGCCGGTGTTGTCACGGCCGATCTGTGCGTTTAAGTCACCCATTAATACAATGAAGTCTCCCCTTGGAATAGAGCGAAAAACCTCATTCAGCCGTAAATAGAACTCGTCTTTGATGTCATCTTCAGTGTCCTCAGTTGGAGCATAGCATTGGACTACCGTAGTACTTCTTAGTCTGGTACGCAGGCGCACGGTAATAATCCTCTCAGAAACCGGTGACCAGCTAATGAGGCTGGACCTGGCTTCTTTGGTGAGTATTACACCAACGCCACTCCTACGGCTTTCAGTTTCGTTTCTCCCAGAATATAAAAAGGACTCACCATTTGGGCAGATATGTTCCCCCGCATCGGGCCATCTGGTCTCGCTAAGTCCCATGATCTTGATTTTATATCGATTCATCTCGTTGAGGACTTCATCCAGCCGTCCCACAGCCAGCAGTGTTCTCACATTCCATGATCCGATTCGTGTCCTTGTTCGAAAAGCAAAGGTCGTCGTCGTGTTGTCCATCCGGTTCCGAGGCATTGTTTGCCGATTCGTAGCAATGGTGTTTTTTATGGGAGCGGGTTGCTAACCCTCAGCCCAACCGATTTAAAACTCTGTTTTGTGGCGCAGAGAGTTCGCCATTCGCCCGTCTCCCGTTAGCTCCTTCCGAAGAAGTACCCCAGGGGGCACCGCGGGGAGGTGGGATTAGGACTTGCTAACAGGTCTGCTAGGTGTTTGTCTGCAGTGACTTTTCTCGGGTTTTGGCAGAGGTGGCAAATCGGGTACCACCACTTTCCGAGGTCTTTGTTAGCCGTTTGCCCCCTTCGAATACGCCTGCAACTAGCATATCCTGGCCGTCGTTAGAAGCATTTATTCTGGATAAAAGCTCTTAAAGAACCCATATGCACTTTCCATAAATTTTCAAGGAGAATGCCGTTGTCACTAGAATAATTGTTATGTTTCCGTCGTGCAATAGTCGTAATTCAAGGGGGCATTCCATTACGTCCACGGTTGCTGGCTGCTATAACTGTAGTAAAAACCTTGTAAACCTAAGACAAAAAGCCCCATAGCAGATGCTGTCCTCATATTGTAATGAGCCACAAACTTTTGTCATTAAATCTTTTTATAGCGAACGAGAAAACTGGTTCCATTTTGTAATAATGTAAGGGCACTTTTTGAAGCTGGTTTAAAAAATTTCTTACTTTAGTAAAATGATTTTGTTTCGTAACGTGTTCAGAAGATTAGTGGAGCATTTGTGGAAATTCCTGGCATTTATACTAATACTATTATTAACACTTATAATGGTCAAACATACACAAATAATGGTCAAGTAATACAGGCTTCTTTGAAAGCGTGTTTGTGAGGATAAGCAATGTACATATCGTTGGTTTACAAGCAGAATTCACTAAGTACAATTTTTCAAGTTTTCAGTTTTTTATACTAAAGTAAGTCTTATAATGTCTACTTTATACTGGCAACACCTAACAGCCCGCAAACTAATATTGTTAAGGTTTTTAGGGGGTTAGTTTCGGATTTACCACAAAACTACAAAATCATTTCTGCCAAAACTAATTAAGTGGTTGTGTTTTTTTTTTTTTATTTTAATCTAAAAATCCAGTATTAGAATTAAATAATTATTTCAATTCTTTTGTAAACTAAACTAAGAAATCTAAAAAACAATGTATACTGAGCCGATTACTATTATATGCCATTACAAAATTTTCAGAGACACAAACATCTTAAATATCGATTTACTAAAAACTATGGTTTTTGACTTAGTGATTTCTGATTTTAAACCCACGATATGTACATATATTCTCTTTCGGAATTTATAAAAAAATTAATTATATTGCAGGTTTTCCTATTACGCAATATTTGAAAGCTCATAAATTGCACCCTACGATTGTTATAAACTGTATTAATAGTCCAGTCAAATTAGAGGTTTGACTGGAAGATAATTCCGAAGTTGCTGAAAATTGGAACAGCCGTTAAAAACATTATTATACGTAAGCTGTAGAGACTGCCACGCGATTGGGCGGCTGCAAACTTTTTTATTCAAGGGTCTCAATATCAGTTCAAAGGGTCAAAATATCAGTTTTTTGCAAATATCTGCTAAACCGTACGTCTTATCAGAAAATTGTACATTTTCTCGTAGGAATTGCCATTTCTGAGATATTGTCGTTTTAATAAGTTAAAATACTCATATTCTATCATTCCCGACTTGTAAAGGTCATCAGAAATTTATTAAATCCTTTGTTGGAGTACGCGGCTACTATTTTCAGGGGTGATTCCTGGATATATTTGGAGAAAAAAATTGTTCTACAGAGGGCGGCTATCTCCACTATCCACTAAGATACAGGGTGATTAGGGAAAAAAAATTTTTTTTTTAAATTTACCGAAATTTGAATAACTCCTAAAGTAATTATCATAAAGTAGCCTAATTAGGCTCATCTTTTAGGTAAATGTGTATTCTTTAATTTGGTGTAAAACATAGTAGCCTGAGTGACTCCGTTCAAAAAATATGTAGGCTCAAACCAATGCTATTATGCCGCAGTTGAAAGACGAGTAACTTTTTATTTGTTCACGATAAAACACGATAAAACTACTACTACTACTACTACCTACAAAACTACCCAAAATAAACACTTATTGTATATGGAAATATTGTAGGTAATAGTTTGGTGCATCAGAAAAGCAAAAAAAAAATATACAGTTAGTAACGAATTTTCTGAGAAAAACGAAGAAATCTGCCAGGTCTAGATTCTAAGCATTGTTTGAGCCTATATATTTTTTGAACGGAGTCACTCAGGTTGCTGTGCTTTATACCAAATAAAAGAATAAACATTTACCTAAAAGATGAGTCTAATTAGGCTACTCTATCATAATTACTTTAGGAGTTATTCAAATTTCAGTAAATTAAAAAAAATAAAAAATTTCCCTAATCACTCTGTATCTTAGTGGATAGTGGAGATAGCCGCCCTCTGTAGAACAATTTTTTTCTCCAAATATATCCAGGAATCACCCCTGAAAATATTAGCCGCGTACTCCAACAAAGGATTTATTAAACTTCTGATGACCTTTACAAGTCGGGAATGATAGAATATGAGTATTTTAACTTATTAAAACGACAATTCCTACGAGAAAATGTATAATATATATTTTTTTGTAGATAATCGCCTAATCTACAAACTTTGTAAACACAATTTTCTGATAAGACGTACGGTTTAGCATATATTTGCAAAAAACTGATATTTTGACCCTTTGACCTTGAATAAAAAAGTTTGCAGCCGCCCAATTGCGTGGCAGTCTCTACAGCTTACGTATAATAATGTTTTTAACGGCTGTTCCAATTTTCAGCAACTTCGGAATTATCTTCCAATTATGGCGTTTTTTCGTCTATTTTGACTGGACTATAATTGCATGATCGGATGCACATACTGCCTGTTATGCACATACGGAAAGAGAGCTTAGTGCAGCAATACACTAATGTTTGAGACACTTGCTCCAGGATGAATATACACTGCGCCAAGTACAATTTTAAACGTTGTATCAGCAGTGAAGCATGTAATTTCAGCCAAGCAGACCTCGCCTGTGTTTCTGATGAGACGAGTTGTGTCCGACAATTCAACGTGGAGAACTTTGGCCGTGGATGTTGATGTTAATTTTCGATAGATTGCCACTCCACCGGCTGCGTTTGTATCAGAATCAGATCGATTATTCTGCCTGGTTATACATTCATAATTATTGATTGGAACTGGATCAAAATTGTCACGCATCCTCGTTTAGTCAATACCAAATAATCCGATCTTGGTATGACGGGATCCGTTTCAATGTCGGCGAAGTGCGCAGACAAACTCTGAACATTAAGGTTTGTCACTACAGTTTGCCCAGCGTTGTTACCGTCATCACAAAATTTCACTGCTTTCGAAGTGATCGTTTGAAGGGCGTGTCCACGGAGTCGAATGTATTCGTTACGGACATCTCGCGTAGTGTGAGTCGTTCCCATCCCGTCCGTGTTTGAAGATAAAAGGCGCATCTTTTTCCGTGATGATGTGCAAGCCGTCTATATTCGTTACCCGACTCAGCGCCACGTACACCAACTGTTGTGGTTGCTCCGAGGAGTATTTATAAACAATAACAGTAAACGTCCCACCTTGCGACTTGTGAATGGTAATAGCACAAGCAGGAACGCAAGGAAACTGTTTTCGTTTGCATTCCACAGTTTTCGTCAGTGTAATGTTCACTATTTTCTTATACACCGGCACCCAGTTAGGAGACAGACTGTTTGGCTTGCTTTGCTTATTGTTGACAATTTGACAAATTTAATCTAATTAAATATTGACTATTTTAATCAAATTTTTAAGATTACTACGATCAAATTTTTAAAATTACTACGGGACATAACGGGACAATGAGTCATCATTTTTCGTGCATGCAGCCGGCGTTCATCGTTTTAATAGACGTTGTCACGTCAAAATTAGTTGCCGCCTTTTGGCTTCCAATTGCAGAACACCTGAATAAAAGAGTAAAATTCAATTTATAACACTTCAATTTAATGTCCCCATTTACAATTCAATAAATTAATATAATATTAAGTATGAAATTCAAAATTCACAATAATACTTCTGTAAGTTATGACAGGCATGTGTGAGGTGATAGGTGCTACCAGAGTAAAATTTGAAGGAATATCGTAAATTTTAAGAGAATGTTCGATTATAACAAACTTAAATTAGATTAGTAAATATCGATTACGATGTAATGTGGTGCTGATTAATTTCCAAGAACGCCAGATATGATAATGTTTCATGTTGATTAATGTTCACTGTACACGAATGGCCATGCTTCCTTTCTCAAGTGGTTCCAAGACATGTGTAATTGAACCTTTTCTTTGTGAGTTCATGTTATCCATCTGAAATAAAACTAGTGGGATGTTGTGCCTAGAGACTAGCCACTAATTACGCTTTTTTTTCATGGTATTCTTTCTGTTGAATAACATTTCAGACTGGATGACAATATATTAAGTGGAGATTGATCCGCACTCACTTCCAACCCGCCGGATCTGGGAATCGAGGCCAATAATTCGAATGTGTCAAATTGAAAAAAAAGCACATCACACATGTAAACACTATATAAAACGAATCTAAACATTTTTCTTTGGATTGGAGGCAAATCGAATGTGATGCACTTTGCACAACAGAATGGAGCTTCAGCCTGCTCAATACGAATTTGAACACCCGCTTTAGTACAGCGAACGAAATACGGAGGAAATGTTTGTTCGCTAACGTTCAGGAAAAACAAATTCTCTAGAAAAATCTTGTAGATTTAGTACTATTATAGTTATTTGAACTAGCTTCTCTCGGGATTGTTTTGTATTCAGTTCAGATACTAGCCAATTTTCCACTAGTGCTAAACGTATAACTATTTTGTAAGAAGTCATGTTATTCCATCTTCGTTCACCATACTGGGAAGTTCATCGTGTGGACCGAAGGGGTCAAACCCACATCCCAACTAGTTTACATTTGATTTCCTTTTTTAAGCTATGATGATTTATTGTAGGGTTTGTTAAATACTTTGTCAAGTTTTAGATTTCGCAAAGTCTCACAACTTATAACCTACATAAGCCTTTAACAAAAACTTTGCAAGATTAATTATATATAGCGTTGGTCAGTTACTTATGAATCTCCATGGCCAAACCAGGATACAGCATATGACAATAATTAAATCAATGCAACGTGAAATAAAAGTTTTAGTTAAGAACGGATTTGGCTTATTTAGCTTATTATACATTGAGTTATAGCTCACAATTGAATATGTACCAAAGGTTTTAATTAGTCGCCGCTTTGAGATTTTTCCATCAACGCGGGCTTAGTTTATTATACTACAATAAATCATCATAGCAAAAAAACAGTACTCAAAATTCATCAAGAATCGAACCCTGGCCCTTTCGCACCCCGATCTAGCGCCTTCCCATTACTCCAAACACTAACTTGTAGAAATGTGGCAATAAACATATTTATTCATGCTTACGTAAAAAGGTACATTCCAATACTAGATATGTGTAAAGTTTCGAAGAAAGTAAACAACTGAATTATAACAACACATTTTCTATTATTTATGAAATGTATTTTGTACATTTTATGGAAATTGATAATCACAGGTAAAACGAAGAGTAATGTAATATTGCCATAGATGGTGTTTACTATTCTTTGTCATAGATGGGGTGCAATTAAAATATATCAATTCTTTCAAATTCTTGGCGGGTAATTATTCACTTCATAGTACAGGAAGTTATTGTAATCGGTCCGAAAATCGAAATCGAAAATTTCAACGTACATATTTTCATTTTTCAAGGTCCCAGGATCATTTTAAGCAAAAAATTGGGAAGAAGTATGTGTGTGTGTGCGTAGGGATGTGGTCATTTTTTCCTGCACGATATCGCGCGAACCAAAACTGATATCGACATCGTTGAGGTGCCGTTCGAAGCGTATTAACCGAAATATGATCTGAAAAGATTTTCATGAAATTCGGTCCAGCCTTTTTTTTGTTTAAGCGACGTAAGTGTAGTACCTGCACGATATCGCCCGAACCATGAAAGATATTGACTTACTTGAGGTGCCGTTCGAAGCGCATTAGCGACAATATAATCTGAAAAGATTTTTATAATATTCGGTCCAGCGGTTTTTTGGTTTAAATGACTTAAGTGATTTTTGTACCTGCACGAATCGCGCGAAATATAAAAGATATCGACTTAGTTGACGTGTCGTTCGAAGAGTATTAACCAAAATATGATCTGAAAAGATTTTCATAAAATTCGGTCGAGCCGTTTTTTTGTTTAAGCGGCGTAAGTGATTTTTGTACCTGCACGATATCGCCCGAACCACGAAAGATATTGACTTACTTGAGGTGCCGTTCGAAGCGTATTAGCGACAATATAATCTGAAAAGATTTTTATAATATTCGGTCCAGCGGTTTTTTGGTTTAAATGACTTAAGTGATTTTTGTACCTGCACGAATCGCGCGAAATATAAAAGATATCGACTTAGTTGACGTGCCGTTCGAAGAGTATTAACCAAAATATGATCTGAAAAGATTTTCATAAAATTCGGTCGAGCCGTTTTTTTGTTTTAGCGGCGTAAGTGATTTTTGTACCTGCACGATATCGCCCGAACCACGAAAGATATTGACTTACTTGAGGTGCCGTTCGAAGCGTATTAGCGACAATATAATCTGAAAAGATTTTTATAATATTCGGTCCAGCGGTTTTTTGGTTTAAATGACTTAAGTGATTTTTGTATCTGCAAGATACCGCGCCAACTAAAAACTATATCGACTTCATTGAGATTCCGAAAAACATTAATACATCAATTTTATATCTGTACATTTTCGTCATTCTAATGGGGCCCCATCCAGAGGCAATCTAGTTGCCCAAACTGAGTTGTGTAAAGAGTTGGTGTTTTGCCACAAACGCTTCAACTGAGTTGATACTTCAACTGTCAATTAAGTATTTTATAGGCTATTTGAACGTTAAATAAAATTGGAGAAAACCCACGATAAGTTTTATAATTACAAAAAAAGGATAGTGATGATTTTTTATATTAATTATAAATTTTTTAATTATTAATATAAATATTTGTATGTTTTTAAAATATAAATTATGAAAATAATTTAATATTATGTTACTTTCATAATTTAAATTAACTTACGTTACTTTCATAATTTAAATTAAAAATAATGCAAAACAATGAAAATATAAACTTGCAAAAAAAAAACAGAAAAAATTGTTGTCTGTAAAGAGGGTTTACGGACGATAGTTTAACGTGACAACGTCATGAGAAAACATTGATGAAATGATTGCATACTTTTATGAATAAAATTGAATCATTTATTAAATTATCATTATTTTGTATAGATACAAAAAGGAGTGAAATGAAATATTCATTTTGATTGATAAATTACCTTTTATTTGCACTAATGAATTCAAATATGTTTATTACTTTAATGAACAGATTATTTACAAGTAACAATGTGTAGTAACAAATTCATTTACAGCTTTTATACATGTCTGATATTTAACTTCTTGCAATCTGTGTTATTCTGTTTAGGATAGGTCGATGATAGGAAAAGTATGAAATGAATGGGAGTGTTTCAAGTGTAATGTGCCTTGAAAAAGTCAAATCGAGGGTTGTTCCTCTCAGCGTTGTTGACTTAGTAACATCTGATGTGCATTCAATACAATACATTCAAGTGCATACAATTTTAAACGTTGTAGCAGCAGTGAAGCATGTAATTTCAGCCAAGCAGACCTCGCCTGTGTTTCTGATGAGACGAGTTGTGTCCGACAATTCAACGTGGAGAACTTTGGCCGTGGATGTTGATGTTAATTTTCGATAGATTGCCACTCCACCAGCTGCGTTTGTATCAGAGTCCGATCGATTATTCTGCCTGGTTATACATTCATAATTATTGATTGGAACTGGATCAAAATTGTCACGCATCCTCGTTTCAGTCAATACCAAATAATCCGATCTTGGTATCACGGATCCGTTTCAATATCGGCGAAGTGCGCAAACAAACTCTGAACATTAAGGTTTGTCACTACAGTTTGCCCAGCGTTGTTACCGTCATCACAAAATTTCACTGCTTTCGAAGTGATTGTTTGAAGGGCGTGTCCACGGAGTCGAATGTATTCGTTACGGATATCTCGCGTAGTCTGTGAGTCGTTCCCATCCCGTCCGTGTTTGAATATAAAAGGCGCATCTTTTTCTGTGATGATGTGCAAGCCGTCTATATTCGTTACCCGACTCAGCGCCACGTACACCAACTTTTGTGGTTGCTCCGAGGAGTATTTATAAACAATAACAGTAAACGTCCCACCTTGCGACTTGTGAATGGTAATAGCACAAGCAGGAACGCAAGGAAACTGTTTTCGTTTGCATTTCACAGTTTTCGTCAGTGTAATGTTCACTATTTTCTTATTCACCGGCACCCAGTTAGGAGACAGAGTGTTTGGCTTGCTTTGATTACTATTGACAATTTGACAAAGGACATCATTCATTTTGGACCAAAAACTGAAAGTGCCGGCCAGGATAAAAATGTGTAATATTCGGATAGAACACCCAATTCCTATCATTTTTGACTACGGCACCAAATCTGTGCGCCCTTTGGTTACGGTGTTACATACTGTTAAAATACAATAAAAATGTTATTATGATGTTGTTATTTTCATACATTTGATATTTAATTATTCATACTGTGTATGTCCTTTTTATGTGCAATAAAGTGAATTCTATTCTGTATTAAGTATTTTCATCATTGATTCCTCTGGAAATAGTCAGAGAACTTGAAGGGGAAGACTTGTGGATTTTAAGAGGACGAATACAATCCCGCCACATCCAAGCCAAGAAATACTATGTGTACATTGCAATAGATCAGGCAGAAAATGGTCGTCGAGCATTAGCTCATTATTACTGTACATGCAATATCGGCAAGAGGACCATTGGATGCTGCTCTCATACCATGACCACAGTCTGATACATGGGTTATGCTAGACATGACCCATACCTCACACCACCTGCAATAGGATTAGATGATGTATATCTTAGATTAGGACAAATATAAAAGAATTAATACAATTGAGTGTTGTTTCATTTTGCTCTTTTTTACCTAAATGAAAGGTGCTGTGCTAAAAGAGGCGCTGTTGGTATTGTTGCTTGTTTTTTCATATTTAATATATTTGTCCAATTGTATTAAAATAACACATCTTAATAACATTTTATTTCACATTGTATTTTAAAAGCATGTAACAACATAACCATGGCCATGTAGGACTGCGGTACCACCTCCACAACCTAGGACTGTCTCAAGAGACAGAATGCCGACTCTGCTTGGAAGGCGACGAAACTTCCACACATATTCTTTGTGAATGTCCTGCTCTGATCTGGCTTAGAAGAAAAACGTTTATCAGAGAGTTCTTGAGCCCTGCCCAAGTCCGGTCTTCATCAACTAAAGACCTTCTTGCCTTCATTCGGAAGGACGATAGTCTGCTCCGCTAGTGGGGTACGTACACAATAGGCCTAGCTTGGCCGCAGTGTTCACCATATGGGTTGCCCCCTCATTCCTTATAATAATAATAACAACATAACCATAGGGCGCACAGGTTTGGTTTCATAGTAAAAAATAGTGGGAATTTTGTGAACTATCCGAATGCTTTTTTTCTGGCCGGCACTTTCAGAATTGGCCCAAAAATGTATGGAACGTGAATGATGTCCTTTA
The DNA here is from genome assembly GCA_949987705.1 of Thereva unica. Taxonomy (NCBI): domain Eukaryota; kingdom Metazoa; phylum Arthropoda; class Insecta; order Diptera; family Therevidae; genus Thereva; species Thereva unica. The sequence continues at coordinate 153,110,166 of OX465281.1, read as the reverse complement.
ATCTAATTAAATATTGACAAATTTAATCAAATTTTTAAGATTACTACGATCAACTTTTTAAAATTACTTCGGGAGATAACGGGACATAACGGGACAATGAGTCATCATTTTTCATGCATGCAGCCGGCGTTCATCGTTTTAATAGACGTTGTCACGTCAAAAATATATTCTTCGAATTCAGGCTTAATTCATGCAAAGAGTTTGCCAAACTGCAATACACACAGTGCGACTAGTTGCCCCAACTCTTGGCCCCGCCCCCATAAAATTAAAAGATTTTGATTTATCCACTGACATATAGTAATGGACTGCTGATTGACGATGCTAAATGGCACCATTTTTCTCCAGAAATAGAAAACCTTTTTTATGCAAACAAAAAAATTTTCTTCGAATTTAGGAGAAAATAAGTGATAAAACGTTTGTTATAGTCCGGGAGATAGCGCTGCAATTTTTTTAGGAATTTTATACCGAATGAATTTTATTTCAAACAGTTGTTTAATGGTCAGAAATTGGTAAAGTGAGCGTCAGTTGTCGCACTAACGGTGGAGCTAAAGGTGGCTGCATGAAAAAGTCATTGGAAAAAAATCTGCTTCGATGGTTTTTATACCGAGCAAAAATGTATAATATAATTGTTTTAATCACATTTTTTTAAAAAATAGTCGTCAGCTGTATTGACGAGGGGGGGTTATATGTCAGTCACGTGCATGAACCTCTTTGAAAATTTAACAAACAAATTAATTTTATACCTTATGAAATTTGTACATCTCAATTTTTATACTTTTAAAATAATAAAGAAAATCGTCAGCCGTATTTTTGACGGGGGTAATACCGTCAGTCAGCGTGATAAACATTTCGCGCGCTCAATGCATTTGAGCGTTGCATAGGCTTCTTGGAAAATTAACTGACAATCTTTACACCCATAAACAATCAGCTGACGATGATTTTTTTAAATTCTTTTATTTAACTTGCACTGTTTGTCGTCAAATCTTGGAAGTTAAATTTGACCCACTTCCCGGTTTCGGATAGAGCTGAAATTTTGCATACACGTTTAGTTTGGATGACAATGCAATCTGGCCATTTTGTAAAAATATCAAGATAGCGGTTCCAAAATGGCGCCCGCTTTTATTTTACTTACACTGTTTGTCGTCAAATCTAGGAAGTTAAATTTGACCCACTTCCCGGTTTCGGATAGAGCTGAAATTTTGCATACACGTTTAGTTTGGATAACAATGCAATCTGGCCATTTTGTAAAAATATCAAGATGGCGGTTCCAAAATGGCGCCCGATTTTTGAAATTGTGCTCCGCGGCCCTTTGAAATGGGTATCAAATGAAAGGATATGACAGGTAGAACACAATAAGCTATGTGGCGTCATTCCAAATTCAAAATGGCGGACAACACTTACACTGTTTGTCTTCAAATCTTGGAAGTTAAATTTGACCCACTTCCCGGTTTCGGATAGAGCTGAAATTTTGCATACACGTTTAGTTTGGATGACAATGCAATCTGGCCATTTTGTAAAAATATCATGATGGCGGTTCCAAAATGGCGCCCGATTTTTGAAATTGTGCTCCGCGGCCCTCTGACATGGGTATCAAATGAAAGGATATGACAGGTAGAACACAATAAGCTATGTGGCGTCATTCTAAATTCAAAATGGCGGCCAACACTTGCACTGTTTGTCGTCAAATCTTGGAAGTTAAATTTGACCCACTTCCCGGTTTCGGATAGAGCTGAAATTTTGCATACACGTTTAGTTTGGGTGACAATGCAATCTGGCCATTTTGTAAAAATATCAAGATGGCGGGTCCAAAATGGCGCCCGATTTTTGAAATTGTGCTCCGCGGCCCTCTGACATGGGTATCAAATGAAAGGATATGACAGGTAGAACACAATAAGCTATGTGGCGTCATTCCAAATTCAAAATGGCGCCCAACACTTACACTGTTTGTCGTCAAATCTTGGAAGTTAAATCTGACCCACTTCCCGGTTTCGGATAGAGCTGAAATTTTGCATACACGTTTAGTTTGGATGACAATGCAATCTGGCCATTTTGTAAAAATATCAAGATGGCGGTTCCAAAATGGCGCCCGATTTTTGAAATTGTGCTCCGCGGCCCTCTGACATGGGTATCAAATGAAAGGATATGACAGGTAGAACACAATAAGCTATGTGGCGTCATTCCAAATTCAAAATGGCGGCCAACACTTACACTGTTTGTCGTCAAATCTTGGAAGTTAAATTTGACCCACTTCCCGGTTTCGGATAGAGCTGAAATTTTGCATACACGTTTAGTTTGGATGACAATGCAATCTGGCCATTTTGTAAAAATATCAAGATGGCGGTTCCAAAATGGCGCCCGATTTTTGAAATTGTGCTCCGCGGCCCTCTGACATGGGTATCAAATGAAAGGATATGACAGGTAGAACACAATAAGCTATGTGGCGTCATTCCAAATTCAAAATGGCGGCCAACACTTACACTGTTTGTCGTCAAATCTTGGAAGTTAAATCTGACCCACTTCCCGGTTTCGGATAGAGCTGAAATTTTGCATACACGTTTAGTTTGGATGACAATGCAATCTGGCCATTTTGTAAAAATATCAAGATAGCGGTTCCAAAATGGCGCCCGATTTTTGAAATTGTGCTCCGCGGCCCTCTGACATGGGTATCAAATGAAAGGATATGACAGGTAGAACACAATAAGCTATGTGGCGTCATTCCAAATTCAAAATGGCGGCCAACACTAACTTGCGGAAAGCTTATAATAGACTAAAAAGTAGAAAATATAACCGATCAACTTCCAATTTTGCACACACTCGTAGTTCGGGTGGTTAATGTGTATGAATGATGAGATGAATAGTTGAGTTAAGGGTGAGTTGATAATAAAGAAGCAATACACTTTACAAAAAATCACAAACAAACACAGAGATGCTGCTGTCAACTAAATTCAACTACTCAAATACTGAACTCATGTCCGTATGCATAATTTCAACTAAACCCAGGTAGCAGAGCTGAGTCGAGTTCAGTCAACCTTAACCCAACTCGACTCCCGTTTACATGTAGTTAGACTTGGGTTCAACTTGAGTTCAACTCATCATGTATAAGTACTAAATGCAATCTGACCTTTTTGTAAAAAAATCAAGAAGACGGTTCCGAGATGGCGGCCGTTTTTGCAATTATGTTCCACCGAGCCCACGACATGGGTATCAAATGAATACAGTAAACTGTGTGACGTAATTTTAAATCTAATAGAATTGCCATCATAAAATGGCGGAATACATATTATAATAAACTAAAAAGTAGAAAATAAAATAAATGGTTAAAAAAAATTTTTAAAAAAAATTCTTTTCATTAACTAAAAAATGTACTGAAAAGTAATAAAATAAATGGTTAAAAAAAAATTTTTAAAAAAAATTCTTTTCATTAACTAAAAATGTACTGAAAAGTAAAAAATAAAAAATATTTTAAACAAAGCGTGAAATTTCAATTTTAATGAAAAAGTTAATTAAAAGAATGGCGCATTTTTCATCAAAAATTGAAAATATAACTGTAAATCGCGTGAGATCTACAATAACCCTCAATTTTTTGCTTTGTTAATTTCAAATTCTAACAAAATTTTTTGATGAAAAATGCGCCATTCTTTTAATTAACTTTTTCATTAAAATTGAAATTTCACGCTTTCTTTAAAATATTTTTTATTTTTTACTTTTCAGTACATTTTTAGTTAATGAAAAGAATTTTTTTTAAAAATTTTTTTTTAACCATTTATTTTATTACTTTTCAGTACATTTTTTAGTTAATGAAAAGAATTTTTTTTAAAAATTTTTTTTAACCATTTATTTTATTTGTTTTTTTAATATTCAAATTATCTTATACTTTGAATTCAATAAGTATAATATCAATTTAATATAAAAAACACCACATTTTATTTATTAATTTTGTGTCGGTTTCAAATTATATACAGAAATATATATTTATATTAGAAACAAAATACTCATTATTCAAAAAAACTTTTTTTGTTAATGAACATAAATAAGAAATAAAAGCTTAGATTTCTATTGATACATAAATTATTATTCTACTTCTTCATATGCATCTTCTGCTGTGTCTGTGTCATATCCATCACTTTCCTCACAATTATCATCGGAGCTGTCGATGATGAGATTCGGTTCTTTTTCTAATTCTTCTGCATAATCCTCTTCGATATTGTTTGATGTTTCAATGACATCACTTTCGACGTTTTCTGTAAAGAAAGTGTAAATTTTATATGATTATCCACATGACTTTTACTTAACTTCAATATGTTATAAAAACCATAGATAAATACCTGCAGGATTCTCATCGATGATTGTAATTCCAGTTACTGATGGTGGAACTTGGTCACCGTCGAACCATTAAAGTGTATTTATTATTTTCTTCCTTCTATCCGTAGTCCAATGGAGATAATACTTAAGGAACTGACTGATGAGCATGACTCCAAAGATGCGCTATATAGGATGTACGTAATACATGCTGGTATAATTCTGATTGACACGGAGGGAATATTGCACCGTCAATTGTCTGTCACACTTTTAAGTGTAAATTGGTCTTTTTGACTATTCATTTTATATGTTTTGACGAATGTCGCTACTCGTGCTGTATTCACATTATCTATTGTTTCAGACCATACATTCTGCATACAAATTCTTCGATCTTTTTTAGAAGTTGATGTATATTAGATTCGTTTATATTTGCTATTTCTGTAAATGTTTTTATGAATGATTCTGACTGTCTTAAAATTTCAAACGGTTTTTTTTCCTCTTCTATAAAAAGCGGGATTAAAGTCGCATCCTGTGAATGCATGAAATCCTGGCAACGACGCGCACAAGCCAGGTCCTAATATTTCGTACAGTTGAGTGACATCGATGTAACGTTGAACATTTCCAGTTCCGAATAACAAATGAATTTTAAGGTTGCTCTGAATATGATTCATATTCCCTAATAGAATCATTAAAATATCTGTATCAGAATATCTTATTACTACGTTTTCTTCAGTATTTAGTTGACAAATGTGAAAAACTATTTTCGTATCCGCTATCAGACCCACCACTTGAACGATATTTTTTTAGTAATGCTGTGAATAGTTTGTAACACTTTGAATGATATTTCTGTTTATCATTTACATCCACTGGCACTTTAGCGTCTTTCATCGATAAATTATTATTTTTCCGTATATCTAAAATAGTTTTACACTTTTCTAAATAACTTGGAGTGAACGAATGAAGCGGTTCATTTTTTTTTCAAACAAAATACACAAATTGGTTTTGTTTTCACAGACATTTTGGAGACTATACCTTTCGACAGTACAGCACAACAGAAACTAAATAAACTAGTCGAAATCTCTGAAGGCTAGAAAAATAATTTTTAGGAAAGGTATGTTAGAGTCGTGAGACTTTTACTGCTTGAAATTCCTTGATGCTACAGTACATATTAATATAATTTGAAACCGACACAAAATTAATAAATAAAATGTGGTGTTTTTTATATTAAATTGATATTATACTTATTGAATTCAAAGTATAAGATAATTTGAATATTACAAAAACAAAAAATCATCGTCAGCTGATTGTTTATGGGTGTAAAGATTGTCAGTTAATTTTCCAAGAAGCCTATGCAACGCTCAAATGCATTGAGCGCGCGAAATGTTTATCACGCTGACTGACGGTATTACCTTCGTCAAAAATACGGCTGACGATTTTCTTTATTATTTTAAAAGTATAAAAATTGAGATGTACAAATTTCATAAGGTATAAAATTAATTTGTTTGTTAAATTTTCAAAGAGGTTCATGCACGTGACTGACATATAACCCCCCCTCGTCAATACAGCTGATGACTATTTTTTAAAAAAATGTGATTAAAACAATTATATTATACATTTTTGCTCGGTATAAAAACCATCGAAGCAGATTTTTTTCCAATGACTTTTTCATGCTGCCTCCTTTAGCTCCACCGCTATCGGAGCAGCTGACGTTCGGAGCTGTTATGTGTTAGGGGGAAACTATTATTGTTATGATTTTCAGCCGGTATAAAATGACTTGCTCAACTATAGCGCTACCTCCCGGACTATTATAATTAACGGAAATAAATTTCCATCACTTATTTTTATTTATTAGCAGTTTTTTCACTAAATAAACGTATTTATTCCAAAACCGTGACGTTTATTTCCCCTGTTTAACGAACATTTCAAAACAGCTCAAGAGTGAGACAGAAAAACGAAAACTATACCTGTCTATTTTTGTCTAATTATGTTTATATCGCTGACATGCGCTGACGATTACAGTTCATTGGGATTTAACGTGGGAGCGAGGCAGGAATAGCTTTTGGTGCCATTTTTTTTAAGCTATTGCATAGCTTTTATCGCAGGCTTTGAGCGGGGTGACCGAATTGAGAAATTCCGTAACGAAAAAAAACCTAACACGAGAGGGGAAATTTTATGAAGCGCCTACTTCGATGTTTAAAAATTTCAAAAATTTCAAAATTAAACGGAAGTAAAGTGTCTGTTGACAACTGTTACACGAAACCCCCCTCTACAAAATAATAAATAAGTTTCTAAAAAATCAATAATTAAGCTATTGCATAGCTTTTATCGCAGGCTTTGAGCGCGGTGACCGAATCGAGAAATTCCGTAACGAAAAAAACCTAACACGGTGCGTCATTGAATGGGGTTTACCCAAACCGCTAAAGCTATAGGGCTGAAATTTTGACAGTGCATCCCTATAATGGCGTGGACAACCACTAAAAAGCGATTTTTCGAAATTCATCCCCTAAGAGGGTGAAATGAGGTTTATCCAAACCGCTAAAGCTATAGGGCTGAAATTTTGACAGTGCATCCCTATAATGACGTGGACATCCACTAAAAAGCGATTTTTCGAAATTGATCCCCTAAGGGGGTGAAATGGGGTTTACCCAAACCGCTAAAGCTATAGGGCTGAAATTTTGACAGTGCATCCCTATAATGGCGTGGACACCCACTATAAAGCGATTTTTCGAAAATCATCCCCTAAGGGGGTGAAATGGGGTTTACCCAAACCGCAGGAGCTATAGGGCTGAAAATTTGACAGTGCATCCCTATAATGACGTGGACATCCAATAAAAAGCGATTTTTCGAAATTCATCCCCTAAGAGGGTGAAATGAGGTTTATCCAAACCGCTAAAGCTATAGGGCTGAAATTTTGACAGTGCATCCCTATAATGGCGTGGACACCCACTGTAAAGCGATTTTTCGAAAATCATCCCCTAAGGGGGTGAAATGGGGTTTACCCAAACCGCAGGAGCTATAGGGCTGAAAATTTGACAGTGCATCCCTATAATGACGTGGACATCCAATAAAAAGCGATTTTTCGAAATTCATCCCCTAAGAGGGTGAAATGAGGTTTATCCAAACCGCTAAAGCTATAGGGCTGAAATTTTGACAGTGCATCCCTATAATGACGTGGACATCCACTAAAAAGCGATTTTTCGAAATTGATCCCCTAAGGGGGTGAAATGGGGTTTACCCAAACCGCTAAAGTTATAGGGCTGAAATTTTGACAGTGCATCCCTATAATGGCGTGGACACCCACTGTAAAGCGATTTTTCGAAAATCATCCCCTAAGGGGGTGAAATGGGGTTTACCCAAACCGCAGGAGCTATAGGGCTGAAAATTTGACAGTGCATCCCTATAATGACGTGGACATCCAATAAAAAGCGATTTTTCGAAATTCATGCCCCAAGGGGGTGAAATGGGGTTTACCCAAACCGCTAAAGCTATTGGGCTGAAATTTTGACAGTGCATCCTAATAATTGCGTGGACATCCACTATAAAGCGATTTTTCGAAATTCATCCCCTAAGGGGGTGAAATGGGGTTTACCCAAACCGCGGGAGCTATAGGGCTGACATTTTGACAGTGCATCCCTATAATGGCGTGGACATCCACTAAATAGCGATTTTTCGAAATTCATCCCCTAAGAGGGTGAAATGAGGTTTATCCAAACCGCTAAAGCTATAGGGCTGAAATTTTGACAGTGCATCCCTATAATGACGTGGACATCCACTAAAAAGCGATTTTTCGAAATTGATCCCCTAAGGGGGTGAAATGGGGTTTACCCAAACCGCTAAAGCTATACGGCTGAAATTTTGACAGTGCATCCCTATAATGGCGTGGACACCCACTAAGAAGCGATTTTTCGAAATTCATTCCCTAAGGGGGTAAATTGGGGTTAACCTACACCGCTGAAGCTGAAGGGCTTTAATTTTGACCGTGCATCCCTATAACGACGTCGACATCCATTTAGGAGCGAATATCAAAGAAAAACCTTGAATTGATATCGGTGAAAAAATACTGCATAAATAAAATAAATAAATAATTATGAGTTGATAAAAAATGCTATGCAATAGCTTTACCGCGGCAGTTCTCTAGTGCCACAGCCCTTTTTTTTTAAATTTTGCCGCAATACATCCCTCACATAATTCCATTTCTTGTTTTTGTTGTTTATACTGGACGCTAACTGAAATAGCTCTTTCCATTTTTTGATCTTAGCACTTTTAGTAAGCTCGTCACTAAAAGCAGCAAACAAAACTTCTTTATTTTCCCTTATTTTGGAAAGTACAGTTTTTTTTCAATATTTGAGTAGAAATCTGTCCGAGGTAATTTTAAAAAAAATAAAATTTAGAAAGTTGGCACCGCAATAACGGCGATTTTAAGCTATTGCATAGCTTTTATCGCAGGCTTTGAGCGGGGTGACCGAATTGAGAAATTCCGTAACGAAAAAAAACTTAACACGAGAGGGGAAATTTTATGAAGCGCCTACTTCGATGTTTAAAAATTTCAAAAATTTCAAAATTAAACGGAAGTAAAGTGTCTGTTGACAACTGTTACACGAAACCCCCCTCTACAAAATAATAAATAAGTTTCTAAAAAATCAATAATTAAGCTATTGCATAGCTTTTATCGCAGGCTTTGAGCGCGGTGACCGAATCGAGAAATTCCGTAACGAAAAAAACCTAACACGGTGCGTCATTGAATGGGGTTTACCCAAACCGCTAAAGCTATAGGGCTGAAATTTTGACAGTGCATCCCTATAATGGCGTGGACATCCACTAAAAAGCGATTTTTCGAAATTCATCCCCTAAGAGGGTGAAATCAGGTTTATCCAAACCGCTAAAGCTATAGGGCTGAAATTTTGACAGTGCATCCCTATAATGACGTGGACATCCACTAAAAAGCGATTTTTCGAAATTGATCCCCTAAGGGGGTGAAATGGGGTTTACCCAAACCGCTAAAGCTATAGGGCTGAAATTTTGACAGTGCATCCCTATAATGGCGTGGACACCCACTGTAAAGCGATTTTTCGAAAATCATCCCCTAAGGGGGTGAAATGGGGTTTACCCAAACCGCAGGAGCTATAGGGCTGAAAATTTGACAGTGCATCCCTATAATGACGTGGACATCCAATAAAAAGCGATTTTTCGAAATTCATCCCCTAAGAGGGTGAAATGAGGTTTATCCAAACCGCTAAAGCTATAGGGCTGAAATTTTGACAGTGCATCCCTATAATGACGTGGACATCCACTAAAAAGCGATTTTTCGAAATTGATCCCCTAAGGGGGTGAAATGGGGTTTACCCAAACCGCTAAAGCTATAGGGCTGAAATTTTGACAGTGCATCCCTATAATGGCGTGGACACCCACTGTAAAGCGATTTTTCGAAAATCATCCCCTAAGGGGGTGAAATGGGGTTTACCCAAATCGCAGGAGCTATAGGGCTGAAAATTTGACAGTGCATCCCTATAATGACGTGGACATCCAATAAAAAGCGATTTTTCGAAATTCATGCCCCAAGGGGGTGAAATGGGGTTTACCCAAACCGCTAAAGCTATTGGGCTGAAATTTTGACAGTGCATCCTAATAATTGCGTGGACATCCACTATAAAGCGATTTTTCGAAATTCATCCCCTAAGGGGGTGAAATGGGGTTTACCCAAACCGCGGGAGCTATAGGGCTGACATTTTGACAGTGCATCCCTATGATGGCGTGGACATCCACTAAATAGCGATTTTTCGAAATTCATCCCTTAAGAGGGTGAAATGAGGTTTATCCAAACCGCTAAAGCTATAGGGCTGAAATTTTGACAGTGCATCCCTATAATGACGTGGACATCCACTAAAAAGCGATTTTTCGAAATTGATCCCCTAAGGGGGTGAAATGGGGTTTACCCAAACCGCTAAAGCTATAGGGCTGAAATTTTGACAGTGCATCCCTATAATGGCGTGGACACCCACTAAGAAGCGATTTTTCGAAATTCCTTCCCTAAGGGGGTAAATTGGGGTTAACCTACACCGCTGAAGCTGAAGGGCTTTAATTTTGACCGTGCATCCCTATAACGACGTCGACATCCACTTAGGAGCGAATATCAAAGAAAAACCTTGAATTGATATCGGTGAAAAAATACTGCATAAATAAAATAAATAAATAATTATGAGTTGATAAAAAATGCTATGCAATAGCTTTACCGCGGCAGTTCTCTAGTGCCACAGCCCTTTTTTTTTGTATGGGATTTTGCTCATTTAGCAGTCCATTACTATATGTCAGTGGATTTATCCCAACTGAAATCCCAGCTGTCAAATCAGTTTGCGAACTGCAGATTCAGAGTCAACACAACACAACGATTCAGTGCTAACACAACTCAGTTTGGGCAACTAGTTGGCCCGTGGATGGGCCCCATAATCTTGTATGTGCGCACATTTAGTTTGACATTTTAGCGAAAATATTGATAAACAATTGTGACAAATTCTCGGTATTATACATATATTCTATACTAGCATAAAACCCGCGTGCCTTGCAACGCCTTTAAAAACTGTTTATTATGTGCAATGCTTTCCTTAAAAAAAAAAACCAACAAAAAATTCAGCTGTTATTATCCCTAAAAAGGGTTTATTATAGTGCATTTTTTTAATAAATATTGTAAACAAATTACTGCGAATATCACCTCTCCTCAACAAATCTGCAAGTTTTAAAGTAGATTGGCATGTATATGTCATCAAGAAAAGTGACATTTTAGGGTTTGACGAACGTTCGTTAAGTTTGTTCGCCTATTTACATGGATGTAAGAAATTATGAAGCAATCACAAATGAATATTAAATAAAGTGAATTTCGAGTCATTCATTTCTACGTGATTATAGGGATGCACTGTCAAACTTTCAGCCCTATAGCTCCAGCGGTTTGGGTAAACCCGCTTAGGGGATGAATTTCGAAAAATCGCTTCTTAGTGGATGTCCACGCCATTATAGGGATGCACTATCAAAATTTCAGCCCTATAGCTCCAACGGTTTGGATAAACCCCATTTCACCCCCTTAGGGGATGAATTTCGAAAAATCGCTTCTTAGTGGATGTCCACGCCATTATAGGGATGCACTGTCAAAATTCCAGCCCTATAGCTCCAACGGTTTGGATAAACCCCATTTCACCCCCTTAGGGGATGAATTTCGAAAAATCGCTTTTTAGTGGATGTAAACGTCATTATAGGGATGCACTGTCAAAATTTCAGCCCTATAGCTCCAGCGGTTTGGGTAAACCCGCTTAGGGGATGAATTTCGAAAAATCGCTTCTTAGTGGATGTCCACGCCATTATAGGGATGCACTGTCAAAATTTCAGCCCTATAGCTCCAACGGTTTGGATAAACCCCATTTCACCCCCTTAGGGGATGGATTTCGAAAAATGGTTTCTTAGTGGATGTCCACGCCATTATAGGGATGCACTATCAAAATTTCAGCCCTATAGCTCCAACGGTTTGGATAAACCCCATTTCACCCCCTTAGGGGATGAATTTCGAAAAATCGCTTTTTAGTGGATGTAAACGTCATTATAGGGATGCACTGTCAAAATTTCAGCCCTATAGCTCCAGCGGTTTGGGTAAACCCCATTTCACCCCCTTAGGGGATGAATTTCGAAAAATCGCTTTATAGTGGATGTCCACTCCATTATAGGGATGCACTGTCAAAATTTCAGCCCTATAGCTCCAACGGTTTGGATAAACCCCATTTCACCCCCTTAGGGGATGAATTTCGAAAAATCGCTTTTTAGTGGATGTAAACGTCATTATAGGGATGCACTGTCAAAATTTCAGCCCTATAGCTCCAGCGGTTTGGGTAAACCGGCTTAGGGGATGAATTTCGAAAAATCGCTTCTTAGTGGATGTCCACGCCATTATAGGGATGCACTGTCAAAATTTCAGCCCTATAGCTCCAACGGTTTGGATAAACCCCATTTCACCCCCTTAGGGGATGAATTTCGAAAAATCGCTTTTTAGTGGATGTAAACGTCATTATAGGGATGCACTGTCAAATTTTCAGGCCTATAGCTCCAGCGGTTTGGGTAAACCGGCTTAGGGGATGAATTTCGAAAAATCGCTTCTTAGTGGATGTCCACGCCATTATAGGGATGCACTGTCAAAATTTCAGCCCTATAGCTCCAACGGTTTGGATAAACCCCATTTCACCCCCTTAGGGGATGGATTTCGAAAAATCGTTTCTTAGTGGATGTCCACGCCATTATAGGGATGCACTATCAAAATTTCAGCCCTATAGCTCCAACGGTTTGGATAAACCCCATTTCACCCCCTTAGGGGATGAATTTCGAAAAATCGCTTTTTAGTGGATGTCCACGCCATTATAGGGATGCACTGTCAAAATTTCAGCCCTATAGCTCCAGCTGTTTGGGTAAACCCCATTTCACCCCCTTAGGGGATGAATTTCGAAAAATCGCTTCTTAGTGGATGTCCACGCCATTATAGGGATGCACTGTCAAAATTTCAGCCCTATAGCTCCAACGGTTTGGATAAACCCCATTTCACCCCCTTAGGGGATGAATTTCGAAAAATCGCTTCTTAGTGGATATCCACGCCATTATAGGGATGCACTGTCAAAATTTCAGCCCTATAGCTCCAACGGTTTGGATAAACCCCATTTCACCCCCTTAGGGGATGAATTTCGAAAAATCGCTTTTTAGTGGATGTCCACGCCATTATAGGGATGAACAGTCAAAATTTCAGCCCTTTAGCTCTAGCGGTTTAAGTTGTGCGTTGTTTGTCAGTCAGTTACTTTTTATACAATAGAAAAAAATCCCCTTGCAACTGATTGAACCCCATTTCACCCCCTTCAACCCTTTTGTTCTCCATAAAAAGTAGCCTATGTCCGTCTCCAAGGTCTAAACTATGTCTGTTGCAAATTTCATCAAAATCGGTTTAGTGGTTTAGGCGTGAAAGCGTAACAGACAGACAGACAGACAGACAGACAGACAGACAGACAGACAGACAGACAGACAGACAGACAGAGTTACTTTCGCATTTATAATATTAGTAAGGATTGCCTATTGTTCATTTATTATTAAAATATTTAATCATAATATTCAACATCCATCCTACTGGGAAGTTGATCGTGTGGACCGAAAGGGTCTAACCCACATCCACATCCCAACTAGTTGTATAATTCTTTCAGCAGCATCTCCATGAAAGATGCGTTAGTTTTTCAAGTTATTTGTTTGAATGTTTTCGCGATTCTTCACAATCTCCACTTAATATATTGTCATCCAGTCTGAAGTGTTATTCAATAGAAAGAATACCAAGAAAAAGCGTAATTAGTGGATAGTCTCTAGGCACAACATCCCACTTTTGTTTTGTTATTCTGAAGAGATACATACAAATTTAGTTAATAAAAACTTAAAAATATGTTTTTTAACAAAGGGCTGCAAAAATTTTTAGATATGGGGCAAATCGTTTGTAAAATTTTTGTAAAATATTAAAAATTCTGAGAAAAATCACTTCCTTATATTGATGGACTACAAGGACGGTCTTAAATACATCGTTCGTGCAATTAAATTTATAAATTTTCATTCATTTCAGTAAGCGTTTATATGCCCTGGTAATTAGATATCTACTTTTCGTTTTATATCTACTGACACTCACTAATAATTTTAATAACTGCAATTATCCATTTTTCATAAACCTACCAAATGTTTCGTTTAAATCATACATTATTTTTGTGACAAATCCACAGCGAAGTTCGATAAAATTGAATTTTTGTTTTGGTCTACAGCACCACCTACATGACTATAAACTAATAAAATGAGCAGCATATAAAATATGCATATAAACAAATAAATACTTTATATTATTTCCGTGAAATTTCTTAATGATTTATAAAGCCGCCGAAGAGCCATAAAAAATCAAGGAAATGATTTTTTTAAATTAGTATAGCAATTATCCAATTTAAATAACTCAGTGAATTTATAAAGAAGTTTAAAATATAAGAAAATCGTTGAATTAAACTATTGTTAGTTTTCATTTTTTCTGATTGTGTCCGCCGCTATTCTAAGCATCATTTTGGCCCTTCGAGCGGGATTATACAACATATTCATCAAGCATAACCTGCCATAGGCAGATAAGTATCACCTGGATCAACATTTTTATCATATTATTAAATCTTACAACTTTTACAATAAATTCCTTTGTGCTAACGGTGTCATTTATAATCATAACGTGCGCTGATCGAAATCGAAAATAAATTCTTTTGTGGTAACGGTTCACAACTTGCGGTAATGCCGTTACATATCATGTCACGTACAACGGAATATGGAATTTAATTATTATAATCATTTGCTAAAAACATTGAAAATTTATTAAATTTAAAGTTGGACAAGAAATTTAATGTACTGATGTACTTTTGATAACAACCCTTTGTCAAGACAATTTAATACATGATCACAATGTGCGGTGATCATAATTATGGAATATTTATCGTTGTTACATAAAACCAGACACAAAAAAGAATCTAATAAACAAAACAAATGACTTGAAACTCGCCAGCACAAGTACCGAACGAAAACCCAATGGCCTCGATTCCCAGATCCGCGCGGTGCGGAAGTGAGTGCGGATTTGACACTTTGCGATTCTCAAATCCGCAACCGCGAATCTCTCTTTGACATTTTCCGTGCTGTAAAAGTGTGTTCCCCAACAAATTTTCTGCGGATTTGAACGATAAATGCGCCTAAGATAATCCGACATAGCATATTTCATTATCGCGTGAGTCTTCATTCCGAAATTTCGATTTAAATGAATCCGCGACTGCGGATTTGAGAATCGCAAAGAGTCAAATCCGCACTCACTTCCGCTCCGCCGGATCTGGGAATTGAGGCCAATACCTTATCAGCAAAGGTATCGGGTTACGTTGAAAGAAGTGCAAGAAAAATTTTTAATATTCACAGACATTTCACATCACACATGTCCAGAAATTATGAAAAATGCAAAAAAGCGAAAATCCTCAACGTGGGAATGGTTTTGGAATATCTCTAAGGGGCTAGCTTTTCACCTTCATATCTGGAAAAAACGTAATTTGACCCACCCGAATAATCTAGCGCAATTTGCAATGCCCCGCGTGAGAAACGCGCGGTAAGCAAGTTGTGCAGGTGGGAACAAATTCAAGGGCGCGTTTTTCCCAACCTGTAGAGTCTGTTTTTCTTGCCACCACCGGGGGTGAAAATTTTAATGAGTTAAGTGTTGTCTAAACCACGAGCGCGAGCGGGCGGTGTTGTAGAAAGTATAGTTTGATTAAAAGTAGAAGTTTAAGAAATCCCGGACTAAAGTGAGCAAGAATAAAGCCAAATAATATTGTGGACAGCGCCGTAACTAGGCATGTGCAGGCGGTGCGGCGCACCAGGGCCCCCGAAGATTTTTTTTTAGAATTCGTTTTAAAGTATGAGTAAGTTTTCGAGAACCCTTTTTTTAATGAACGCTGCTTCGTTAGAGAGCTTATGGAGGCACCTAATGTGCAAGAACAGTATATTTTCATGAGTGATGTTTCTGTGATTTCGTTATTTGTAAGTTACAAATAATTACGTGCAGTCTAGAATATTTGGCTGTAAAAATATCTACCTAATACAGAGTAACAGTAATAGTATGTGCAATAAAGAAAATGTAGTATGAGAAATAAAGAAATTGTTTAAACCAAAGTATAATGCTGTTTTCAATTTCTCACGACCTTTGAACCCTTTTCTTAATGGACTTCGAAAAGGCTTCGAAATCACTTTTTTTTAGAAATTCATTTTCAAGGGCCCCTTACGAAATCTCGCACAAGGGCCCCCGAGACCCTCGCTACGGCGCTGATTGTGGAAAGTGAGGTTTTAAATAAGAAAGTATAGTTTGATTAAAAGTAGAAGTTTAAGAAATCCCGGACTAAAGAGAGCAAGAATAAAGGAAATTGCAAGCAATTTTGACTGACTTTTTTCACTTAGTGCTTTTCGACATAAGCTTAGGAAAAAGAGTACTAAAAAAGTACGAAATAACGCCAATTTTAGTATTAAAATTGCTTATAACTTCGAAAGTAAAGGCCGTAGCATAAAAATTGTCTGGACATTATTCATAGGAAAAACTCCAAGCTTTCTTATTCTGAGAAAAAAAACATTAGTTGACTATGAATATTTTGGAGAAAAAGGTGGTTGAAAGTGACATTTTTGTTAAAAAAAACAAAATTTTGACTTTGACGACTCATAACTCTGGAAGTTGGTACTGTGGTACCGTCGTTTTTACAATTTTAGATAGGTGGGAGTATTCTGCGTGCACTGATACCTTATTCATGAAGATATGTGGTGGCGTTACAAAAATACAGGGTTAATTAATCATTTCGCCCGAATAAAAAGAAATAGCATTATTAACACCTTAGCCACAGTTACGGGATATAACAACTATACAGAAATTCAAACTTATTATAGCCGATAATCTGAGATACTTTTCTTTTGCGCCGGGCCTGGGGCAATTTTGACCCACCTCCTTTGAAACTTAATACGAAATTTAATGCAATCATATGTAAACAATAAACTGAACATGAACTACTTATAATAATACTATAAATTTGATACTTAATATGAAATGTAATATACCCATTTGCAAACACTAAACTAAATATGAACTACATACCATAATAACAAAAGTTAAGAACTGTAATAATAAAATTGATTAAAATCATTTAAACATACACATAGTGACTAACTAAACGCTATAATACCAAAACGTAAATTATGATTGATAATTGCAATTAAACCCGAGACGATGATTGGCTAAGAAAAAGCCCGAAGGGGGGGGGGGCGGAGCCCCAGGATGTAGGATGCCCTCAACAAGGTAAGTGCTTATCATTCATGTCTAGATTGAAGTTTTGTGTATTTCCCCTTTTAATGACAGCATAACCAGTGACCATCTTTCTCCCCTATTTACTGACCCCCTCTTGTTGGCCTCGGTAGGCTTTTCTTCTCTGCCACCGCCGCTCTTTTAGATTTTTTTCGTATTCAGGCACGAGTCCTTAAGTTTTTTTCAAACTGTCACCCTTCGGCATCCCTGTACCGCGAACCCCACCCCATCCGGCGAGCTAGTTTGAGCACCGCTCGTCGTGCCGACGATCGGTGCAGCGGATGCTTCAAATTTCGGCGATCCTCCTCGGCGGTCAAGCCTGCCCAGTCACCTTCATGTCTGCCCCTTTTCTTAAAATTTTTTTTGTGTAATAATAGTCCTCCGCATCTTTTTCGAAGACGCGTTTATTTCTCAACTTCGTGCTACGGCACACCCACTCCAGACAGTTACACAACCGAAACGTAGTCGGCGTTCTCCAGGGATCCTGGCACATAGACATCCTTTTGGACGGGTTGCCGAGGATGTATTGCCTTAATGTTCTGCATATGAGAACGAAGGCGAGAGAGGAATTCTGATTCTTCAATTGGATTTTCATCGGTTGTGATAGAAATCGAATTGGGAAGTCTCAGATTCTGACCGTATACGAGCTCGGCTGGTGAGCATTGTAAGTCGGTCTTAATTGCCGTGCGTATGCCTAACATGACAAAGGGCAAGTCTTCACTCCAATGAGTAGTGTTGTCCCTTGCCATTAAGGCTGCTTTTAGTTGCCTGTGGAACCGCTCAACCATCCCGTTTGCTTGTGGATGGTAGGCGGTGGTCCGGATTCGATGAGTGCCGAGTAATTTGGCAACTTCATTGAACAGTTTCGATTCGAACTGCGTACCTTGATCGGTTGTGATCTCGAGTGGTACGCCGAATCGTGGGACAAATTCAGTGACGAATTTCTTTGCCACTGTTGAAGCTGAGATACCCCGAATTGGGTATGCTTCAGGCCATCGCGTGAATCTATCGACTATCGTTAAGATATAGGAGTATCCACGAGATGGGGGTAGGGGTCCCACTATATCCATATGGATATGATCAAATCTATTATTTGGAAGCTTAAAAGCTTCTAATGGAGATTTGGTATGTCGTGAAACTTTGGACTTTTGGCAACCTAGGCACGATCGAGACCACTCATTGCAGTCTTTATTGATCGATGGCCAGAAGTATTTCTTGGTAACGGCTCGTCTAGTAGCACGAATACCAGGATGAGAGAGACTATGTTCGGAGTTGAACGCTAGTCTACGTAGAGAATTGGGTATATAAGGCCTAGGAATGCCTATACTATTTTCACACCACACCTGATGGGCGGTAAATGGTACTGGTGTGAGGACTAGTTTTACCCGTGAGCCGTTGCTGGGGTTCTCTTGTAGAGACTTTAGCTCTGTGTCACCTTGTTGAGCCTGAGCCAGTGTAGGCAGGTCGAAGGTGACCGAGTCGACATTGTCGGTTGTTAGTGAGCGCGGCAAGTAGTCTGCGACAACGTTTTGTTTACCCGACACATGCCTGATGTCTGTGGTAAACTGAGAGATTAGACCCAAATGTCTGGTCTGTCGAGGGGATCGTTCGGTCTTTGTGTGAAGGGCGCGAACCAGTGGTTTGTGATCAGTATAGACCACGAAATTGCGTCCTTCAACGAAGTAACGGAAGTGTTTGATCGCTGCATAGATTGCGAGAAGTTCGCGATCGAATGTAGAGTACTTCCGTTCTGTTGGTGACAGCTTTTTGGAATAAAAAGCTAGTGGTTGCCACCGATGACCGTTGACTTGTTCCAAAGCGCCTCCGATTGCATAATCAGAGGCGTCAGTCGTAAGACTGTATTTTGCATCCTCGATTGGATGGTTGTAACTGTCAGGGTAATTTGTGCCGGAGCACGAAGAAGGGAGTGGGCCCTAAAGGCCAGAAAGACATCGTCACAAAAATAAGGGATGGAGAAAGGATGAATGAAGAAGGGGTAGCAGGGACGGTTCGACCGCCGGGAGGGTATCGCCAAAAGCTTGCATCCTCTGCATCTGAAGTCGGCACGACTTGCGATGCTCAAGCTAGCTCGCCGGATGGGGTGGGGTTCGTGATGCAGAGATGCGGAAGGGGTGACAGTTAAACTGTTTAAAAAAACTCGTGCCATTTAACTGAATTAAACGAAAGAAAGGGCGATAAGGGGTCACTTGAGCCGTCCGGGACCAACGAGAGGGGGGTCAAGAAAGGAGAGAGGAATGGTGGTCAATGGGCACCAGTCATGTTTGGGCTGTCTTATATAAGATCATGCAAAAGAGGTGGAGATCACTTACCTTTGTTAGGGTCATCCTTAATCCTGAGGGCCACACGGGGTGGTTTACCCGGTCATTGTATAGGCTACTTCTTTAATTTTGTTCGGTTTTAATTATTTGATTTATTTTGGTTTCTTATTTATTCATTTTTTTTTTTTATTTACTTTGTTTTTCTTATTTATTCATTTAGTTATTTTTCTTAGTTACATACATACACTCCCACATGCATACACATTCACACCCACATTCATTCATTGATGTATATTAACTTTTTTTGTTTATTTATTTCTTTATATTTAGTTATAAAATTAAGCAATTTTATCTTATTCAATTTCAGCTTAGCTTTTTTTTTGTGCCGAAAGACAAGCCCCAACAATCCGCATGGAACTCCACTTTTTCGCCAACTCCCGTTTTTTTCTCTACCGCGACCCCTCCTCGTAAAAAAAACTCCCGCGCGAACGTCCGAAGCGAGACGACAGGACAAGAAGCATCAACAATTTAACATCCAATTTATATTTATTTGCGCCTTAATTTTTGTCTAAATTTCATATTGTAAATAGTTGCGTTATAAAACATTATTTTTTTTTTCTTATTTTTCTTGTTTTCAATATTTATCAGATTGTTACTTCATTTGTTTTTTTTTTGTTCCTTATTATGTACATCCTAAGCACTGTTATTTATTTCAATTTTTCTGAATGTGTGTGTGTGTTTTGTCGTGTGCGTGTTCCAATGAGTAAAGAGGAAGCTGTTAACTGGTATACAAATGACCCAAATCCCTAACGGTAATCATTTAGACTTTTTCGCATTTCATTGGTTTTTTTTTCCAAACATAAAACAAAATCTAGTTTTTACACTATATTAAAATATTTATAGAGGAGCACCACTTCCTCGATACCGATACATATTAAAATCGATGTAACCTTTTCCCATTGATTTATTTATGAACAAAATTTTTCACGTATCGACACAAAAATTCAAAATATGCACTAATTTTAGACTAATGATTCATTCAAATTGCAATCAGCGTTTTCTTGTTAGACGCCCTTTAAATATCAATTACAGGATTTCACACAAACTTTTCCAGGAAAAATTACTTTAAGTCTCTTTAAAGTTAAATAAGACAAACTTCGCACAACTCCGCGCTACCGTCCGAAGCGAGACGACATTTCTCCCTTAAAATTAACCCACTTCACTATCCTATGTCTGGATTGGAAATTCCACTCTTATAAGATTTCATTACATAAATATATTTTTTTTTTTTTTCGGGAATGCAAAATTATTCACGTTATCACCACCAGAAAAGGAAAAATTACTTGCCCAAAATGCTCTTTCTATATTCCGTTATTTTGACCACGTTATCGCCATTTTAACTCTTATAAATCTTTGAAAGAAAATAACCTCAAAACTCAAATTTCATGCTTTAACTATCATTCTTTGTATATTCCGTTATTTTGACCACGTTGTCGCCAGTTTAACTCTTATAAATTTTTGAAAGAAAAATCTCAAAACTCAAATTTCATGCTTTAACTATCACCGACGTTACTTTACTCCCTTTCTATTTAAATGAGCCCAAAAATTAAATTTTAAGTGGATTTTAAACAACGAAAACTGCTCCATTTAGTATTCCTTCGCGATCATCACTACTCTCTATGACTTGCAAAAAAAAACCACTAGTATAAAATTTCCGGTTGGTCACTAAATGAAGCTTAGTAATAAGATATCGTATATCAAGCCACCATAAAAATAATGCTACGTTATCACCAGAAAACTGCCGAAAAAAATTAATCAAAACCCGACGACGAAAACTATTTCAGTCAAAACTCCTCGCATTCCTCTCGGTGACCAACTTCCACCGCTCACCAGAAAAATCAAAAACTGTCTCTCATCACAAAAAAATTCTTCCCCCATCCATCACCGGCCCAGATCAACACCGTTAGCTTGCATTCCTCTGCATTTCATTGTATTTCTTATATTTATTTGGCCAGGAAGTTGCCAGATCAGGATTAAAAAAATTTTTTATGAACTGAATTTTTTTTAGATTTTGAGTTAGTACATTTGTGTCCGAAGTTCGGTTGTGGGGGGAATTTAATGCTCTTTAGAGGCTTGCTCCATGGGGCGGCCGTTACAACACGCGCTACTTAGACGCCGCCAGGGGAGAGGGAGCGCGAAAAAAAAGAAACGGACGGATGGTTTACAAGGTTAAGGTTTCATACGCAACGTGGGGCTGACCCACCCCTGAGATTAAGAGTCTCACGCTCTACCGCCTGAGCCAGCCGGGCCTATTAATCCATACAAATTGACCGCACTTTGCTTACGATCAAAAATGATGATTCTTCACCTAGGACTCCCGCTGTGTTGCCAAGGCGATGTGTAGGTCTTCTATGGTCTTTAAGTTTAGGAGCTGCCTGAATCATTACTAGTTTCTGCTTCAACGAGGTCGACTATCTTCCTATCACAAGTACCCTTCGGACTATCGCGCTCGTCAACAGCCTCTGGAACATCCAAGCACCATGCGTTCCCTGTTTGCTTCTAGGACGTGGCTAGCGTGCCAACAAGAGCATAAAGGTTATCTGTGTAGTATTGGAATCATAGGCGAACGTCTTACAGGGTGGGCCTCGTGAGCTTTGGATGTCAGGGTGATAGGGGAACTGAGTCGAGGCTATACGAACAGAGAGACTTTTGAATGGCCGCAGCCAGTTATTTCTGTGCTGAACGAGTCATAACCTGCTGGAACACGGTTTTCTTGGCAGCACAGGAGGAGTGCGGACAATATTAAAAGCGTTAGGTCTGTCAAGTACTGAGGTCCGTATGGCGCAGACACTAGAGCACGAGGCTGGAACCTTCCGTGGGTGGTTGATGCGTCGCGCATGGATCAATGTCTGGGTTTGCGGCTAATGAAATTGGAGGACCGGGAGAGTTGAATGGAATAGTCGGTGGTAGGCCGGAAAATATTGGGGTGAGGTCATCGATTGGGAGGTCATGAACCATCCAACGAGTACGAGTTCCTTTTTCTTTTTCTGGTACTTTCCATAATGACCAATTCATTTAATTATTCTTCTGTTTTATACTTATATCAAAAGTGAAATAATAAAAGAGATAAAAATAAAAATTAAAATGAGAAATTTACAAAAACTATTTTACCATAACCATAGTATAAATACATTTTCTCCATCCGAACCATTAATTATAAAAAGGATTACTTTTATTAACTGAGAAAAGAAAAATTCTTGTAAGTTAGATTAACTGTTATTCATCAATAAAAATCAATAGAAAAATCAATAGAGAAGAATTTGGAATTAAAATTTCTTAATATTTTGGTTTTTGTTTCAACACAAACATCGTTATCGAAAAAAAAATACAATAGATCTATATTATTAAACATGCCACAACAGCAACTCAACCAAGTTACAAACGAGCCACAATCAAGAAGACGTCTACCTGAAAACTTGGCCCCAGACGGCACAAGGTTGGTGTACCATCCGCTAGGGAAGCTACCTAAGCGGACCTCGACGGGTACCCTATTGTTAACCGGTTAAGCCGGCGAGATGCCTTATTAGGGCTACTCGGGGGACGTATTTGCTTCATGGACCTAGGCTAAAACGCGTCACAAGCCTGATCGAACTCTAGAGGGACTTCGCACATCCGTTGGGAAGCTCGAGGCAATTCCACATTGTCCCGAAGGGTCCCACTGAGCGCGAGGTCTCTCGCTCGGAAGAAGTCTCCTGCCTTAGGGACTCAATCCACCGACAATACCACATTGTCGTCGTCTTGAGCCCCTGATCCACGAGGTCACCTTCCACTACTCAGCCCGTCAGGCTTTGAGATCTTTGGCGTGGTAAATACCGACAGGTTTCCCTTTCAGGTCTTCTAATTCATATCTCCCACTCCCAAGCTTTCGCCTCACGCGAGCTTTCATGAATTTATCTGCTAATTTTGCGCTAAATTGTTCAACCTTGTTGCTTACAGGGAAGGTTCGGCGGTAAACCACTTGGCCGGGCGAGAACTCTACTGCTCTGCAGCGCAGATTGTAGTGTTTCTCATGTCTCGTGTGGGCCGCGGCCAAGTGATGTTCTATCCGGTCCCGTCGGGACTGCCATCGGTCTACTGCCGGAACTACGGTTATATCTCCCTCTTTCAAGGCACCTAAGGTCTTCAAGATAGGGTACGCGGATCCGTGCCGGATCATTGGACACCCGAACAGGGCCTGGTATGGGGAGGTGCCAATGGACGTGTGATGGGCGCTTCGTAGGGCACATTCAATTGCAGACAGGTGTAGGTCCCAATCCCGATGATCTTCTTTCAAATATGCTCGGATAGCAGCTAATACTGAGCGGTTCACCCTCTCGGAAGCGTTGGCTTGAGGGGAATAGATAGCAGTGAGTTGGTGTTTGATGCCGTAATCGGACAACAGCTTCGCAAATTCTTTGGAGGTAAAATGACCTCCATTATCAGAAAATATCACCTCGGGGACTCCGAAGGTGTGGAAGATCTGATGTTCAAGGAAATTCACGGCAGCTTTGGAGGTTTCGCCTACTACGGGGTGGAGAAAACTGAATTTGGAGAACGCGTCTAGTACTACCAGCACAGCCGTGTGGCCTTTCTTCGTCCTTGGGTAAGGGCCCATATAATCGACGTATAAGAGTTGAAAGGGTCGGCACACATCCATGGCTTTACCCATAGGGGGCCGAAGGGGTGTGTTTGGAGCTTTCGTTTCTTTACATACTTCGCAGCTCGCGATGTACTTCCTGACTTGGCTAATCATGCCGGGCCAATAATACTTTTCTCGGAGGCGTGCAAGGGTCTTGTGAACACCGCCATGGGCAGATTGAGGGGGCCCATGAGCTGACTCGATCAAGGGAGCAGTTAATTCTGCAGGGATCCACAATTTCCAAATCAGATCGTCCGTCTCGGGGTCGCCAGTCCGTGGGGCCGAACGGTGGAATACGTATCCCTCCGAAACCTGAAGATCAGGTAACTGCCCAGCATCCCTACTGATTCTGTCAGCGAGATGTTGGTAGTCCGCTGATCTGAAGGCGGGGGACGTTAGGTCCACTTCACGACAGAAGGTCACTTCATCGGCACAGTCGACTCGTGATAATGCGTCCGGCACCACGTTTTGACTACCCTTGCGGTGCTCGATTGAAAATTGGAAGCCCTGCAGCTTTAGGCTCCACCGCGCTAGGCGACCGTTTAGGTCGGTCTGGCTCATGAGCCACCTCAAGCTGGCATGGTCGGTAATTATAGTGAAGGGCTGCCCTTCCACATACGCCCGGAACTTCTTAACGCTCAGCACCGCCGCGTAGCACTCTAGTTCCGTGATGGAATAATTACGCTGGGCGCTGTTGAGCTTCTTAGAGAAATATGCGATGGGATGTTCTTCATCGCCCTGTCTTTGGAAAAGGACACTTCCTACCCCCGTTTTACTGGCGTCACACTGGATGAAAAAGGGGAGGGAGAAATCTGGGGTAACCAGTAAGGGAGCAGACATCATTAACTTCTTAAGTTCCATGAATGCTTGTTGGGCTTCGTCGGACCAAGCAAATTTGCCACCCTTTAGGCAGTCCGTGATGGGTGAGGCGATGCTCGCATAGTTGCCTATGAAGCGCCTATACCATCCGGTCATGCCTAAAAAGCGTCTCACCTGCTTGGCTGACTGTGGAACTGGGAAGTCCCTGATGGCTGCCACCTTGTCGGGGTCCGTTTTTAGGGACCCATCGCCAATGATGAACCCCAAATATTTCACCTCCCTGACGCAAAACCGGCTCTTGGACAGATTTACTGTCAATCCGGAGCGACGAAGGCAGTCAGCTACCTTTTCCAACAATTTGAGGTGGGTCTCAAAGTCAGGAGACACCACCAACAAATCGTCTAAGTAGACAAACACATTTTCTCTAAGAGAGCCTGGTATCGCTTTATCCATGAGGCGACACATGCGTTGCGGAGCGTTACAAAGCCCGAACGGCATCACTGTAAATTGATACAGCGGTCTTCCTGGGACGGTGAAGGCCGTCTTTTCCCTCGACTTTTCCTCTAAGGGAATTTGCCAAAAGGTGTCCTTAAGGTCAATCGCGGAGATGAACTTCGTGTCTTGCAAGCGCCCCAGGAGACCGTCTATATGAGGCAGTGGATAGGCATCCTTCACTGTTACTACATTAACCTTGCGGGAGTCCAAACAGAGGCGGACCTTTCCAGGTTTACGAACCAGGACCACGGGCGAGTTCCATGGGCTGTTGGACTCTTCGATCACACCTAAACTCAACATGCGATCGACCTCCTCATACATGAGGGCCTGAATGGCGGGAGAGACCGGATAGTGCCTCTGCTTAATAGGCACCGCCTCGCCAGTGTCGATCACATGCTGTTCCAGGTGAGTTCTGCCGAGTCCACAGGTGTCGAAAGACGGGAACCGCGCTCGGGCCTGGTTCAGTCGCTCCTGTTGAGATTCCTCAAGGTGATGGCAATTGGGATCCTGCTGTGGGGTATGATGGAGTTCCCCTATTATATGAGGGGCCAACCTAAAGGCCCTCCAAAAATCAACTCCTAGGTAAAGGTTCTGGGCCAAGCCAGGAACTACATATAAGGAGCTGTGTGAAGCTAGCCCCCCGAAATTCGATAATTTCAAAATCTTATAGTGGATTCAATTGACCACTAAATGACCACTAATGACCATCAATAACTTTAATTGACCACCTTCGATTCCCGAGAAAATCGAAAAAAACGTTTTGGGGGCCAACTTCACGGTAGCCCCCCAAATGTGTATTTTTCTCGGTTTCTCTACGGAAAAAAACTGACCAATTTTTGACCACTTTTGACCACCCAATAGATTTTTTGACCACCTAAAAAAAAAATGAAAAAAAACATTTTTTTAACCCAACGACAAGCATCAAGAGGTGGTCAAAAAATTATTTTATCAAACCGACCATGGTGTAGAATTTTGATTTTTTTTTGATTTGATATTGAATTTAAAGTTATGTGAGTACTATGTATGATTTCAATATGCAATATATACGTAACAGTCATGTGAGTACTGTGCATATACTATGTATCTACTATTTAAAGTCATTGCAAGATACTATGAACAAGCGTGGCTAAAAAGTGCCTTTTTTTCTACAGATAGTGACTTTTATTCTACTGAGTGAAAGGTAAGCCCAAAAAATGACTATGAAGTCTGTGTATGCAATATACGACAAATACTTCAATGTCCATAATCTCGGTTTTTCGCGTCTCAAAAATAAAATAAGCAGGACAAATATTTTTAATTTAAGGATATATTTTTCAAGATACCTTTATGGCTTTTATGTAAATTTCAGTCCGCATATTATTATGAAATAAAAACTTGTTTCAAAGGACAGAATTTTTATTATTGAACGTTTGAACATACAAATAATACATATATATAGGTATTGCAATTCTGTAATTTTGGGTGGTTTTTTCTCTTTTTAATAGGAACACTTATCTATATTTTACATGTTAAATACTTATGTTGCAAAGTTCAAAAGAGAAAATCACATACATAGATGACGTTTGCATATTCAAATTGTGTAAGCTGAAAACAGTATTGAATCGTACAGAAATCATTATTTTTCAAATTATTAAACTCGAAATATTATATATCTTTTTAGTACTTACGATAAAACAATCAGGGAGGCAAACACTTTGTTCAAAAGTCTGCATACAAAACAGCGTCGTTATGTGTCCGTGTGAATACAAAGAATATCGTCGAATCTCTTTTCTCTTAGGACATGCTCAAATACAGCGATTTGAGAGGGAACTTGTATGTTTGGGCATTTTCAGAAACGCAGAACTGCGGTCACTCTGCAATATTCAGCTACAGACTTCCAATTGCTGAATATTGCAGAATGACCGCAGTCCTGCGTTTCCGAAAAGGCCCTTTCCTCCTCTGCACATGTACAAGCGAGGCGCTGGTGCGTTTAGTTTCGAAGTAGGGTTTGTAACACTGATGCCATGTAGATGAGAAACTGTCACTTCTGCACACGTGGGAGTCTTAAGTTTTAAATAATTAAGTCATCATATTTACGCAAGTAGCATGATATGCAAACGTACCCACCTTACGAAAGGTACATGACTTCAAATTCAATACCAAGTCGAAAATAAAAATTCTACGGCATGGTCAATTTTAGAAAAGTAAATTGCAATAATAAAAATTGTTTGTAAACATGAAAGAAAAACTTTTCCAGATTGACCATGTTCCTAAACACGTCCAAGTACACTTACATGACTCTAAATTCAATATCAAGTCGAAAATAAAAATTTAATTTCGTGGTCAATTTGAGAATAGTAATTTGCAATAATAAAAACAATAATATAAAAAACAAATAAAATAAAAAACAAATTTTCCTAAATTTACCATGTTCCCAAACATGTCCAGGTACACTTACATGACTTCAAATTCAATACCAAGTCGAAAATAAAAATTTTACGTCATGATCAATTTTAGACAAGTAATTTGCAACAATAAAAATTGTTGGTTAAGATGAAAAACACACTTTTCCAGATTGACCATGTTCTCAAACATGTTAGGTAAACTCACCTGGCTTGAATTCAATATCCTGTCGAAAGAGGAAATTCTACGCCATGGTTAATCTGAGAAAAGTAATTTGCAATAATAAAAACTGCTTGTAAAAAACATGAAAAAAACGTTTTTCTACTTATTTTTGACCACCTCTTGATGCTTGTCGTTGGGTTAAAAAAAATGGTTTTTTTCATTTTTTTTTAGGTGGTCAAAAAATCTATTGGGTGGTCAAAAGTGGTCAAAAAGTGGTCAGTTTTTTTCCGTAGAGAAACCGAGAAAAATACACATTTGGGGGGCTACCGTGAAGTTGGCCCCCAAAACGTTTTTTTCGATTTTCTCGTGAATCGAAGGTGGTCAATTAAAGTTATTGATGGTCATTAGTGGTCATTTAGTGGTCAATTGAATCCACTATAAGATTTTGAAATTATCGAATTTCGGGGGGCTAGCTTCACACAGCTCATATAAGGTCATAGTGATGGTTCTCGATCCATAAGATATTGGGACGGTAATGCCGTCAGCTACCTGGACATCGGCGCGTAAGCGGTATAGTTTGATGGCCGGGTTCTCCTGGAGGAACAACTCCGCCCCTCTACCCAAGCAACTAATGCTGGCGCCGGTGTCCAGCAGGCCTGTTATGGTCACACCTTGAAGCTGTACGTTGACGAAAGGTCGATCATCCCCGTTCTCATGTAATACGGCGGCGACGATCTTTTGACTGTGTGCCCGCTTTTCCATTGCACCTGACCTAATACGCGGGGCTTTGTGAACTGGTGGTTGTTCGCCAACGTCATTAAATATTCGTTTACGGATTCGATAATAATTGGCCCATCGTTGCATAAAGGAGGCTCTCACCTGCGGAGAAGGGAAGGCCGGCAGAGATTCCATTGTCGATAGGTCAGAGATATTAGACAGGCTGGTAGCTAAATCCGGTGTAAAGGGGGAACTTTCAGGGACTAAGTCGGGCGCGAACCTCCCCGGGGCCTCGCACCCAGGTTCCTGTTTCCCGAACAGACTGGACAAGAAGTAGTGTAGACTTCGGGGCGCCCACATCTATAACAGAAAATCTTCCTATGTGGAGAAGGGCAATCCGAGAACGAGTGTCCCTCTTGATTGCAGTTCCAACACGTGACGGGGCGGCGCGGAGCAGCGTCAGCCCTCATCTCTTCTACTGCCGGAGTTGGTGTATCGCGAAGGTAGTTGGGATGGGACAAGGCCGGTGGCTGTGGGTGGAAGTCGTCCAATTCATGTACTCTGTGCGAAGGGCGGCTCTCCTCCTTCTTGGCCCTCTGCCATCTCTCCACACGAATGCACGCTTCGCGGAGCTGGCGTAGGTCTGTGTAGGTAGATCCGATTATGGCGATCCCCAAGGTCGCGTTTAAATTGGTCATAATGATGCGCATCAGCTCGATGGGGGGCATCGGGCGCGTTAGGCGGTTCGCCAGGGCTATTATCTTTGACGAGAAAGTGTCGTAGGTTTGGTTGAATTGTTTAGTTTCTAGCATCTGACTGATTATTTCATAATCTGTTTCAAGTCCTCCAAACTGACCTACTAGACCAGACTTGAAATCCGCCCACAAGGGACTGATATGTTGCCTCCGGAACTGGGTCCAGTACCAGTCCTCAGCGGGTCCTGTCAGTAAAGCGGCCACATTCCGCACCAACTCCCGTGATGATATGTCCTCATCTCGAGCTCGGGTGTCGAGTCGATAGAGAAATTCCTCTGCCGAGGTTTCTCTAGAGAGAGCAGAATGATCATACCATGAAGAAAAATTTTATTATTTTTTTTTTTATGTTTTATTCATTTAACGAGGTGGCCCCAGGGAAGGACGTCCCCTCCAAGGGTACGGTGGCTGACGGCGCCGATGACAGTCTGCCTGCACTCAGTGCAGATTGGCATCCAGGTCGTCAGGAACACCAAGTGCCTTCACCTTCGGAATCAATGTTGGGGTTGGCATTAGACTAGTGCCTAACAACACCCCCAACACCGATGTCCCGACCATCTTACATACGGCCACCCATATCGTGACCGGATTCCCATTGAGCAGTTAGACGGAAAGCGAGAGATAGAAGCCTCCACACGAATTTTGGGGTGAATGTTCTGGCAATCCACCACAACTGGTCGGCAACACTGCCGAGCCCCAGGAAAGCGGATTGTCAGAAAGTTCATTGAACGGGGGTTGTGGTTGCATTCTGCAACGTCGATTCTGTCGCAAGGCCAGGCGATAGGACGCCTGATAGCCCAGACGGGACAGAACCGACGTTACAGGATCCACCCATCCATGCTACAGGAAGGAAAAGAAGAACAACTAGTGAGTGGTGTTCTCTGTCAGTGTAGGCTCGCGCAGAGTCAGGCGTTGTACGCCTGTTAACCAGACTCCGAGCCTCACTGACAGGAACCGTACAAAAATTTAGGGAGGCTACCGCTGAAAGATGACGAAAGTTGAAGTGGGTGAAGAAGAAGAAAGATAGAATAGAGGAAAGAGAAAAAGTGATAAGGGCTAAGGCGCCGCGGTATGCACCCTCGCCCATTCCAGAGGCCGGAGGAACTTGGACTGAGAGGGAACGTAAAGTTGAAAGAAGTTCGTTCCGGGCTCCTCTCGCTGGCCTGAGCCACAATACAAGATCAATATCGTCGGCAAAAAGTAAATGCTGGAACAAGGGCTAGAATAGATTGCAGTAAAGCGGCCACATTCCGCACCAACTCCCGTGATGATATGTCCTCATCTCGAGCTCGGGTGTCGAGTCGATAGAGAAATTCCTCTGCCGAGGTTTCTCTAGAGAGAGCAGAATGATCATACCATGAAGAAAAATTTTATTATTTTTTTTTTTATGTTTTATTCATTTAACGAGGTGGCCCCAGGGAAGGACGTCCCCTCCAAGGGTACGGTGGCTGACGGCGCCGATGACAGTCTGCCTGCACTCAGTGCAGATTGGCATCCAGGTCGTCAGGAACACCAAGTGCCTTCACCTTCGGAATCAATGTTGGGGTTGGCATTAGACTAGTGCCTAACAACACCCCCAACACCGATGTCCCGACCATCTTACATACGGCCACCCATATCGTGACCGGATTCCCATTGAGCAGTTAGACGGAAAGCGAGAGATAGAAGCCTCCACACGAATTTTGGGGTGAATGTTCTGGCAATCCACCACAACTGGTCGGCAACACTGCCGAGCCCCAGGAAAGCGGATTGTCAGAAAGTTCATTGAACGGGGGTTGTGGTTGCATTCTGCAACGTCGATTCTGTCGCAAGGCCAGGCGATAGGACGCCTGATAGCCCAGACGGGACAGAACCGACGTTACAGGATCCACCCATCCATGCTACAGGAAGGAAAAGAAGAACAACTAGTGAGTGGTGTTCTCTGTCAGTGTAGGCTCGCGCAGAGTCAGGCGTTGTACGCCTGTTAACCAGACTCCGAGCCTCACTGACAGGAACCGTACAAAAATTTAGGGAGGCTACCGCTGAAAGATGACGAAAGTTGAAGTGGGTGAAGAAGAAGAAAGATAGAATAGAGGAAAGAGAAAAAGTGATAAGGGCTAAGGCGCCGCGGTATGCACCCTCGCCCATTCCAGAGGCCGGAGGAACTTGGACTGAGAGGGAACGTAAAGTTGAAAGAAGTTCGTTCCGGGCTCCTCTCGCTGGCCTGAGCCACAATACAAGATCAATATCGTCGGCAAAAAGTAAATGCTGGAACAAGGGCTAGAATAGATTGCATGGCGGAGGGGATGAATAACTGGGAAAGAAAACAAAATCTAATGCCGACTATAAAGGTTTAAAGGTGTCCACGATGGACAATCAGACGTTGCCATGCACTCCGCCGTCTGAACTAGGAAAATAAACACAATTTAGTTCCCTAGCCCGATCGTTGGGCGCCATTTGTAAAAATGGGTAATTTGTGCCGGAGCACGAAGAAGGGAGTGGGCCCTAAAGGCCAGAAAGACATCGTCACAAAAATAAGGGATGGAGAAAGGATGAATGAAGAAGGGGTAGCAGGGACGGTTCGACCGCCGGGAGGGTATCGCCAAAAGCTTGCATCCTCTGCATCTGAAGTCGGCACGACTTGCGATGCTCAAGCTAGCTCGCCGGATGGGGTGGGGTTCGTGATGCAGAGATGCGGAAGGGGTGACAGTTAAACTGTTTAAAAAAACTCGTGCCATTTAACCGAATTAAACGAAAGAAAGGGTGATAAGGGGTCACTAGAGCCGTCCGGGACCAACGAGAGGGGGGTCAAGAAGGGAGAGAGGAATGGTGGTCAATGGGCACCAGTCATGTTTGGGCTGTCTTATATAAGATCATGCAAAAGAGGTGGAGATCACTTACCTTTGTTAGGGTCATCCTTAATCCTGAGGGCCACACGGGGGGGTTTAGCCGGTCATTGTATAGGCTACTTCTTTAATTTTGTTCGGTTTTAATTATTTGATTTATTTTGGTTTCTTATTTATTCATTTTTCTTTTTTTTTTTTTTTATTTACTTTGTTTTTCTTATTTATTCATTTAGTTATTTTTCTTAGTTACATACATACACTCCCACATGCATACACATTCACACCCACATTCATTCATTGATGTATATTAACTTTTTTTGTTTATTTATTTCTTTATATTTAGTTATAAAATTAAGCAATTTTATCTTATTCAATTTCAGCTTAGCTTTTTTTTTGTGCCGAAAGACAAGCCCCAACAATCCGCATGGAACTCCACTTTTTCGCCAACTCCCGTTTTTTTCTCTACCGCGACCCCTCCTCGTAAAAAAAAACTCCCGCGCGAACGTCCGAAGCGAGACGACAGGACAAGAAGCATCAACAATTTAACATCCAATTTATATTTATTTGCGCCTTAATTTTTGTCTAAATTTCATATTGTAAATAGTTGCGTTATAAAACATTATTTTTTTTTTCTTATTTTTCTTGTTTCCAATATTTATCAGATTGTTACTTCATTTGTTTTTTTTTTGTTCCTTATTATGTACATCCTAAGCACTGTTATTTATTTCAATTTTTCTGAATGTGTGTGTGTGTTTTGTCGTGTGCGTGTTCCAATGAGTAAAGAGGAAGCTGTTAACTGGTATACAAATGACCCAAATCCCTAACGGTAATCATTTAGACTTTTTCGCATTTCATTGGTTTTTTTTTTTCCAAACATAAAACAAAATCTAGTTTTTACACTATATTAAAATATTTATAGAGGAGCACCACTTCCTCGATACCGATACATATTAAAATCGATGTAACCTTTTCCCATTGATTTATTTATGAACAAAATTGTTCACGTATAGACACAAAAATTCAAAATATGCACTAATTTTAGACTAATGATTCATTCAAATTGCAATCAGCGTTTTCTTGTTAGACGCCCTTTAAATATCAATTACAGGATTTCACACGAAACTTTTCCAGGAAAAATAACTTTAAGTCTCTTTAAAGTTAAATAAGACAAACTTCGCACAACTCCGCGCTACCGTCCCAAGCGAGACGACATTTCTCCCTTAAAATTAACCCACTTCACTATCCTATGTCTGGATTGGAAATTCCACTCTTATAAGATTTCATTACATAAATATTTTTTTTTTTCGGGAATGCAAAATTATTCACGTTATCACCACCAGAAAAGGAAAAATTACTTGCCCAAAATGCTCTTTCTATATTCCGTTATTTTGACCACGTTATCGCCATTTTAACTCTTATAAATCTTTGAAAGAAAATTACCTCAAAACTCAAATTTCATGCTTTAACTATCATTCTTTGTATATTCCGTTATTTTGACCACGTTGTCGCCAGTTTAACTCTTATAAATTTTTGAAAGAAAAATCTCAAAACTCAAATTTCATGCTTTAACTATCACCGACGTTACTTTACTCCCTTTCTATTTAAATGAGCCCAAAAATTAAAGTTTAAGTGGATTTTAAACAACGAAAACTGCTCCATTTAGTATTCCTTCGCGATCATCACTACTCTCTATGACTTGCAAAAAAAACCACTAGTATAAAATTTCCGGTTGGTCACTAAATGAAGCTTAGTAATAAGATATCGTATATCAAGCCACCATAAAAATAATGCTACGTTATCACCAGAAAACTGCCGAAAAAAATTAATCAAAACCCGACGACGAAAACTATTCCAGTCAAAACTCCTCGCATTCCTCTCGGTGACCAACTTCCACCGCTCACCAGAAAAATCAAAAACTGTCTCTCATCACAAAAAAATTCTTCCCCCATCCATCACCGGCCCAGATCAACACCGTTAGCTTGCATTCCTCTGCATTTCATTGTATTTCTTATATGTATTTATTGGGCCAGGAAGTTGCCAGATCAGGATTAAAAAAAATTTTTATGAACCGAATTTTTTTTTTAGATTTTGAGTTAGTACATTTGTGTCCGAAGTTCGGTTGTGGGGGGAATTTAATGCTCTTTAGAGGCTTGCTCCATGGGGCGGCCGTTACATGGTTCAGCAGAGTTGCTTCAGCCATCGAGGTTTTCACCTTGAGGAATGCCGCCTGACATTCTGCTGGCCAGTCAAAAACTTTATTGGCACGTGAGCGGTTGAGAAGGTCTGGTGCTCGTTTATCGGCACCAACTGTTCAGCCAATTTTGGGATAAATCGGTGATAGAAATTCACCATTCCCAAAAACTTCTGGATCGATTTGACAGAAGTTGGAGGTGCGAGATTAACGATAGCCTGAACCCGTTTGGAGGATGGAAGTATTCCATCCTTTGTGATGCGGTGGCTTAGAAACTTAATCTCTGTTGCACCAAAAACGCATTTCTCTAGCTTGATGGTTAAACCGAAGCTATCGAGGCGTTTAAAGAGCTCTTCGAGGTGAACGATATGTTCATCCTCGGTTTTACTGGCGATAAGTATATCGTCCAAGTATACATAAACGAAGTCAAGATCTCTCGTAACTTCATTTATGAACCTTTGAAAGGTTTGTGCTGCATTCCGTAGGCCGAATGGCATACGTGTAAATTCATATAGGCCGAATGGCGTAATGAGTGCAGTCTTATGCACGTCTTCTGGGGCGATTGGTATGTGATGGTATGCACGTACCAAGTCAACTTTCGAAAAAATTGTGCAGCCGTGAAGATTCACGGAGAAGTTCTGTATATGCGGGATGGGATATCTATCCGGCACAGTGACAGCGTTAAGGCGACGGTAGTCGCCGCATGGCCTCCAGTCATGTGAGTCCCGTTTAGGAACCAGATGAAGCGGAGATGCTGCGTGGGACGACGAAGGTCGACAAACCCCCAATTCGACCATATGGTCGAATTCTAACTTTGCCACCTTCAGTTTCTCCGGATGGAGTCGCCGAGCGGTGACAAATGGTAATTGCCCTTTTGTTACAATGTGGTGTTGCACATTGTGTTTAACCGGAAGGTTAAAATTGGGCGGTTTTGTTAACGAAGCGTACTTCGTTAATAGCTCTTTGTATATGCCAATAACTCGGCATGGAAATGTTTCGGGGTTGTAGTCGACTGTGGCG
Organism: Thereva unica; assembly: GCA_949987705.1. Lineage (NCBI taxonomy): Eukaryota > Metazoa > Arthropoda > Insecta > Diptera > Therevidae > Thereva > Thereva unica. Next base: position 153,074,652 of record OX465281.1, on the reverse strand, counting down.
CACACGTTAATTCGAAAATTCGTGCGCTTGTCGACTAAATGCCGATATTCAAAATCGACGGACAATTTGAACTTTGTTAAGAAGTCCGCCCCGATAATGGCTTTAGTGGTGTCGGCTATAATAAAGTTGTAAACATATCGTCGGCGTAAGCCGAGTTCAAGTTCAAGGCACTTTGTGCCGAAAGTTCGGATCAGTGATCCGTTGGCCGGGTACAGAAGGACGTTCGGGCTACCGTTATGGGCCGGGAACGCCTTGGCGGGAACAATTGAAAGGTCAGAGCCCGAATCAATCAGAAAGTCCATCCGATTGTTGGTGTCTCTGACGAATAAACGATATGAGAGGCCGGTTATATGCGCGCTCATTACGATCCCCTGCCCTTTAGTTTTTTTAGGGGTGGCGGTGGCCTTTTTTTCGCCGGCTTAGCTTGGCCACCGTTGTAATTGCAGGGGGCTTTGCAGCTGCGTGCTTCACTACCGTAACGGTAGTGGTAATAGCACAAGCTACCCCTGGCTTATTTGGTCCCTTGTGGCCGATTGGCCGAGGGCTGCCGAGGGCCGCCCTTTCGATTGTCAGGTGTTCGGCTTCTCGGCTTCCGCGGGTTGCGGTCAAGCTTGTCTAGCCGGGCCGTCGGCCTATTGATGGCGCTTTGCAGCGCCACCAATGTGGGCTCCGATTTGGCAGGTGTTGCGTGGACGGCGGACGCGTATGAGGCACCTCCGTGTGGAAGCACCTCCCATACTTTGTCCGCCGTAGATGCCAACCTGGCTAGAGTTTGGTCGGCAGCGGTGGCCAATGTGACCTGGCCTCCGCTCCCACAGGTTCCGGATCAGGTCATCATTGACTGCCGGCGACCCGCCAGCCAGTGTCTTGAGAGCCTGGAGGAACTCGGAAGGTTTCCGATCTCCAGGCTCTTGCACTGACAGCAGCTGCTCGAGTCGGCGCTTCTCCGAAGTGCCGTACTTCTCCAGCAGATGCTGTTTTATGTCCTCGTATGAGGAGGTGGCGTAATCTATGATGCTAAGCCGCATTGCCGTTACCACCTCTTCCGGCAATGCGGCCATAACATTATAGACCTTGATCTTGTCCGACTTACAGCCCGCCAGTTGGAACATTATGTCCGCCTGGTAGAACCAGGAGGCGGGCTGGTGAACCCAGAACTTCGGGATGTCTAGTTTTGTCAGTTTGACGCCGTCGACAGATGCCGAAGTTCCGGGTTTTGGTTCTTCTACGTTTGGGGCCTCCATCTCAATATCTTCTTGTCTTGACATATTGTTAATTTTACAAAATAGATAGGGGATTAAGAGATGACAAATGAGAAAAAAAAATATATATATATCCGGAGAGGGAGGAAAAAAAATATATATATATATAGTTATAAGTGCGATGACTAGCCCAAGAGAAATATATGGATATATATGTACGTGTACAAAACTAATTATTTATGTACATATATATGTAAAAGTGCTTAAATTTTTTTATGTTGTATAGTTAATATATTTAAAAGGAATTCAATTTAAAATATCTATATATATCGAGAGAAGAGAAACAAAACTTAAAAAGAAATATAAGAATATGTGTGTATATATGGAAAAAATAATAAAGTCAAATTAAATGTATATATGTATAAAAAGAAATAGAAATAAAATATGTAAAGAGAAAAAAATAAAATAAAATTATGTGTATGGGTGTTTCTCACCAAAGTGGTAAAATCGCTGTCCTTGGCAAATATTACGTAAACTATGGTGAGAAATATTTATATTTCTGCAAATTTCAATTTATAACTATCTAAACTATAGTATACAATATATAAAATATCTCACTTAAAAACCTATATGGTTTCAATAACGTATTTTTTAGGTCTAAAAACAGTCCCCTCGCCGGTCCCCAACCCAAAATATTTTCTATTGAGTTCATTAATTGAACTAATATTTTAAAAACAATTAACTTATATAACACAATCTAATCAATATGAAATGATATGCTATTAGACTCTAATATCAATTTATTTAAACTATTTTTTGATTAGTTTAATTTAACCTAAAGTTGGTCCCCGAATTTCATGAACAGTCCCCTGGCAAAGTTCCGAGCTACGCATCAGGACATCTACAGTAAAGACAGACTTGTTAATGGGCGTAACGAAACGTGAACGACATGAAATTAGCTTTGTTACCCCCAAAAGTAGCTATACCTCATTTTGTTTAGTGTTACAAGAGTTAGAGGGGCACATGCGCGTATCGGTACGCAACATTCGACAGTCCTCTGCTAAGTGTTATTTTTCTTTTTTTAAAGTGTTCCAGTTTTCTCTATTGTGCATAGTTTTAAATAAGATGGCTTATATTGTTTCTATATAACAAAATAAAGTCATAATGAAGGAATTTTATGGTACCGTACCAATTACACAAATTAAACAGTCCCCTGCCAACAGTCCCCGTCAACAGTCCCCCGCTACATACAGAAACAGGAGACTGTTTCATTTATTAGGGCACTGTTATTGTACTTTTGCCTTTGTTTTAGGTCTATAACCATCTTTTAATCATGGCGCGAGAAAGAAGAAAGTGTCTAAGGAAGAAATAAAAGTTCACAAGTTTACTTGGAACTACACAGAGAACTTGGAACTACCAAAGAAGACTGTTTTATTTTTATATATATGCGTCATGAGGAATGTTTTTAAAGTATATATACTACTAATAAATGCTCATTAACCGACTTCAAAAAAAGAGGAGGTTACTCAATTCGACGTGTAGGTATTTTGTGGTCCTGTTCACGCATAACTTTGTAACCCAATAACTTTTTTGCTTTTTTTTTGGTTCATTTGAAGGGGGAGCTTCCCACGGTGGTCCCGTTAAATTTTTTCTAAATTCTGATAACGGAGTTCGAAGTTAGGCAGAAAAAACTGTTAAAATTCAACCTGTTAAAGCTCAACCTAAACATTTCATGGGCACCGAACAAATTACTTTATTGTTGAAAATCTGGCAGCAGGCCGATGGCGGGGTGGTTGGAGCGTCGGATCCTCGATTCAGCGTTCGCTGGTTCGATTCCGGTCGGTGCAGGCCGGTTTTTTTCTTTTTTTCTTTTTCTTCTTTCTGAAATGATTTATTAACATATTGGTCAGCGGCCGATAGTACTTGACATAGCGCAAAGGGCTAGAGACTAGTATTCTTGTCTGTGGGATTTGTGGGGTGCGAGTTCGATCCCAAGGGCTCGCGGTGCTTTTTTTTCTATATGTCGACAAAATAATTATTTTTTAATTTCCTTCGGGGAACTTTGTTCCATATTAAACAAGTTTTCGACGTGAATGCGTCTGTAAATTTGCTTCCAGAACAAAAGCCGATAAGAACGAAATTATGGCGAATTTGCAGCTCAAAAAACTATTGTTTATATCGAATAAATAAATATACCATGACGTGGATGAAGAATCAAAGAATTTTATTGTTTACATTTAATTTCCCCGATATCAATGGCAACTTAACTTTTTATATGCCTTATATTATCTTGATCTGTATGTGTGTATAGTGTAAACAAATCTTGCAACTTGATTTTGACCCAGTTCCATATAACCGATCAACTGCAAATTTTGCACATAGTATAGTTCGCATGACAATACAATCTGCAATCAAATTTTGCAATTAATCTCCCCAAGACATGGGTATCAAATGAAAAGGTGTGACAAGTAGAATACACTTCGCTATGTGGCGTCGTAAAAACGTAGGCTCCTTGCAATGACAGGCAATATTAAAAAATGAATGGACTAAAAAGCACGAAATAAAACAAAATTTTAAAAACCGACTTCAGAAAAAAACCCGCGATGCACAAAAAAGGATGAAATAATTGTTTGTAATTCTTAACAACATCAATCCAATAAGAATGGATCTAGAAAGAAGAATCACTTTTGAAGACGGTGCTAACACATGTGGGTGATATATTAAGGGCATAAGCCTAACAAAGAAATGTAAACAATTGCCGAAGCAAGAGTTAGCGCAATCAAAGTCAACTACTACCTGGCACCGTCTTCAAAAGTGATTCTTCTTTCTAGATCCATTCTTATTGGATTGATGTTGTTAAGAATTACAAACAATTATTTCATCCTTTTTTGTGCATCGCGGGTTTTTTTCTGAAGTCGGTTTTTAAAATTTTGTTTTATTTTTTAACTTATATATACAGTCTTCTGACATATGCAACAGTCCTCTGACATATGAATTTTTTAAATTTACTCAATAAGTCCTAAAATAAAACAAATATATTTGGGTCCCTTACTGTTTATTATCCACCAGATAGATATCTATTTAATTGTATATTTTTTTTTCATATTCACGTAAAAAAGTTACTGGGACAGATTTCTTGCAAAAATTTACCAGTTTACAGAGAAACACCCGTATATATAATATAAAAATATTAGAAATAAAAAAATATGTAATGGAGAAAGAAAGGAAATAAAATAAAATTATATGTATATATAAAAAAATAGAAATAATTAAGAATTATCTTTGTTTCCGTTTCCTGGTTTGATATTCGTAGCGGAGAAGCAAAAGGCAACCAACACCTTCTTGTTGAAGTTGTAATGATGATGATAGTTGATGCTCATAAATGATTAAATAGGACGTAGAGAACCACAGAACTGCTGTTGTCGAACATTCCAGCTGTCCGTCTTGTATTAGAAGTTTGGGTGCTGTCATTTGGGTTCAAAAGCTTTGGATGCTTATGCTTCGATCTTATGTATAGCACTATAAAGCTACGATTACAGCACTAATTTGGCAATTTCACAACCCACTGTCATTATTAAAGAAGCGGGTACTGACGCGAACAAGCATGTTGAACGGTGTTCATCGAAAATTTTACTCTCCGCCGACCGGGTGCGCACATACAATGATAATTCCCAGAATGAAAATCAAATTAAATAATTAATTGTACACCAATCACGTCAAGATCAAGGTGATTTAATTAGCTGACATGGCAATAAACGCGTAATTCAAATATTGACTCTCCTATTTGTAGTGTACTGGTTTTCACCGATGTTTATTTTCCTCGTTATAAAAAAATTTAAGAATAATTGAGAATTATTTCACAGCGAAATGTCAAACCGTTTCTCGAGAACGGTAGATGTTGCCCTTACATGCACGCGTTTAGAACGGTAATGGAATTGAAATTCAACTGTGGTTCCTCTCAACTCGCAAAATGGAAGTAAAACAAGATTTGTTTTTTTAGAAAAAAAAAAAAACTGCACTGACGGCGGTTTTCTTTATTAAAGCACGTTTATTTTAAATGATTTTATTATTAAATAATTTTAAAGCTCCGTCGGGGTCACCAATGTAGGCTCGTTGCCCACGATGGTTATAATTAAATAAACTTTGTTTTTTAGCTTAATTATTAGTTTATTTTAGTTTTATTGTTACTTTAACAACTTCACTGGTATTGCGTAGATATATACGTATATACTCTAATTTTGGGCTTTTATTTTTTGTTCGCACTTTTTATTTTTAACTTTGACCTACACGCGTAGAAGACAGTGAGAGCAGTGAGACTGGAGATGCCGGAAATTGGCTAGCTCCACATGGATGGGGAAAACGGCAAGATCACTGAACTTTGCGTTCGGTGATCGATGGAGTGTTCCGACTGATCGTTTTGATCGTGTCGGAAGTTGTTGTGTGACATTGCGTAAAGTTTGGTAATTAAACTTTACGCGGTCACTACAGTTTTTTATTGCAAAAATTTGAAACCACTTGCTTGTCTCTAATTCCGTCCTACAAAATTAAATTCTGTAACTAATTCCGTGCTAATAATTCCATAATTCCGGCATATTTTTAAAAATGACCGTTCTGCAAATAATATGAATCGATTTATTTATTGAATTAAGTAACATTGTCAAAGTCGGTGTATCGTTTGATTAATACTAGGATTTCGTTTTAAAAATCTTTCATACCAGTGGCTGCTGGGCAGACCCACTTTAAAAAAATTTAGGTCATTTGAGCTAATTTTTATAAATAACATCAGCTGATCTTTGATGATTGGAAACCCTTAGATGCTCTTCATCTTTATTTATCTATAGAGGTCCCGTATATTTTCATAGTTTTCACAGACGCATGGAAACTAACTCATGCTTAGCCCGCACACAAAAAAGGTGGGCTCCATCTACCGCTCAATAGCAACAACTTCTAATCTCTACCAAATAATGAGGGCAATAATCAATAAAAAGGATAATATTGAATCTAACTACATAGTTTACGCCACAGGCAGTATGGATTAAGAACTAAATCCACTGGCGGCCTTTTTCGTCGGGGCATCTCCACCAGAGTATTTATCGCTTTGTTGAATTTGGTTTGGTTGCTATAGTTGCTGAGTAAACTTCAAGCTATTGGTATCGACTTAGTAACTTTACTGAGAATTTCCCTTTTGGCCATTCTATCAAGGTGATTTTGGATCAGATCTAAACCCCACACCGTTTTCAGATCCAAATCCCAAGTCAGATCTAAAACCCACACCATTTCTCCTTGAGTTTCTCATAAAAAATTAAGAATTTTCAATATACTTGGAGCTAAAAACTTGTTTAAAAACCTTAGCACGGAATTAGCTCTCACACCATTCCTCAATTCCGTTCTAAGCACGGAATAACGTACATTGCTAATAAAATCATGAACATAATTCCGTCCATCAAACTATTACCTTTTTTATTTATAAAAACACCTCATAATAGTTTCAAATTACTTTGACTTATTAAATATAATCGTATTTAATAGGAAAAATTAAAATATTTCGAAAATATACTTCCTAACGCTTGTTATGATCTTAGGAAGACGGTCCCACCTTTTTCTCACTTTACATAACGAAATTGTTTCGAATGACGTATTCGCCTCGACCGACTGATTGAAAAGAAGTTTTTGTACTCCAAATGAAAAAGACGATTCACTAAGGTGAATTATGTTACTCTTAGAATATCATACATTATTTCTGGTTATTTTATATTCCGAAATATTTAGCGGTTTCCTTATTTTATAGCTTACAAAATAATAGACCGTAATTATGTACTAGGCCGGAATATGGTACATTTACCTTATGTACATTAACAGGGGCGAACGCAGAAAATTTTGTCTGGGAGGGTTCGACTATAAATTTTATTTCACACTCAGTTCGTCGTGAAGGTAAAAGAAAAAATGAAGGTGCTGGAAATCATGAGCTGTGACTTGCTTTAAGTAAACACATTTATTCAAATAAAAATGTTGATTAATGAAACAACAGTTGTGTATTAAAAATATTGTAATCGTAAAGAAAAGTGAAAATATTCATATCTGACATCATATTTACAGTATTATACCAATTCTTCTTGGCTTTTTAGCCATAATATTCAATATCTCCTCAGTGGAAACATCTATATCTCTGTGTATGTTGAGGAGTGCTAACCCATTCAACCTTTGCTCTCCTGTTTTGTTACGCAAATAAGTCTTCAGCCTACGGAGAGTTGAAAAAGAACGTTCGCTTGAAGCCACTGTAACCGGCAGTGTTGCTCCAATCTGAAGAAATCGATGAATTGATTGGAAAAACCTTTTTTCGCAAATGTCCAAAGCACTGATAAACGTTGTTGGTCGTTTCTCCTTGGATACACGCAAGCAGTGTCTAATAAAAAAATCATTTCATCCTTACTAATTTCTAAATTGTTTGAAAAATTGTTACTAAAACGTCTGAAACCGTTAGTAAACATTCCTGATTTTCAATTTGGATTCAGGAATAACCATTCCACAATAGATCAAATCCATCGAATCACTGCTGTCATCGAGCAAGCGTTAGAAGAAAAGAAATATTGCCCTGCCGTATTTCTGGATGTTAGTGATGAGCAAAAGTGGTCTTGTTCTTGCAGTCTTGTCTTGTTCTTGCACATTTTGCAAGAACAAGAACAAGGCTTAGTTATGCTTGCAAGAACAAGAACAAGACTAACTGTGCAAGAACAAGACCCAGAGCAAGATTTCTTGCAAGATTCTTGCAAAAATTCCACCTAAATTCATTCTATTAAAAACATTTTCCAGGTGAGAAACCGCAAATATTTTGAAGCAAAATCAAACCTTAGATGTCAGTATTCAGTAGTTCAAGTAATTTATTAGAAAAGAAAAAATGCTCTAAAAAAATTCTTTTTTGAGTAACCTCTTTTGCTCTTTGGATGGCAAGGAAACTCGGACTTTTCTCAATGTATGTAATATTTTCAAGGCCTCCACATTGGTTACATCGCATCGTAAGAACGACAGGAGCGTGGGCCGGTTTTTGTATTGCTGCAAAGGGATTTAATAATTTTTTGTGCCCATACACGACATTTCTTCTTTAATGAATCATACTTGAACAACCTAATTTTTTATAATAAGTAATGGGTATAATACTGGTTTACTTTTGCTTCAAAATATTTCCGTTGTAATTTGTTGCTTACACACTTGACAGAAAAATGTCTACGCCTAACTTGTTCCCATAGGAATTTTATGTAATTTTTCAGGGGCGCAAACATAATAACGTCACCAAGAGCAGTCGTGAAACTGATTTGTTTAATAAAAAAGCCATGTGGAATTCTCACCTCAAAGGTAGTAAATTTTCGGTGTATACAAACTTTTGACGCTGACTGACTGACGCTAAAATTATAATAGTTTTAAAATCAATTTTTTGCATTTTGTTGTTTGGATATAATTTTTTTTATTAAAGTCTAGGTTTTTTTCAATAACCATTTTATAAAATCAACATACAATACCTACTACATACGAGAAAATACCTTGGCCTTGCAGTTTTGTCTTGCCTTGTCTTGGTCTTGCACATTTAGTAAGAAGAACAAGCCTTAGGTATATTTGCAAGAACAAGAACTAGTTGGGATGTGGGTTCGACCCTTTCGGTCCACACGATCAACTTCCCAGTATGATGGATGTTGAATATTATGATTGGATATTTTAATAATAAATGAACAATAGGCAATATAGAATATATGTATAATACTGAGAATTTGTCACTTTATCAATATTTTCCCTAAAATGTCAAGCTAAATGTGCGCACCTACAAGATTAGGATGACGAAAATGAATATAAAATTGATGTGTTAATGTTTTTCGGCACCTCAATGAAGTCGAAATAGTTTTTAGTTCGCGCGGTATCGTGCAGGTACAAAAATCACTTAAGTCATTTAAACCAAAAAACCGCTGGACGGAATATTATAAAAATCTTTTTCAGATTATATTGTCGCTAATACGCTTCGAACGGCACGTCAAGTAAGTCAGTATCTTTTGTGGTTCGGGCCATATCGTGCAGGTACAAAAATCACTTACGACGCTTAAACAAAAAAACGGCTGGACCGAATTTCATGAAAATCTTTTCAGATCATATCTTGGTTAATACTCTTCGAACGGCACGTCAACTAAGTCGATATCTTTTATAGTTCGCGGGATATCGTGCAGGTACAACAATCACTTAAGTCATTTAAACCAAAAAACCGCTGGACCGAATATTATAAAAATCTTTTCAGATTATATTGTCGCTAATACGCTTCGAACGGCACCTCAAGTAAGTCAATATCTTTCGTGGTTCGGGCGATATCGTGCAGGTACAAAAATCACTTACGTCGCTCAAACAAAAAAACGGCTGGACCGAATTTCATGAGAATCTTTTCAGATCATATTTCGGTTGATACGCTTCGAACGACACCTCAACGAAGTCGATATCAGTTTTGGTTCGCGCGATATCGTGCAGGAAAAAATGACCACATCCGTACGCACATACACACACACACACACACACATACTTCCTCCCAATTTTTTGCTTAAAATGCTCCTGAGACCTTGAAAGATGAAAATACGTTGAAATTTTCGATTTCGATTTTCGGACCGATTACAATAACTTCCTATACTGGGAAGTTAACAAGACTTGGGTATGTTTGCAAGAACAAGAACAAGACTTAGCTATGCTTGCAAGAAAAAGAACAAGACAGACTGAACAAGAACAAGACAAGAACAAGACTAGATTAGTCTTGTCTTGTTCTTGCGTTTGCTCATCACTACTGGATGTAGCTCAAGCCTTTGACAGGGTTTGGAACGAAGGATTGATATACAAGATGAGCAAACTCCTACCACAAAATTAATGCCAACTGCTTGAGTCATACCTCTCTAATCGCAAGTTCAGGGTCATCCATGAAGAAGCATATTCTGACTTTTGTCCGATATTAGCGGGAGTTCCGCAGGGAAGCGTATTGGGACCCTTCCTATACCTGCTTTATACTGCGGATATTCCAACAACAGATAACACATTTATCGGAACATTCGCTGATGATACTGTAAGTATGTCAACAGACGTATCCCAACCAAAAGCGGTGAAAAAACTCCAACGAGCCTTGAATCATGTTAGCAAATGGACAACAGATTGGAAAATCAAGCTTAATGAGGTTAAATCAGTCCATGTGACATTTACGCTGCGTCGCAAAAACAACAGCTTACACACGTACCTCAATGGGGTGCAAGTACCCCAGGCAGAATCTGCAAAATATCCTACATTTAGACTCAAGACTGAACTGGAAACATCACGTGAGACAAAAAACTGAACAGATTCGATTAAAACAGCGTCAAATGTACTGGCTAATTGGACATCACTCCAAAATAAACCTGTATTGCAAAAGACTAATATACCAGTCTATGTTCAAGCCGATATGGATGTATGGTGTGCAGCTCTGGGGTTGTACTCATAAATCTAATCGAGACGTAATTCAACGCAGCCAAAACAAATTTCTTCGAATGATCACCAACGCTTACCGCTATGTGACTAATAAAGAAATACATGATGATTTGGATATAAAATGGATAGAGAAGATAGAGAAGAGACTTCTGGCCCACACCAACGTTGAGGCTATACAATTATTGGATACCACCAACGAAATAAGACGACTCAAAAGAGTAAAACCTCACGAACTGATGCATAATTGACGAATACTACATTCTACGGGAACTGGACACTGGTACAGAAATCCCATACAAGTGTATGCTTACTTTAAGACATGCTTAATTTAAGTACTATTGTTAACTATACTAATAAATTAATATTAATTAAGATTGTAGTAACCATACCAATAAAGGTGTTTAAAAAAAAAAATCCTTATAAATGCGAAAGTAACTCTGTCTGTCTGTCTGTATGTTACGCTTTCACGCCTAAACCACTGGACCGATTTTGATGAAATTTGCTACAGACATAGTTTATACCTTGGAGACGGACATAGGCTACTTTTTATGGAGAAAAAAAAAGGGATGAAGGGGGTGAAATGGGGTTCAATAAGTTGTAAGGGGATTTTTTCTTTCTTTACTATTTTTTCTATTGTATAAAAAGTAACTGACTGACAGACAACGCACAACCTAAACCGTTAGAGCTAAAGGGATGAAATTTTTACAGTGCATTCCTATAATGATGTGGACATCCACTAAGAAGCGATTTTTCGAAATTCATCCCCTAAGGGGGTGAAATGGGGTTTACCCAAACCTCTGGAGCTGTAGGGCTGAAATTTTGACAGTGCATCCCAATAATGACGTGGACATCCGCTAAAAAGCGATTTTTCGAAATTCATCCCCTAAGGGGGTGAAATGGGGTTATCCAAACCGCTAAAGCTATAGGGCTGAAATTTTGACAGTGCATCCCTATAATGGCGTGGACATCCACTATAAAGCGATTTTTCGAAATTCATCCCCTAAGGGGGTGAAATGGAGTTTACCCAAACCGCTGGAGCTGTAGGGCTGAAATTTTGACAGTGCATCCCTATAATGACGTGGACATCCGCTAAAAAGCGATTTTTCGAAATTCATCACCTAAGGGGGTTAAATGGGGTTTATCCAAACCGCTAAATCTATAGGGTTGAAATTTTGACAGTGCATCCCTATAATGGCGTGGACATCCACTATAAAGCGATTTTTCGAAATTCATCGCCTAAGGGGGTCCAATGGGGTTTACGCAAACCGCTGGAGCTATAGGGGTGAAATTTTGACAGTGAATCCCTATAATGACGTGGACAGCCACTAAAAAGCGATTTTTCGAAATTCATCCCCTAAGAGGGTGAAATGGGGTTTATCCAAACCGCTAAAGTTATACGGACGAAATTTTGACAGTGCATCCCTATAATGGCGTGGACATCCACTATAATTCGAAATTCATCCCCTAAGCTGGTGAAATATGGTTTATCCAAACCGTTAAAGCTAAAGGGCTGAAATTTTGACAGTGCATCCCTGTTATGGCGTGGACATCCACAATAAAGCGATTTTTCGAAATTCATCCCCTAAGGGGGTGAAATGGGGTGAACTCAAAACCACTGGCGCTATAAGGCTGAAATTTTGACAGTACATCCCTATAATGACGTGGACATCCAATATACAGCGATTTTTCGAAGTTCATCGCCTAAGGGGGTCCAATGGAGTTTAAGCAAACCGCTGGAGCTATAGGGCTGAAATTTTGACAGTACATCCCTATAATGACGTGGACATCCATTAAAATGCGAGTTTTCGAAATTCATCCCTAAAGGGGTTGAAATGCGGTTTACCCAAACCGCTGGAGCTATAGGGCTGAAATTTTGACAGTGCATCCCTATAATGGCGTGGACATCCAATATAAAGCGATTTTTCGAAGTTCATCGCCTAAAGGGGTCCAATGGGGTTTAAGCAAACCGCTGGAGCTATAGGGCTGAAATTTTTACAGTGCATCCCTATAATGGCGTGGACATCCACTATTAAGCGATTTTTCAAAATTCATCCCCTAAGGGGGTGAAATGGGGTTTACCCAAACCGCTAAAAGTATAGGGCTGAAATTTTGACAGTACATCCCTTTGATGACGTGGACATCCACTAAAGAGCGATTTTTCGAAATTCATCGCCTAAGGGGTTGAAATGCGGTTTATCTAAACCGCTAAAGTTATAGCGCTGAAATTTTGACAGTGCATCCCTATAATGGCGTGGGCATCCACTATAAAGCGATTTTTTGAAATTCATCCCCTAAGGGGGTGAAATGGGGTTAACCCACACCGCTGAAGCTGAAGGGCTTTAATTTTGAACGTGCATCACTATAATAACGTGGACATCCACTTAGGAGCGATTTTTTGAAATTTATCCCCTAAGGGGGTCAAATGGTGTTTACGCAAACCGCTGGAGCTATAGGGCTGAAATTTGGACAGTGCATCCCTACAATGACGTGGACATCCACTAAGAGGCGATTACTCGAAATTCATCCCCTAAGGGGATGAAATGGGGTTAACCCAAACCTCTGAAGCTGAAGGGCTGAAATTTTGACAGTGCATCCCTATAATCACGAAGAAATTAATGACTCGAAATTCACTTTGTTTAATATTTATTTGTGATTGCTTCATAATTTCTTGCACCCACGTAAATAGGCGAACAAACTTAACGAACGTTCGTCAAACCCTAAAATGTAACTTCTATTGACTACATAAACATGCCAATCTCTGCTTCAATACTTGCAGATTTGTTGAGCAAAGGTGATATACGCAGCAATTTATTAAAAAAATGCAATATAATAAACCCTTTTTAAGGATAATAACAGCTGACTTTTTTGTTTGTTTTTTTTTTTTTTTTTTTTTTTTTTTTTTTTTTGAAGGAAAACATTGCACATAATAAACAGTTTTTATTTAAGGCGTTGCAAGGCACGCGGGTCTTATGCTAGTTCAATATAAAAATGAATAATTTTCAAACAGAAATAATTACCTTTGCCACATTTTTATTTCGGCTTTGCAATCTTCAATAGATCCAAAGATGTCGTTTGGCCATTCTGCCTGGAATGTTTGTACTGTTTCGAATAATTCTGTTTCTTCGAGTTCAGCGCATTTCGCAGGGATGATATTTTGTATTTTGGATAGAAGTTTCCAGTGTTCCAGGAATTTCGACTGCAGCTCTGCCAAAAATTTGTCTAAAAACGGAATAAAGACTGATCGACGGTAGAACGCCTCAGGTTCCCCTTCGTAGTTCTCCCGATTGTTCTGTCGCCCTACTCTTCGTGGAACAGCCAGTTCCACGCCAATTTCATTCGCAGTTTCAGTTGCTGAGATGAAGATATCGTGGAACTTGTCGTCAGCCTTTGCACGCATTTCTTTGATTTCATCGTGCAAATCGTTTGCGTAACTGACGCACTTGCTCAAATCACAATCTTCCTTTTGTAAATACAGGCTCAAATTTTTTGTCAGGCTAAAAACTGGTTTTAACACTTTTAGCGCAATGATGAATTGAGCTGTACTAATTGAACTGAGCAAGGCATGTGGTTGTACGCCATCAGATTTTGTGTTCTTCTCGTTCAATTCTTCCAGTGCCTAACACACATATACCAGTGACTCGTCGAACAAACCGAGAGACGCCAAATGTTCCACCCAACGTGTTTCACAGAACTTGAGTAGACGGGTTTGCTTCGCACCAGGGTCTGCAGCAATTATGTATTTTTTTAACACGCCACCTGCCTTGTTCGAAAGACGAAAGAAGTTCACTATCGTTTTGACAGTCGCGATGCAGTTCCTGATCAACGGAATATCACACGCATGCATGATGGCTAAATTAAGATTGTGATTGGCACAATGAACATAGAGAGCATCCGGGACTGTTTTTCTTACGACCGCAGCGCAACCGTTAAATTCTCCGCTCATAGCTCGAGCCCCATCATAACCTTGAAAAGAAAATTTTTTATCAACTTAGCTGATTTACTCTTATACAAAAAATACTAGACTGACATATTCAGAGCGTGCTTCCCATCGTTAATGTAATCTTATAAAAAATGGACAATCTGCAAGTGTATCAATTTTATTTACTATTTGAATAAAATGGGAAAAACGTTTTGAATGTGGTCGTTTAACACACTCAGTTTTAGAGTGCTATTGCACCTTCTGACTTTACCTTGCCCTTTCATGAAACGCATCTCCAATCCAAACTCTTCCAATGTGATCAGTAGAGTCTTCGCAAGGCCCGCTCCAGTTACGTCTGTCACAGGGACGAAACGAAAGAAATCTTCCCGGATGTTATATATTTTTTCAATTTTTTCGATGTATCGAACGCTAATTGTAAATTGTTCAACTCCACTGACATCCGTGGTTTCATCAGCGGTTACTGAGAAACAACTTGACTCATTGACGCGTTTTATGATGTTTTTCATAATTATTTCTCCTGCCGCTTCAACGATTTCATTTTGGATGCGAAAACTTAGATAAGTAGCGTTGGCGCTAGCTGTTTTCAGATGCCGCTCCAGAGCAAGA
The DNA here is from genome assembly GCA_949987705.1 of Thereva unica. NCBI lineage: Eukaryota > Metazoa > Arthropoda > Insecta > Diptera > Therevidae > Thereva > Thereva unica. The sequence goes on along the minus strand of OX465281.1, from coordinate 153,059,430 downwards.
TCTCCACTTTCCACAGCGAATCGAAGGAGTACTCTGAAATTGCCATCATTTTCCTCTGGTATCGCCGTTGATAGCAAGCCATGATCTCGATGTCCTCGGAGAGCAAGTCCCTGTCTGCCACAGAGTAAAACAGCACGAATGATGGGAATCAGCTTTTGTCGATTTTCATGCTGTTGTTGTTTGCGACTATGGTCTATTTCGTACATAATGTCATTTTTCTTCTGATCATAAATCCTTTTAAAATTCAGCGCGTCTTCAGAAGCATCCTTGTGATACTTATTGTTTTGATGATCTCTACATTTCTCCAAAGCCTTTTTCCAATCTTTGAGAGCGCATTGAACAAAGGTTTTTGGTTCTTCATGTTTTCCTTTGCCAATATTCTTTTGTACGAATGATACGCAGATTCGTCTTCAATAGCTGAATACGCCAACCAGGGAAACATGCGTAACCAAGCCAGCTGGAATTTTAAATTTCTTGTCCCCGATGCTGGAAATTCGAAAGTTTCGTCTGGTGACCATGCATCAACGAGAAGCTTGTACTTTTCATCGTTGTTTAGTTTTCTTCGACAGAACTTTACAACATCATTGGGTGAACCCTGAAAGAAAATTTGTTTTGATGAAATAGAAATTTCATGTATCAAAGACTTACTTTTGGATCAGCAGAATCTGGTTCCTCATGCCGTACTTTTTTCGATGGTGGAAAGTCGTCAGGTAAATCTTCACGATGTATAGGACCTGGAACTTCAGCTGCGGTTGCGACAATTGTTACACTTTTTGGTTTGAAAAATGATGTTATTGTGATGATTATGCGCCATCTGTTTGACGAGAGGATGAATCAACGATTTTCGGTTGTTGTCTGAATTAAGAATTTATGTACTAAACTAACGAGCGATAAGCGAAGACAACTTCAAGCTGGTCGAAACTTAAGGAAATAAAAAAACACACCACAAGGAACCAGAAAACGAAGGTTCCAGAAAGTAGACAAAGGTGGAGCTGCCTATATAAAAGCGCCTAGAAGCCGCTATCGGGGCAGTTTTGATTACAAAGGCGATACAAGTGTTCCAAAGTGAAAAGTGGTGATTTATAGTGAAATAAAAAGCGATAATTAGAATTGAATAGTGCGAAATATTAAATTTGCTAGTGATTATAGTGAACTCTAAGAATTGTGTTTATTTTTAAATTGTGTTTGGTTTGTAATAAATAAATTATTGTGGATAATTAAAAAGTGTATTCCTTAATTAATCCTACGAATCCGTTAAGCCGGAAAAACGTAACAATTGGTGTCAGAAGTGGGATTAATTAAGAGATAAGTGAAATAAGTGAACTTGAACAATAATTGTGATTGGAATTTAAATTTTGTGCGTGAGAAATAAGGACTTATTAATAAAATGGGTCGAAAGCTAGTGGATTTGCGCACTGTAGAGTTAAAAAAAGAATTAAGTAAACGCTCGTTGTCAACGGTGGGGGCTAAAAGTTCCCTAACCGCCCTGCTTCGAGAAGCTATGGTGAACGAAGGTAAGGATCCTGAAACCTACATGTTTGAAGACGAGGTAGAAGCGGAGCCAGAAGAAACGACAATGAGCATGGCAGAACTTTTTAAAACATTGATGGTGATGAAGGAGGCGCAAGAGCGGTCTTCAGCTGCGCAAGAACGTGCATCAGCAGAGATGAAGGAAGTGCAAGAACGTGCATCGGCAGAGATGAAGGAAGCGACAACCGAGATGAAAGAAGCGCTAGAACGGTCATCAGCAGAGATGAAAGAAGCGACAACAGAGATCAAGGCGGAAGTGTTGGCGTTAAAAGATGAACAGAAATTATTAGCAGTAGCTCATGAACGCTCGTTAGCAGAACTCAAAGAGTCTATGGAAGAACAGAGAAACCAGATGGAGCAGAAATTCGAACTAATGTCACTCTCTGTTAACAAAAAGCTGGAAAATCTCGAATCTTCCATTAAAGCAAATGTAGAGAATGATCTGGAAAAGCTCGAAAATTCCATGAGGGAAAATGATGATAAGTTGAAGATTGAGCTAGAATCGGTCAGAGCCGAGCTAGAAAGGGTAAAGATTCACCACCCAGCGACTTCATCTCACGAAGTCATCGGAGTTAGGAAACTGCAGCCTCCAACTTTCGACGGGCAAAGCCCATGGTCTACTTATAAGCTCCAATTCGAAGCAGCAGCAGCAGGCAATTGCTGGACTGAGGAGGAGAAAGCAACGGCCTTAACGTTGTCACTAAGGGGCACCGCAGCAGAAATATTGCAGTCAATACCAGCAGAACATCGCAACAGCTACGGGTTCTTAGTTCAAGCGCTGGAAATGCGTTACGGTGATCAGCACATGCAAGAGGTTTATCGACTTCAACTTCGCAATCGACTTCAAAAGCCAGGAGAAACTTTACAACAACTATGCGCCGATATCGAGAGGTTAGTGCATCTGGCTTATCCTAGCTTCGGCCAAGACTACATCAACGAAGTAGCAAGAGAGGCTTTCCTTAACTCTTTTGCTGACCGGGATCTACAACAGGCAGCCAGATTGGCCGGAAAGAAGAATACCGCAGAAGTTTTGGCATATGCTCTGGCATACGAGGCAGCGAGGCAAGCATCAAGAAGTGCAGTCCGCCTCAGAGAGATCCACACAACAGAGGATAGTTGCAACAGAATGAATGCAACGGAAGTACGCGGTCGACTCCGATGCTGGAACTGTAGTGAACCGGGTCATTTGCAAAGGAATTGCAGAAAGCGAAGGAGAGCAGAGTCTCCCGAAAATAGGAGTGGCGGAACTTGCTGTGAAAAATGCGGACATCGGCAGAAAAGTGACCAGAGGGAGGCCGAAAACAATGACTCCGTGTCTCCCCGCAGAGAGCAGCAGGGAAACGAATAAAGACTAACTCCATGGGGCAGGAGTTAGTCGGGGAAATCGAAGCCCCCGGTGTCATCATCACCACTATCAAACAACTGCAGCGTAGTGCCAACAGCCTGGTCATCGATGGAAAGATTGGAGCGGAAAAATGCACAATAACTGTAGACACTGATGCTTCAAAATCTGTTATCCGGGCTGACATGGTCGGCAATAAATGGCTGAAAGACGCACTCCAATACAGACTGAAAACTGCAACAGGAGAGCCTGTACGATTACACGGAGAAATTATGTTGGATGTGGTTCTTGCTGACATTAGATTTTCACATTCGTTCCTGGTAGCTGATATAACAGACGAGTGTATTCTCGGTCTGGACTTTATGAAAACACATAAAATTCTACTGGACATTGGAGAAGAAATACTGAGATGTGACAACAAGGAGATTCCAATGGCCACAGGATCCACTTGTTATTCGCAGCTTAAAGTCGTCGCTCGTGAAGATACCGTGCTTCCTCCGTGCGCTGAGAAATTGGTACGAGCGATAGTCGATGGTGATCCCGGGAGCTACCGATTTTACCTTATAGAACCAGAAAGAACGAAACAAAGCAAAAATATAGTAATTGGAAAATGTCTGGTGAGCATCGATGACAAAAGGGAGGTGTTCATGAGAGTGCTAAATACAAACGAGCGCGAAATACGATTGAAGAAGGATACGGTTTTGGGGAAAGGAGAACCGGCAGAACAGATTACATTAGTGGAGTGCGCTCACACGGAACCGGTGGCAAAACCAAAGCCAAAGGCCACGAAATTGGTAAACACAGTGCTCTCAAGTAGTTGTCTTGAACAAAACCAGTATCTCCAGGCAAGAACATTAGTGGAGGATTTTAGTGATATCTTCGCCATGAGAGATGATGATTTTGGAAAAACGAACATCGTCCAACATAGGATCGACACCAGAGATGCCCAGCCAATCAAGCAACCGCCGAGAAGACTACCACTAGCCAAGCGGGAAGAAGCAGCCAATATGATTGAGGACATGAGAAGACAAGGCCTTATAGAGGAGTCGAAAAGCCCTTGGATGTCTCCCGTGGTTCTAGTCAGAAAAAAAGATGGCAGCACAAGGTTTTGCCTGGATTATCGACGGTTAAATGACATCACTAAAAAGGATAGCTACCCATTACCTCGTATCGATGACACTCTGGATACTCTCTCTGGAGCTCAATGGTTTTCTACCCTGGACCTTAAGAGCGGCTATTGGCAAGTCGAAATTCACCCCGAGGACCGCGAAAAGACAGCCTTCTCTGTAGGACACGGCTTGTGGCAGTTTACAGTTATGCCGTTTGGACTGTGTAATGCTCCAGCAACATTCGAACGACTGATGGAATGCGTTTTGCGAGGACTGACATGGAAGACTTGTCTGGTTTATTTGGACGATATCATCGTCGTTGGAAAAAGTTTCGAGGAACATCTGGGCAATTTACGAGAGGTTTTCCAAAAGTTGAGAACTGCCCAACTGAAACTCAGCCCTAAAAAGTGCGTGCTGTTCAGTGACCAAGTCAACTATCTCGGACATGTGGTTTCATCCAATGGAGTTCAAACAGATCCGGAGAAAATAGCAGCAGTTAAGAATTGGCCCACACCGAAGGATAAACATGAACTTCGAAGCTTCTTGGGACTTGCCACCTATTATAGACGTTTTGTCAGGAACTTTGCCGACATAGCTAAGGAATTACATAAACTGACAGAAAAAGGAAGACCATTTATCTGGACAGAAAAATGCGAGGAAAGTTTCAAGACACTAAAGCAAGGACTTTGCCAAGCACCAATACTTACATATCCGAAGCCAGGGGAAAAATTCATATTGGACACAGATGCGAGTAATGTCGGAATTGGTGCAGTGCTATCACAAAACTTCGAAGGGCAGGAAAAGGTCATAGCTTACTACAGTAGAGCGCTGTCAAAATCGGAGCGGAATTACTGCGTCACAAGGAGAGAACTGTTGGCGATCGTGGACTCAACTAAGCACTTCCACAAGTATCTCTATGGGGAAAACTTCATCCTTCGAACGGATCATGCAGCATTAAAGTGGCTGATGCAATTTAAAAATCCTGAAGGACAAGTGGCAAGATGAATCGAGAGACTTCAGTCCTACGACTTTAATATAGGCCACAGAAAAGGAGGAAACCATGGAAATGCAGATGCACTCTCTCGGCGACCATGAGTAAAAGATTGCAAACATTGTGGGCGTATTGAGGAAAAGTGTCAAAGGACGACCGTTGAGCCAACGACAGGATGGGACGACCAGGGACTCCGAGACGCCCAACGCGACGACCCAGATATTTCTTCGATTCTGGCATGGAAGGAATACGAGGAGAAGCCTGAATGGAAGGATATTGCAGAGAGAAGCGAAACCCTGAAGAGCTATTGGGCCCAATGGGATTCATTGCACATCGAGCGAGGAGTGTTAAAGCGCAAATGGGAAACCGCTGACGGTACCTCTCACCGAATGCAGGTGTTAGTCCCTCGCAGTAGAATAAGAGATATTCTCGAGGAGTGTCATAATGGCGCATCAGGAGGACATCTGGGAGTCAATAAAACTTTGGCAAAAATAAGAGATAGATTCTATTGGCTTCACATGCGGGAAGATGTTACAGACTGGTGCCGTAAATGCACAATTTGTGCCAGCAGCAAAGGCCCTCGAGTAAAAACAAAAGGAGAAATGCAGCAATACAACGTGGGAGCCCCATTTGAAAGAATTGCAATCGATGTGGCGGGACCTTTTCCAGCATCAGACCGAGGGAATCGTTACATTTTGGTGGTTATGCTTATGGACTACTTCAGTAAGTGGCCCGAAGCATATGCCATTCCAAATCAGGAAGCAATCACTGTTGCAGAGGAATTAGTGATTAATTGGATCTGCAGATTTGGTGTTCCTCATGAGCTTCATTCTGACCAAGGGAGAAATTTCGAATCTCAAGTTTTTCAAGAAGTATGTAAGATACTCGGAATGAAGAAGACCAGGACGACGCCCCTTCATCCCCAATCCGATGGAATGGTAAAACGATTCAACAGGACAATGCTAGAGCACTTAAGGAAAGTCGTTAGCGAGCACCAGCGCGACTGGGACAGTTATATCCCTATTTTTCTAATGGCATATCGGACAGCAGTTCACGAATCTACTGGCGGTTATACAGGTGAACTTCGTGATAGACTTGCAGATATCCATCAGCTCGCAAGGAGGAATCTCAAGATAGCCAGTGACAGGATGAAAACAAGGTACGACTTCCGAGCAAACTGTAGCGGATTCCAGGAAGGTGACCTCGTTTGGCTATTCAACCCTCGAAGACGGAAAGGCAAGTCTCCGAAACTTCAGCGTCAGTGGGAGGGGCCCTATAAAATGCTAACACGGATCAACGATGTGGTCTACAGGATTCAACAAGGACCCAAAGCAAAGAAGAAGATTGTGCACATAGACAGGCTGTGCCCATATCATCAGCCGGATCCAGGATGGACAACTGTTCGGGACGAACAGTCCTAAGAAGGGGGCAATGTGATGATTATGCGCCATCTGTTTGTCGAGAGGATGAATCAACGATTTTCGGTTGTTGTCTGAATTAAGAATTTATGTACTAAACTAACGAGCGATAAGCGAAGACAACTTCAAGCTGGTCGAAACTTAAGGAAATAAAAGAACACACCACAAGGAACCAGAAAACGAAGGTTCCAGAAAGTAGGCAAAGGTGGAGCTGCCTATATAAAAGCGCCTAGCAGCCGCTATCGGGGCAGTTTTGATTACAAAGGCGATACAAGTGTTCCAAAGTGAAAAGTGGTGATTTATAGTGAAATAAAAAGCGATAATTAGAATTGAATAGTGCGAAATATTAAATTTGCTAGTGATTATAGTGAACTCTAAGAATTGTGTTTATTTTTAAATTGTGTTTGGTTTGTAATAAATAAATTATTGTGGATAATTAAAAAGTGTATTCCTTAATTAATCCTACGAATCCGTTAAGCCGTTAAAACGTAACATTATTTTTCTTGAACTCATTTTTGCCGTACACTGACTTTAGCATGAGAAAACGCTGAGTGATCTGATATGCGAGAACTTAAGACAAATGTGGCAAAAAACTGAGAGAACTGAATCTATGGGCGCATCCAGCGCACTCAGCGGAAAAGCCGCTTAGCTGAACAGCACACCGCTGAGCTACTTAGAATAAAATTTGAGAAATTTGCCAGCCGCTGAGCTAAGCTGCTTAGTTCAGCTAACCATCCAATGAGCTCAGCGCTTAGCTACTGCTCAGCTGCTACGGGTGATAGGAAAAACATTTTTCTCTCCCGCCCTGCGCATGCGCTCGAGCTGTTGAGTTCAAATTTCGTCTGGAAATTTTTTCTCAAGGATCGGTATGGAGTGCCCAGCCTTTGATGCTGTACGATGTTATAAATGTTGCAGAAGCTAAAATTTGCGGCATTTTGAAATATCCACCTTTTCACCGTAAACAGCTAGTTCTTTATTTTGAAGCTAATGCCTATGAATTCGATTTTCTAATTTCCCTAAAATTTCGGGGGGGGGGGGGGTTTGAACCCCCAAACCCCCCCCCCCCTTGCGTTCGCCACTGGTTTAGGGTCATTTGGTTCATAAGCTCCAGTTTTGGATTTTCTGTTTCCGGAGTGCTTGCGTATTTTCCCGGGGTTCGCTGGTGCTATGCGCGGTCGCAATTAAAAAGAAAACTATAATACCACACTAAAAAACTTCCTTACTGACCTCTTTCTAGCTTTTTATCTGAAAAATCATGAAAAGTTAAAGGCACAACCCCAATGAGTTTCTAGGATATTTGCGATCTAAAGTTTGAGTACGTAAACAGCTGAAACTGTGCGCCATTATATTTCTAGTCATATCTCCTGTATTTTTCGTCCGATTCGGCTAAAGTTAGGCTTTATATTTTCGTAACAAAATTATCTTTCACCCTCAATGATTGAAATATGTTAATAAATTTTTGGTATCACGTAATACAACAAATAAACATGTGTAAGTTTCCAAAATGCTTAAAAAGTTCACTTTTTTTCGAATTTCAGCGCCTCACACTCAAAAAGTACTACTCCAATTGACACAAACAATACATCTTCGTAATGGGAAAAGAGGAACCTTTCGTTTAGTAGCAATTTTATATTGGTTAGATGTATTGTTCTAGAGATTTTTGGCCATATCTGGGAAGAAAGCCGAAAAACTAGTTTTTTGCTAATATCTCGAAAATGGTTCTTTGGAAAAATAAATGAGTGTCATTTTCGTTTTCAGCGACCTCATTAGTCTAAAAAACACTTTTTCTACGGGGTACATTTTTGGTTATAATTGACGTTGCAGAGGTTTTTTGTTCTTTCTCTTCGGATTTCAGTCCCAGTTAATGGCCAATTTCGAGAATTGTAGCTTGAACAAAAGTTAATTAATTGCTATTCGAGCGTACTTATTAATTTACAAAATTGTTACACTGATTTGCATCTGTCGATCTTTCAGTTTCGTTATGCCAATATTTATATTTGAATTTTAATTATATGAAGGAAGAATTGTGTTTAAAACGGTACAAATGAAGTGTTTCCGGTAGGTGACATTGTAGAGCCTTAACATAAGCTAATTAATTGCAATTCGAGAGTGCTTATTAATTTACAGAATTTTTAAACTGATTTGCATCTGTCGACCATTTAGTTTCGTTGTGCATATATTTATATTTGAATTTGAATTATATGAAGGAAGAATTGCATTTGAAAAGATACAACGGAAATACTTCCTATAGGTGATATTGTAGAAGTTTTTTTTTTTCTTTTCTCTTCGGATTTCAGTCCCAATTTGTGACCAATTTTGAGAATTGCAGCTTTAACATAAGCTAATTAATTTCTGTTTAAGACGTACCTATTAATGTACATAATTATTAAACGGGTTTTGCATCTGCCGACCTTGCAGTCGCTCCTTGTATACATATACTCATACTTTTTTTAAAATATAATCACTAATAATATACGAAATTTAAATAATAATACCAATTGAAATAGACCTGCGATTAATCTATGAATTATAACAGTTAATAGTAATTGAAACCTAACCGCTAACAACAAGAAATATAACCACAATAAGTTATGACATTTATAATATAAATTTATGTTTTTCCGAATGATGATATGATAACAAAGTACATGCTGTTACCTTTCTGACAGAAAAACTAAACAAATAAGAATAATCAAGATTTATAAGAATAATAAGATTGATTACCTATAACCCGAAATCATATAGTTGTGTAAAACAATATTCATATTTAATATAATATAATAAAAGTAATTAAACATTTTTAACTATTATTAAACAATAATCTATAAATCTAAATGATAGAAAAACTAAATAAATAAGAATAATCAACATATAATGAATACATATACCTAAAGGTATTTAAACACTTCTAATTATCATTAAGCAATAATCTATGAATTTAAATGATAGAAAAACTAAATGAATATGAATAATCTAGTAGTAACTTAAAAGTAACTAAACATTTTATACTATTATTAATTAATGATCAATAAATTTAAAAGAGGAAACTGAAGTAAATGAATACAAGTAATCCAAAATATAAAACTAATAAGAATGAATGGCTTTATATGTGTTGGGTGGTTACAAAGAATAGAAATTAAAAAGATTAAATGTCTATAGCTCGAGGCTAACGTAGAATTGCATACCGCAAAAGTCATAACTAACAGATACAAGGGGAATACATATCTAAAAGTAAATAACCAATTTTTTTTTTTACTTTTAGAAAATTTTAATAATAAATGAATAAAGAGGAAACGCGGAGAAAATGAGCGGCTAGAGGTTCCTTAAATGGGAGGTGAAGCCCCCAGGTACCACCATGTTCCCCCACTTACGGTAAGCGCTTCTTCTTTGTAAAAACGTAGTTATTTTGGGACCTCCCTTGATTATGGCAGGATGATCAATGACCACCTCACTCCCCTACGTAATAGCCCCCTCTGGTTGGCCCCGATAGGCTTGTATCTCTCCGCCACTGCCGCTTTTCTATAAATTGTTATCAGGCACGAGTTTTATGTTTATAAACTGTCACTTTTCTGCATTCCTGTACCGCGAACCCCACCTTACCCGGCGAGCTAGTTAGCGCATCGCATGTCGTGCCAACGATCGGTGCAGCGGATGCACTTGTTTCGGCAGTACTTTTCGGCGGTCAAGCCTTCCCGGCCACCTCTTTGTCAGCCCCCTTTTCTAAGTTTCCCTTTTTTGTGACGATAGTCGTTCTTCGAGATCTTTTGATTAGTTTTTCTTACTTCGTGCTATGGCACCCTCTATCCCGACAGTTACAGTCGACTTGACTTTGATAATTCTTGTCCCTTTTTTAGCTTGTCCAGTTCCTCTTTAAAATGTTCTTTTAGAGTTATTTGGATTATTGGGGGTAATGCGTTTTCAATTTCTTCAACAGTGAGAGGACCAGTAATTCGTTTGTTACTAGTCTTCATGAAATTGGTTATAAATCGTTTACAATATGCTATGATCCACAGTAGCTTTCTCAATGATGAATAATTTTGCAGCAAAGATTGAATCCTAATTCCGTTGACTTCCAATGTTGCAGTGTTGATTACAGTTTTTCTCTGTTCTAAGTCTGTTTCCTCTATTTCACTTGCTGGATATATAACTTAATCGTTTTTGAGCCACTGTGGACCTTCCCCCAAAACGTGTTTGCCTTTAATTTAGATGCTGATTAAATCTCTGACACTCGGTTGCCGACAAAGGTTTTCCATTTATGTGGGTCCTGGCAAATCCACGATAGTACAATCTTTGAATCCGTCCAGGCGTAATATGGCTCATCTGGAATTTCTAAGCTGTCCATGGTTTCCCGTAATAATTTGGCAAGTAGAGTTCATCATCATCATCTGTAGCACTACAGCCTATAATTGGCCTTGGCTTCCTCCAACATTTCTCTCCATGCCGTTCGGTTCCTGGCTAATGCCTTCCAGTTGCGTACGCCTAACTTTACTAAATCTTCCTCAACGGACTCCATGTATCGCTTTTTTGGTCGACCTGAATTTCGCTTTCCATCAGGAATTCGATTCAACGCTATTTTTGCGGGGTCGATATCGTCAAGCCTTTGTACGTGTGCCACCCATCGCAATCTGCTTAATTTTATACTTTTGACAATGTCGGGTCCCCGGTACAGTTGGTATAATTCGTGATAATATCTCCTTCTCCATTCACCGTTTTCGCAGACACCGCCAAATATTGTACGTAGAATTTTTCTTTCGAAAGTGCCTAGAAGAGTTTTCATCAGCCACTTTCAAAGTCCATGCCTCTGATCCAAACATCAGAACGGGATTGATTAGCGTGGTATATAGTTTACACTTCATTCCTCTAGACAAAATGCGTGATGTAAGATGTTGTCGAAGTCCAAAATAGCATCTGTTAGCAACGTTTATTCTCCTTCTGATCTCCGTTGTCTCACCACTGTCAGCTTGCAATACGGTTCCAAGATACGTAAATTCTTTAACGGTTTGCGTATCTTTTTGAAGTACAAAGATACTTAGTTTTTGCTTCGTTGATGAGCAATCCCATCTTTTTCGCAGCTGCTTCCAGTTTGAAGAAGGTTTCTTTCACACTCGCAAACGATCTACCTAGTAGAGGGACATCATCAGCATACGCCATCGTTTGTGTTGACTTGTTAAAGATGGATCCCGTTGTTTCTACCCCAGCGTCTCTCACCACCTTCTCCAACACTATGTATGTTAAATAGGAGGCATGACAGCGCGTCACCTTGTCTCAGGCCTCTCTGTGATGTGAAACTATCTGAGAGGTCTCGTTCAACTCGTACTCTGCATCGTAATACCTCGATTGTAGCTTTTGTTACTTCGATTAAGTGTTTTGGAAATCGGAAGCACTCCATAGCTTTAAATAACTCCTCATGCTTGACGCTATCATATGCTTGCTTGAAGTCTATAAACAGTACGTGAATATTGATGTTGAACTCCCATGATTTTTCCAAAATTCTTCTTAGAGTGGAAATATGGTTTGTAGTGGACCTACCTGGTCGAAAGCCACATTGATAACTACCTGTTATGCCTTCTGCGATGGGTAGAAGTTTTTTGTATAAAATAGTGGACAGTACTTTATACGCTGAGTTGAGGAGGGTAATACCCCTATAGTTCTCACAAACGAGTTGATCTCCTTTTTTATGCAGGAGGCATATCACACCTTCTGTCCATTCAAGTGGGATCTTTTTCTAACGCCAGATCGATTCTATAAGTTGATGTAATCCATTCCTTAATTCTTGGCCCCCATATTTCCACATCTCAATTGCTATGCTATCTTTTCCTGGGGCTTTATTGTTTTTGAGATTCGTCATAGCTTCTTGTACGTCGTCCATTGTAGGGACATCACTTTCATTAGCAGCACCAGTATCACTATCATTATTGGTTGGTGCGTTTCTACATATTTGTTTGATTCACATCACTTTCACTCTCATTTTCGTCGCCTCTATTCAGTAGCTCATTAAAATACTCCCCCCATTTGCTAAAACCTCTTGTTTTTGGCTCAGGATATTACCGTTTTTGTCCTTACACATCGATACTCTGGGTTTAAACTCTTTACGTTGCTTGTTCACTTTCTCATATAACTTTCTCACTTCGTTATTATTCCCGAGTTCGTTTATCTCTACAAATTGTTCCTCCAGCCACGTCTTCTTTCTTTTTTCTTTTGTGCGTACGTTTTTCTAGTCGTCGTTTTTCCTTATAGGTCGCTACGGAATTTCTAGTTCTATATCTTTGCAGCATATTAGTATATGCTTCATTCTTATCTTTCGTTACTCTAGCGCGAGTTACATACCAACCCACAACCCATTGCATCGACAGTAATTTAATATGTACATCAAAACAGTTTTCATATCTACACTCATCCCAGCATATTTTCCTAATTGTCACGTACAGCATCATGTTTCCCAAACACCCATTTCCTTTCCCAAGCAATATCAGCAAATCTCAAAAAAGCTTTCCCACTTGATTATAATAAATGAAAATAATTAAAGTCAGTCTTCATTTGAACTTAATAAAGATCAGTTAAAACAAAGTGTTATTCTTTTATTTAATATTTTTCTTAAATAAACTATTAGTGGCGCAGTCGGTAGGATTGCTAAAAAGTAATCCTTTTGAAAATCAATAAAAATCAGCGTAATGTAATAACGAATTCGACGGTTTATCGAAGTTCATTTTTACGGTCAACTAACGGCTAATTAGTGACAACAAAAACGCGATTTTCTTTTTCATTAACAAAATTTTAACTAAAAGTGCTGTGTTGTGTGCAGAAATAAGGAGTTACCATCGAGGGATTATCGGTGTTGTCCGGCTCTTCACACTCATCTTTAACAGCAACGAAGGATCAAAAAGGACACAAGAAGTGAAAGGCATCTTGGCGAGTTTCTACTCCTTAGTTCAAAGAACCTACAACTCTACATGATGAAAATAATATTTGGCATCTGGTTTATGTAAGTCAATTTTTGAATATTTTCCTTTATTTTATTATTCCGTGAATGCCCCCTCCTAAAAAATCGAAACGTAGGCGGAGAATTGGGCAAAATAATAGAAGTGCTCATCTTAATTTTAATTTAGATACGGAAAGTGATTATTCAATTAGTGAAGTTGAAGATAATATTTTTGGCAATAATTTACAAGAAGAATTGATTAGTGATTTGTGTAATACTTTCAGTAGTAATATTAATATCGAAAATAAAAATTTAGGAGAAAGTTGTAGTAGCGGTGCAAGTAGTAATTTTCAGGGAAATTTTAGTAGTAGTATAGACCTTAAATTAAATATGGCTACAGAAAACAATATAACTGACGATATCTTTAGTAAATTAAGAGTGCCCGATGCAATAAAAGACTTGCCGAAATTTGACGGGAACCCAAGGCTTCTTTTTGACTTCATAAGTAACGTAGAAGAAATATTATCTCTTATATCTAGTGTGGATGGCACATCCTATGGGCGTATTTTGCTCCGTGCAATTCGCAACAAAATTGTAGGACCAGCAAACGAAGCCTTAAACATGTATGGAACACCACTTACCTGGTCGTCTATCAAAGAAAATCTCGTTGTACATTACTCAGATAAGAGGAACGAAACCTCTTTAATTAGAGACCTTCACGGTCTAAGACAACATAATAGAAGTATCGAAGGTTTTTATAGTGAAATTATTGAAATTTTGGCGGCATTGTCAAATCATATAAAGATCCACGAAATTAATCCAAGTGTTTTAGAAGCAAAAAAGAAATTATATTCTGAAATGTGTCTAAACACATTTTTGACAGGGCTAAAAGAACCTTTTGGTTCTATAATTCGAGCAATGAAGCCTGAATCGCTTGCAGCTGCTTTCGCCTGTTGTATCAAAGAACAGAATATATCTTACGTTAAAACGGACGGTAGCCATAATAGAAGTCAGCCTGCTAATAGATCTTCTCAACCGACGAATATCCCATACGCCATACATAGGAATTTTATACCCCGACAACAGACAAGATTTTTACAGCAACCACAAAACACATTCGCACAACAATTTAATTCACTCAGCCAAAGACCTCATAAATTATTCAATTCATTTACCCAACAACCTTCACATCAATATAACCCATTTAACCAGAGGTATCTCCAACAAACAAATCTATTTAGCCAGCAACAAAGAGGCCCTCAACAATTAGGCACATTTGGACAAAATCAGCAAAACCAAATTCGACAAACACTTCAGAAACCCGTACCAATGGACACAAGTTCAGGTAACACTAATTGAAATGCTGTTACTTCTTTCCAAAGTAGACCACCTCAAAGCAATTTCTTTAGATCAACCGGACCACCCAACTTTCATAGTAAAGAACTATTTAACATAAACGAAGGAGAAAATAACTTCGACCAACCCCAATACGATCCCAATCAGCTACCTACTGATATTGATGATACCACCAATACCGGGAATATTGACGGACAGCGTTTTTATGAACAAGATTCTGAGCAACCTCCAAATTTCGAAATAGATGATCGAAATTTTTCTATAAATGCCTCGACAGACCCATCGGATACTTAGACATCAATAAACATGGGTCTGTCCTTCCATATATTAACATTTCTTCCCCTTTTGGAAGACCACTTAAATTTCTTATTGACACTGGATCTTCATCTTCCTTTATCAACCCTGAATTCATAAATCCGACCGATATCAGAGTATGCAACCCCACAGTTGTTATAACAGTTTTTAATAAACACACCCTAGACAAGCAAATCATTTTACCGAATTTTGCCGAGTTCCAAGAACCAGGAGAAATAAATTTCCTAGTTTTCAGATTCCATGGGTATTTTGATGGCTTATTAGGTCTCGATACGCTCACTTCTCTAGGTGCTAATGTAGATCTAGGTAATAAAATTTTAATTACTAGAAACGCCTTTATACCACTCAACTTTAAGCCAAACGTCATGTCAAATAAATATGCGATCCCAGCCAAATCAAAATTGATCGCCAGATTACCGGTTGACGTCCGAAATGGAGATATTCACATACAAACGACTGAACTCAAACCTGGTTTATTTATTGCAGAGGGAATATCTAAAGCAAAAGATTGGTATAGCCTAATTGAGGTAACCAATTACGGAAATCATGATGAATTTCTACTTTTAGAGCAACCGCTAAAGGTACAGGAATTCTCCCCAAATCAATTCGTAGAACTTAATAACTTCAACATCCAATATGGGGACAACCTTCAGAATTCAGACAAAATTATTTCCGACTCAATCCGTACCTCGCATTTAAACATAGAAGAAAGAAAGATAGTGTTAAAAATTTGTAAAGAGTTCGACGATATATTTTTCAAGGAAGGTCAGAAGTTGACTTTCACCAATCAGATAAAACACCATATTCAGACGACAGATGACATACCCATCCATACAAAGTCGTATAGGTATCCTTATGTACATAAGGAAGAGGTTCGAAGGCAAATCAGCGAAATGCTCGAACAAAGAATAATTAGGCCTAGTTATTCACCTTGGAGCTCTCCTGTTTGGATTGTTCCAAAGAAAAAAGACGTAACAGGTAAACAAAAATGGCGCCTCGTCATTGACTACCGAAAGTTAAATGAAAAAACGGTAAGCGACCGGTATCCATTGCCAAATATTAGTGAAATCCTAGATAAACTGGGAAAGTCTATGTATTTTACGACACTAGATCTTGCCAGCGGATTCCACCAAATTGAGATGGCATCTCAAGATGTATGTAAAACAGCTTTTACAGTAGAAGGAGGCCATTACGAGTACATTCGTATGCCATTTGGGCTTAAAAACGCCCCTTCTACATTCCAAAGAGTTATGGATAACGTACTGAAAGACCTACAAGGGAGAATATGTCTCGTGTATCTCGATGACATTATAATATTCTCTACGTCGCTACAAGAGCATGCCGAGAACTTAAAAAAGGTGTTTCAGCAACTTAGACAGGCAAACTTGAAAGTTAATCTAGATAAGTCCGAATTCCTACATAAGGAAATTGCCTTCCTTGGTCATCTTATAACAACAGAGGGCGTAAGACCAAACCCGGACAAAATTACCGCAATAAAAAACTTTCCAATTCCCCGCACACAAAAAGAAATCAAAGGATTTCTAGGTTTATTAGGGTATTATCGCAAGTTCATTAAGGACTTCGCGAAACTTACCAAACCATTAACGGAATGCCTCAAAAAAGGAAGAACCGTGCAATTAAATCCACGGTATGTTCAAACCTTCGAGACCTGCAAAGATCTCCTCATGAACGACCCTTTACTACAGTACCCCGACTTCTCCAAGGCCTTCGTGCTGACAACCGATGCCAGCAATTTCGCAATTGGTGCTGTATTATCGCAAGGCCCTATCGGCAGCGATAAACCTGTTTGCTATGCAAGTAGAACTTTGACTGATACTGAAGTCAACTACTCTACTATAGAAAAAGAACTCCTAGCAATTGTTTGGGCAACCAAGTATTTTCGGCCATATCTCTTCGGCCACAAGTTCAAAATTGTAACTGATCATAAGCCCCTCACTTGGCTTATGAGCCTTAAAGACCCTAATTCTAAACTCATTAGATGGAGACTGAAGTTGGAAGAATTCGACTACGAAGTAGTCTATAAAAAGGGTAAACAAAACTCAAATGCAGATGCGTTGAGTCGTGTAAGATTGAATCAAGTCGAAAGTCATGAAACCGAACTGAATACCAATGAAATAAGAACCTCCACGTCACAACAAAGTACCAACGGGTCTACCATCCATTCAGCAACCGAAAACTTAGACGATGGTATTGCGATTTCAGAGCGCCCTTTAAACGAGTATAACTTACAATTCATACTTGAAAAATCCGAGAGACGACCACCGACATCTCTTGAAATGCCGTTCAAAAACAAACAAAGACGTACATTTCGTAAGTCATATTTTTCTGAAAAAGATATCATTGACCTCTTCAAGCAATACCTACCACCAAATAAAGTAACCGCCGTTTATACTGACGACGATACATTCAACAACATTCAAACAGTTTATTCTAAATTTTTCTGCAATTCCAAAGTATTTAGACTTGTCCGTTGCACAGAAATATTACCCGACATTCAAGATAACGATGAGCAAGATAAGATAATCAGAGACTACCATACCAAAAGTAACCACAGAGGAATTAACGAAACGTTATCGCATCTAAAACGTAAATATTATTTCCCATTCATCAAAATTAAAATCGCAAAAATTATTAATAACTGCGAAATCTGTCAAACTATGAAGTATGACAGAAATCCTCCTAAATTACAATATCAAATCCCAGAAACCCCTGAAAAACCGCTTGACATAATACATACAGACATATATAGCATCAACCACAAACAAGTACTCACCTTACTAGACAAATTTTCCAAATTCGCCGCCGCCTATACACTACCAGCTCGAAATAGCTTGTCAATCATTAAATGTTTAAAACATTATATTAGCCTACACGGCTTACCGAAGAAACTAGTTTCGGATCAAGGTTCAGAGTTTACTTCAACCATATTTAAGGATTTTTGCTCCCAATATGAGATAACTCACCATATTACTTCATTTCAACAGACGAGCAGTAATGCCCCTGTTGAACGTATGCATTCTACGCTAACGGAAATTTATAGAATTATTTATGATAAGCAGAAGGATATGGATCACGAAGAACTTCTGAATGAGGCAATAATTACATATAATAACGCCATCCATAGTGCTACAAAATATACTCCATACGAGCTTTTCTACGGGAGAACTTATAGATTTAATAATAATATAAAATATAATAATGAACACGAATATTTACAAAGGTTGAATGAATTCCAAGCAAAACTATATCCTAGCATAAAAGCATTATTAGAAGATAGAACACTTAAGAATATCAATAAATTAAACCAAAATAGGGATCAGCCAGATATATTAAATGAAGGTTCAGATATATTCAGGAAAGAATGTAGACGTAACAAGTTAACTCCAAGATTCACTAAGCATAAAGTTAAGCAGAATAGATTAGCGACAGTACTTGTAGGTAAAGATAAAAAATTTCATAAATGTAGAATTAAGAAGAAACTTAAATTTCAGGGTATGCGCAGCTCAAGGACAGAAAATGGAGATCCAGGATCTCAGCAATAGCCAGGGGTTACTTCCCATGCGTTTAGGAAAAGCTAAAGTTATCCGCAGTTATAGTAATCTACTCCATATTATCAGATTAAATAAGTATGAGGAAAATATCAAAAGAATTACTGATTCAATAATAGACTTAAACAACTCAAAAGAACTCACTGACTCTTTGAAAATTACAAAATTAAAACTAGAGGAAATAGAGAACAAATTAAATACTCTAATGCCCAAAAGAAGACTTAAACGAGGGCTTATTGACGGTTTAGGTTCTGTTATAAAAAGTATAACCGGTAACATGGACGCCTACGACGCAACTCGTTTAAATGAGGAAATAGAATCACTTATCACTAATCAATCCATTCTCAAAAATGAAATAAATATACAAACTAAGATAAACAACCAAATGGCTGAAAGATTTGACAAGATATCAACACATATAAATACACAACAAGCAGCTATTGAAAATTACATGCAACAATTCCAAAATCGAATAAATAATAATATTAATTCCAAGGAACTGTTTATTAAACAAGCACAATATCTCAATCAAGTAAATTACAACATCGACCTATTGAGTAATCACTTGACTAATATCGCCGAGGCAGTCATGCTGGCTAGATTGAACATAATTTCCAAGCAAATATTGAGTCCCAATGAATTAACCGAAATTTATTATATTTTCAAAAACCAATCTATAAATATAGAATCGGATGAGCACATTTATGAACTGCTCAATCTGCAAGCCTACTATAATGATTCAAATATAATCTTTAATATTCAAATTCCCATAACAGTAAATGAAGATTACTTCCTTTTTCACCTTATACCCCTACCTATAAACAGAACCAAAAGAATAGTATCCAAACCCTTTGCAATCCTTAGTCCCGAAAATATTCAATACTTTGACGTTGCATGTCCTCAGATAGAAGAAATATTTTATTGTAAATGGTCACAAGACCAAAAGAAAGCTAACGAGTCCAGATGCATCGTTAAACTTATCAACAACCTCCCAGCAGAATGTAATTTAGAAGATCAACATGAAACCACCGAAATCATGCAACCAGAACCTGATTATATCCTTCTTATCAATACTCCAGAAACAACAATAATGTCAACTTGCGATCTTAACCAACGAAGGGTTACGGGAACGTTGCTTATATATTTTAAACAATGTCAAGTTCAAATAAATGGAATAACTTATGAAGGACGAAGCAGCGTTTATTGGGACGACATCAGAATTTATCCATCTACATTCAACCAAATAAAGGCTATATCCATCACAGACCAACTTTCGCTTCAAAAACTCAAATCCTATCATTTCCAAAATAGACAAACGATCGATCTGCTACAAACAAGAATGAGTCATACAGTAAACTTCACATACGGAATTTCTTCAACCTTCATCTGCATTACCATCATCATCATCATTTGGTTCTATCTCCAAAGGAAGCAAGGAAACCCGGCTAACGTAACAAACACACAGACAAATTCCAATGGCACCGACCAACCTCCAAGGGTCCAGCTCCTCTGGCCGTCGCTTCACTTAAGGGGGGACGAGTTACATACCAACCCACAACCCATTGCATCGACAGTAATTTAATATGTACATCAAAACAGTTTTCATATCTACACTCATCCCAGCATATTTTCCTAATTGTCACGTACAGCATCATGTTTCCCAAACACCCATTTCCTTTCCCAAGCAATATCAGCAAATCTCAAAAAAGCTTTCCCACTTGATTATAATAAATGAAAATAATTAAAGTCAGTCTTCATTTGAACTTAATAAAGATCAGTTAAAACAAAGTGTTATTCTTTTATTTAATATTTTTCTTAAATAAACTATTAGTCGCGCTCTTCGTCGAACCAGTCTTGACGTCTTGCTCGTCTTTCATAGCCTAGCTTGGTTGCAGAGGCTTCCTTTATTATGGTACTTAGTTTTGCCCATTCCTCATCAATATTGGCATCGATACTTGTAGCTTCGTTATTCGATGCACCGAACCTTCTATTTAGCTCTGCTACATATTCTTCCCTAATTTGTTCTTCGTTGAGGGCCGCGGTATTATATTTTCGCTCGCTTTTTTGTACTCTTCCTCCTGTCCTAAAGCACGAAATCCTATCTCTTATCTTAGCACCCACCAGAAAATGGTCTGAGTCCACGTTTGCTCCACGGTACGTTCTAACATCTATTATGCTGGAGCTGTACCTTGTACTAATATGTAAGTATATGGTCTATAGCATTTACCGTCTCCCCATTAGGAGATTTCCAGGTTACTCTATGTATTCTTCTGTGTTCGAATTTCGTGTTAGCCACTATCATGTTAGCTCCAGCAGCGAAGTTCACCAGTCTACGACCATTATCATTGCACTCAGGATGTATACTGTGCTTTCCAATGGTTGGGTAATAGATTCGTTCCTGCCCTACTTTTGCGTAAGCGTCTCCTATAATTACTTTTACATCATACCTGGGACATTTTCTGAAATTTCTCTCAAGGTTTTCATAGAAGGCCTCCTTTTCTTCATCAGACTTATCTTCGGTTGGAGCATGTATATTAATGAGGGAGTAATTGTGGAATTTGCCTTTAATTCGAATTTTGCACATACTTTCGCTTATTGCTTCGAATCCTATTACAGCATGTTTTAAGCTTTTTCTAACGATAAATGCCGTACCTAGAGTGTGCTCTTTACCTCTGCAGCTGTAGTATATTGTGTAATTAGTTTTCTCCATTACGCCTTTCCCCAACCATCTAACTTCTTGAATCGCCGTTATATCGGCCTTGTATTTTTTAAGCTGGTCCAATAGTACCTACTCTTAACTTACCAGGTTGGTATAGAGTTCGCACGTTCCATGTAAATATTCCGAAATCATTGTCCTTTTTCCGTTTGCCAGTTCGTCGTTGAGTTATCCGTCCGGTCCGAGGCTCTGCTGTCGGGTTCATAGCAATTGATATTGCCAAGGAGGGTTGCTAGTCCTTCGCTGGTAGGCGGGATTATAGCGACCCACACTCGCTACTACCGTCGTTGGTTGGTTATCCAGTGGGCACCACGTGGAGGTGACGGTTCGATTTTACCCACTGGCAAGTAGAGTTGCTCCACACAATTCTAGACGTGGTAGGGGTAATTTTGATTTTAGGGGAGCAACCTTTGTTTTAGCCGTTAGCAACGATACTGTTGTTTTTGAAGTGTTAACTTCTTTAGGCGCGTTTGGCACTTTTTCGCTGGGGGTAAAAAAAAGAATTCGCGACACGCGCATTTTGTTGCTACACCCGTTTCTGGACACTTGTTGCAATGTTGGCTACACGCGCACTTTGTTGCTCACTCGTTTCTGGGCACTTGTGCCTATGCAGCTGGCTAGAGCATGGAAACTTTTGGTTGAGCTCCACTTACAAACAGCAGCGTATTATTATATGTGTGCGAGCAAAATATCCCGGGCTTGGTGAGAGGGATTGGGTTTGAATGTTGCAATGCAGAAGCTGCTCTCAGCATTCGTTTTATATTCTCGCGCCGCTCTCAAAATTCATGTCATATTCTCGCACGCCATCGCTGCTGTCTGTTACTGGACCTCGACTAAAAGTGCCCCAGATATGTAAGTAAAATTTGGTCGAGCTAGAGCAACAGACAGCAGCGAATGTGTGGAGAGGATGAAATGAATGCTAAGAGCGGCGTCTGCATTGCGAAAATATGAAATGAATGGGTGCGAGAATATTCCATGGATTTTGAGAGCGGGTCTGCATTGCGAGTCGACCAAATTTTACTTACATATCTGGGGCACTTTTAGTCGAGGTCCAGTAACAGCCAGCAGCGATGGCGTGCGAGAATATGACATGAATTTTGAGAGCGGCGCGAGAATATAAAACGAATGCTGAGAGCAGCTTCTGCATTGCAACATTCAAACCCAATCCCTCTCACCAAGCCCGGGATATTTTGCCTCGCACACATATAATAATACGCTGCTGTTTGTAAGTGGAGCTCAACCACTGACATATAATAATGGACTGCTCATCATCAATTATTCCCATACAAACCGATGGCACCGAAAAGGTATAGTCGCTCGCTCATCCATAAGCCCCCAAATTGACAGAAGCACTCAGAAATAAAATCAGGTTAAATCAATTAGAAAAAAATAGACGGGTATAGTGATGTTTATATCTTTTGCGTTAAATCAATTAGAAAAAAATAGACGG
This sequence comes from Thereva unica, assembly GCA_949987705.1. Classification (NCBI taxonomy): domain Eukaryota; kingdom Metazoa; phylum Arthropoda; class Insecta; order Diptera; family Therevidae; genus Thereva; species Thereva unica. Next base: position 153,036,715 of record OX465281.1, on the reverse strand, counting down.
GTATAGTGATGTTTATATCTTTTGCTCTTTTCCCCATAAGCCCCCGGATTTTGACATACAGAATGTCAGTTGCTAAAACAGAAGCAGTCCATTCTATATGTCAGTGAGCTCAACCAAAAGTTTCCATGCTCTAGCCAAAGTCTAGAAATTAACAAGTCTTTCATCTTCATATGGTTAATGAGTGAAAGGCGAACAGCTGCATGCACAAGTTTTTCACATGACGATGTCAGGCTATCAGAGAGAGAATGCAACATTTTTATACGCGCTGGAATACAACCATAAGTCGGAAAATTTTATGAGTTCCTATAGGGATAATGTTGATGTGTTTGTGCATATTTGCTCGTTTGTTTTGATGATTTCAATTTTGACAGCTGATTCAATTATCTTTCCTTTTCTGTTCTGCATACTTTACCGTAAAGACAGAATCTGGCTTTGTCTCGCTGAATTCACGAAGTATGCGTTGAGTTTTGCTCAGCAGTGATGTTCATATATGCACGCACACAATCAACGGTCGGAAATTTTTGTATGAAGATGAAAGACTTGTTATTACTAGACTTTGGCTCTAGCCAGCTGCATAGGCACAAGTGCCCAGAAACGGGTTCGAAGCAAAAATGCGCGTGACCATCGCTGCTGTCTGTTGCTGGACCTCGACTAAGGCTGCGGTTACGCTGGCTGAAAGTTGGTGATAGTCCAGCTGGTGCCAGCTGTTACAATTCAAGCTTTCATTGTTTAGTGGTTATGCTGCAAGACAGTTTATGATAGTTATGTACACGGCATCGATTAGCTCAGATCGTATCGTTTTTTGGTATAAACTATTTTTCAGTGCTTTATTAACTACAATTTTTCATGATGGACGAATCATTTGAAGATATGTTATTTTTAACAGAAAGTAGTTATCTTAAATTTCTACTACAACGTCCACCTCCGCCGATGGCACCTCATCATCCAACAATTTCCTATTCCTCACTTCGTTTATTAATTTTTCAGAATCCATTTTCCCAATTTTAATCTCAACTGGTGCCAGCTAACTAAACAAATTTGATTAGCTATCTCGCTGTCATGAACTTTCATGAATGTGTGGAAGCTTGCAAGTTTCAGCCTAACCACTCTGAAGTAGTTCCTTGGGTTTAATTTTCTTGTAACAGCTGGCACCAGCTGGACTATCACCAACTTTCAGCCAGCGTAACCGCAGCCTAAAAGTTGCCATGCTCTAGCCAGCTAAATGGCTGCAATATTTAAATATTTTGCTTGGATTAATCGCTCTCGGCGACATGGAATACGTTTCGGCGTTTCGCCTATTCGACTGCGCGTCTGTATTTTACGTACATATTAGGGATGTTACGAATGTTCGCATTCGCATTCGCTTATGCGAATGATTCGCATCATTTTAAACATTCGCATCGACATTCGCATTCGCATCAAGCAATGCGAATGTTTTACCTGTGAAATTAAAGCTCAATTAAAGGCCTACCTTAAAGAAAAGCGATCCTCTCTGAATGAAAATCCTCTGGACTGGTGGAAAACAAAATTAAAATATGACAAATTAACAGATCTGGCTCGCAAATATCTTAGCGCTCCACCTGCCAGCGTTCCGAGTGAGCAATTGTTCAGTGCAGCTGGCCTTATATATGAGCCCCTTAGGAATCGCCTCATGGGTGAAAAAGCGGCAAAATTGCTTTTTTTGAAATATAATATTCCTCTCTTAAACTTTGATTATTAAATTTTTATTAATACGCTTTTATTAGCTTCACTTGTAACTATGTAATAAAATCTTGTAAGTTAAATTTGACCCACTTCCCGGTTTCCGATTGAGCTGAAATTTTGCACACACGTTTAATTTGGATGACAATGCAATCTGACTATTTTGTAAAAAAAATCAAGATGACGGGTCCAGGATGGCGGACATGGTGGTGACAAGAAAATGGTAGAAGCCTTATAATAGACTAAAAAGTAGAAAATAAAATATATAGTTTAAAAAAACCAAAAAATACGCTTTTAATTTAAAATGAACTAAAAAGTAAAAAATAATTTTTAATGTAAAATTTTTATTGCTCCAGCCAGTATATGGGAACAACCTACGTTTCGAAATGTAAAAAAGCGTGGGGCGCTAACGAAAAAATCCAATGTTAGTAAAATAAGGAAATAGGTAAGGAGCCCCACGCTTTTTTACATTTCGAAACGTAGGTTGTTCCTATATACTGGCTGGAGCAATAAAAATTTTACATTAAAAATTATTTTTTACTTTTTAGTTCATTTTAAATTAAAAGCGTATTTTTTGGTTTTTTTAAACTATATATTTTTTATTTTTTTCATACCCTATTATTATATTATATTTTTTCATACCCTATTATAAGTAATAAAAATAATGACTCAATTTAATTAAAGTTTTTTAATGCTATTCCTAAACATTCGCATTCGCACATTCGCATTCGCACATTCGCATTCGGAATATTCGCATTCGCATTCGCATTCGCGAATATGAAAAATATGACATTCGTAACATCCCTAGTACATATCTGGGGCAGTACCCCAGTAGGGAAAATCGCAAGTATTTACTGTGGGAAATCGACTTCTACTTCTTTAATTAGGGTTTTTTGTAATGACTTATAAGTAATGCAGAGGAGAATGGGTTTGGTGACCAAGCGTTTGATTTCGCGCAAAAAGCGTGTTGAAAAACTTCGTAGCTGCTCGTTTTCTTTGTTAATTATCTCAGTTATCTCAGCCATTAAGGGGGTATTCTAGTGTAGAAGCATGAATTTGAGGTGTTTTTTCAGCTGCTGTAAATAAAAAACTAAAAATATTTTTACTATCCATTTTTTCACAAGATATTTATTCATGTTTAAAGAATACCTAAAAAATAAAAAAAAGTCAAAAAATTAAAAACTGTAAATTTTATAGGTTGTTAAAGTAGGGTGTAAAAAAAAATGGCGCGCCAAGTTTGCCACGATTCCAACCCTTCTGATGATCTGACCAAAATAAAAAAAACATATTATTAATTTAGATGAATGCTGCTATCGTACTAACTAAGAAAAAGTGGCTTTTTTTTTGTTTTTGGCTAAATTCCGGCTGTCCGAAAAAAAAAATTGTTTTTTGGCCTATTTTTTTGACTTTTCGGAATATTTTAAAAATAGTAAAAAACATTATATTGTTATAATAATAGTTCATACGATAAAGACATGTATTGAGAACACTCACTGAAAATTTGAAGTAAATCGGTCAAGTAGAACTTGAGAAATCATGGCAAACTTTTTGAAAAATGTAGTTTCGAGATAAACACGTTTAAAGTTTAGGGTAAAATTACGCCGGTTTTGAACCATAAAATGACATTTTATACTTACGTTCATTTAATCCGCGATTCATGCTCCATACATTGGGCCTTCTTCTACTTCAAAAAAAGCATTTTCCAAACAACAACAAACCCTTTTAAGGACATATTCTTGAAAGGTTGAGCTTTGAAAATATCAAAAAAAATTTTTTTTTTTTTTTTTTTCAAATTTCTACACTAGAATACCCCTACTAAAATGACTATATCTCTGAAAATAATTAAAATTTTAACAAGCCCTTTTAAGGACATATTATTGAGAGGTTAAGCTTTGAAAATATCAAAAAAAAAAGTGATTTTTTCAAATTTCTACACTAGAATACCCCCTTAAGTTTGTGATCTTTAATGTATAAACATATACTTGAACTTGAAATCCGTTGGAGAGTGCAGACGTGTTTTTTCTTGAACTCCTTTACTTGATAATAATGTCTAACAAAGGCAAAAATTCTAAGGAAGATAATTGTAGAAAGTGTAATAAAGTCGTTAGTGCTAAAGATAAAGCGATTCAGTGTGATGGCTTATGCAATATCTGGTACCATATTAAGTGCCAAGGTATAACTGAAGCTGATTATAATCTGCTTCATGGCAAAGATTTTTTATGGATGTGTAGTGAGTGTCGAAAATTCTTCGAACTAATCAGATCTTCTAAACTAGGTGAGTTAATTGACACAATTAACACCAAAATGCTTAAAATACATGATAACAACAAGGCAATAGAGGATGTTAATACCACTATAAAAGAAATCGAAAATAAAATCGCTATGGTGGCGATTCCAACATATGCCGAAACTGTTAAAAACACGGGCAATGACCCCACGAGCACAACAAAATCAGCTGCTCAAGGAATTCTTATACAACCAAACCAAAGTCAAACGGTCGACAAAACAAGGAGTGATATTATTCAAATTCAACCTTCAAAAGTGAGAGCACCGGTAAAACTAATAAAAAATCTTAGAAACGGCAAAATTTTAGTTAAATCCGATAGTGACGACAACAACAATAAATTAAAGGTCCTACTCGAAAAGAAAATCGGTGACAATTACAAGATCACTTTTACAAAAAAAAGAACTCCAATCTTGGTTGTCAATAATTTGAATAGAAACTTCACCACTGAAGAGCTAAAAGAAGAGTTAATAGCCCTCAACCATCACATAACTGACGATGACCAAGTCAAAGTCACGTATAGCAAAATTAACCACAAATCTAAACTGTTCAGTGTATACTTTGAAGTAAATGCATCTGCCTACAACAAATTATGCAACCGATATATCAACATTGATTGGGGAACACATTATATTAAGGAACACTACGGAATTAGGAGATGTTTGAAATGCCATGATTTATCTCACTTGTTAAAAGACTGTCCATCTGCGCATGACATATGCGGCAAGTGCGGTGACTCCCATAAAATAAGCGATTGCAATAGCAATGTAAACAAATGTTTTTGGTGTCACAAAGGAAAGAATCCCGCTTTATCACTCACACACAGCACTAATTCGACAGAGTGCCCCCATTATAAAAATAGAATTAATATTACTGTTAATCGTACCGACTACAACATTAAGCACATCTAGATCAACTTTTGCTTTATATTCACTAATATCATAACTCATTATGAAACTAAAAATTTTCTTTTTAAATATCCGAAGTATTCGCAATAAGTTCGATGACCTACTAATATCCCTAAAAAGACTCGGCAATCTTGATATTGTAATACTGAATGAGACATGGCTGTATGATAACGAAACTGAATTCTACAACATTGAAGGGTTCACGTCTGTCTTTAACTGCAGGAATGGTAGTAGAGGTGGCGGTACTGCAATCTTTATTAAAAATAATATCAAATTCAAACTGCTGATGCAATGCTCGGATTTTAACACCATTATAATAGAAATAATTCGGAAGCCAAGAGCAAGTATAAAGGTTATTACTCTATATCGTCCGCCCAATGTAGATAATATGTCGTTTTTTGATTTCTTTTCCAACTTGACCGATGAGCATAGAAATGCCGTGATTGTAGGAGATATGAACTACAACCTACTCAAGGAATGCACGGTAAATAATGTTTATAAAGACATTATTTCACAAGCCGGTTATAGAATTATCAACTCACTTACGCTTGAAGACTTCACACGTATTGGCCTTAACACCAACACTCCGTCTATTATCGATCATGCAATTACTGATCTGTGTAATGATTTCAACGTTGATATCTCACTCTATGACAATGATATATCCGATCATCGTGAGATGTTGTTGTTTCTAGAAGGAACTGGTAAACAGCGAAGGAGGATGTTAAATAAATGTAGGGGTTTCGTGAAAACCATCTTGTTTCGATCAAAAATTATCGAATTGTTAGACTCCCGTTCGTCTGTTAATCTTGATTCTCTTTGTCAAATAATTAAATATGCAAAATCCTCTGCCACAAAATACAAAAAATATAGATCAAGGGAAAATAATGACTGGATAAATGATGAAATTATTATGCAAGTTAAAGAGAAAACGGCCTTGTATAAATTAATGAAGAGAAATCAAAGTGATCTGAATCTGGTTAATGCATACAAAAAGAAGAAAAATTACGTGAATAAAATTGTGAAGATTGCAAAAAATGCCTACACTCAAAAAATGCTCTCTAGTGCGGATAATACCAAAAAACTTTGGTCGGTAATTAACAAGAATATTTTAAATAAGAACAAGAAAGACGATAACGATGTAGATGAACTTATGGTAAATAATAAGATATATACAAACAATCACGACATTGCTAATTCTTTTAATACGCATTTCTGCAATATTGGAGAGAATCAAACAAAGAATCTACCCAACATAATTTGTCCTCAATTAATGTTTAATGACAAAACCATATTTCTGAGACCTGTAGATCAAAATGAAATTAAGCATATCGTTATGTGTATGAATTCTAACTCATCACCTGGCCCTGACGGAATAACTCTGAGAGATATTATAAGCGTACTGGATATTATTATAGAATCGTTGACTGATGGAATTAACAACATGCTGTCCACTGGAGCTTTTCCTGATTTTCTCAAGCAGTCCTTTATTATACCAATTCATAAGGACGGAGACAAGAACAATATTAATAACTATAGGCCAATCACACTCACCAATACCATCGCTAAGATATGTGAGAAAGTGATTGATAATCAAATACGCCACTTTATTTCCACAACGTGTAATTTTGATGTTAACCAATACGGTTTCCAAAGTTCTTCCTCTACTGAGACTGCTGCGATCGAGGCAATTGGTATTATTAACCAAAATCTTGACAAGAAGTTACACACATCTGCCATTTTTATTGATATCAGTAAAGCTTTTGACACGGTGAATCATGATATACTTCTTAATAAAATTGATCAGTTAGGGATAAGAGGCAACGCATACACCCTTATTAAATCTTTTATTGAAAATAGAGAGACTTCCACCAAGGTCAACTCGACATTAAGCATCAAAATGTCAAGTAAGTCAGGTGTTCCACAGGGCTCCATTCTTGGCCCAACTTTATTTTTATTATATGTTACCGACATCAACAAAATCAATTTAAATGGAAATTATTGCATTTATGCTGATGATATAGTCTTGATTCAGGTTGCCAAGACTCAAAGCCAATTACAGAGTCTAATTAATGATGACCTAGCTATCCTCTCAAGGTGGGCTATAGCTAATAAATTCAAAGTCAACAAGTGCAAGACTAGTTATATAGTCTTTAGGCAAAAAAACGTTCCCCCCATTAATATCTCCGTGGAAATGGAGGGTGAAATAATAGCACCTGTAAAAGCAGTTAAATACCTTGGACTTGTCATTGATGAAAATTTGAATTTTTCGTTTCATCTAAATCAGTTGGTGCGGAAAATTTCACCATTAATAGGAGTTCTTAGGCGTGCCCCAAACTTGCCTGCCAGCATTGGGAACGCTTTATATAACACCCACATTTTATCAAATATAAGATACGGTATTAATATATGGTCCCAATGTGGTACGACATCCCAAGCCAGAATTAGAACACTCATGTCTAAAGCTATCAAAGCCATCTGGAAGTTGCCTGCACTTACTCCAACAATAGAGGTTTATAATCTCACGAATCAATTGACCCTTGAGAAGATAATAGCTCTTGAGGAAGTCAAACTCATATACAAAATCAGGAATAAACTGACAAAAACAAAGGTCCAATTCAGGAGTAATGGGGACAATCACAATTACCAAACCAGAAATAGGCATAGAATATTACAGGGAGCTGCCAGAACCAACAGACTCTACAAGGATACTATAGCGAAAGCTGTCAGGACCTTCAACTCTATCCCAGAGGACATAAAGAACCAACGTACGCTCCCTTTATTTATAAAAGCCTTTAAAAAATTAACTCAAGATAACTAATATCAAACTTGTACTCTCTAAAGAATATTAATTTGATTAAAATTTTACCATTGTACCAGTTATTATAGCTAACGTATTGCAATTAGTATCTTTAGGCTAACAATGCTTATACCAGCGAAAGCTGTCTGTGTTGTTTAGCATTTGTTATTTTATTTTTGTTATTTCTTTTATCTAAATTTTACACTAATTCTGTTTTTATCATTGTAAAATCCTTCTGTGAATTCTATTGAAATAAATAAATAAATATTTGAATTTATGTTTATGATATAAATATAAATCGCTTAATTTTACTTATTTTACTGGTTCTGAAAAAATTCAAATTGAATCCAGTAGATTCCCATAAAAATTAAGATCCGTGACTTTGGCTGAATATAATATGACTTTTTTGCATATTTGCACAATGTTTAAAATAGCAAAAATTTCTGTTTCGTGACTATTGCATCAACCCGACGATATGTACTGTGTACTATGTACTACATATTTCCTATGAACTATGTACTATGTATTTATTACTATATACACCTAATCCTGTTTTTACATGGTACATACGTTCCAGAGAATATCGTGTAAAAAAAATCGTGTAAAAAAAGTTCCCATATGGGGAAATCGGAATAGATTGGTTCAACAACCTCAAAAGGCCTATAAAAATTAATAATTCAGTAAAACAAATACAAAATTTCTTCTTCAGTTCATTTTATTTCACATATTAAAAAATAAAAACAATTTAAAAATAAAAAAAAACTATTATCTTCAATTAACATAACAAATGGTATAGTAATATAAAACCTGGTATCATTTTGATTTTAGGGTTTTTAAGAAATAAAAAAACAATTTACAACAACAACAATTTACAACAATTTACATAATTTAAAGAATATAAAAAAATGGTATAGGAACATAAAAAGTGGAACACAAAGGATATTGTTTTATTAAGGGGATGAAATGACGACGACCTCCACGTATGCGTGACGGCTCCATCACGCTGGTTCATCCTGGGCAATGCGTTCTCGACCGAACGTAGCCGACAGTCGTCCTCCCTACCTTACGTTCCTCTCCTTGTTATCAATCCCTGCTACCCATCCCCAAGCCACAATCCCCTGGGTCGGATCAAGGTGTAATGCGAACCGTGCCGATGATCAGCTAGGCTGTGGACCCAGATTAAAAAATAGCTCAGTCGTTTACGGTGTGCTCCGGACACCTGGCGACCTCCGGTTCTAATTAGCCTTACCCGGGTACTGCGGATCTCTGCCCGGGTGGACCTCGTTTCTCCGCTACTCGTGGGAGTAATTATGGAAAAATCCAAAAAAACAACAAAACCGGGGACCGGTTCCCTTAAACAAAAACCGGAAGGGACCACAAATCCCGTTAATAGCAAGGCTACGGCACCCCCGAGCCAACCCAAACCTAGCGGAAGTGGAGTCACAAGCTCCACCCCTCTAAAAAAGACCCCAGAAGCGACCACTAGCAAACTTGCTCCTCCTTGCGACTACGTCGATGCCCAGCGTACACCTGCGGGCACGGCCGCTGCGGGGGGATCAGGGGAGCGAATGGTCTGCGGAAGGGTCAAAGACCTAAAAAGACCAGACCCGGCAAAATCAGGTCCTAAAGAAGGGACCACAAATCCCGCAAATAACATGGCTACGGCACCCCCGAGCCAACCCAAACCTAGTGGAAGTGGAGTCACAAGCTCCACCCCTCTAAAAAAGGCCCCAGAAGTGACCACTAGCAAACCTGCTCCTCCTTGCGGCTACGTCGCTGCCCAGCGCACACCTGCGGGCACGGCCGCTGCGGGAGGATCAGGGGAGCGGTTAGTCTGCGCAAGGGCCAAAGACCTGAGAAGACCGGACCCGGCAAAAGCAGGTCCTCGTCACATCCGCATAGCCCGCAACATCCTTCGTCGCTTGGCCACCAACCCGATCAGGGAAGACCAAGTGTCCAAGGAGGACTTCACCAAAGTCCTAAATGACATTGCTTGGGCTAAACAAGTTATACCAGACTTTACATTGGATTCTAGAGGTGCACCAGCCTCTAAACGCCAACGATCTGTGGAGGAACCAAGTACCCACAGTCCAATTCCGAAAAGGTCCAAGACGCATGGCACCAAAGCGATATCCTTCGCAGAAATAGCGAAGGATCGCAAAATAATCGGCGTCCTGGACGAAAGTAACGAGAATGGCAAGATCCCCAAACACCAATGGCGGTGGGTTCAAGTTGCCCTCGCCAAGGTGGCTATGGAGGTCCTGAAAGACAACCCTGGACCTCCCCCCTTATGCTTTGATGCCGGTTGGTATCAAGGCAATATAAAACTTACGGCCTGCGATAATACCAGATCTGCAGAGCTTTATAAAGCTGCGGTAGCTAGAGTTGGGGAAGTTTACCCAGGCGCCCGACTCAAGGCAGTCAATGCCGCGGACATACCATCTCGTCCGAGAGCCAGAGCATGGTTTCCAGTGGCTCCATCGGAGCCTGAGGAAATCATCGCTATGCTGAAGGCCTTCAACCCTCACATCTCCACTGATAACTGGAAAGTTATCAAAACGGAGCAGACTAACAGAGCCACAATGCATGTAATTCTGCTCCTAAATGAAAAATGCCTGAACCAGCTGGCAAAAGAAAACTACGCCGTGAACTACGGCTTCCAACAGATCGCACTCAAGGTCTACAAAACCGACATAGAAGCCGTAGTTAACCAAGCGGCCTGCACCAAGACCACTGACGAAGAACCAGAAAACGTGGAAACCGATGGCGAAGGCGCAGCTCAGAGCGATGGCGATGCATCGACAGACTCCGAGCTGGGCAGAGCCGTCGGTAACCTCTTCACGGAGCTACAACTCCTTAGTTCAGACTTCGACGAAGACAATTCCAGCGACGATGAAGCGGATGTGACTGTCGTCGAAACAAAACACCCTGAAAATGGTGCAGGTGATACAGATAAACCTGCACCATTGTAAAGCAGCATCCGCTTCGCTTCTGCTTCACCTGGCATCAGGCGAAGTCGATGTTGCTCTAGTCCAAGAGCCATGGATCTCTGGTGACAGGATCTGTGGCTTAAGGACACCTAAATTTAATCTCTTTTATACCAAAGGTAAGGGAAAACCCAGAACTTGTATTCTGATCAAAAATAACATAAGCACCTTTCTTCTCCCTCAATTCAGCAACGGGGACCTTACTGTGGTCGACCTAGAGTTGAAACAGAAGAAAATCAGAATGGCCTCTTTCTACCTAGCCCACAATGATGAGGGCCCTCTACCCCCTATGGCCTTTCAAGACCTGGTAAGATTCACCCATCCTACCATGGTTCTGGTTATGGGGGGAGATGCAAATGCGCACCATACACAATGGGGCAGCACGGACACCAATGATAGAGGGGAAGTTATTTTTAACTACCTACTGAGCACCAACCTTGCTATTTGTAACAAAGGTAATGACCCCACCTTTATTACCAAGAACAGAGAGGAAGTTCTGGACATCACCCTTGTCTCGGACTGCCACTCCGACCGAATAGTGGTCTGGAAGGTTTTGAAGGAACACTCCTTTTCAGATCATAGATTTATAGAGTTCCAACTGCAGGACTCGAGCCCAGCCACCCCTTCCAAAATAAAAAACCTCCAAAGGACAAATTGGGGCTACTATACTAGGCTTATCGCAAAAAACCTTGCTCCCAAGCCTCCCTTTATTCCCAAAAACCGGGAACAACTCGACAGCATTGTGGACATTTTCACGAAACAATGCACTTACGCCATTAATAAAGCTTGTCCGAACAGGCCACATAAAGAGGCTTCCAAACCCCCATGGTGGTCTCGCGAACTTGAGACACTTCGAAAAGAGTGCAGAAAGGAATTTAATTCAGCGAGACGCAGCAACAGCGAAACCGCCTGGGGCTGCTATAAGTCAAAGCTGAATAGATACAAAACGGCAATAAGGAAGGCCAAACGTACCTCCTGGGCTACCTTTTGCAGTAATATAGAGTCCACATCGGAGACCTCAAGACTGCGTAAATTATTAACTAAATCGCCAACAATGCTTAGTTATTTACGCAAGGAAGACGGCGATTGGACCGACTCAAGCAGGGAATCCCTGAAACTACTTATGGACACCCACTTCCCGAGTAGTACTACAGTTGATACAACTATCACGATCAACTCTTCAGCCTCACAACAGCTGATCAGATCTATCATAAGTAGAGCAAAAATAAAATGGGCTGTAAACACCTTCCAGCCCTACAAATCACCAGGCCCTGACGGCATAGTGCCGGCACAACTGCAGCACACTCTTAGTTATATTATGCCCTGGTTACAAACCATGTTTACCGGGTGCCTCCAAAATAACTGCATTCCCCCTAGTTGGAAAGAGGTTAAAGTAGTTTTTATACCCAAGGCAGGAAAAGCCTCCCACGTAACACCCAAAGACTTCAGGCCAATCAGCCTATCATCCTTTCTATTAAAGACTCTGGAGAGGCTAATCGAAATATATCTGAGGCAGACCATATTGACCTCGGAACTCTCTAGCGCACAACACGCCTATACAAAGGGCAAATCTACTGATACTGCTCTTCACTCACTGGTCTCAACCATTGAAAAATCCCTCGAGGTTAAGGAATATACATTAGTAGCATTTCTTGACATTGAAGGAGCATTTAACAATGTTTTGCCGAATGCCATTACCCTGGCCTTGACAGAACATGGGATCGAGACATCGTTGGTGTCTCTTATCCACCAAATGCTTACTGGCAGGATGGTGAGCTCGATCTTGGGCGATAGCTCGGCCCGAAAGGCCGTAAATAGAGGCACTCCGCAAGGAGGAGTACTCTCCCCGCTGCTATGGGTCGTAACTATGAACCAGCTGTTGCGACGCATGCAGGCAGAGGGACATGACGTCCTGGCGTACGCAGATGATGTTGTTATCATCAAAAAAGGAAAATTTCCTCAAGTCCTCTGTGATCTCATGGAGGCGGCACTACAAACCCTCTCAAGCTGGACTGCTACCCGCGGACTCAGCGTTAACCCAGTAAAAACGGAGCTGGTCCTCTTCACAAGGAGGTACAAGACCTCTCCGTTAACACCCCCCCGGCTTAACAAAGTTAGGCTCAAAATTAACAACAGTGCCAAATATCTGGGAGTAATCCTGGACAAGAAACTCCTCTGGCATGAAAACACAGAAGAGCGCATTAAGAAAGCAAACATCGCGCTTTTCGCCTGCAAAAAATCCATTGGTAAGAAATGGGGCTTCTCCCCTTACATTGTGCGATGGATCTACACAGCGATCGTCCGCCCAATTCTCCTTTACGGGGCTTTAGTGTGGTGGCCAACTCTGAGTAAATCCACCGTGTTAAACAAATTACAGAGAGTACAAAGATGTGCGGAGTTATGCATAACAGGAGCACTTCGCTCCACGCCTACAGAGGCCTTAAATGTTATGTTATACCTCCCTCCTTTAAATCTCGTGGCAAGGGAAAGCGCAACCATCGCAGCCCTTAGAATAAAAGAATCCGGTTTCTGGACTGGAATCAGGGGAGAGCACACGAAGGTACTGAACTCAGTTACTATCCCCACAAAAACCGACTTCTGCATTCCCGAAATTACCTTCTCGAGGAACTACGGAGTCCACATCCCTTCACGTCGTGAATGGATAAATAGACCACATAGGTTTCAGGATGCCATAAACGTTTTTACTGATGGCTCTAAGCTCGAGGGTCGAGTGGGAGGAGGAGTATTTTCCCCAGAACTTGGGATTGAAATCTCCTTCCGACTTCCCGATCACTGCAGTGTATATCAAGCGGAGATTCTAGCCATACAAGAAGCTGTTCTGCAAATTAACCAGCAAGGCGATGGAAACCGGACTGTCTACATCTTCTCAGATAGTCAGGCAGCTCTGAAAGCCCTGCGCTCCTGCACAAACAGCTCTAGAACTACCTCTGAATGTCGCAGATCTCTTAACGAGATGGCTCAGCAGTTCAGGACCCTCCTCGTTTGGGTGCCCGGTCACCGAAATATAGAGGGAAATTGTAAAGCTGACGAACTGGCTAGGAGAGGCACGACCGCTACTCTCCTTCCAGAAAAGGAAAGAGTTGGTATGCCTTGGGCCTCCTTTAAACTCCGATGCAAGCAACACACAATCACACAAGCGAAAAAGCATTGGAGGGATCTTAATAAATGCACTTTGGCCAAATTAACCTGGCCCTCCTATGATCTCAGGCGAACTACCTTATTACTGAGCCTTGGGAGACAAGAACTCTCAGTTATAGTGGGAGTCTTAACCGGACACTGTCTGATAGGGACGCATGCGACCCGTTTAGGTCTTGAGACCCACGACTTCTGCAGAAGCTGTAAGAACATTGACGAGGCGGAAAGTGTACTACACCTCCTATGTCACTGCCCGGCCCTAAGCAGGATAAGGCTAACCACATTTGGTAAACCCTTTCTAAGCAACCTTGCGGAAATCTCGAAGTTTGGGATCCCGCAACATAGAAGATTCATTACTTCCTCGAGATGGTTTAACGAAGAAACGACATTTTAACATCAAGTTTAAAGTGGGATCACTATGGTATCACAATGGGCCCATCCCTTCTGGCCTAAGTGTGTGGGCTTGAACCAAAGCTCAGCCATATCTAACCTAACCTAACCTATTAAGTGTCAGTTTCTGACAGTAAGCGCATTCTTTTGTGCTGCATTGGCTCAATATTATTTTCGTCAGAATAAATGCTTAGTACGTCTACATCTTCAAGTGCGCTCATTGGTAACTGCCTATCAGAAATAGTTTCAGGCAGAGTTTTATTTATTTTTACAGCAAATTCGGTTATAGAACGTTGTGATCCTACTTTAGAGAGTTCTTTGTACAGCTCCTTGTATCGAGCCATGCAACACTGTAGATCTGATTGAAATTTCGTAGCTCTTTCTTTTATGTGATCATATGTCAGAAAATGATTTGCCAATTTATATGCCATTTGAATTCCATCAAGAATTGAGCTGGTTATTGAAGACGGAGTTTCGTCCTCATCAGTGCTATCATCATTTGCGTCAATGTCTTCCAGTGCAACTTCTAGTAGGTCGTTTTCGTTAAGAGCTCTGTCAACTATTATTTCGTTAATATCATCAACGGTAAAATTATCAAATCCTTCGCCTCCAACTACTTGTGCCAAAGTGATAATTTCTTTACCCACGTCATCGATCACATTTGGTGTCACAGCAGAATTTTCGCTTTAAATGCATTCCGGCCATATGGCTTTCCAACAGGCATTTAAGGCCGACGGTCTTATTTCCAAAAAGGCCAAAGCAGCATGTTTTATGCAATCCATGATGGAAAATTTTTTCCACGCGTCAACAATGGTTAGCATCATTGTCCATTTTGTTCAAAATGTATTGAAATGATCGCTTTATGTAATACGTTTTGAATGTTGCAATAATACCCTGGTCTAATGGTTGAATTAGGGCAGTGGTATTAGGAGGCAAAAAAACTATTTTAACATTAGGATGTTCTAAAATTTGTGACCAGGAGCATTATCTATCAGCAAAAGAATCTTAAATGGCATGCCTTTATCATCCATATAACGCTTTACTTCTGGAATGAAACAATTGTGGAACCAATCGCTAAAAACTGAGGAAGTAACCCACGCCTTTCTATTTGCCATCCAATGAACTGGCAGACTTTTAATATCGACACCTTTCAATGCTCGTGGTCGGAGAGATTTATTGATCAACAGAGGTTTTAGTAAGCGGTCTCCTGAAGCATTTACTGCAGAACAAAAACGTAATCCTATCTTTTGCCACCTTAAAGCCACTAGCACTTTCGGGTGGTGAGTCGGTGGGTTCTGAAGACGTTGATGGTTCCATTTTATATATTTGGTCATAAGTTCTTAAAGCCTTCTGCTTAATGGTATATTGGTATCAAGTGGAATACGTTTTTGGGTGCAATCTTCTATCCATGTCAAGAGCACCTTTTCCATTTTTTCTTTAACAATATTTCTCGTATAAGAAGAGAACTTAGCACTCAATTTGGTACGCGAAATCACGGATTGTCTAATCGCTTTTTCGTTTTTTTAATTGTCCGGATTGTCGCTTCGTTTAAATCGAAGGATTTTCCAACGGAACTGGGACCTTCTCCATTTCCCATTCGGTCCAGAATTTTTATCTTTGCTTCCAAAGAAATAGCTGTTCGTTTTTGCTTTTTCATGGCTGAATTAAAAATTTTAAATATATAAATGAATTATACTCTATAAAATATTTTAACTTACTTCTTTAATATCAAACAGAACAAACAAATTCTTCAGTTTCAATAAATAGAGTATACCACACCACAAAATTAAAAAATTAAAATATATAACTTCCATAAATTTTGTTTTCACTAAATAGTTTTCACTTAGACCTTACACATTCAAAACTCATTAGAAAATGAAAACAGAATTGAATTGGTGGTTCCCCTAACGACAGAGTTTTGTAAATTTGCGATTCCCCTATAATTAAATTATAATAATTCAAATTAGAATTGTTTAAATAAGAATATTTTCAAATAAGAATTTTTACAAATTAGAATTTTTTTCGTCCGTGTAAAAAAAACGTGTAAAAACAGGATAAGTTAATTTCTGTCGACCGTGTTATTTCCAAATCGTGTAAAAAAAGTCCGTGTAAAAACAGGATTAGGCTACTATTTTTAATAAAAACTACATTATCCCAGTCATCCATCGTCCGATCTTTGTGTGATAAGTTTAAGACAAATATTTTAATTTCCAAAACATTGCAACACATTTTGGAGTGAGTGCATATAAGTAACAATTAAATAAACTTTAACAGAATATTCATAAATAAAATATATTAATCCTTATCGTCTTGTATTAAGATTGATTTGGACATTTAGACTAGCCATAGAAGTTAACACTTCTAAAGTGTGGTCCTACGCACACTCGATTTTTTTCTCCACATATCGTTCTGAAGTAAATTGCAGCACTATATGCTTTCTCTGATGCGTCTGAAAATCCGTGCAATTCGTAATGGTGTGCTTCTCGAGAGTATCCAATCCATCGTGGTACGTGGATTTGCATTAAGCAGGGAAGCTCTGCCTGAATTTTTTCCCATTTTAGACTGACTTCTTGAGGTAGTGGTTCGTCCCAATCTAGGCCTTCTGTCCATAGTTCTTGGAATATTAGTTTAATACTTATAGTAATTGGTGCTAGTAGTCCTATTGGGTCGAAGATCTTGGCAGCCTGTGACAATAATTCACGCTTACTTAGGGGTGGTTTAGTGTCTTTCGTGTTGACCTTTATTTTGAAGAGGTCATTAGATGGACTCCAATGCACTCCAAGTGCCTTTATCGATCTTTCTTGGTCAAAGTCGAACTCTGGGGCAACCTCTCTCAGCTGCCATGGTAGCTTCTGTAGCAATTCCCTGTGATGTGATTAATTGAGAACTTATTTCAACTGCTTCTTCTACGGAGTCTCCTCCTGATACAATATCGTCCACGTAAGTATCTCTCATTATAACTCTTTCAGCTAACGGAAAATCTGTTGATGTATCCTTAGCTAATTGTTGAAGTGTTCGAATTGCCAGGAATGGTGCGCTTGCAGTCCCATAGGTAACAGTCGTTAAATTGAATTCCTTGATGTGTTCGTCTGGAGAATTTCGCCACAGAACACGCTGATAATTTTGATCTCTAACGTCAACCTTTATTTGACGGTACATTTTTTCCATATCTGATGTAAATACTACTTTTTGTTTTCTCCATCTGATTAAAATTGAGACTAACGTTTGTTGTATCTGTGGGCCAGTTAATAGAATCTCGTTTAAGCTTTCGTGATTTTGACGTGCCGGTACCATCAAATACGACTCTTAGTTTCGTCGTAGTGCTGTCCTCCTTCATTACTGCATGATGAGGTAAGTAATAGGCTGTATCTATGTGATTAGTTACTGGAAACTGGAATCATGTGTCCGAGCTGAAGGTATCCTTTCATAAACTCCTTATACATGATTTCGAATGATTTGTTTGTTTTAAACTTTCTTTCCATTTGGAGTAATCGTGCTAAAGCGAGTTCCTTGGATCCTCCCAAATTGGAATCTTCAGGGCTCTTTTTGAATGGAAGCCTTACAATGTACTGACCGTTGGCTGCTCTTTTATATGCTGTTCTATAGCGAGTCTCGCGTATTATGTCCTCAGTTGTTATAAATGCATTAGTGTTTAGTTCTTCTAATTCCCAGAATCTTCGTATTTCTTCGTTTAGGCCAACTTCACTGATATAGCATTGTAGGTTTGTGTTTGAAGACTCGTGCTCAACTTCGCCTGATAGAATCCACCCCAATTCTGTTTCCTGTGCTATGGGAGATCCCGGTGGTCCCCGTAATACATTCGCCAGTAAGATTCTTCCAAATACTTCTGCTCCGATTATAATATCGATTTTACCAGGGACATCATATTTAGGGTCTGCTAGGGTAAGGTTCTTGGTATGTGTCCACGTTGTTTTTGGAAAGATCCTTTCAGATGGCAGCAATCTTGTAAGATTTTTTAACACTAGTGCCGTAGTTGTTGCCGAATACTCTGATGTAAATCTCGGTTTAATCGTCAGCTTGATGCATGCCTTGATGGTTTCTAACCTTAATCCGCCTACGCCAGTTACTCTTGCGGAAATGTGCCTCCTTGGTAATTGTAAGCGCTGAACGGCATTTTCTGTTATGAAGCTTGCTTGAGCCCCTTGATCAACAGGAGCTCGGAGCACTACCAATTTTCCATTTTTTCCAACTGCTGTTACTTCTGCTGTAGCCAGTAGGACGGGGTGATGAGCTAGGCTCTCTGCTACGTGCGACGATACTTCTGATGATCTCGGGTCCAATAATTGCCCAATTATCCTGCCTTGAGGGTTTACATGGTCAAGATGTAGTAATGTATGATGTTTTTTACTACACAATTTACAAGTTCTCCAGCTTTTACACTTGTTTACTGCATGGCCCTTTACCAGGCAATTAGCGCATAGTTTAGCTTTTCGAATTGCCGCATTTCTTTGGAGAGTATTAAGGTTAGTAAATTTATCGCACGAGTAAATTTTATGGTCTGCTTGACAATAGGTGCAACTTAGTTTGCCTACTGCACCGTGATGCACCTTCACCTCATACTTTTTTTCTGACTGTTTGGCTGTGAGGTTAGGTTTCATAGGTGCAATCGACTCCAACCCTTGGAATCAGTTTGCGAGGAACTCTAGAAATTTTTTTTTTTTTTAAGTGGCAGTGCTAAGCTTAGGAGTCACCCTTTGTACTACTAGTCCGTCATGTCATTTGTCACGTCATGGTGCAATGTCTAGCAGTAAGCTTAGTACGGGGGAGTGATGAGGGGGGGTATAGGTTAAGGATTAAAAGGTACGGGGGGATATTGAAGAAGGTGGTGATGAACCCTGCGTTTGAACTCTTGGATGTTGTAGGAGTTCGGAAATACTGACTGCGAGAGATTATTCCACAGCCGAGTTGTTCTATTAACAAACGAATTCATATCTTCTTTTTAGAGATAAGACAGTACTTGGTTTTGGCGGGGTTGAATTCAACACGATTCTTCTTTCCCCACTCTAGAATGAGTTTAATGTCGTTATTAATCGACTTGGACATTAGTTCGCGATCATCAAGACAGGATCTGGCATGAGTCTGTCTTGTATCGAAGCTGTACGAGTAACGTAGAGTACAGTCGTCAGCGAAGCTGAGAAGTGGGTTGGAGGGGATTGAAAGAAGGTCATTTATAAATATGAGAAATAGGGCCGGTGATAAAATTGACCCCTGGGGTACCCCCGCAGAGATCGGGTGGGATGCGGATTTGACACCATCCAATACCACTTTGATTGAACGGCCAGAAAGGAAACTCTCAATCCACTTTTGTAGAAGTGAGTCAACTCCAATAGCTGTGAGTTTAGCTAACAGGGCTGAGTGCCAAACTCTATCGAAAGCCTTGGAGATATCCAGAGCAACCAGACTAGACTCACCGGATCCATGCAGACTACGGCTGAGGTGTTCTGTAAGACAGACTAAAAGATCGCCAGTGGATCTTTTTTGTCGGAAGCCATACTGTCTGTCGCTTATGAGTAGATTGGATTCTAGATATCCCATAAGCTTTTTATTGATTATCGTCTCCATTGTTTTGGAGAGAGTAGAAGTAATTGCTATTGGGCGGTAATTGGAGGGATCGCTGGAATCACCTTTTTTCGGTATGGGCTGAACATGGGCAAGTTTCCATGAGTCGGGATAAACTCCGGAGAAATATGACAGGGAAAATAATTTGCGCAGAGGTTTAGCCAAAGGTGAGGCGCATTGTTTTAAGACGATAGGGGGTATACTATCGGGTCCAGTGGATTTGTTGGCATCGAGCTCTTTGAGGCACCTGTACACCTCGCGAGTCCTGAAAAAAACCCTGTCTATGAATGGGCGTTACGCTCGGAAACAGGGGGTAGCACATCAGTTTCAGGTAAAGAAGAATTCGAAGCGAACATAGATGCTAATAAATTGGCCTTGGATTTGCTGTCTGTTATTACCTTCTCATTGTGAATAAAGGAAGGGGTTGAAGTTGTAGTGAAATTCTTCTTGATGGAACTTACCAAGGACCAGAAGTTTTTGCTACCGGAGGTTGCATTTAGGAGTTTACTTCTCAATTTGTTGTCAAATAAGGTTTTGACTTTTTTGATGGCGGTTTTACAAGAATTTCTTTGTTGTACGTACTCTAAACGGAGCGATTCACTCGGGAAGCTCTTGTACGCTCGGAAGGCGGCTTCTTTAGTTTTGATTGCATTCATACACTCCCGATTAAACCATCTGTTGGGCCTAGGCTTCACAGATTTGGTAGAATGGGGAATGAACAAATGCATTCCTGCCTGTATGATCCTGGTGATACGGATAGCGGCAGAGTTGGCGTTTCTATTCCGGAAACACAGGTTCCAGTCTGCAGACTGGAAGAAATTAATAAGCCCCAGCCAATTGGCCTTCCCATAATGCCATAGAGTTCTTCGAACTGGTTTGGGAGGGGTGGGAAATTCGAATGGGAAGTTAGCACTGATTAGGCAGTGGTCTGAATTGCCGAGAGGTGAATCAACTTCGACGGAGTAACGCGCTGGATGAGAAGTTAGAAAAAGATCAAGGAGATATCCTCCTTGACCAGCAACATCAGGGACTCTTGTGGGATGATCCACAATTTGTTGCAAGTTATTGATGTCTGCAAAGAGCTCGACGTCCTTGCCAGAAATACTGGTGCCATTTGAGTAAGTCAGCCATTTAACGTTGTGAACATTGAAATCACCCGCAACGATGATTTCACACTCAGGATTGGACGACAAAAATCCCGAGATTTGTTCGGAAATAGTATCAAAAGATAAGGTGGAGGCTTCGTTACTTATGTTAGGGCTTCTGTATAGGAAGCAGAAGAATATGACGTGGCCTTGGAAAATGATTTTAATCCAAAGATAATTAAAATCTGAAGTTGTGCTTGAGTGTATTTTGTAATAAGCCACGTCGTCCCTAACATAAATGGCAATACCCCTATGGGGGGAGAGATTGTGCACTAAAGTGTACCCCGACACCTGGTAAAAACCTAAGTCATTATCGGGTGATATTTGGGTTTCACTTAGTGCGAAGATTGGGGGTTTGTAACTAGATAAGTGGCACTCAACATAAGAGAAATTCGCTTGAAGTCCACGAATGTTACAAAAGTCAATACCAAAACTTGACTTGTAACGGGACTTCGGTTGCGCGGGTTCAATCGCCACATTCTTTGGGATATTTTCCGGAATTACACTTGCCGCATCCATCAGAGGCAATAAAATTTGTCCGCGTCAAAGTGTTATGCCTTTTGAAACGGGGCAAATTTTATCGACCGACAGATTTTGGGCGCGGCACCTGCAAGTCCGGGGTCTGAGAGAGGGTAGGAAGCAAGGGTACTTACTTTTGCCGTTCGTCGGTCGTGTCTTTCGTTGATGTCGTCTAGTGAAGTGTGGTGAGCCTTCGCGTAGACTGCAGCGCCGGATGAATTTCTATTGTTTGTTTGTTTTTTATGGGTTTTTGTTCACTATGAATTTTTTTTTTGTATGGAATTTAACTTTTTTTTATTCATTTTATTTTATTTTATTTTATTTTTTGTTATTTTATTTTAGGGATCACTTCTATTACTGCGAAATTAAGAGACCGGAACAGCAAACGTCCGAACACCTCGCTGTCCCAGACCAAACTTCACTTCATTGTTTCAGATTCTGCAGCTCCCTAGGATTTTTTAATGATTGCTCGTAGATTCTTCGTGTTTCTTTATCAAGTTTCTGGACCAACAGATGTATTAGCAATGGATCCCAAGTTTTGATGTCAATGTCCACATTTTTAATTGCTTCTAGGCATTCTAGTGTTGTGTCATGGAGCCCCTTTAGATTAATGGCTGACTCCCTGGAAAGCTCTGGTTGATTACGATACCAGAGTTCTTTTATTGTTGTATCTTCGGTCTGCTGTGTCGTAGTTCTCATTTGTTATACTCAAATGTTGAATGAGCTCTCCAGGTTCGGCTTTTACGTTTGCCTTTAAATAAAACAATTTTTCAGCCTTTGTAATTCGCCCGTTCTTGTGTATTAATTCCATGAATAGGCTTCTGAATGATGGCCATTTGAGGTAATCACCACTAAAATTTGGGATATCAATACGAGGTAGCTTAACTGCTGAATTGTTATCCATTATTATCGCTGTACTACTTGTCTGTGGTTGTCCTGAGACTGGCTGTGCGGTTGACAGTGACACCCCTTCCAACTTTTCTTGGAGGTTGATGATGGTGGTCTGATACACGTCCTCTGTTGTAGCAAACATTTCTTTCTCAAAACAGTCATCCTTAAATTTCCCTGCGCTTATTATTTCTGCATGGTTATGAAGTATCATTTCCCAGTAATCATTTAGGAGTTTTATTTTTGTTTATAGTGAATAGATGATTGTTGTAGTCCGAGTCCCTCTTGAATAGCTTGTATGTTGCGATTGAGTGTTTCAATTATCCCTGTTTGCTTTTTTATTAGGCGTAGTTGAACTGCAATTTCATCCGAGTTCTTTTTTCTGTCGATTGCTTCTCGAATGATTGTTTCTGCTTGATCTCTTGTTTGCTCGTATAGTGATTCGATTTGACCATAGTAGCTCTCAGTGAAGTACTTGTTATGTTCCTAAAACTATATGGGTTAATTGTTAATTTTTAATAATAATTTGTGTGTACTTATCTGTCGTATTTATGTACGTGCCGTCTGCCAGAGCATCATACCGCTGATTAATCTTTTTTTATAGATCCCGGCCGAAGGAAGCGAATTCAGGGAGAGGTTCGGCGCATCGCCTGGAAATAATAGGAGTCCGAATTTCCTGACAACCAAGATGTCCATGTGTTTGGTGATTCACCCAATCCTTCATTAACATCAATTGAATCTCCTAAATATGGATTATTATTATTATTATTATGATTATTACTATTATAGCCTCTTGCGATTAATTACCTACGAGTAGTACCGATGCTGTAAACGACCCGCAATCCTCAGCGTTAATCATAGCCCTCCATATGTACGAAAATAGTCAGGAGCTCCCATGATTACAAGTCCTGAAGCTCAGCACTCTGATCGCGCAGAAGGGAGATCATCAGGGAGTGTTCTAGATTTGGAAAAAAAGGAAAAACTCTAGCTACCCGGAAAATCCGCCAGCATATCTTGAGCTGTCATGCTCAAGCTCCTTCGCCAATTGCGAGAATATGCTTGGTCGCTGAATTTTCCGAGGTGTAGTATTGTGTTGCCCAAAAAATTAGGGATTATTTCCCGAATATTTTTTTATATTAATAATAACTAGCCCGATTTCAACCGGTCCAACCGAGTCCATCCGGTATGGTGGGACGGTTGGGAAATGGTCCGAAACGATGGAGGGAACTTGTGAAATAGTGGGTTTTTCCCTATAAAAGTTGGGCCCTTGGTGGATACTCTCTCTTTTATGTTCTCGGTGCTGATCTCCCATAGCTTCTATTTGGGAGTTGAGCAGTTCGATTTGTTCCCAGGTATGGTTTAATGTTTTTAATCGCGCCTCGCCATATTCCCTTGGTTTCCTTGCCGAAGAATCCTTGCGTAATTGCGTTGCCACCTTCTGGATTGTTTTTACTAGAAGACTTTGTTGCTTCACCAGTGGATCCATGTTGATGATTTTTTGTTACTGAGTAAATTTGGAATTAGGTGAGGAGGATAATTTGTTGAAGCCCGCACAACTTCAACGTTTTGTGTCGCGGTTTGGATAGGTTAATTTAATGGGAATTGGGGATATTTCAGAGCCTCTGGACACTGTGTTCTAGAGGTTGGTTTATAGGGAAAAAATTATTATTTTTTTTTGTTTATATTTTCAGAGCCTCAAGACACCTTGTTCTAGAGGTTGATTTAATTTATTTAAAAACTTCGCACGAAGGACCAAATGTTAAACGTTGAGGAAACAAACAACTGATTTTATGTTTTTACTGATTGACTCGTTTATTCAAACTCAAAAAAACTTCTTATGAAGTAGCCAAATTTATAGCACCCTAAAGTGCATATTTAAACATTATCTTCGATTTTATTCAATAAAAACAACATACATATTGACACTTATTCAAAGTGATGAGTGGACAAATAATATCATTACAAAAATTTATTGCCGGTCGCCACACATAACGCATTTAGTTTATTCACCTGATTATGTTCAGGTGAATAAACTGCTGATTAGACTATTATTTAATGTTAATGCACTTACAGGTGAAGTGCTTTGATTTAATGCAGCTAAAACAATTTCGTCATGTGTGACTTCCGCTGTGTGCCTTAAGTTAATTAAAAGAATTTTTTATATGTGAGCTGAACAATTACAAAGGTATATGTTCCTACTGTTCCAATAATGGAACGGTACATAAAATGCAAAAAAATTTATATCGAAATCGTTTTTTTTTTTTTTTTTTCAACGAATTATCATAACTAACTCATAATTCATGATATGTTTGATAAATTAAAGCTCATTTATTTCAAACTTTTAAATAAAATATAAATAGTGTCAAACGAATAATAAGTAAAACACTTAACGTTATTAGGATTGAGTGTTTTCTGAAGTAAAGAAGAAGATATTTTTTATATCGGGTAGCTGTTGATTTTAATTAAGGATTCTCCGAAACGTAGGCAGCCAGGAAAGACGTTTTGAGGACAACTTCGAGCTTTTGTTAATTTTAATTATTTATGGAATTTTGAATAATTTAAATAAGTTATTTCTATTATAGCGTCGAGAATTTTAAATAGAGACCTTCGCCGTTCTGAGCTGTACGCGACAATAGTACTTACAGTTTCTTCCTAGACATTTTATTTTTCAAAAATCACGATAAAATCCTACAAATTATGATATGTAATTGCCACGAAAATGGAAATACCTTAAAACTATTTGACAGCTCATACGTTCAGTGTTACCATAACACAAAAATAACAAATACATACATTCAGGGAAAAGTTTAAAAAAATTCAAAAGAAACCGTTCCATTAATGGAACACTGGGATGATGGTGTTGAGTGGAAGTTTATACAACCCGCTTCACCCCACTTCGGAGGCCTTTGTGAAGCGGGGGTGAAGACGCTCAAGTACCACTTGAAGAGAGTCATCGGTAATGCTGCATTAACCTATGAAGAGCTTTCTACCTTGACCGCCTAAATAGAAGCATGTCTTAATTCAAGGCCCATCTGTCCATTATTAGATTCTCCGGATGATCTCTCTGTTCTGACCCCAGCCACTTTCTAATTGGAAAGCCATTACTCTCCCCACCTGAGGAAAATTTATTGGAAACTTCGACAAACGCACTGCTAAGGTGGAAATTATTGCAAAAGCTCAGACAAAATTTTTGGCACAAATGGAGCTCAGAATACCTCACGCGGCTTCAACAGAGACCAAAGTGGAATTCACTATCCAAAAACGCAAAAATCGGTGACGTGGTACTTATTAAAGACTAGCATAAAACCCGCGTGCCTTGCAACGCCTTTCAATAAAAACTGTTTATTATGTGCAATGTTTCCCTTCAAAAAAAAAAAAAAAGTCAGCTGTTATTATCCCTACAAAGGGTTTATTACAGCGAATTTTTTTAATAAATATGGTAAACAAATTGCTGCGTATATCACCTCTGCTCAACAAATCTGCAAGTTTTGAAGCAGAGACTGGCATGTATATGTCATCAAGAGAAGTGACATTTTAGGGTTTGACGAACGTTCGTTATGTTTGTTCGCCTATTTACGTGGGTGCAAGAAATTATGAAGCAATCACAACTGAATATTAAATAAAGTGAATTTCGAGTCATTCATTTCTTCGAGATTATAATGATGCACTGTTTCCAGCCCTTCAGCTTCAGAGGTTTGGGTTAACCCCATTTCATCCCCTTAGGGGGTGAATTTCGAGTAATCGCCTGTTAGTGGATGTCCACGTCATTATAGGACTACACTGTCCAAATTTCAGCCCTATAGCTCCAGTAGTATGGTTACCCCATTTCACCCTTTAGGAGATGAATTTCGAAAAATCGCTTTTTAGTGGATGTCCACGTCAATAAGGGGATGCACTGTCAAAATTTCCGCCCTATAACTATAGCGATTTAGATAAACCCCATTTCAACCCCTTAGGGAATGAACTTCGAAAAATCGCTTTTTAGTGGATGTCTACGTCATTACAGGGATGTACTGTCAAAATGTAGCCCTGTAGTTCCAGCGGTTTTGTGTTGACCCCATTTCACCCCTTAGGGGATGAATTTTGAAAAATCGCTTTTTAGTGGATGTTCACGCTATTATAGGGACGCACTGTCAAAATTTCAGCCCTATAGCGGTTTTGGGTTGACCCCATTTCACCCCCTTAGGGGATGAATTTCGAGAAATCGCTAGGGATGCACTGTCAAAATTTCAGCCATTTACCTTTAGCGGTTTAGGTTGTGCGTTGTCTGTCAGTCAGTTACTTTTATGCAATAGAAAAAAAAAGTCCTGCGATATACATTAGCCGAGATATCAGGCGTATAGCGTAAAAAATGGTGAAAAATCATACTAATTAATTAATTAAAAAAAAAATTATCAAAATAGCGAAAAACGGAAACTAACTTCCACCTTCTGGGATATCCATGCATCTACAAAAAAAATCAGATTTCTATCTCTTCTAGTTTGGCTACAATGCGTGACGGTACGCACAAGCAAACACACAGACACAGATACACTGACACACAGGCACACACTTTCTTTTATTAATATAGACAAGACCCTCTCAACTACAGGCCCCGAAGGAGAGTTTTTCATGGTGGTCAACTCGGTCCAAAAATTCACCGGAGTGAGCGGAATAAACATGGCGCGGAATAAGTTCGGGACCGTTTTGGTTATAGTTTTGCAGTAAAAAGTGATAAAATATTGTATTTTAACACTTTTAACTGCCCTTGGATTTACCAGTGAATAGTTTATTAGTGATTTAATTAAAAAAAAAACTAAAAAAAATTTAGTGATTAAGTGTCTTTTAAGTGTTTTAATATTGTTAAGGCGAACAACTGTTTTTATATTCACAGTGTTTTTTCATATTTATTTACGAAAAAAATGTTGAAAATTTAATGTTTTGTTTAGTTATGGGATTACAAGTGATTTTAAAGTGATTAATACATATATTATGTAATTAGTATTAAAAATATAGGTGTAGAAAAACACTTTTCTTATTCACTTTTCATTTCACACTTTTCTGCACTTATATGTTTAATAATAATTCCATAATAAATTATTTAATGACTTTAAAATCACTTTTAATTAAATAATCAGCATATTTTTCCTTAATAAACACGAAAAAACACCGCGAAAGTAAAATAAATTGATCACCTCAACAATTAGCACACTTAAAACTCACTAAATCACTATTTTTGTTTTTTTATTTTTTCTTATTAAATCACTAAAGAACTAATCACTGATAATCCATGTATAGTTTATAGTAATAACTTGCTATGATTTTCTACTTTTTACCACAAAAATATAACGAAAAAAATCACGAAAAAAATCGACGAGGAGTAAGAAATTGAAATACGAGGAAACGAGAAGAACCGCAAAAAACATCTGCAGGAAGAAGAAAAGGCAATTCCTCAACAATCACATCCTGAGAGCAGAGGAACACTTTGCCCGAAACAAAACACGGGAAGCATACAGGGAAGCAAACTTCTTCAAGAAAGGCTTCAAACCCTCCTCCGGTATATGTAGAACAAAAGAAGGCACTATAGTCACAGGCAGCGAAGATGTAAAGAAAAGATGGAAGGAGTTTTTTAGCGAGCTGCTGAACGCAAACGAGAGCATCAGACATGTAACAGAACCCCGTCTACAACATAACGATGACACCAGAGAAACAAATGTACCCACTCTGGAAGAAGTACAAAGTGCCATACGATCATTAAAAAACAATAAATCTCCAGGAATTGATAACATCCCAGCAGAGTTGATCAAACAAGGAGGCGAATCGCTCTCAGCAGCTATACACGAATTACTATGCTGCATATGGAGGAATGAACAAATGCCTGAAGAATGGGAGCAAAGCATTATCTGCCCAATACACAAGAAAGGGAACAGATTCAACTGTGAAAACTATAGAGGCATATCTCTTTTAAGCACAGTATATAAAATAATGACCAATATAATTAAGACCAGACTGGAACCTTACGCAGAAGCTGCAATAAGTGAATACCAAGCTGGATTCAGAAGAAATAGGTCAACAATGGATCAACTTTTTACAATAAGGCAAATCCTCCGAAAATGCTGGGAATACAACATTGACGTGTATCAACTTTTCATCGACTTTAAACAAGCATACGACAGCATCGACAGGGAGCAAATGTATGCAACAATGCTGGACCTAAACATCCCCCTGAAGATAATAAAATTAACAAAAATGACAATGGAAAATGCAAGATGTGCAGTCAGAATACAAGGAGAATTGACGAAGTCCTTCCCAGTCAAGCAAGGCTTAAAGCAGGGCGATGGGCTGGCACCCATGCTATTTAATATCTGCCTAGAAGGAGTAATTCGCAAGGTTAACATTGATGCGAACGCAACCCTGCTTAACAAATCCAAAGAGTTGGCAGGATATGCCGACGATATAAACGGATCACTGTCATATCTTAGAGAAACATTTACAGAATTAGAAGATGGAGCAAAACATATAGGGCTGCAAATAAACGCAGAGAAAAGTAAGATTCTAATTCAATCAAGGGTGGAAAGAAGAAGAAACCACAATACCACCTGGGGGGAATATAACTTTGAACGGGTAAACCAATTTAACTACCTGGGGTCCACAGTCAGCGAAGACAACGATGAAACGATAGACGTACAAAGAAGAATAAACGCCGCAAACAGAACATACTTCTCACTACTGCCAGTCATGAAATCCAGAGACATCCACAGAAAAACTAAACTAAGAATCTACAAAACCATCATACGTACAGTAGCTACGTATGGATGTGAAGCTTGGAGTATCTCCCAGAAATCCGCAGACAAGCTGGATATATTTGAGAGGAAGGTTCTCCGAAGGATATACAGCCCAATCAATGAAGACAATGCATGGAGAATACGCTACAATCACGAATTGTACGACTTATACAAAGAATGTAAACTTTCGACCCATGCCAAGCTACTACGTTTACGTTGGGCCGGCCATGTCCAAAGAATGGATGACTCAAGGATACCTAAAAAAGCCCTGTATCTACTACCAGATGGCAAAAGACCAGTTGGCAAACCACGGTTAAGGTGGGAAGATAATGTTAAGGCCGATGCAGCAAAACTGCTCAACACAAGAAACTGGAGACAAGCTGCGGAACAGAGAGACGTCTGG
Source organism: Thereva unica (assembly GCA_949987705.1). Taxonomy (NCBI): domain Eukaryota; kingdom Metazoa; phylum Arthropoda; class Insecta; order Diptera; family Therevidae; genus Thereva; species Thereva unica. The sequence goes on along the minus strand of OX465281.1, from coordinate 153,007,190 downwards.
AGTAAGAAGCTGATGGAGGCCAAGGCTCGAATTGGGCTGTAGAGCCATCGAAGAAGAAGAAAGTAAAAGTTGTGTTTAACTACAAAAAAGAAACAATATGATCAGCGCCGTAACTAGGCATGTGCAGGCGGTGCGGCGCACCAGGGCCCCGGCCCTGAGGGGCCCCCGAAGATTTCTTTTTTTTTTTTTAGAATTCGTTTTAAAGTATGAGCTAGAAAAGATCTTCGATAACGTTCTTATAGCATTGTATAAAATTGGATCTACTTTTTTATGGAAAGGGCCCCTGGGAAACTTTTTTTTCTAGAACGCTCTTATTAGTATCTAATAGAAAATGTTTTCGAGAACCCTTTTTTTTAATGAACGCTGCTTTGTTAGAGAGCTTATGATTTTATTATGGGTCGCGCCAAAAGAGTTGATGCCGAGAAAGTCGCGTTTTGCATGCGCAGTAGAATCCCTGCATGCCTTTCCCGTCCCTTAGCCTAGTCGCAACAAATTTCGAAGGGGAAATTTGAAAATACATAAGCGCATTTCCTATCAATATGGGCGCAATTTTTATTAGTGTGCAGCTTTAATTTCCCCAGCTGCGCGCTCCGGCATCAACTCTTTTGGCGCGACCTCTATTTACATGCATTAAGTAGCGATTTCATGGGATGAGCGTCAGGCATTGGGCGTAAAGTTTTTTACAATGCAACAGACAAGTGCAGAAACATATCTTTCTCTTTCTGTTTTGTAAAAACCAATACAAACTTGACGCTCGACGCTTGACGCCCCTATGAATAAGACCTTTAAGTAGAGATTTCATGGGAGCGTCAAGCGTTGAGCGTTAAGTTTTTACAATGCAACAGACAGAGAAAGAAATATAGTCGCTCTCTTTCTGTTGCATTGAAAACACTTGACGCTCAACGCTTGACGCCCACATGAAATTTCACCTTTAGGCACAGCACTCTTTTGTTTTAAACTTCTCGTGCTCTCGCGTTGTACGAGCGACACTAACTTCGAGTAACAGTGCAAAAAACTCAGCATTGCTAAGCACGCTGTTTGTGTTACACCGTGTTACATGCAGGCGTTGTGGGATACAATAAAAAGTTCAACGATTTCCGCTGCAATATGAAACATTGCTATCCAAGTGGTCATCAAAAATTTCTCACGACCTTTGAACCTTTTTTTAGTGGACTTCGAAAAGGCTTCGAAATCACATTTTTTTTTAGAAATTCATTTTCAAGGGCCCCTTACGAAATCTTGCACAAGGGCCCCCGAGACCCTCGCTACGGCACTGAATATGATGTGCATAAAGCCTGTGATTTCATCCCAAATCTTAAAATAAAGAAAAAGAAGCTCCCTGAACAGCCACCCTAAGAAAAAAGAAGCTCCCCAAACAGCCACCCTAAGAAGAAAAAAGCTCCCCAAACAGAACCTTTCTTCCGAGTACTTCGGGATAAATTCATGTGTGGGCTGTATAGTGAAAATATACAAAAGAGGCTATTAACAGAGGAAAATATAACTTTTGAAGTTGCTTACCCAAAAGCGATAAGCTTTGGAGTAGCTTTTTCAAGTTCATAGTTGATGCATCACAAATCAGCAATATCTGCAGTGACTCCAATACCCGGAAAGCGCAGCTATCAGCGTCCAGCAGCATTTGACACAAGAAAAACGCCATCACCTACGCACATACATAGCTGCCCACAAGTACGGCAAATGTTTTCGATGTGGTAGACAACACGATCCCACATCATGTCCAGCATTTTACTTGTCATGTTTTACTTGTAATAAAAAAGGTCATACCTCCAAAATGTGTCGTCTTAGGAGTAGAACAGTCAAAGGCATTGAAGAAAACATAGAAGAAAATAATATCGTTTACGGAGAGTGTTCCGGAAGAAGCCACTAAAAGAGAAAAAAATCAATTTATAAATTATAGATCTCTATTTGTTTAGCCCACTGACATATAGAATGGACTGCTTATGAGAAATTTTTCATGGCACCAATTTGTTCCATAGGCTAAAAACCTTTTTTCACTCCATGTAAACACCGGAATCACTTTTGAAATTTACATTTTTTTAAATACGTACTTAAAACATTAAAACAACACAAATATTTTGTTTAAAAAAATTAATAAACACTATTTTCACTTTTTCACCTTTTAAAATGCCTTCTTTTCATTAATTTGCAAATTTTATGTGTATCTGATTTAAGTTCTTAACGCCTGTTTTAGCAACTGATATTCTGTATGTCAAAATCCGGGGGCTTATGGGAAAAAGAGCAAAAGATATAAACATCACTATACCCGTCTATTTTTTTCTAATTGATTTAACGCAAAAGATATAAACATCACTATACCCGTCTATTTTTTTCTAATTGATTTTATTTCTGAGTGCTTCTGTCAGTTTGGGGGCTTATGGATGAGCGAGCGACTATACCTTTTTGGTGCCATCGGTTTGTATGGGAATAATTGCTGATGAGCAGTCCATTATTATATGTCAGTGGTTAAGCCCCAAGGCGCTAAAAAAGGAGCAAATAAAAAAAACTCACCAGCAATTTAATGGATATCTATTTTTTATGTTCACTTTCTTAACATATACATATATTTAAATTTTTGTTATAATATATTTTGTAGAAACCTCAAAAGAAAAAAGAATTAATATATTTGAAAAAAGTAAAACACGATACATGTATACATACTTACCTGTAAGTTAAATCTGAAATAAACAAATGAATTAAAACCAAGAATTCAATTAAATATAATATGAAATATACTCAAAATGAATAATTTATAAAAAATTTGTATGTAAAACATAGAAAATAAATACATAAACAAGAAACATGAAGCTCACAAGAAAAAACAACAACACTATAAATGAAGTTAACAAAAAACAACATAAAATAACACGAATTGAACACAAGTAACACAATACATTTATTAAATGAGTGGTAAGGACCACTTTTTTCACCAATTAGATCGTTTAAATTGAAGCCCCAGGTGAAAAAGGTACTTCAAAAACACCCGCTGACAGGTGTAAGCAGAAAAACTGAATTAGCAAAATTCACGTAAATTTCACTACACCGACCACCAAAACAGCACAAAAAACATAAAAGAGGAATAACTAAATAAAACACAAAGCACTAAATACCTGATATTCCGAAAACAGGTAAAATTCGCGAAAAATCACAGAATGAAATATTGATAAAAAATAAAAAGAAATAATAGAAAATAGCTGAAAAATAAGGAAAATTTAATGAATAAAATATTAGAACTAGTTGCGATGTGGGTTCGACCCTTTCGGTCCACACGATCAACTTCCCAGTATGATGGAAGGAAGCTCTTTGAAATAACAATAAGAATGGTAAATCCGCAAGGCTTTTCTAAAGAACTTTTTTTGTTGAACAGTAGCAAACAAACATGTCCCTGGCACTTCGTTCGCTACACTATAAAGCGAATTCATTTTGAGCGTGTTGACGCGCTGATGATATACTGCAATGGTAAAAACTTCATTTTCAATTCGAACGATTTCAGGAGATAGTACCAAAATTAATCAATGTAACGGATTTGTCAAACTTGTCCGAAAAGGCCAAACTGTAATCACTGGAAATCCCGCGATGAACTCAATTCCCAAAACAATCCGCCGTTCAAACAGTTCTGAACTAAAGTTTGAAAATTTCGTCATGTTTGTATGGTATGTATTTGTTGAATGGTTTCTAAAGAAAACTCGGATTTTGACGAGTGATGACTCTTTGGGAAGCTATTGCTCGGCTGAATCCATAAAAGTGAACTTCATTTTGAACGAGTGTCATTCCAACGCATCGATCGGCACTTCAATGAAGTCAATATCATTTTTGGTTTGCGTTCTATCGAGCATGTACAAAAATCACTTACGCGCCTTAAACATAGATACCGCTTGATCGAATTTTATGAAAATCTTTTCACAGTGTACTTTCAGCAATACGCTACGATCGGCACCTCAAAGAAGTCGGTATCATGGTTGGTTCGTGCTAAGTCGTGCATTTACAAAAATCACTTACGTCGCTTAAACAAAAAAACAGCTCGACCGAATTTTATGAAAATCTTTTCAGATTATATTTTGGTTAATACTCTTCGAAGGGCACGTCAACTAAGTCGATATCTTTTATAGTTCGCGCGATATCGTGCAGGTACAAAAATCACTTAAGTCATTTAAACCAAAAAACCGCTCGACCGAATATTATAAAAATCTGTTCACATTATATTGTCGCTAATGCGCTTCGAACGGCGCCTCAAGTAAGTCAATATCTTTCGTGGTTCGGGCGATATCGTGCAGGTACTAAAATCACTTACGTCGCTTAAACAAAAAAACGGCTGGACCGAATTTCATGAAAATCTTTTCAGATCATATTTCGGTTAATACGCTTCGAACTAGAGGTTCCTTCCCGGGATTTCCCGGGATATATTTCCCGGGAAATTGATGCATTTTACATTTCCCGATTCCCGGGATTATGTTTTTATTTCCCGGGAAGATTTTTTTTACAAAAATAATAAGTATTTATGTATTGTGGAATTGACAAATTTCGAAATCTCTTTGACTAAAACACAGAAATGGTCACACTAGCTTTGTGAAATTAAAATTCTTCGTAAATGTCAGTTGTCAATTGGTTGTCGGTTTGTCAGTTTAAACTGAATATTTAAGACGGTGATTACACTGTTCGTTCCTACGTACGTTCCTCACGAGCTTTTAGATGAACGGGGAAGTGGGGATGAAGCCCCTCATCATCTCCACTTCCCCGTTCATCTAAAAAGCTCGTGAGGAACGTACGTAGGAACGAACAGTCTAATCACCGTCAAAGAAGTAAGTGTTTTATACTCTGCAACTCTAACTTTGATCGAATCGGTTTTGAAATTCAAGTGTATATGTAAGTGCAAAATTTATAAAATGAAAATAAATCAAATTCATACTGAAATTCATTTGTTTTTTAGTACTTAAATATGGAAAATTCAATTTTAATAAAGCAACCAACAGGCGTTTGGAAATATTTTATTAAAAATAAAAGTTAATTTTGCAAAATTTTGAATTGCCACGAAGCAATACAGCTATTATGAATCTAATATATAATTATTACGAAATTGCAAAACAACAAATAATTAACATCATAGTTAATTTAAAAATACAGGGCTGCAAATTTAGTATAACCCTAGATGAATGTACAAGTAAGAAAAACAAACGATTCTTAAATGTGAATATTCATTATCTAGACAATAAATTTCAAAACCTGGGCATTGTTAGAATCGATGGTAGTTGTCCTGCCGAAAAATGCTTAAGTTTGCTTGAAGAAAAACTCTCTACTTCCAACTTGACTTTGTCCGATATTGTATGTTCCACTACGGATGGTGCCGCCGTGATGGTGAAATTTGGAAGAATTGCTCCTTTCCTCCATCAGTTATGTTATAATCACGCGATCCATTTATCAGTAATTGATGTTATTTACAATAAAAGTGAAAGCGTAGAAACCGATACCGATGTTGACAGCGATTCGTTTACAAATGATTATTCTGACTATTCTGATGAGACATGAAATTTTGGAACACAGTTTACAGGCAAATAAAAATATGGACGTAAACATATTCATGGCCCTTGAAATGGTACGAAAAATTGCAAAACTTTTCAAAACATCCCCGGTTCGAAATACTATCCTAGAAAAGCATGTGAAAAGAGAATGTGGAAAGGAACTAAATTTACTATTAGATTGTGTTACTAGATGGAATAGCATAGAGCCTATGTTAGAAAGATTTTTTTTGGTTCAAAATAGTATCATTAAGGCTCTAAAAGATTTACAGTTATCTTACTATATGGATCAAGAAAAACTACCACTATTAGAAATGTTGTTAAGTACTTTAAAACCGATCAAATTAGCCGTGGAGGCATTACAAAAGCGTGATTCTAATTTATTAACCAGCGAGGGAGTATTAAATTTTTTGTTTAATTCTTTGAAAGATCAAGAAACTATTCTTGCAAATAAAATGCTCGAAGCTTTACAACATAGAATTATGGAACGGAGGAACAAGGACTTAATATCCCTAATCCAATTCTTACAAAACCCGAAACAGTTTAATAAAGATTCTAATAATATAAATTTTGAGAAAGCTAGTAAAACTTCGATTTTAAAACTTGCCAAGCAAATTATGAATAATTTAAATTGTTCTTCATCAAATGATGACAGCGAAAAAGATGATGCTGAAACTGCCGTAGAGATGGAGTATGCTTCTGTGAACAGCGATGAACAAGTGGAAGTAGTATCTATAAATCCTGAAAAAGAATTAAAACGTAAGCTAGAGCAAGCAGTTAAAGAAAGCAAGGTTTCAATGTCTGTTAGTTTAAAAGGGGAGAAAGAAAATATAACTACTCTAAAACAAGAATTTAATATCTATGAAATAACTGGTAATATAACAACAAATTTAAAAAAAATTACTAGAGAGCCTAAAAACTATTCGTCCAACGTCCACTGAAAGTGAGAGAGTTTTCTCAATTGCATCAATTTTTTCCACCGTGAAACGTTCCTCACTAAGTGATCGCTCATTAGACAATTTAGTTTTCCTTAAAAGTTTTTTTATTAATAATAAATAACAAAAACATAAAAAATGTATCTTACTTATATTATGATACCTTATTATTATTTTACGGATATTATTTAATATTAAAATGAATATTTAAGTTTGTAAAAGAAAGAAATTTTATTTTCAGTTATGTTATAACTTGCATTTTTTTATTTTAAATTATTTCCAGTTTTGTATTGCGAAATTCCCGGGAATTTCCCGGGATCCCGGGAAGGCACCAATATACATATATCCCGTTTCCCGGGATGCTGAATATAGCCGGGAAATGGAAGCACTACTTCGAACGACACCTCAACGAAGTCGATATCAGTTTTGGTTCGCGCGATATCGTGCAGGAAAAAATGACCACATCCGTACGCACATACACACACACACACACATACTTCCTCCCAATTTTTTGCTTAAAATGCTCCTGGGACCTTGAAAGATGAAAATACGTTGAAATTTTCGATTTCGATTTTCGGACCGATTACAATAACTTCCTATACTGGGAAGTTAAAAATGGAGGAAGCCAAATAAGGCAATTACACAGAATTATTAAGGAATTTACAAATAAAAAATAAATTCCCAAAAAATGTCCCAATTCTCTCAAGGGACGAAAATGCAGTTCAACCAAGGAGAACCGCCAACCAAGAAAAACCGTTGACTTCGGCCTATACAAACCCGGGTTCAGAAGCAATCGGCCTCTCTGTTTACCAGAAAGTCGCAAGAGGTAAGCCGAGTAATTAATATCCAGACATATGCCAAAAACTGGTAATAGGATAAATATGTATATGCTTGGTGCTGGTAACATAAATCAATTAATTCAATTTCTCTTGCAAGTAATAAGTGTCAATACATGCCATATCCTGGTAGTCGTTGACACTATATGCTAGCAAATTTTCAGGTACTTTGCGCGCTTTCGAGAAAATGTCATTTAAAGAACCTCCTACGAAAAAATATACACTACCACAAATTTTAAGCTCTGTATCATAAACCAATGAACTTATCATATAATACAAAATTAAATAAGAATTAACAAACCTTGCTTGATCACCGACATAATACACTTTCATAGATTTTATCGTTAAACGTTAGAAATTAATGTTTTTATATCGCGCATAAACTGGCATTAATTTTTCGCAGAAGTATTATTTTGCCTAAAATATGAACTTTATGCTCATGCGCTCGATGACTCATAGCAGTCAGCGACTTAATATTTTTACTCGTGATCTGATACATTATTACAACTACGATGATACAATTTTTTTGAAAAATTTCCACATTTTGAAAATTGAGTTTTGAGCAGAACCTTCTATGAGCGAGCCCCACTGTGCGTCGATACATCATCTTGGGATGCAATTGTGATATATTTACTGGTACAGAAGCTTCCATTTAGTACATTACGACTATGGGAGCTAGGAGCTAGGAGCAACGCAAACTCTCCCAAGTCTATCTATGTTTCGTAATTTTTGGAATACAAGGCTAAGAGTACTGGAATCAATCGCAGACGCAATCGTTTCCAAACCCTTATCCCATCCAAAATCAACCCTTACACAAAGGACCACGCATACACATCATGCCATGAAGCAATCTTGCTGTCCAGTATGTCATTCATTATGTTCATTCATGCAAAAGATACCAAGCAATGAAGAGCGACGCTAGACGTAAACTCATGCAAACAACCGGCAGATGCCTAAAGCGCTAAAGGAACTAACAACACACAACATTTTTTAGCAATGAAAAATCATCGCGCGGGTTATGTATGCAAAAGACAAGATAACGTTGTCTGCTGCATGCATACCGGAAATCTCGGGTAACGAGATGATACCCGAGTTTTCCGAGAAATCCCAACAAAGAATATTTTAATTTTCCCATCGAAAAACTGCAACCTAAACACTGTGAAGTTTTCCGATGGCTAGAAAGCTTTTTGAAGAATATTTAGAAGTTAGTTGAGTTCGGACTTTTAAACTTAAATCTCGTTCCTTTTAAATAAATTGTAATATCTTAAATCTTGTGTTTTTATTCCAAGTAGTTTTTGTTTAATATATTTTTTCAGCCTAAATAAACGGTTTTTTTATAATTGGCGCAGTCGGTGGAGTCTCTATCGAAAGAAAAGAGATTCAGTGATAAACGAACGAAAAACAAAAGTGACGTTGAAAGTGAAATTTAAAGCAAAGTTCACATTGTTAAAAAAAAAAATAAATAAGTAAATTAAATAAAGAACAACAAGGAATATAAAGTTCTCAATCAAATAAAGTGGGATACGAAACAAGACAAAGTGAAATTTAGTGTCTTGTACAGAAACGAAACCAGAGCGAGAAAAATAAACATCAAGATTGAAAGGCAACAACATCGTGGTGATACTATATATTGAAAAAAACAACGTGGAGATGGCACAACAAAATCCAGTGGAACAGTGCTTAGTCACTCTAACTCAACTCATGGCTCAGAGTATGCAGCCCAGAAGCCGAAGACAAATGATCGAAAAGGAAATTCGATACCTGCCGATATTTAAAGGAGATCCAGGTACATTACCTTCATTCATCGGGTCAGTTACAACAACATTATCGGAATATGGAGACGAAGCTGATCGAGTGTTCCAGATCATCTATAACGAAAAGATTCAAGGAGGTGCAAAAAATCTACTACAAGTTACTCCACCAGCTAATTGGGATGAATGTAAATCCAGTTTGAAGCGGCATTACAGGTCATCTAAAAATCAACTTACTATAACAAGGGAAATAATTCTTTAAAAGTAAGTAGCATACAAGATTTAGATGATAAATTAAGACGAATCGTGGAAGATATTACCGAGTTTGCAGCCTTTGAAGACAACGGCGTAACTATGCTCGACATATTCGGTGGAATGTTAATTCAAAGAATAAAGGAATTAGCTTCAGGATCATTAGCATATGAAATAATGACAAAAGTTAGGTTATCAGAAATTAGGGAAATAGTTAATAAGTTTATTGGACAAGATCAAGGAAATTTAAATTTAAACTTAACTATAAAAAATTTTAATAAAAGCAATATTCATAATAAAAATTTTGAAAAAAGAAATAATAATCAACAAAATGACAGGTTTTATAAGTCAAACTATAATTTTAATAATAATTCACAGCAATACAGACGAAACGAATTTAGACGGAATAGTAACAGTAATAATAATTTTAATAATAATTACAATAACAACAGTTTCAATAACAATAACAGAACACTACAGACAAGACAAACTAACTATGGTAATAGACAAAATGAATATAAACAAAGGCTAGAACCTATGGATGTAGATGCAGCTAGCAAAATAGAAACAAATACTATCAATAAAGCTTTTTTTATAAACTAGCCTCGGACCAGCGTAAAATCTTTATAACTTTAACAATTCAACATGATAAATTTGTAGCATTTGTAGATCCAGGTTCAACGATAAATCTTAAATAATTTATCAACGACGATTAACACTATTGATGGGAAATTAAACTAGTTGGGATGTGGGTTTAACCCCTTCGGTCCACACGATTAACTTCCCAGTATGATGAACGAAGATGGAATAAACTGACTTCTTACAAAATAGTTATACGTTTAGCACTAGTGGAAAATTGGCTAGTATCAGAACTGATGACAAAGCAATCCCGAGAGAAGCTAGTTCAAATAACTATAATAGTAGTAAATCCACAAGCTTTTTCTAGAGAATTTGTTTTTCCTGAACGTTAGCAAACAAACATTTCCTCCGTATTTCGTTCGCTGCACTAAAGCGGGTGTTCAAATTCGTAGTGAGCACGCTGAAGCGCCGTTGACGAGCTGAGAAGCGAATGACTTCATTTGGAAATTCCACAGCTTTCCGGAGATATTAGCAAAACTGTAAACGTTAAGTACTTGTCAGACTTGACCAAAAAGAACAAATTTTACGGTAACTACTGGAAATCCCGGGATGAACCGTAATTTCCTGAAACTGTATCACGCGTAGAAAACAATTCCCCGTCAAAAAGTGCTAATCCAAGGTTTGAAAATTCGCGCTGTTTGTAACGAAATTTTTGCACGATTTTGAAAGGTTGTCGGATATTGACAAGTGATGTTTTGTTCGAAGGCTATCTCTGTGCAGAACCCAAAAAAGATCACTTCGTTTAGAACGGGTCTCATTCCATCGAGTTTAGTAGATATGTATTAGCAAAACTTGTCTTTCTGACAATTAGCCGAATTTTTGTATTTAAACAAAAAAGGCCTGACCGAATATTATTAAATTTTTTTCAGAGCATTTCTTCGTTAATATTATATTTTCGGCACCTCAATGAAGTCGATATAGTTTTTAGTTCGTACGGTATCGTGCAGGTACGAAAATTATAAACGTCGTTTAAACAAAAACAAAAACGGTTCGACCGAATTTTATGAAAATCTTTTCAGATCATATTTTGGTTAATACTCTTCGAACGGCACGTCAACTAAGTCGATATCTTTTATAGTTCGCACACTATCGTGCAGGTACATAAATCACTTATGTCATTTAAACCAAAAAACCCCTCTACCAAATTATATAAAAATCTTTTCAGATTATATTGTCGCTAATGCGCTTCGAACGGCGCCTCAAGTAAGTCAATATCTTTCGAGGTTCGGGCGATATCGTGCAGGTACAAAAATCACTTATGTCATTGAAACCAAAAAACCGCTCGACCAAATATTATAAAAATCTTTTCAGCTTATATTGTCGCTAATACACTTCGAACGGCACCTCAAGTAAGTCAGTATCTTTCGTGGTTCGGGCGATATCGTGCAGGTACAATCACTTACTTCGCTTAAACAAAAAAACGGCTGGACCGAATCTCATGAAAATCTTTTCAGATCATATTTCGGTTAATACGCTTCGAACGACACCTCAACGAAGTCGATATCAGTTTTGGTTCGCGCGATATCGTGCAGGAAAAAATGACCACATCCGTACGCACATACACACACACACACACACATACTTCCTCCCAATTTTTTGCTTAAAATGCTTCTGGGACCTTGAAAGATGAAAATACGTTGAAATTTTCGATTTCGATTTTCGGACCGATTACAATAACTTCCTATACTGGGAAGTTAATAAACCAAACATAACCGTTTCAACTTTGTGTCCAATAGAATTTAAATACTCTGAAATGGCATGAATGAAATGGATTGCAATGCAATTAGAAAAACCATACGATCTTTTAATTGGTATGGATTTTATTTTAAAAAACGTTATTGCAATAAATATAAAGCAACAAAAAATTATTATGACTAACAAAGTGCGACTCCCATTCTTAACGAAAACCGTCCAAGACGAAGTTAACGTTCTAGAAATAAGTGGAATTCAAAATCTAATGTTAGATCACTTAAACGATCAAGAAAAGTTCATGATCACAAAATTAATTAAAAAATTTCACCGTCTTTTATTTAAAGAAGGCGATGCTTTAACAAGCACAAGTTCAGTGGTTCACGAAAAAAAGACGACCACAAACGATCAAATTAATTCAAAGTTATACCGTATTCCACCTCAGCATGAAACTGAAGCACGAAATCAGATAGATAGATGGAAAAACAAGGTATAATTAGGAAAAGTAGAAGCAAATATAGTTTTCCAATTATTATTTTACCCAAAAAGAAAGATAATTCAGGTGTACAAAAGTATAGGATAGTTGTGGATTATAGGAGATTAAATCAAATCACTATTGATGATAAATATCCCCTACCAAATACTGACAGCATCCTAGACAAGCTGGGTAAAGCACAGTATTTTAGTACTTTGGATTTAGCCAAAGGGTATCATCAAATACTAATGGCTGAGAAAGACATTGAAAAAACAGCGTTTGTTACATCTTCTGGTCTCTATGAGTATTGTCGCAAAATGCACACAAATACACGAGCATTTTCATATAATGGCTCTCACATATTAAGCCAGTTCAGTTGCAATTCGCACTTCCAACCGCCAACGTCTTAAAATTAACGAAAAATAACGTAATTTAGAATTTGTATTAAATTTTGCATTTAACTTTATAAATACATGAATTAGCAGTGAATTTTATTGTGTTTTTATTTCATGGTGCCGAAACCCGGGACGGGAACAGAAGAACGTGTTGTGATAATACAAAACGGTCAACGCATAAATACAGTTCGCCACATGTGAAAAATCGAATAGAAATCGCGTGCACATAATGTATATGCAATATCGGGCATCGGTCAGAGGTCAATTAACGAAAAGGGTGAACGAAATCAACGATTATTTAGACAATCTGGCTTCAACAACGGATTCAAGGGAATCAATTCTGGAAACGCTTAATACAAATCTCTGTCGCATTCGTAGCCTACATGAAAACCTAAAGGAAGCAGATATATCTATACGGCCTCACCTAGAAGAAAGGAATTACGAGACGGAGTTTAATGCTCAATTAGAATATGCCGACAAGGCCGTAACCGCTATTGCTCGGATACAACACCGGTTAAATATGCTGCAAATCACTCCCATAGTCGCGAACGCCGAACTGCCACCAACTCAGCAATCTCTGCGCAATGAACAACAGGCAACGTCAGCTCTTAAACTCCCAAGGTTAGAGTTAAAAACATTCAACGGGGATTTCAGTAACTGGCTACCTTTTTGGCAACAGTTTAATAAAGCTTTACATCTAAATCCAAACTTGGACGAAGGAACTAAGTTCAATTTCCTTCAAAGTGTAATTAAAGGTCATGCCGCAGACACGATAGCGGGACTTACACCGACAGAGGCATGCTATAATGAAGCCATAGCAATGTTAAAGGAAGAATACGGTGCCCCCGACCGAATTATAGACAAATATTTAGAGCCCCCGCATACTACAGACTTTCCATCGGCCGATACTTTGGTCGGGTTGGACTTGTAACCGCGCACACTGGACCAACTAAACCGTTGGGCTGGTGGTGAGTGCGCAGACTAGACCGACTGTCGGCCGACTGTTCTCGAAGGATTTGCTAGTTAGCTAGCAAGTAGCTAACTAAATAAAAATAAACATGTCTTGATACGTACCTTGTTTTGTTTTATCCTCGGCACTAAGCTGATTCCAATCAGGCACAACTGCTTCACAGACTTCCTCCCATAATTTTTTTTCCGATTCACATCAGAATACTCCTTTAAGTTTTTTTTAAACAACGCGGGCCCTTTCTCAACTTCCTCTACTAAATTAATTACAGACGTTTCGACAAGTAGCGATGCCATCATGAAAATAACCACAACCATCCAACGCAAAAATATGAAGCGAAGTGAAACTATCGGCCGAATTAGCCGACTAAACAATCGGCTAATGTGCGCGCGTGGAAGAGCTCCATACTGATTAAGGAGTTGGCCGATAGTTTGCCGACATTATAGTTTGAAGGCAATCGGGTAGCCCATAAAACTTATTTATCGGCCGATTCTGAATCGTTGTAATATGCGCACTTGCATACATGTTAATACTGATTAAGAGCCCGACTAAACTATCGGCCGATGGAAAGTCTGTAGTGTGCGGGGGCTCTTACAGCAATTGATGTCTATTAAATCGGTGAAAACTCGAACAGACGCGACCGGCTTACGCAATTTGTATAGCTCCGTCACTGCTGCTATGAGATCCCTCAATGCTCTCAAACTTTCACCTTCACAATACATGATGATGCTAAAATCCATAATCCTACGAGCATTACCGGATGATTTGAGGGTGGAATATCACAGAATAGAAGCGCAATTGGGGAACAACCGCAACGAACATAACGACGAAGCAGGCACACATCACACAACGCTGCTGGATACATCAACTCATGCTATTGAGTGCGACCCAGTCATAAAACGCGTTTTGAACTTCATAAAAATTGAAGCTGAAGCTCTGGAAAAAGCTTCTGTTACCTTCTCAGGGGAAAGAAAAAGTACGCATAATCGTAAACATCAAGCCACAGTCACAGGTTTATTTACATTACACCAGAACTCAGCAAATTGTTTCTTTTGTGAGTCGCAGTCTCACACCACTGCAAATTGTGATGCATCCAATGCAACAGTAGCGGAACGAAAGGAGAAGTTAAGGTCAGCCGGTAGATGTTTTCGATGCACCCAGCCAAAACATTCTTCGCGATACTGCAAAAACAAATTTATTCGTTGCAAAAAATGTAACGGGCGGCATGCGACAGCTGTGTGCGACCCCGACTACAAGGGGAAATTGCAAAACGACAATGTGAAAGAAGGATATGCAAGAAAAAATGTGAATATTGGTGAAATGCAAAAAAAAAACAAATGCTGTGAGTCTTTTGTCTCCTGTAGATGAAACCATTTTTCTGCAAACGGGTTACGGAATCGTAAATAAATCAGCAATTCGATTTATTTTAGACAGTGCGAGTACAAGAACTTATATTTGTGAACATGTTTCTAGAAGACTGAAGTTACCAGTGGTTGGATGCGTTAAATTAAACATAATTCCGTTCGGTTCTCGCAAGATTCCTGCCGAGAAGCTTTATAGTTGTGTTGTACTTAAATTAAAAAGCCAGTATAGTGACAAATTTTTAAGTATTAAAGCTGTGGAAGTGCCCGAAATTTGTATAGACGTTTTGCCAGTCCCCAATCCAGCGTTTGGCGCAATCTCACATCTGCAATTAGCCGATGTCACCCCACACAACTCGGATATCATTGCAGGGATTAGTTTGTTAATTGGAGCCGAATATTATCAAAGGGTTCTAGTTGGTGAAACAGAAGAGATCACGGAACGGTTGACAGCCGTCAACACTAAATTGGGTTGGACTCTACATGGGCCGGCGGAAGCGCATACAATGAATAAGTCATCAACAAGAAAGGAGACCTTAATGTTGGTAAATTCTTTAGAATTTAACTTAGAAAATTTCTGGAAATTGGAGACGATAGGGATTCATAATGGAATCGAAACAAAGAATAATGATTTTTTTCGTAAATTTTTTTTTTTGCAATCAATCAAACATAAGGGGGAACGCTATGAAGTTTCACTCCCCTGGAAAATGATAGATAGCAAATTAGATGACAATTATGCAGGAGCAAAGTCACGCATGCGCCTATTAACGCAACGACTAGCCAGGAGTGAACAAAAGCTTTTTGAATACGACAAGGCTATGTGGGACTTAATTAAATTGGGGATAGTAGAAGTTGCCAACGAACCTAGCGGCCAACGTATATATTATTTGCCTCATCGAGCAGTATATCGGGATGACAAAACAACGACACGTGTGAGAATCGTGTTTGATGCATCCGCTCACAGACCCGAGGAAGCATCCTTGAATGATCATCTACATCAAGGCCCAAAGTTACTACCAGACCTTTTTAGTATACTTTTAGATTTCCGAATTGGCCAAATTGGCATCGTTGCTGATATTGAGAAGGCCTTCATGCAAATCAGCATCAATGAAGAAGATCGCGATGCTCATCGATTCCTATGGTATGCAGAACCCTTAAAATCCTCTACGAGATTTCCACCCATACAACGATATAGGTTTACAAGGGTAACTTTTGGAGTAAATTGTAGTCCCTTTTTACTAAACGCTGTCATAAAGAAACATTTGCTTGTTTATGACGATCAATTTCAGGAGACCATTGACATTCTAGCCAAGCATCTTTATGTTGACGACCTGGTTACCAGCGTGAACACTCGTACTGCTGCAGCAACCTTGTACAAGACGGCTCAAACAATTATGTCAGAGGCATCGATGAATTTGCGAAAGTAGAACTCCAACGATAGTAGCACGAGCGGAATGTTCATGGCGCAACGAGATCATGAAAATACAACTCCGAATCAGAAGGTTCTAGGATGTATTTGGTGTACTCGAACGGATGAATTAAAAATCGATCTCGGTCCTACGATAAATTTCATCAACCCACTTCTTAGTGGTACTAAACGAGTCGTATTAAAAACAATGGCCCGCATTTATGATCCCTTGGCATTGCTTGGCCCCTTTCTAGTAAGAATGAAGGTACTCATGCAAACGATATGGAAACTTAAACCGGAGTGGGATGAAGTGCTACCTGAAAGTATTCTCAAGGAGTGGCAGCAATGGTGCTCGGAATTGCTTGTCCCGAACAAATTCTATATACCACGCTGTGTTTCTGGCATATCACTGACCGAAAAGGATGACGTGCAATTACACCTTTTCTGCGACGCGAGCCCTAAGGCGTATGGAGTTGTCGCGTTTGTTAGGAGGGAGAAACCGAATGGTGAAGTATCATCTAACATATTGTGCGCAAAGCATAGAGTAGCGCCCTTAAGTGACAATAATAGCAACGAACTTTCGCTACCCAAGTTAGAATTAACCGCTGCGCTACTCGCAAGCCGATTAAAGTCATTTATATGCGACAAAACGTCCTTCGCATTTAACACAATTTGGTTCTGGAGCGATTCAAAAATCACCCTTTGCTGGATTAAGGGTTACAAAAGATGGAAGCAGTATATTTCCAACAGAGTTAACGAGATTAAACTCCATTCTTCTGGTAAGGCTTGGCGGTATTGCCCCGGAAGCGAGAATCCAGCTGACCTTCTAACACGTGGTGTTTCAGCAAATAAGTTGGTGGATTCCGAGGTTTGGAGAGTTGGTCCTACTTGGTTAGTGCAGTCTCAAAGTTTCTGGCCAGTAGAAAATCATTTCGAGAATGTGTCACTGGTAAATATATCTCTGTCCGATAATAATAATAATTCTGAGGTAACCGAAAGTGTATTGAACATAGAAAATTTCAGTAACTTTATTAGACTTTTAAGAGTTACAGCTTACGTCTTCCGTTTTATTTACAACGCCAGAAAAGGGGATGCGAGAGTCAGTGGGGACTTAACCGTCAGCTTTGCAAACGAAATTGGGTCTCTTAAAAAAGGTAACATCGTAGATCGTCAGTCTAAATTGTTAACGCTTTGCCCGCATCTTGATGCCTTTGGAATACTACGGCTAGGAGGGAGACTTCATGAAATTGACGATGAAACAAATGTTGCTCATCCCATTATTTTGCCAAAGGAATCGTATCTCAACCTGCTTTACGTAAGGTATGCGCACAAAGAAACACTTCACGGAGGAATCAATGTCGCCTTGACGTATATACGAAAGACATTCTGGATTTTGAAAGCTCGTCAACTTGTCAAAATGGTAATCAATAAGTGCGTAATATGCAAAAGACTCTTCAGCAAACCAGCTGCTCAACCCTTCGCTCCGATTCCAAGAAATAGATTACATTCGGCGCGAGTATTCGAGACGATGGGGGTTGATTTTGCTGGGCCGATGTTTGTGAAACGTGAGGAAACTAGTCGGTCGGACAAAGTGTATCTAATGCTATTTACTTGCGCAGTCGTCCGTGCCGTACACATCGAGCTGGTTCCTGCCTTATCTACTGAGTGTTGTATTAACGCTATTCGTCGATTTATTGCGAGGAGAGGACATCCAAAGATCATTTATTCGGATAACGCGAAAACGTTTAAGTGAGTTGACCACGAAATTCAACGTCTTTACAAGCAAATTACTGCCGACGAAATATCATCCTTTGCCGCCAACCACGGCATCCAGTGGAAATTTATTGTAGAGAGAGCGCCATGGTGGGGAGGATGGTGGGAACGACTAATACGGACAACAAAAAATTCGCTCAAGGCCACAATTGGACGAAAGTTGTTAAGTTATGAACACCTTGAAACAACTTTGGTTGAGGTAGAAGCTGTCATAAATTCTCGTCCACTCACATACGTGTCTGAAGATTCATCAGAACTAAAGCCGCTTTCACCTTCCGATTTTCTGAGCGGCACTGCAGCAACTCTCTTCCGTAATGTTGAAGAAATCACCCAGTTACCCAGAGACGATATAATAAATATTTGGAAACAGCGTCAAAAACACTTAAATACATTTTGGAAACGATGGACTTCCGAATATTTGCATCAACTGAGATCTGCACACCAAACGCCTTACGGTAAAACTTCAAACGTCAAAATTAACGATATTGTACTTATTTCAGATATAAAAACGCCGAGATTACTTTGGAGGTTGGGAAAGATCGTCAACGTATATCCAGGAAGAGATGGCAGAGTTCGTGCTTGTGAACTAGTACTTCCCGTGCTTGTGAACTCTCCGACGACCTATCCAATTGCTGTACCCGCTTGAAATCCAGTAATCCTTCATCTTGGGCTGGGAGGATGTCGCAAAATGCACACAAATACACGAGCATTTTCATATAATGGCTCTCACATATTAAGCCAGTTCAGTTGCAATTCGCACTTCCAACCGCCAAAGTCTTAAAATTAACGAAAAATAACGTAATTTAGAATTTGTATTAAATTTTGCATTTAACTTTATAAATGCATGAATTAGCAGTGAATTTTATTGTGTTTTTATTTCAAGTATGTTCGTATGCCGTATGGGTTAAAAAATGCCCCGGCTACGTTCCAGCGTTTAATGAATGATATATTGAGAGAATATATTAATCAAATTTGTGTTGTCTATCTAGATGATATATTGATATTTTCAACCACTCTAGAAGAGCACGAAAAATCTCTGACTAAAATTTTCTGTAGGCTCCAAGAGCACAATTTGAAAATTCAAGTAGATAAGTACAGTTTTCTGAAAAAAGAAACTGAATTTTTAGGCCATATATTAACATCTGTGGGCATTAAACCTAACCCTGATAAAATCAAAACCATTCAGGAAATAAAAATACCCAAGACAGAAAGACAGCTTAAGGGATTTTTAGGAGCTACAGGGTACTACATTAAATTCATAAAGGACTACTCAAAAGTAGCTTACCCTATGATAAAATATTTAAAAAAGGATAGCAAGATAAACATAAATGATCCGCAATATATAGCAGCTTTTGAAAATCTTAAAAGTTTAATTACGTCTCATCCAATATTGAAATATCCGGAACATGACAAACCGTTTACAGTAACCACAGACGCCAGTGATCATGCTATCGGAGCAGTTTTACCACAACAAGGTCATCCTGTTTGTTACGTTTCACACTGTCGTTTTTCAGCAGTTTGCCCATACTTTGAACCTATCTTCTAAACGGAGTCCTTCAGGTTTCTGTTATTTCTTTCACATAAAAGAATACAGATTTACCTAAAAGATGAGCCTAATCACGTTGCTCTACTATAATCGGTCTAGAAGTTATTAAACTTTAAGTAAATGGAAATTCGGCCATACAAGTTGCAAGTGAGGGGATATGAGTGCTTTATGTAAATCTTTAAAACGGCGATATCTCATGAATGACAATTCGTACGGGAAAATGTATGAGATACTTTTTTGTAGGTAATCGCATAATCTACAAACTTTGTAAACACTATTTTATGATAAAAGTTACCGTTTTGCTGAAAATCGCAAAAAAACCGTTTTTGTGACCTTTGACCCCGAGTAAATCCAGGTTCCAGGTGCCGGATCGATGGGGACTTTTTAGATTTCATTTATAACGGTGTTTTGAACAATCCTACCAATTTTCAGCTAGGTGCGAATTTATGTACCTTCATACCTGTACAATTTAAAAAGGTCATTACCTTTGTGGCTTTATTTTAGAAAATAAAAGCAACACAAAAAAACCTTAATCATGCATAAAAAATAAATTGCACTTAAAATTAATTACGTGCATATAATAACATTTTTTGAACTCAGTTGAACCAACTTCATGTACTGCTTATTTTGCAAAATCAGCGAATTCCACCAGTAAAATTTTGAAATCAATTAAAACCTCAATATTATCGCTGATATTGAAAAATCGGCATTTATAGAAATTAATTTTTTACCTTTAACCTTTACATAGCAAATAAGTTTCTTGTATATATAGCCCAATAATAAAATAAAGAAATTTAGTTATTCACAAGAAAGTAACTCGTGCGTTTCAATTCTATTATTGTCGAATTTATTTTCTTCATCCAGAGCTAGGTAGCACAAGTTTAAGCACTTGGGCTACATTATCCATCAGTACACTGGTTCAAGCAGTATATTTACTTGGTATAGGTTTAATATTAATCTCGTTGACAGTAAATTAAGTCAACTTACAATACCTATTTTTTGGTCTAATTTGACCGGACTAATTTAGATATATTCCATTTTAAAAAGCAAGCTTTTGTGACAGTAATTGATAAACTGACAAAATTTGCAGCAGCATATTGCATTACAGATAGGAACTGGAGATCAAAAAAGACCCTAATAATGGAACATGTAGCGAAATTTAGGAAACCAAATAAATTAATAATGGACAATGAGTTTAAAGCGGAACAATTATTAGAATATCTTAAAACAGAAAACATCGAGGTACACCTCACAAAACCCAACAACCATACGGGAAATTCAGATATTGAAAGGTTACACTCAACCCTCTTAGAAAAGCTAACAGGTATTGAGGATAACGAATTATCAGTAGAAATGAAGATACAGATGGCTATAGGAAACTATAACGATCGGTATCACTCTACAATCAAATGCACTCCAAGGGAAGCAAAAGAGAAAATAGAAGTTGAGAAACTTCAGGAAAGAATCAATAAAATGAAAAATAGTATAATTAAGAAAAGAAATTTAAGTAGGGAGAGTTATATAGAAAATAGGATAGCAGGGCCAATTAAGAATTACAAACGAGTTAGGCATAAGGACGAACCTTATTATAGAATTAAATCCCTAAGAAATGTTCACGTTTCAAATATTAAAAGACCATTTAAAAAATCCACAGGTAATCAACACCGTAATAATATTCCTCATGACGATTGCAACAGTACAAGGGTTACTACAGGCCAACCCAATAAATGAAGAAACTGGATATATACAAATCAAGATAAGAGAAGTAGAAATAGTTAATCAGACAACTACATTATTACATATCATTGATCCCAAAGAAATACATAATATACTAATACAAATAGAAACAAACTTGCAAAAATTAGATGTAGATAACAAGAACTTGATACAGACAGAAATAAACGTAATCAAATCCAAAGTTAAATCTATAACACCGAATACATATGAGAAGAAAGAGGTAAGAAAAAGAAGAGGTCTAATGAACATTGTTGGCACAGCACAAAAATGGCTTTTCGGAACTATGAATGACGAAGACCGACAGGAAATTTTAGAACATTTAAAAACAACTAATGAAAAACTAATGTAATGTTAAGAGAATTAAAAGTTAGTAAAAGCTGTATTTGGCAAAAGCAGTGTAAGCTTAGGTATAATAATAATAATTCCCATCGAAAAACTGCAACCTAAACACTTTGAAGTTTTTCGATGGCTAGAAAGCTTTTTGAAGAATATTTAGAAGTTAGTTGAGTTCGGACTTTTAAACTTAAATCTCGTTCCTTTTAAATAAATTGTAATATCTTAAATCTTGTGTTTTTATTCCAAGTAGTTTTTGTTTAATATATTTTTTCAGCCTAAATAAACGATTTTTTTATAATTCGCGTTGCTCTCAACCACATTAGTCATTGCTTATGCCAAACATGGCGAATCAAAAACACTGAGATGCCTGATCGATCTGGGATCGGAATCGTCATTCTTCACAGAGGCAGCATGCAAACAGCTAGGTGCCACAACAACAAATACTACGGTTACAATTACAGGCTTAAACAACAGCCAAGCAGCAACAGCTCACCGTCAAGTCAGCCTTCTTCTCAAACCACGTGTTCCTACTGCGGACTCAGTAGCAGTTGACTTTATGGTTCTTAATCAAATCACCAACCGTCTACCAATAAGAGTAGTCTGCAAGGAGGAATGGAAGCACCTCAACAACTTGCAATTGGCAGATCCAACATTCTGGAAACCAGGACGGATCGATGCACTTTTAGGAGCAAAACCTTATGCAGAAATTACACAGAACGGAATCCGACGTGGACCGAAGACAGCTCAATAGGCATCAACACACTCTTTGGATGGATCATCATAGGACCAACAAGGAACAAATTCACTGAGCAAGTCTCCGCATTTACGGCCAGATCAACAGATCAGGATATAAGCGAGCTGCTCACACGTTTCTGGAACATTGAAGAAATTCCAGCAAAACCAATCCTAACACAGGACGAAGAACTCTGTCAACAGATCTTCGAAACATCACACAAACGTACCCCTACCCTTTGAATTCGTTCGTAAATGCACGTGTTTAATTATTTCATGCTATTAACGATTCATCTTGACTAATCCATATCACTTCTTTTTGTTATAAGTGTGTTTAAAACTGTCCCAATAAATAATTTCCGCGCCCACGAACTTCTAATTCACATTTTTAATGTTTTTTTGGTGGGATATCACACTTTTTTGTTTTAATACATTCTAAAATAAAAAATAAATAATCTTCTGTATAAAGAAATATTATGTATTTAATTGTTCATTATATTTTTTTATTTATTTTATAAGTAGGTAATAACAAAATAACAAAATGCAGGAATTCAAATTAATATTATTGCCTTTGTAAAAAAAACATAAGCTCCTTTTGAGTTTCTCGGCCAAGATTTTTTCTGCACAATCATTGATCCATAACCAGCTCGATTTTTGTTTCAATATGCTGATGTAATGACCTTGTTCGAGTGTTCCTGTGTGGAATATAGCACTAATCACTTTATAATTTGAACCTCTTATATGCAATTTTGCAGAAGTGACAGCTTTGATATCGCATTGCTCAATTTTAATAAACTTTTTATTTTCCAGTTCGAATAATTTCAGTTGTATTATGAGAACAGGTGCTACCGAAATCATTTCCGATTTACGAATCTTTTGAGTGTACCAACAACGATTACGAACTCGGCATTCGGTATTTCAAAATTTTACTCTACATTTGTACTGTGAACTACACGTATTTTATAGTACCTAACGCAATCTGATACCATAGTTGCGACTAACCACTTTAAATGAATACATTTTGTTAATCATCTAATGCCATCTGGCATCAACAGTTCGAGTAAACACTTTTCGACTAACTAGTAGCACCATCTCCTTTATTGAGCAATTGAAATAACTTAGAGCGCCATCTGACAGAATAATTTTGAGTACCCACTTTTTTAGACTGAAGGAGAAGAAAAAAGTTCGATTCGAAATGTAAAAAATGTAAAAATAAAGAAAACGAAGAATGATAGGAAAAAAAACTCATGGAATAATAAATTATTTATATTTTGTTTATCGGTTACAAATGAAAAATTACTTATATTGCTTTTAAAAAGGTGATAAATCGCATAATTTTATAAAAAAAACACCTTGTTTTCTATGTTTAGGCGTAAATAAGGCATTAGCCGAGTCTGGGCTAGGCTAGCACGGTGTGCGGACGTGCGGGCGTGTGCTGTCGCCACCCACTTAAAATTATTACGTACAACAACTATCACCAAATCGCAAAACAACACCCAAAATCAAACAAACAGCTGCTGTGATTTTAGTGAATAGTGAAGGTGTCATCAACGTAACAGTGGATGTAACGAAGACAGACGGACAGCAAATGTAAATTTCTTTCCCCTTTCCCACACCCGTTCAAGGCACTGCCGGCGTCAGAGCCGGTGTCGGTCAGCTGACGGGATTCTCCTTGCTTTAGGAGGCATAACACTCCAGCAAGGCGCATCCCGTTAACCCCGACGGAGATGACAATGGCACTGCCGGTTGCGACTGGGGCTTGCAACCTTGTGTATACAAAGTTGCGATACAATAATTTTTGTATCGACTTCACCAATATTCGTGGGTTAAAAACGAATTTCTATTCCGTGTTGTGCCATCTCAACACTTATGCTCCCCCAATCTTCGCACTAAGTGAAACCCAGATTTTACCTAACGATTGTTTAGATTGTTATCAGGTTTCCGGGTACACTTTAGTGCATAATCTCTCCCCACATAGGGGAATTGCCATCTATATTAGGAAAGACGTTGCCTTCCAGAAGGTGTACAGCAGTACATCATCTGATTTTAACCATCTCGGTATTAAAATTCCACTTCGTAATCACGTCATTTTCTTCTGTTTTCTATACAGGAGTCCTAATATTAGTAATGAAGCCTCCTTATTAGCATTCGACGCTATCTCCGAGCGTATCTCCGAATTTTTATCCTCCCATCCGGAGTGCGAAATCATTGTTGCGGGTGATTTCAACGTTCACAACGTAAATTGGCTGAATTACTCGAGTGGCACCAGTGTTTCTGGCAGGGATGCCGAGCTCTTTGCTGAGACCAATAACCTGCACCAATTAGTGAAACAGCGTACGCGTGTTCCTGACACTGCGGGACAAGGAGCACACCTCCTAGATCTTTTTCTTACCTCCCACCCTACACGTTACTCCGTTGAGGTCGATTCGCCTATTGGCAACTCGGATCACTGTCTAGTCAGCGCTTACTTCTCCTATCCATCTTCAACCCCAACCACGCCAGCTCCTAGGAGAACTGTTTGGCATTATGGAAAAGCCAACTGGTGGGGGCTGATTCGCTTTTTCCGAGCTACTGATTGGGATTTGTGTTTTCAGAACCGCGATGTTAACTTTGCGGCCATCTGTATTACCAAAATTATACTGGCCGGAATGCGTTTATTCATTCCCCATTCTTCCAAATCCATAAAGCCTAGGCATTATGGATGGTTCAATCGAGAGTGTATGAACGCAATCAAAGCCAAAGAAGCCGCCTACAGACAATACAAAAATTCTCCGAGCGAAACATCTCGACGTGAATACATCAGGTTGAGAAACTCTTGTAAATCCACCATCAAGAGAGTCAAAGAATTATTCGATGACAGACTGAGAGGTAAACTCATAAACTCCACCGCTGGCAGTAAAAACTTCTGGTCCTTGGTAACCTCCATCAGGAAGAATTTCACTTCACATACAACGCCCCCATTCATTTATAACAAACAGGTGATAACAGAAAGCAAACCCAAGGCCGATCTACTTGCACTTCTGTTCGCCGAGAATTCTTCCTTACCCGATGCTGACATGCAACCCCCCACCATCGAGTGTTCCGCTCACTCAATGGATAGAGTTTTCTTCAGGACGCGTGAAGTGTATAAATGTCTCAAAGAGCTGGACTCCAACAAAGCCACTGGCCCCGATAAAATTCCCCCTATAGTTCTTAAAAAATGTGCCTCACCTTTGGCTAAACCTCTGCGCAAACTTTTTGCACTTTCATACTTCTCCGGAGTTTATCCTGACTCCTGGAAACTGGCTCATGTTCAGCCTATACCGAAAAAAGGTGAAGCTAGTGACCCTACTAACTACCGCCCAATAGCAATTACTTCTATTCTCTCCAAAGTTATGGAGACAATAATAAAAAGAAAGCTTATGGAATATCTTGAATACAACCAAATATTGAACGACAAACAATACGGCTTTAGATCGAAAAGATCTACTGGCGACCTCCTTGTTTGCCTAACGGAGCACCTCAGCCGAAGTATACACCGATTTGGTGAATCTGGTCTGGTTGCTCTAGATATCTCCAAGGCTTTTGACAGAGTATGGCATCCCGCTCTGTTGGCTAAACTCCAAGCTATTGGTATCGACTCTGTTCTGAAGAACTGGATTGAGAGCCTCCTTTCAGGCCGTTCAATCAAGGTAGTATTGGATGGCGTCGAATCCGACCCCCACCACATCCCCGCAGGTGTTCCCCAGGGCTCAATTCTATCACCAGCTCTCTTCCTAGTTTTTATAAATGACCTGCTCTCAGTCCCCATCAACTCACTCCACAGCTTTGCTGATGACGGTACTCTACGTTACTCCTATGGCTTTGATAATGTAACACAAGCGCGTGCCAGACCTTGTCTACATCATCGCCAACTGTTGTCCAATTCAATCAACAGGGACATCGAACGAATTCTTGATTGGGGCCACAAGAACCGTGTCGAATTTAATGCATCAAAAACCAAGTACTGTCTCATTTCCAATAAAACTTGCACCGAACCGCTTTCTATTTCAGTGGACAACAAGACCGTAACGGCAGAACCCTCTCTAAACATCCTAGGCGTAACATTAGCTGAAGATCTGCGCTGGAATAACCACATATTCCAAAGTGCTAAACAAGCATCCCAGTGTCTAGGATTCCTCAAAAGGTGCAAATTTCTCCTTCAGCCGTCTGCCAGGGCTATAATTTACAAGTCTTGAATACAACTCGTATATCTGGGCTGGGGCCCCAAGAACCATCTTAGCTTGGCTGGACAAGGTGCAAAACCGCGCCCTCAAACTTATTGGTGACAGCGCCATTTGCTCTTCAATTGACTCATTAAGCCACCGTAGGAATGTAGCAGCTCTGGCAAAATTTTATCGTTTTTTTCATAATGACTGCTCCACTGAAATAAGTAACCTCATGCCTCCACGGCAACATTTTTCCCGCAACACAAGACTTGCCCGCTCGGCTCACCCCCACAGTTTACAGCCCTTATCTTCGCGCACACTCCGATCTAGAAATTCGTTTATAACAAGAACAACTCGTCTGTGGAACAACCTTCCAAAGACAGTATTCCCGAACTCATACAACATCCAAGAGTTCAAACGCAAGGTTCATCGCCACTTTCTGCAACACCCCCTTGACTCCCCCTAACCTATTATGTCCTTCTCTCTATCTTTCGAGCTAAGCTTACTACTGGACATTGCACCATGACTTAACCGACATGACGTACTAGTAGTACAAAGGGTGACACCTGAGCTTAGACTATCACATAAAAAAAAAAAAATTAGCTGTTTGCCCTTACGAACTCGGCAAACTACCGGTTGCCTTGATAAAAGCACTGAATAAAATTAAAAAGAGTCCAAATATTTTTTCATCAAAAATATTAATTTTTATTAATGTGCACGGACGGTACGCAATTGCAAATTTTTGTTGGAAATAAAATGCTTCTTTGTCTCTGTACATTTAAATGTCAACAACGATTCGGCCAAGTTGTCGTTGGCTTTTGCAGCATCGAATGTAGCTGCAGTAGCTTCTTTCCATCGGCTTCAGATGAATGAAGTATGTATACAGCGTCGAATGTGTTTTGGGCCTTAAACAAGGGCTGAACAATCTAGAAGCACTACAGATTCCTCGATGGATCAATTACTCAACAACCACTAATGCGCAAATTCATGGATTGTGCGATGCCTCCGCAAAGGTTTATGCGGCCGTGCCTAAGAGTAGAAAATGGCAACGGAGACGAAGAAATCAGTTAATTGGCTAGGCGCCATAAAGGGTGCCAATACCATACTCAAGTAGACTGGCTCTCGTGCGCGTAGGTAAAGCGGCTCGCGGAGGTAAAGCTTCATTTGATGTGGTTGACGGACTGCTTGGTAAAACAATATTTGGGTTTGGATGAAATTATTAATGATCATCAATTTAGCGAGAGCGGAGCATGGATACAGCTGGTGACATATCCAAGCTTACTCCGTGATCGCCTTCGAAACGAGGTTGTCAGACAAAGATGCGATCAGCAAACACTGATCGAAGAAGAAATGCAAAAACGTCGACTACGGTGGTTTGGACATGTTTGCCGAATGGATGATAACCGCTTGCCACGTAAACTTCTCTGGCGAGACCGTCCTGACCGGAGAATACAGCGATCGGCACCGAAGAAAACCTGGTTGAAGAATATCGAGGGTGACTTAAATAATCAACGATTATCAGTTACCGAGGCTCGAGACACCGCCAAAAACCGAGAAGAATGGAAGCGAATCGTGAATAGAGTTCGGGACCCAGCGGCACCGACAGCAGCGTATCCGTTGCGGGGACGTCCCGCTCGGACCGCCAGCTAACGGATCAAAGAAGAAAGAAGAAGAAGAAGAATTCGTTGATTAATAATATAGAAGTGTGTGTATTCAATTGAGACCTGACGGAATATTCCATGAATGGAATGCATGCCACGCAAAGGTTGGGCTACTTTTAACTTTTTCTGTATTGCGGCATTCGAAATAGCACACACAAGTATGCACAACAAACACATGCACCTTGCATGCACTCGTTACTTAGATTTTCGGGCTATGTGTGAAAGCCGGGATGTAAAAAAACCATGCAATTTTATGTCAGAGGAAATTCGCCGCATAATATGGAACCTCTGAATGCAATGCATGTACGCTTGCATATTTCACCAGCGAGGCGAATGTTTAGGTTTTCATTCCTGTGGCGGTAGCATCCATGCCTGTGGCGGAAGCGTGCATACCCATGTGGCATGCGCACTTATATGCTATACGTACTAGGTGCACCGCGTGTATGCTTTTAAGAAAATTAGCCTACAAAATTATTTTTACTCCGATACTTTTAGGTTTGATTGTAAATAGGAATTCATAAATATTGATATTTTCAAATAGTTTTTGTATCAAGTCCGTCAGTTCGTCACGATTCTTCCTGCATCTGTCTTTGGCCTGAATTTTCTCAAAGTGTACTATACATTCGACAGACTTTCCCCTATATCTGTTGCATATTACTAGCCGTTGGGCACAAAAGGTTTACTTCTAAAGTGTGGTCTTAAGCACACTCATATTTTTTTGTTCGTCTATCGAAGACCTATCCATAGCCAGGCGTTCCGACATACTCGTTAATACACCCTGTATATGTTTAATCAGTAGATTTGTGTAAATATTACCATATTAAAAAATAGTTTTTCTTTTAAATTTAATAGAGGTACTTAATATTATTTGAGCTTGATTTATTTTTATAATAATTTGATTTATTTTTATAATTGACAATAGTTTTAATATGGTAATATGGGGGACAAAACGCTGTAGAATAAATCAGCGTGCCTACTTTCACGTCCTCGATCGTGGTCCCTGGGTGCATAAAAAGCAGCAAATGAGAGAGCTTTTAGTAATGCATAGTACATATATGTATATTAAAATAACACATTTGCTACATTTATAGCCACATTACCAAAAAAAATTTGCGGATTGCATCCCTTCCAATTCAAAGCACGCGACTCCGCTATAGATGATTGGAAGAAAGCAAATATATGTCCAAAATTCAACAAAAGAGATAAATTAACCTGTAAAAACTGCAGAGGCATCTCACTCCTCAGCACCAGCTACAAAACCAACACAATCCTTGTAAAACAAAACTAGAGCATATAGGGAAGGCCTTAAAGGAGAATATCAAGCTGGTTTTAGCAGAAACAGGTCAATATCGGACCAACTGCTGACCTTAAAGATAATTTTTGAGAAAAACTGGGAAAGGAATATAGATGTGTACCAGATAGTTGTCGATTTTTAACAGGCATATATGACTCAATAAATAGAGAGATGTTATGCGAGATCTTATCAGAGTTCGGAGTCCCCTCAAATCTAGTACAACTAACTGATCAAATGCGCAACAAATAGCTGACTGGTGAAGGTAAAGATCCAAAATGTTATAACGGAAGAGTTCGAAGAACGACAAGGACTTAGACAAGAAGATGGATTGGCCCCATGCTTTTCAACTTGGCCCTAGAATGGGTAATAAGGAAAACGTCGTGAGTCGGAACAATTACTTGGATATTCGGATGACGTGAACATCATGGGAGAGCTCTTTTTGGCAGCAAAGAAACTTATGTCGAATTATAAGAGGTGCAAAGGACATAGGCCTGGAGATAAACGAAGAAAAAACGAAGGTGGTGTAACAATCAATCCAGAGCAGGAAGATTTAGAATGGGAAGAAATATAACCATCGATAAACATAGCCTAGAACCAGTCGATAAAACTGTGTACCTTCGGTCTACAATCACATATAGAAGCGAGAAATAACCAGACGAATACTATTGGCTAACAAAGGCTTTTATGCCCAAAAACAAACAGTGCCCTCAAGATTTATGCACAGGAAAGCGAAACTCTCACTCTACAAAATAGTAATACGATCAGTACTGTTTATGGTAGCGAGACTTGGACTATGACCCAGGACATACATAGAGGAACGAATTAACAGGTTTGAGAAAAAATTTCTCAGATGATAGGCGAGAGGATGGAATGTGGCGAAGAACAAAATTTTTCAAACATCGCGCATCCCTTACACTTTCTGCCACCTCGCACTGGCGACCTAGGTAGTAAAACCATACCTTTTTGACATGAACAAAATTAGAACTTTGCTCAATATATTTCAAAATAGGGTTCGTGGATTAAATTTTTGTCACATCAATGCGAGAAGCCTACGTAATAAAATTGATGAACTGCGCGAAATTTTTCTTGGGTCCAACATCCATGTCTTGTTAGTGTCCGAAGCTTCACTTCGCGATCATGTTCCTTCAATATCTGTATCAATCGATGGGTACAGTTTATTAAGAAACGGTCGGAAGGATCGTCCTGGTGGCGGCGTCGCTGTTTATGTTAAAAAAGGTCTCCGCTGTTTCAAGGTAAAAGAATCTATATCCAATGCTCTGGAATTCCTTAGCGTTGAAATTGTGTGTGGTGTTAGAAAATGCCTTGCGACCGTGGTTTACTGTCCTCCTCGCACATTCTCGTTACCTGTAGCCAGTGAACTAGAAATGTGACTCTCCGAAGCAACTCACAATTATGATAGCATCATTGTTGGAGGAGATTTTAACGTCAATATCCTATCATACAGCTCTCTGCGCAATAATTTCCTAACCTTTTTATAAACTTTTGACCTGAAGCCAATCAATCAACTTCCAACGTACTGTAACACCTCTAATCCATCCTTGCTGGACATATTTTTCGTGTCGGATAGAGGGAATGTCTTATTTCACAATCAGATCAGCCCCCCAAGTTATCTTGATCATGACATCCTATATCTTTCCCTCAACTTCGCAATTGAAAGCAGTGAGAATAAAACTCTTTCCTACCGTGATTATAAGGCCATTAACACTCCTGACCTGTTACATGAATGTTCCGTACTTTCTTGGGACAATGTTTTCTGGTTTCATGACATTGAAGACCAAGTAGCACACTTTAGCCTTCTGTGCAAGCACCTTCTCGAATCGTTTGCCCCAATCAAAGTTAAACGCATACTTCCCTCTACCTCACCTTGGCTCTCCCCTCAAATAAAACGTCTTATATCTGAGAGGGAATACTTGTTTAGAAGATATAAGAGAAATAAAACTGAAGCCAACCGTAGAGCTTACACAGCTGTCAGGAATGTAGTCACTTCGACTATACGCAAAGCTAAACTGAAGTTCTTTTCAGCTAAACTCAGTCCATCCCTACCCTCGAAGAAATTTTGGGCTAACGTAAAGAAACTTGGGATTCATGGTGATGACTGTGCAGCCCAGAGTAGTCTCACCGCAAACGAACTAAACAACTATTTTACCACGGTTGTCAACAATACCAGTGACAATTCCTGCTCGAGAATAATTGATGGCAATCTTAGGCACTTCAGTTTTCGCAATGTGGATTACTCTGAAGTTCACAAAGCTTTTTACTCCATAAAGTCGGATTCTGTTGGACTTGATGATCTTCCGCCAACCTTCATTAAGTGCATTTTTCCTGTGATCTTCCCCTATCTTACACACATTTTTAATAACTGCCTCACAAAATCATATTTTCCAAGTCAATGGAAAAAAGCGAAAGTAATTGCCTTACCCAAATGCAAATCCCCGAAAAACCCCTCTGATTATCGCCCCATCAGTACCCTATGTTTCTTAGGCAAAGTACTTGAGAAATTAATGTCATGGCAAATCCAAGCCCACTATGAAATGTGGCCTTTGCTGTCAAGTACACAGTCCGGCTTCCGGAAAAGCAGTAGCTGTGAAACTGCGCTGCTAAAGGTAACTACTGACCTTCGTATGGCTCTTGATGGTGATAAAATTGCATTTCTGGTGCTTCTCGACTTCAGCAAGGCATTTGATAGTGTCAATCATAAGCTTCTCGAAACTAAATTATCAAACTATATGGGTTTCTCCCCCTCAGCGATCTCCTTAATTCGGAATTACTTAAGTAATCGTTCCCAAATGGTATGGTTTCAAGATTCTATCTCTGATCCATCACCAATTACATGTGGGGTGCCGCAAGGCTCCATTCTAGGGCCATTACTTTTCAGCATCTACATTAATGATATCTGTAATTCTGTCAAGGAATGCAAACTCCACATGTATGCGGATGATGTTCAGCTTTATTCATATAGTCCCCTTGGGTTAGTGGAAAACTGTGTCTACAACATCAATGCTGACCTCGAACGAGTATATCAATGGTCATTAACAAATCAGTTACATCTAAATGCCGCCAAGTCTACACGCATCGCAATGTACAGGAGTGAGTTAGACACCTCGTATTTACCGCCTATTACTCTTATGCATACAACCTTAACCTACCAGCCACGAGTCAAGAACCTAGGTGTTTACCTGAATACACAACTAACCTGCTGTGATCAAACCGATCATACTTTATCCAAAATATACGGTAATTTGCGCCGCCTCTGGCTGTTCGCGTCCATTCTGCCTGCAAGTGTGCGGTCAAAGCTTATCAAATCCTTAGTGCTGCCTCACT
Source organism: Thereva unica (assembly GCA_949987705.1). NCBI lineage: Eukaryota > Metazoa > Arthropoda > Insecta > Diptera > Therevidae > Thereva > Thereva unica. Next base: position 152,974,346 of record OX465281.1, on the reverse strand, counting down.
TTACTTACGCTAGCTCAGTCTTTCCGTCCCCAGATGCATCATGCCGGGCCAAACTTAACGTTGCCTTTAATGATTGTACCAGGATTGTGTATAACCTACGCAGATTTGACCATATAAGCCCTTACGGCTCTTCTATCCTGGGTTGCACGTTCGACCAATACCTTTCCCTCAAGGCAGTATTATTCATCTATAAACTTCAGCGCTTTGAACGTCCGTCCTACCTTCTCGAGTATCTTCATCGCGGTCGTACAACTAGGAAAATACTTTTTATCCCGCTCAGAGTCCATCACCTTGTTGGGCAAAGGTCCTTTTTTGTTCACTGTCTTCGCATGTGGAACAATTTGCCACACGCTATTCAGAGTGCGAGGTCTATGGATGTGTTCAGGAAGCTTGTATCTAATTACCTTACAAGTCAATAATCTTCCATCAAATTAGTTTTAGTTTTTTCTCTTTAACATTTCTTCCTTTCTTTTTTTTTCTTTTCTCTCTCTCTCTTTATCTTATGTAACGTATCTTAATATTAAGCCAATTTTTAGTTTAATTTTTTTTTATTTTGATTTATATAAACTTTTATCCATTTTTTGATGTACATACGTGTTATAGCGTGTTAAGATTATAATTATCTTTATGTACTAGTGAATTTTAATAAATAATAATAATAATAATAATAAGACACAACAACGAGTTGTTTTAAATTTTCAACATCTGGAACTGGAGACATGCTGCAAGGGAGCGTCAAACTTGGAGAAATGCCCTAGAGGAGCCCAAGACTTTATTTGGGTTGTAGCGCCATTGGATGGATGGATGATACAAGTTTACTTTGCCTTTTAAATACATTTTTTTGTAGCCAAATAATATGCGAGAAGTGGGACGATGTGCCCACATATTTATAAATGATATGCTCTCAATCCCTCCAACCGCTTCTCAGCTTCCCTGACGATGGTACTCTGCGTTCGCTGATTCCTACACCTTCGACATTGTTTTCTTTATCATGAACTCATGTCCAACTCCATCACAGCGACATCCAACTCATTCTTGTTAAACTCAACTGCTCCAAAACGAAGTACTGGCTCATTACTTTTAAAACCTGCACTGACCTTCCTTCTGACTTAGTGGGCAAAAGGAACCTTACACCTGGTCCATCTCTTAACAATCGGATCTAGATCTCAGTTGACGACTCTGTAAGGTCAAATTCCTATATTTGTTGTACTCAGACTTAAATTTAAACAATGATTACTGTGTATAAAAAGATTTTTTATTGTCTTCTGTTATAACGTACAAACCTTGAAGATTAGTCGCTCGCGTGAAGGCAACATACACTAATGACAGTTGATGTTTTTAACATATTCATAATATGATTTCAGGGAATGTGCTAAAAGTAGCTGCGATTACGTAACACTTATCTTTTTGTAATTGTTATGTGGAATAGTTCCTGTTGCCCTTTCTACCAGCTGACCTTCCTGTTGCCCCTTCTATCTTTCACTAATTTGATTCTTCTTCTTCTTTGATCCGTTAGCTGGCGGTCCTAGCGGGACGTCCCCGCAACGGATACGCTGCTGTCGGTGCCGCTTTAAAAAATGCGGTTTCTTGTCTATTTTCTTCGGTTCCCGATTCTTGTCAATTCGGCAGGTCGACCACCTTCCTCCTTTCACAACCTAGATTTGGGACCAGACGATGGCGGAGTGACTAGTTTGATTAGCAGAATGTAAATGGCCAGCAACTTTTTTTTTATTTTTTGGCCAAGATTCAATAAATATCTAGGAAAAGAACACACAACGTTTCCTTCTCCTTCATGATCATGTGCAATATGAACTAATTTCTAATTTGCTAAGGCATTTATGACATATCGTCGGTCTAGAACCAGAACAACGTATGTCCAAAAAAAATTCCTTTTTTGAATTTTCTGGTTGTAGAAGAGTTACTTTATTCGTCTTTATATAAATTCGGCAATAACATTTTACAACAGTAGTAGTTTCCATTTTATCGTATCTCCATTTCACATAACATCTTTTAGAACCATATGAACGTAACGTACATAAGTAAGGCTGAGTTCGAAAACGTAGTAAACCAACATCAATGCACAATATGCAGAATCATGTCATGAATTTTATAGTTCGAAGAAGTTTTTTTAATTTTTTCCTAAATTTTATAATTGTTTTGGGCCAGTGTGAAGTACGAGTATGGTACATATTTTTTGAATTTCGCGGAGTTGCAAAAACAATTCATTAAAAATAGAACTTTAGATTGTGATGGCGAGCGAATCAAGTGGTTAAAAATACATAGTACATCTTCAATACAGGAAAAATGAGAACTCTAAAATATTTTTTAAGTATGATCATAATACTGAATTGAAATATTTTGATATTGCCATAAGACAAACGCGATCCGGACTCCTTAAGCACCAATTAAACCCTGCGTATACGGCTCCATTTAAAATAACCGAGGCTAAAGCAAAAGATTTGCTTAACTTGTGTGAGTCTGGTTTGATAACAGAACATTATAGGGGTTTTTATAGAAATTTGATTGAATCCGAACAGGAATACAGGGCGGACACCGACTCTACAATGCTATGACGAATGAATTAATATTGAACGAATTATATATTTACTCGCTATTTCTTTCGTGTTGGTTTTTTTTTGTTTTTGCTTTTTTTTGTGAACGAAAACTAGATTCATTATGTTATCTGTCTTTTAGATATGAATAAAATATTTTGCTAAAATAACATACCGTACATTTTTACTGATCTCAAATATCTAAATACCTTACTCGATGTACTGAAAGTACGGAAATGACGTTGATTATTAAGACCAGAATAACGTATGTGCAATTCATCATATAAAATTTAAATATTCGATATAAAAATAAAAGCTGCATCTTAGAAAGTTATTTTTTTTTGCACAGAATAGATGATATTTTTAACAAGAAATACTTGTATATAGATTTCGTGAACGGTTTTTTTTAAATTAAAATGGAAATTCGATAATGCATAAAATTCATCTTTTAATAGCTCTCCTGTAAAATTTCAAAATTGGTGGTTACGTTCTTCTGGTTCTAGACCGACGTATGGATGTTTTTGTATTCATATAAATAACATTCGGCACATATCCAGTTTCATTAGGCAAGAATGCAGTACCAACGAGTGACATTTCGATTTTTTTTTTGTGGTATAAAAGTGTTTGTTCCGCCGAAGTACCTACTACCAATAAATATGTCTTTGGCAATAGAAATGCTCTACCTTTTGTAACACTTAAAATTCAGTTATAATAATTCGCGACACCCTCGTTCGTACCTAATAACCTGATCCCATGTGAACATTTTTTTTCTACGATTCCAATAAAGTTAATTCAAAGTCTTCGAGCTGTTGACCTTTTATTTAACAGAACTTATGGCTTGCTTTCTCTTTTGATTGATCCAACTCATAAAATTTAAGTCGCCGACACAAAATAGGTACAAAAATTCTTGGCTTCTGCTCTTTGTAAATTGGTACTAGTTGGAGTTGAAATGCTTTACCTCAATAACCTCTACCCCTTCGCCCATATCGTCTCCATTTCACATTTTTGTGTTACACATTTTGTCCCCTCGTAAAAATTCACTGTCATAATATTTTCAAAAATGAATGCTTTAACGAACCACTTTTCGTTGTTAAGGATCCTCTCCACGAAGGTCAGAAAAATACTAAAGTATAGATTTTTTCAAACTCCGCGACACAAAAAATTTGAGCAGTTCTGCCCACCTCGTTGCCAAATTTTATAATTATTATTCTATCATTTCCCCTCTTTTTAGTTAAAACGTTACGTGGTGAAAAATGCCCATTAAAATGCTCAACAAAAGTAGGAGAAGATGTTCGACATCTGATTTTTAAGAAGTATTGGGAGCTAAAAGACATTTGCAGGCAACGCGACTTTATTTCCAAGAATATGGACACAATAAAACCTCGTTATCGATACACCGAAACACCGACCGGAAGACATAACAATAACGCATTCTATTTTGAAGTTAATGAGCAACGCATCAGGGTGTGCAAATACTTCTTTAAAGCAACACTTGACATTAGCGATCGTGCTATCCGTACAGTAATCGCCAAAAAAGATACTGGTTTTGTGTCTGAAGATCTTAGAGGCAAGCATGGCCACCACAAAAAGTTGGATCCTGATATTAAAGATGGCGTTCGAAGGCAGTCGGGAATATATTGATGGTGGCAAAACAATAACTGATCTTTTTCGGGATTACAAAGCTGAATGTATTGACACACACCAATATTGACACACACCACATGCCAATCTAGTAATGTACTCTCGGATTTTTAATTCCGAATTTAATCTTTCTTTCTTTGTACCTAAAAAGGATCGTTGTGAGTTATGCGTTGCCTACGAAAACATGGAAAGTGAAAATAAGGTCGCCTTACAAGAAAAGTACGATCGACACCAACAGGAAAAACTTTTATCACGCCAGGAAAAAGAGAACGATAAAAAGAAGGCCGACAATAACTTCAGAGTAGCATGTTATGACTTACAAGCAGTCTTGCCTGCTCCGCGAGGAGAAGTTTCAGTATTTTATTATAAGTCAAAATTAAATTCATACAATTTTACTATTTGTGAATTAAAATCTGAACGGGTAGAATGTTACTTTTGGCATGAAGGATTGGCAAAGCGTGGGGCTAATGAAATTGGCACATGCGTTTACAAGTATCTTGAAAAAACAGCAAATTTAGTTAAGTCCGATGATCTGGAAGTTGTGTTCTACTCAGACAATTGCTGCGGGCAACAAAACAATAGGTTTATTATTAATTTATATATGCATGCTGTATCAAAGTTACAAATTAAAGCTATTACACATAAATTCCTAATTAAAGGCCACACACAAAATTAAGGTGACAGTGCACATTCTGTTATAGAAAAATCTATAAAAAGAAAAATCTCTAAAGTCTGGACCGATTTATGTGCCTTCACAATACGTGACCATAATCCGATCAGCAAAAAAGAAAGGAAGCCCTTACAATGTTACAGAAATGGGCTTTAATGACTTTATTGACCTTAAAGATTTGTGTGAACAATATGGCAATAGCTTTGCTAAATGTATGAGCGATGATAAAATAGGAGATATAAAAATTATTCGAATTGAAAAGGAGAATCCTTTCAAATTTTTGTATAAGACGTCTTATTCAGACACTGTTTATAAAACGATTGACACAAAGCAAACGCGACGTTCTCTGCATACCAAAGATTCTGTAATATTAAAACAAGCTTATCAAAACAGTCTACCTATACCTGAACGAAAAAAGCAGATCTCTTGGGTTTATTAAATTCTCACTACATTCCAAGTTACTATTCCGAATTTTATAATTCCGTCTGTAAGTAAGTAAATAATAAACAGCCTGGTACTAAAAAATTTGTAAACATTGGATTGCTATGTATTCATTTTATAAATATTGAATTGTTATGTATTTATTTTTTAGACACTGAATTATAATAATATGCTTCAATAAAATGAATATTTCAACTGTTATTGTATTATTCAGAATGACAACTCCAAAAACTGTTTACGATAAAAGAAATTCAAAGTGACACAACTCAAAATAGGGGTGAAAATATAACCCTGGTGAAGTTAAGATATAGTGCAGTTTGTAGAGCACAAGTTTTAACACCTTGTATCAAAAAAATATAAAAATCAATACATAGTTAATTAATATTGTTTCATGGCAATTGACTACGCAAAATTTTAACAGCCGTTTTCTGAAAATGCCATTTTTTGAGATGTGTCATTTTTCTCCCGGGGGTGCGTATCATGTTAGACCGCACTGTAGCGGTTACCAAAACATGAAATTACGGAACCGCTATCACACTATCACCCGACAGCAAATTATTTCGATCAGTTCTTGTTCTGCCTCGATCAGTTAAACATTAAAGAATCTGTGCATAATCGATCAAGTGTTTTTTATATAATATTAATACCCCACAAATGGTGACCCCGATAGTGTCCCAAACAGTTAACAATATTATTAACTAAAATATAAAAACAACAAAAAGAAACAACAATTAACAAGCGAACAAATGTGTTGTTACCAAAAACGGTACCATGTACAAAGAAAATCGTGAAATCCACATGTAATTAATACGCCACATGCAAAAATGATATAATCAAACATCAAAATAAATTATCAATAATTAAATAAAAAACTAAGTGGGTAATAATACGTTTAGAATAAAAGTGCACCAAAAAGTTATAATTTAGTAAAAAAACGGTGCATTTCAAATAACGGCAACAATAACATGGAATGTGCAGTAAAAAAGGTGATATTTTAAAGAAGAAAAAGGGAATATACTTCAAACACCGCATCATTGAACATATTTCTGCATAAAAAAATATTTTTGAAGAACGAAAACACATTATTCAACAAAAAAAAATTTTCCAATAAAGAAGACATTTTTCAACAAAAGGTTACAAACTTACGGTAACATATCAGAGCAGCGGCATCAACAACAAAAAAAAAAAACCTCTGGCTTTAGGACAACAATGAACAGATATTTTTTTTTCCATTTAAATTTCAATTATCATTATTTATTATAAAATACGTAATTTTATTATTTTAGAGTTAAAATCAAGATTTATATAATGTATATGGAAAGATTCAAGAATTTTTAACATCGCATGGAGATTATTACATTTTCATTTAAAAAACGTGGCGAACAATGAACATGTCTGGAATTACAGTAAGTTACCAAAACATATTTTTTTCTCAATTTAAAAAAAAAAATTTTTTTAATCGTATTTTTCTTTTGTGATTTAAATTAAGTCATAACAAAAAAAAAAAAATTTTTTTTTTTTCATTAAAATTATTAATTTATAAAGAATTAACCTATACGATTAACTAACTTAATCTGGTGAATTTAGCCATATTTTTATAAATACCAGTGACATATAAATCTAAGGAATATCCACAATTATAAAATTCCTTGTGTAAAATTTATCGTTCCGGTCCGAAAATATTAGTTGTCTTCGCGTTCGAGTTTCATATAGTAAAAAATGTCAGAAGACAATAAATCTAGTGACACAACTAGCCCCCCGGCAAATGACGATGGTGCAAGTGGTAGTAACATAAATAATACCGAAATAATTACCATAAACCCATACATAACGTCTTTAAAAATTCCGCCATTCTGGAATAACAGACCAGATCTCTGGTTTGTACAAGTAGAAACACAATTTCGAGTAAAAGGTATCACATCTTCCAGTACCAAATATGACCACCTCGTCGCATCACTACCGTCTGAAACGTTGGAACTCGTGGCAGACGCTTTGCTAAGCCCTCCAAGCAATGGAAAATATGAAAATTTAAAATCTCTTCTACTGACAAGAAGTAGGGCTTCCGAGGAGCGTAGGCTAGACGAATTGCTCCACAAAGTTGAGCTCGGAGAATACAAACCATCTGAGCTTTTTCGACAAATGGAATCCCTCGCGGGAGGCAATAGCCTCATTAATAAACCCTTACTCCATAAACTTTGGATTAAGAAATTACCGCCCTCAATCCAAGCATGTATTATAGCAGTCGAGAGTGCACATACTCAAGAGGAAATATTCGCAATAGCTGACAAAATTTTTGACTCAACTGCCTGTTCAAACATTTCATCCATACAAAACACTAATAATAACCCTACAATTGATGCAGTCAGTCAAATGACACAAGCTTTTCAGGATTTAACTGATCGCATCAAACGTCTAGAGTTAAGACAAAGTAGGCCCAGATATAGAAATTCTTCACACAGTCGATCACTTTCTAGATCGAAATCCAATTCAAAAATGCATTCTAGAAAAGATTTATGTTGGTATCATCGACGATATGGCAGCGAGGCCAGAAGGTGTATTTCTCCATGCTACAACCATAAAAAGTCAAATAGTTCAAAAAACGAACAATAACTACTTCGGCAGCGGCTTCTGGAGTAGGTGAAATATCACGCCGCTTATTTGTTTTTGATAAGTTGACTAGAACTCATTTTCTTATAGATACTGGAGCAGAAATCTCAATAATCCCCAATAAAGCACATTACAAATACACAAAACAATCTCACTTCAACCTAGTAGCCGCAAACGGCGATCCGATCTCTACGTATGGTTTTAAACGATTAACGCTAGATTTAAACCTACGACGGGTATTTGATCACACTTTCGTGATTGCTGCCGTTGACTATGCGATTATTGGAGCAGACCTCTTGTACAAATATAACCTACTAGTCGACTTGCGAGAAAGAAAACTTATAGATAAAACAACTTTATTGTCAGTGAATTGCATTTCACGAAATGTTAAATCATTCAGCCCAAAATTATATCCACTAGAAGGCGAATTCGCATCCATACTCAATACATTTCCGTCACTTAAAGCTCCCCCAAATTTCAACACAAATGTCCAACATAATGTCGTACACCATATCCAGTGATACTTCTGACCCCAGCAAGGAAGACAACTCGGCTATTAAAGTGTTTTTTTTTTCTTTATCAGTAGCAACTGAAATATATGTTAAAATACTGATTTAAGACTACTGGAATTAACATTGAATTGTAATAGGACTACTTATATTGTATAATAAGACTACTTATATTGTAATCAGACTAGTGCCTGTAATTAGAATTAGAAGTTAACGGTCAGCCAGTTGCATTCTTACAGTCATCCGATTAAGACCAATAAATGAAATATTTGAGAGCAACTCAGTTTTTAATTTAAACAAATACAACATGGCGCAGTCGGTATAAAAATAAAAAATCTAAAGTTATCACATAAAATTAGATAAAAAAAGCTAATATAAAATTGAAATCGGATATCACGTAGCCTAATGAAATATAAAAGTGCTTAATACAAAGCTTAAAGAGTTATTAAATAAATGTGGCTATTAAATGAGAAAAAAAAAAACTTAGAATAAATGAAGTATCAAAATAATTATATTCGGTCATAAGCTAAAAACAATTAAATGTGGTAATCGCTGACACATGGGAATAGTGAAGTTAAAACCTGTGAAAAGTATTAGCAGACCCAAAGGAAGACCACCGAAAAACGTACGGTATATAACAAAAGCAACCCCCATGGATTATATAAGAAAAATAGACCCGCTTAACATGCAGACATCAAACTTAGCGGAAAGCTGGAGAACATTTTGGCAAAATTTTCAAATATTTGCAACAGCAGCTGAAATAGATGGAAAAGCAGAAAATGTAAAAATTGCCATATTTCTCAATGCTATAGGACCAGAAGCGGTCGAAGTCTTTAATTCATTTAATCTAAGTGAAGACAATAGAAAAAAATATGACTCGGTGACAAAAGCTTTTGAATCCTTTTGTAAATCGAAAAGAAATGAAGTGTACGAGAGTTACATATTCTACAATAGAAAACAAGAAACAGATGAACCGTTTGATAACTTTCTCATGCATATCAAAAAGCTGGTAAGGAACTGCGAATTTGGTGACCAGGAAAACCGCATGTTAAGGGACAAAATAGTACTGGGAACAAATGATAAATCATTACAAAAGAAATTACTGGAGATAGAAAATCTAAATTTGGATAAAGCAGTCGAAATTTCAAGGGCAGCAGAAATTGCAAAAAAGCAAATAGAAAAACTACAACCGGATGCTACTACAGTTAATTGGGTAAATAAAGTTCCAAATAAATGTAATATTAACAAATATAATAAAAGGGATTCTAATTATAATTTTAGGCAACCAGGTATAATGAATAGGGAAAATAGTAAGACAGAAAAAATAGCAAACAAAAATCAAAACATAAGGTTGATAAAGTGTACTTATTGCATGCAAAAGCATGAAATTAGAAAATGTCCGGCGTTTGGAAGTGTATGCAGACGATGCGGAAATAAAAATCACTTTGCCATAGCATGTAAATCGAAGCTGCCCACGATACGTGAATTAAAAAGCATACAGGTAAATAGTAATGATGATTTCTTTATTAATACATTAGAAGACCAGTTAAATAATACAAATAAAAAAAAAACATGGACAGAAAACGTTCAAATACTAGATAAAATAGTTAAACTTAAATTAGATTCAGGATCGGATGTAAACGTACTCCCGTATGATCTAGTAAAAAAATTAGGGATTAGAATAGGAAAAACAGAAACAAAGATTTATGAGTATGATGGGACGCCATTAGACACTGTTGGAAAAGTCACGTTAAAATGTATAATTAGGAATCAAAATAAAAACTTAGAGTTTTACGTAGTTAAAAATGGCACAACGCCTATTCTAGGACTAAGTGCATGTGAAGATTTAAACTCAATAAAAAGGGTCAATACAATAACACAAAATGAAGACCACAAAAACTTTGTAAAAGAAAACGAAGAACTTTTTGAAGGGCTAGGGACATTTGCAATAAATTTTCACATAAGCCTTAAAAAAGATGCAGTCCCTGTTGCCAAACCCGCCAGAAGAATCCCACTGGCTATCCGAAATAGTGTCAAGGCAGAGCTAGAACGCCTTCAAGATAATGGTATAATAGAAAAAGTGGATGGTTCAGCCGAATGGATTTCCAACATAGTAATAGTAGAGAAACCGGGGAAAAAAATTCGTATTTGTCTAGACCCTAAAGCCCTAAATGATGCGCTCAAACCAATTAACCATCCCATTCCCTCATTTCAAGAACTTACAGCGAAACTCTCAAATAAAACAATTTTTACGGTATTAGATCTGAAAGACGGATATTTCCAGATTGAGTTAGACGAAACCTCAACTAATATTTGCACTTTTAGTACACCCTATGGATTATACAAATATAAGAGACTGCCATTCGGTATCAAGATAGCGCCAGAAATTTTTCAAAAATTTAATGAAAGAAATTTCGCGGACATAGAAGGAGTATTAATATACATAGACGATATTTTAATAGCGGCAGAAGATGAAACTAAACATGATGAAATTCTACAGAAAGTAGTAGAAAGGTCAAGGCAATTGAACATAAAGTTCAATAAGGACAAAATGCAATACAAAGTTAGAAAGGTAAAATTTTTGGGACATATTATCTCACAAGAGGGTATCGCATGTGACCCAGATCGTGTAAAAGCTATACAGAATCTTAAACACCCTCAGACTAAAAAAGAATTACAACAATTGCTAGGAATGATCAATTATGTAAGAAATTTCGTTCCACATTTAGCGGAAATTTCAGCACCAATTAGAAATCTACTAAAAAAAGATATACATTTTAAATGGGAAAATATACATGCAATCACGTTAGAAAAAATTAAAACCATGATCTCTGAAGCTCCCACTCTTAATTCCTTCAATGTAAATAAAGATATCTGCATTCAAGCAGATGCTTCTAAATTCGGGCTAGGAGCTTGCATGATGCAAGAAGGACAACCTGTATACTATGCCTCCAGAAGCCTCACTGAAACTGAAATCCGATACTCACAAATCGAAAAGGAATTATTAGCTATAGTGTTCGCATGTGAAAAGTTTCATTATTTTCTCTATGGAAGAAATTTTAAAGTTATAACAGACCATAAGCCTTTATTAGGAGTATTTGCCAAAGAGATTTCAACGATACCAAATGCCCGTTTACAACGAATGCTATTAAGACTAAGCAAGTATGATATAAACATAGCATACAGCCCTGGTAAATATATGTACATTGCAGACCTTTTATCCAGAAATTTTTTACAAGAAGAAAATATACCAGAAATACCTGACTTAAATGAAATGGTACATTCTATAAACGTGGGGGAAGAAAGAAAACAAAAGTTTATAAAAGAAACAAATAGAGATGCAACACTAGTCTTGCTAAAAAACGTACTGCTTAATGGTTGGCCTAAAGATAAGTCTAAATTACACGATAAAATTAAATTTTATTGGAAGATGCAAAATGAATTATACCTGCAAGATAATTTAATATTTTTAAATGACAGAATAGTGGTTCCCCAAATAATGAGGCAAGAGATCCTAGAAATCTTACATAAACCACATCAGGGCATTGAAAAAACTAAAAATAGGGCTCGATCCCTAGTTTATTGGCCTGGCATAAATGAAGCCATTGAAAATTTAATAACAAAGTGTCACATTTGCCAGAAATATAGAAACAGTAATATAAGAGAGCCGTGCTTATCGCATGAAGTTCCGGATATCCCTTTTAGCAAGATCTGTATGGATATTTGCGAAATAGGAAAACAAATATTTTTAATAGTTAATGACTACTTTTCCAAATATTTAGAAATAATCCCTCTTCGCACAAAAGGTGCTACTGAAATTATAACAAAATTAAAGGGCCTGATGGCAACCCATGGTTTACCCAAAACAATAATAGCAGATAATAATCCCTTCGGCTCGTATGAGTTCCGAAGATTCTGCAAAGAGCATGATATTGAAATAATTACATCCAGTCCGTATTATCCACAATCAAATGGCATGGCGGAAAAGTCAGTCCAAACAGCGAAAAAATTAATACAAAAGACAATGGAATCTAAAGGAGAACTCTGGTTGATGCTATTGGAATATAGAAATACGCCAACAAAAGGTAACGTTAAATCTCCTGCGGAAATAATGATGGGACGAAAGCAGCGTACCTTACTTCCAATGAAAACAAAATTATTTAAAAATAATACGTTTAGGTATGTACACAAACAGATCAGGTACAACAAAAAACGCTATGAGAAATATTATAATAGGTCAGCACAGGCAAGGAAGGATCTTCATAAGGGGGAGATGGTATGGGTTAAATGCGGAAAAATTTGGCAAAAAGGAACAATAATAGAAAAAGATCAAACCCCAAGGTCATAGTGGGTTAGATTAGAAGATGATTCCACTCTTAGGAGGAACTCAAGTTTCTTACGTACAAGACATAATTAAAATATACATAAATAAAAAGGAGAACTTAATAAAAATAAATATATACTAATTACAGACCAAGTCTATGGCAAGTTATGAATACATGTTTGCACGCAATAAGTACACCATTAAAGATAACTAGTTAAGACAGTTTTCATAAAGTAAATTGGATGATATCGATTATGATGTAATTATATGAGAAGATTAATTATAAGTAGAGTTTAGATGTAAGTTAATAAAGTACTTGAAATATTATTCCAAAGGGGGAGATGAAATATATGTTAAAATACTGATTTAAGACTACTGGAATTAACATTGAATTGTAATAGGACTACTTATATTGTATAATAAGACTACTTATATTGTAATCAGACTAGTGCCTGTAATTAGAATTAGAAGTTAACGGTCAGCCAGTTGCATTCTTACAGTCATCCGATTAAGACCAATAAATGAAATATTTGAGAGCAACTCAGTTTTTAATTTAAACAAATACAACAGCAACAAGCATTCATGAGACAATTTACTTCAAAGTTTACTGTGAAACGCCATAGTTTTAAGGCAACTCTTTTATGAAAAGAAGCAGAAGCTAATTCCATAATATCCGTAACCCATAAAATCCATTATGTTTCAGTAAATTTGGCAGCGAATCTTCCAATTTGGTAAGCGAAAATATCGATTCTATGTTGAAGTATCGAAAATCTGTATCTACCGGGATGGGAACCATCACATGCCTTCTGCTACATAAATCAAAATAAAATGTTCTAATCAGGACCTACTTTTGACGAAAGGTCACATTCAATGTATTATTAACAAGGGATGCCTACACGCCTAGATTACACAATTTGGTGTTGTTTTCTAGCACAGTCACAAGGGGGAGGGGTCAAAATGAGGTAATGAAAGAGCAATTTAACGGAGTTAAGATAAGTTTGTGTAGGTTTCAAGAGCTCAGTTTATTTACATAATCTTTTAAGGATGTTGTTATAAACACTAAGAATTCTAAATGGAAAGGGAAATCGTTGAGAAAGAGAAACGACAGCTAATCTGAGCTGCTAAATTATCTGGGGTAAGATAAGTTTCTTAATTGCGTTCATGGATAAAACTACAGTCGGTTGCCTTTGTTATTTCATTGCATCGCTTCCCATGCAGCTAATACATCTTTGTGATGATAGTGCCCCTTAATGAAAATAGGAAACTCATTAGCGTGCTTTTAAACACGCATAACCTAAATGAAATATTCAACAAGCAAAAGCACTTTGGTAGTACCACTTATTTTGTTACTGTTACACTCCAGAATTTCCATAAAAATAATCAAAACCATTGTCCTAGAACCTTACATAAGGTCAAAAGCTTCATCTTAGAATAAATTATTTAAAAATAGTCCATTGATTATTTAGAAAAAATAAACCCATCTATATAAATATAATTGGAGTTTCTGTCTGTGATTCCAAAATAATTATGTTTTTTTTTCTGAATTTATATGTAGTCCATTTCCAGTGGTTTTAGCGTGATGTAACGGACTTTTTTGGTGGAATCGGTCAGCAATTACATTCCCAACAATATTTAGGGGTGCGCAAGCATGAAACTCCCAGAAAAACTTTTGGTAGCCCAAAAACTGAAAAATTCACTGTTTTTTGACCTTTCTTGATAAATATCTCTTAACGAAGGTTTCTAGGCGAAAAATTTGTTGAGCATGTTTTGTTCGTTATTAGATTTGTTAAAACTTACCCTAAGGTGGATTTTTGAAATTTGAATTTTTGCATTGCAAAATAGCCGAAAACCGCGAAAAAAGTACCTCACTTTAAAGTTATCACAAGGAAAGAAGAGATCATTATCTTCCAATTTAATTTTGGAATTAAATAGTGAAAGGCATGATTAACTTATTTCCAAAACCCGATCACGGTCGGTCAAATAGTTTTTGCATAATGCATTTTGCAATTAAGTGAATTTAAAAAATTAAATTTGTTACTGCGCCAAAAGAAAAACTCCCATGTTGGTCCTGATTTTTTCATGTATGCTCTAAGACTCTCTTTACAATATCAAATCATTAAAATTCTGGTTTTTGAATTTTTTTTATGGTTTTAAATTTTTTTAAGATTTTTGGCAAAAAACTGCATGCAACTAAGGCAATTTTCCCAGAAAAATTGCTATCTCGGCGACGCCAGGAATGCTAGGCGCGTTTCAAATTCGCTCGAAAAAGGACTAAGTTTCTATTGAGCACAACTTTCAATAAAATATTGGTAAACATAATTTCTTAAACAAATTAGAAAAATTATCGAATTTTGTTTGAATTTTTTAACTTCCCAGTATAGGAAGTTATTGTAATCGGTCCGAAAATCGAAATCGAAAATTTCGACGTATTTTCATCTTTCAAGGTCCCTGGAGCATTTTAAGCAAAAAAATTGGGCGGAAGGATGTGTGGGTGTGTGCGTACGGGTGGTCATTTTTTCCTGCACGATATCGCGCGAACCATAAAAGATATCGACATCGTTGAGGTGTCGTTCGAAGCGTATTAACCGAAATATGATCTGAAAAGATTTTCATAAAATTCGGTCGAGCCGTTTTTTTGTTTAAGCGGCGTAAGTGATTTTTGTACCTGCACGATATCGCCCGAACTACGAAAGATATTGACTTACTTGAGGTGTCGTTCGAAGCGTATTAGCGACAATATAATCTGAAAACATTTTTATAATATTCGGTCGAGCGGTTTTTTGGTTTAAATGACATAAGTGATTTTTGTACCTGCACGATATCGCCCGAACTATAAAAGATATCGACTTTGTTGGCGTGCCGTTCGAAGGGTATTAACCAAAATATGATATGAAAAGATTTTCATAAAATTCGGTCGATCCGTTTTTTTTTGTTTAAACGACGTTTATGATTTTTGTACCTGATCTATAGCGCGCGAAATAAAAACTATATCGACTTGGTGCCGAAAAAAGAATATTAACGAAGAAATGCTCCGAAAAAATTTCATAATATTCGGTCGGGCCTTTTTTGTTTAAATAGAAAAACTTCGGCTAATTGTCAGAAAGACCTTAAATTGACAAGTTTTGCTAATAAAACTCGATGGAATGAGACCCGTTCTAAACGAAGTGATCTTTTTTGGGTTCTGAACAACGATAGCCTTCGAAAAAAACATCACTTGTCAAAATCCGACAACGTTTCAAAATCGTGCAAAAATTTCGTTACATCACTTGTCAAAATCCGACAACGTTTCAAAATCGTGCAAAAATTTCGTTACCCTTTGACGGGGAATTCTTCACGTGAACAGGACCACACCTGGCTTCAAAATCAGCGCCTTGATCATTGGTGACAGGTGTTTGGGTGACTGTACTCCAACTGCTTCTATTAATCATTACCACTTGATTTTTGGATCATTATCACTGGATTTTTGAACCAATAAAACTTCACGCTTTTTAGCTAATACACTTTTTATTCTATTAATTCATTTAAACAACTAAACCTTCTTGCAAAATTTAAAACTTCAAATTAATTTACAAATGCCTAGTTTACAAGGAAAATGTACTTTTATTTCAAGGGCAAGGTTAATAGATTACGTTAAGTCTTGTTAAAGGTTGGAATCACAGTGATCTGCCTTTTTCTGGTTATCACGCTTCTGGTGCCGTTGATCGAGCTAGTGTTGATAACATTTTGCTAGTCGCTGATCGAGCCAGTATTGATAGATCTCGAACATACAGTTTCAGGAAATTACGGATATTCCCGGGATTTCCAGTAGTTACCGCGAAATTTGTTCTTTTTGGTCAAGTCTGACAAGTACTTAACAGTTACAGTTTTGCTAATATCTCCGGAAAGCTTCGGAATTTCCAAATGAAGTCATTCGGTTCTCAGTTCGTGCGCTTCAGCACGCTCAATACGAATTTGAACACCCGATTTAGTGCAGCGAACGTAATACGGAGGACATGTTTGTTTGCTAACGTTCAGGAAAAACAAATTCTCTAGAAAAATCTTTAGATTTACTACTATTATAGTTATTTGAACTAGCTTCTTTCGGGATTGCTTTGTCATCAGTTCTGATATTAGCCAAACTAGTGAAACGTATAACTATTTTGTAAGAAGTCAGGTTATTCCGTCTTCGTTTACCATACTGGGAAGCTAATCGTATGGACCGAAGGGGTCAAACCCACATCCCAACTAGTTTGTTGTTACTAGCTGGGACGCGGTGCGGCTCGCTGCACCGAACGTTAAAACATTTAAAATTAATCCAAACTTTCAAAATTAAACTCTTCATAACTAGTGAACAAGACAAAACTGATATAGTCTTGGCTTTGGTCTTGCGAGCAAGGCTAAGTCTTGGTCTTGCGAGCATAGCTAAGTGTTAGTCTTATTCTTGGTTTTGCTTAATATACAAGAGAGAGAGACTGCAAGACCAATATAGAGGTACGGAAGAGCTTTAAATGCCTAGGAACAATAGTGTCGTCAACAAACGAAGAGCTGGAAGAAGCAGGATACAACAGGGCAATCAAAGTTTTATTCACTGCGTAAAGTACTTCAATCATGATTGTTATACAGGAAAAGTAAATTTGAACTATACCAATATCTTATAAGTCCTGAGGCTTGTTGATGACTCGAAGACGTGGACAATGACCCACTCAAAAAGTCGCAAGCTAATTAGAAGCTTTTGAGAGAAAAATCTTAAGACACATTATTGGACCCTTAAACGAAAACGGTATGCGGAAAATCAGATACAATGACGAACTCTACCAAATCTACAAAGAAAAAGACATCGTCTACTAAAACAAAATAAATAGACTACGACGGGCAGGACGCGAATGCAGGAAAACAGACCAGTGAAGAAAATATATAAGGGAATCATAATCGGTGACATCAGGATGGCCGAGGAAAATATACCGTAGATGCAGACGCTGAACACCTGTTGGGCGTACGAAATTGGAGGACTCTAGCCAGTGAGCGAGAAGGTTGGAAGAGAAAACTGAATGATCATTTTTGCACATCACTATTCTTAACTATTAACGAAAAACCAACTATTCCTTGAAAATTTGGGAGCATTAGAGTCAAAATGCGAATACCAGTGTAGATTAACTTGTAGAACTGGCTCTGCTGCTGCTGAATGAATATTAGTCTAGAAACTCACAATAGCCGTGTTTTTTTAATGACCTGTATAGTTCTTCCCCATACAAATCTCAAAACCCAGGTTTTATCGGGATTTCCATTGATTATAGAGTAAGTAGATATGGACAAACATCTTTCAGGTTGTCTTGTTAGATGGCGATAGTTACACTGATTTAAGTTTTAGGGTTGCGAATTTCTGTTGAAAACCTCTTAAATTAATGGGAATGGGTTTACAAAATTAGTTTAATAATATTAATAATAATATTTCTTTATAAGTGCATAATAATCCTAAAATAGACACATTTTTTAATTTTGTTATTTTTTAGAAGAAATTGAAAAAAATCAGGTTTGCGCCTGAATTTAAAAAAGCATTTCAAAGCCCTTGACGCATGTTAGAAAAAAAGCCAAAAGTTTCGGATCTAAAAATAGATTCGTGTGCGGGTATTCCTTCTGTTTTGTTTTGGAAGGGGGCGGGTGGGTGAAAAAATGAGATTTCTTGGTCGGTGGCTGGAATTTATGAATGAAGGAATTAATGCATGGGAAAAGATGCAAATGTAATGGGAAATTGCGAATCGTTTTTTTTTTATTTTTGAGAAAAATAAAGTAGGTTTTTTTTAACAAAAACTCAAGTTTTTGTGTATTTATTTTTATTGTTACTTATAGAGAAAATTTAAGCATTTAGTTTGGATTAATTTAAATATATGTATTTGCTTACAATAATAGAGAATAATAAAAAATATCAGATTTTTCGTTTAACTTCATGTTTCTCAAGGTTCCGATTTTAAAAGATTTTTATAAATTTATTATTGGGTACTTTATCAGTCCGCCCGTCCTCCGCTCTGGGAATAACAACAAAGGGTTGTGCCTTACTCCGATAATTAGGTAGAGTTTATGGTAGGAGAGTGCTTGGATCTTACAATCCAGAGTCAAAGTCGTTGCTCATATTTAAAAAAAAATACTTGGAAAAAGATGATTTTAACAAAATTTCAACCGTCAATAACTTTTTAAAGGATGACCAAGGGCTAATTCCAAAAGAAACTTGTTTAGGTTAACCTCCCTTACAACCCCTACCACCTGGAAGTGGGATGATATTGTAAATAATTACCCAAAACTCTAAGAATTTTGGAATATTATGTACATATATTTGTATATCAAACTTATTATACAACTGGCAACCTGCCGTGAAAACCCATAAGTGGCGGGTGCCTAGGCACAAAAACTCTCTTGTTTTGTGTGAGAAAAAGATTGCAAACAATCAAAAAAGAAATTTGTAGATGCAGACACATTGTGTAACTATAAGCTAGTTGATTTATCAGTTCTAAATACAATGCTGCGTAAAAAATTAAGACCACATTCAATGGCTTTAGCTTGGCTTCATTTTCATCTGTGAAAAAAATTCTTTCCAGGTTTGCGGATTCCAATTCCTGTGGGTGCTACCCTCTATGCCACAAAACTCTTGCTCGAGCAGGTCTGCATGTTAGGATTTTTTTGTCGTGCTCCGATCAAACTATCCTTTTGCGCAAAGGATTCGTCAAATGTGACCAGCAGACTTTTGCGTAATGGAGATCTGTTTTATTTTAATGAAATTATTACAGAAACTAGACATTAGATTTATGTAGCCCAACATATCATTCGAAAGCTGTAGGCATCGAAAGTAAAAGTTTCATGATAAAGTGTAGATGGTCTTAATTTTTCACGCAGCACTGTATATTTCGTCAATTTTTTCAATAATTTTTAATATTTTTTTTTGTTCAAAGGTAAATTTTTTTAACAGTTGTTACTTTGCAAATTACTGAATCGTTGCGTAGAAGAAAAAACACTCCTCTTCAAATATTACATACATTTTTGCAGGAACTGTAGAGTATAGTTATGCGTGCAACGGAAGAAGTGGAAAATTCGATGGCTTCTCTAAAACTGTAAAATTAACTTACATCTCAGTTCTAAAGAACTAATTTGAGAACATCGTTTGTGACCGTTCAATCAAGGTAGTACTGGATGACGTCGGATCTCGGCGGGCGTTCCAAAGGGTCAATATATGTAAAACAAGCACGGACCAGACCTTGTCTTGTGCCTTGTGAACTTGATCCTTATGAAAATTTGTACCACTCTTCCCTTTATCTCAGTGGGCAAAAAGAATCTAATAGCTAACTCATCTCTTAACATCTTAAGATACAAATCCACCAAGGCAAACAAACATTTGCTCGCCAGTAAAATGACGTCACGAAGAAAGTACATATCGAAGCTATGCACATCTGAAACATCATCTTTTTACGTCATTATCACGTCAAAAGCCTGCGAACAAATGCCCTGGTGGACTCGTACCTTTAGACGTAATTTTATCTTCAAATGCCCTATTCCGTATTACAATATTCTTAAATCCGATCCGAAAACGAAACAGCTTTCAAGTAAACATTTGCCAATATTGTTAAATTTTCATGTAAAATGAATGCCACCAATATTGTAAAATAAAATACGGTTTCGGCATTTCGTTAAAAACAATATGACAGTATTGTAATAGAGAATAAGGTCCCAGATCTGCGATGGAGTAATCACATATTCCAACTCGCCTAACAAGCTTATCAATGCCTGAGATTCCTCACGAGATGCAAGTTCCCCCTTCAGCCAGCTGCCCTGACTACAATCTACAAGTCCTACATTCCGCCTTGTATACGACTGATGACCCCGACCAAAAGTTCACGAGCCTTACGGCACAAGCCACCATCGATAACCTCGATACTTTGGGAGCATCCAGTTAGCAATATTATAACATTATTATTATATTAAGTAAGTCAGGTGTAAGCTTTTCATTGGAAAAATTAAATTAAAGAACAAAGTTTCAGTCTCGGTTTAGTCTTTATCAAAATGCGTCTGGTTGTAATTACTATAATTTGTTTAATCATCCCCTCAATTTATTTTAACTCGTTATAAATCCTTAGTTTTTGTTGTAATAAAAGACTAAATTTAATTGTTTTTGACAATTGCATGGCGCGAACCTCTATTACCTTAAAAACTATCTTGCCTTGGCTGGAGAAGGTGCAAAACGAAGAAGGTGCATTGGTGATAGCACCCTTTTGCTCCTCTATAGACTCTTCAAGCCACTGTAGAAATGTAGCAGCCCTCGCTAACTTTTACCGCTTTTATCTACATGCACCTCTTTTTCCCAAGACTAGCCAACTCGGCCCTTCCCAGGCCCACTACATACCTCCCCTTCGTTAATAAATAGAACACACAGACGGTGTTACTGGGACCACATAACACCTCACAGATAAAACCCAAGGTTCATCGAAATCTACTGACGCACTATCCAGACTAACCTAAACTTACTAGTAGACATTGCATCCCGACTTGAAGGACATAACGTACTAACGGTATAAAGGATTGGACTTGGCCATGCGACATAAATAACGATAAATAAAATCAAAAATAAAAATTATTTTATATATGTATGTATATCAATAATAATACAATTATCCGTAAAAATTTCAAATTTCTACGAATTAAAATACCTGAGAAAAAAATCTAAAAATTGATCACCTGTTCGCTAAAAAAGTGAAATAATCCCTTCAAACCCATTTCATTACTCAAGATAACAAAAACATCGTTGTAGCCAAATTTCCCATTAAAGTTGCTCGCCCATTCATTTTTCCCCCATTGTCAAATTTCACCCATCGCCCACGAAATCATCATCATTTTTTCATCCTCCTTGCCCTTCCTAAACAAAGCAGCAGGAGTAAGCGCATAGGAATCTATTTTTAGATCCGCAGCCACTAAAATCAAAGCCGCAGCTTCTCGTTGAGAACTCGATGGCTCGACGGGTACATCATGTCTATGGGAGGTGTAGGTTTTGAAACTCTGTGGGTAGCATTGAAAGTAGAACTGTAAACCTGAAAATGACTACAATTTGATACATTAAAAAAACAATTATTTTAACATTTTTATTTTTTAAATCAAATATAAACATTGAAATTTATTTTTAAATTTTTTTTACATGATTTAATATTTTTTTCTGTTTTGTGATAAAATAATGTTCCCTTCACCGTCGTCCACATTCAGTTCATGGGGATTTCCTGATCTTTTCTTAAATATGATTTCGAAGGAATTACCCATCTCTCCCAAATTTTCTATGGCATATTTCCCCTTTTTTAATAAATTAATCCCCCTATCTGAGAGGTCAGTATACCTTCCCGGTAAGTATATAATACTATCCTCCAGCTCTACCAGCACCTTTTTCCCGAACTTGGTATTCACCTTCCTAGCATCAATTATGTTGTACGCTTCGTTGACTTTCATGTCTTTCAAAGGCATATTTTTCTTATATTGAAAACTGTTGATTTCCTCCAGTATGCATTCCTCATCCTCATCGACATCAGTATCATCATCATCATTCACAGAGATGATAGGGGACATGCTTTTCTTCCTTTTGCTAAGAGTCGACTTAGAAAAATCCTCCTCCTTCTTCTCCTCGAAAAGTCGCCTCTTTACCCCTTTGCTAGTTGACGATTTCCTAGCTGACTACAAACTATCAGCACCAAACTCAAAATTATTAATATTCATACTGCCTGCCATATCTGAAAAGAATAAAGTCGAATGGTAAAATAATTGAAAATTTATTTATTTAAAGCATTCTTACCCAAATGTTTCTTTTGATTTTTCAATAAAAAATTCTGCTCCTCACTTGATTTAACTTTGGAAAGTTTCTTCTGCCTTCCTCTAAACCTGATGAAACTCTACTTAAGAATCATCAGCCAAAGTGGAGTTTATATAGGCCTGAACTACCCATACGTTGATACTGTTAAAACAAGTCGCTTTAATAATTTATTACGATCACGCAAGCAGATATACTGCCCAATTGCACATGATCCGGTTGCAGCTGCAAGATCCCGTTTGTTTTTGTTTTGTTTTGCGTTTTTGCTCATTTCGCAGCTGTCGCAGAAATGAAATTATTATCTAGCTAAGAAATGCAGATAAGAACAACAGCTGTACAAGAAGCTTTCACTCAGATTGAGCAAGCGGCAGGAAATCTGGGACTGCACATTAACGAAAGCAAAACAAAGTACATGGTGGCCTCGTCTGGAAGAACACCTAACATTGGTCCCACAATCAAGGTAGCGGAACACGAGTTTTACGTGGTAAAATCATTTACCTACCTTGGGTCAATAGTAGCAGCCGACAATAGCATGGAACCAGAAATACGCGCACGACTGCTAAAAGCCAACAAAGCCAACTATAGTCTGTCAAGGCTCTTCAAATCCAAATATCTAACCATAACGTCTAAACTTTTACTATATAAGACGATGGTCTTACCCGTTCTCACATATGCATCCGAAACGTGGGTGCTTAGCAAAAAGCACTCAAACCTCTTGGGCGTGTTTGAGAGGAAAATACTTCGGAGGATTGTTGGCCCCGTATGTGAGGAAGGACGATTCCGGAGACTCTACAATGACGAGATCTACGAGCGCTATCACGACATAGATGTTGTGAAGAAAATAAAGCTCGGTAGGCTCCGGTGGGCAGGGCATCTAGCTCGTATGAGTGAAGATGAGCCTGCTCGGAAAGTTCTCTGCGGTAAGACCTATGGGGTGCGACAGCGAGGGAGGCCCAACCTTCGCTGGAAGGATGGCGTGGACCAGGACGCTCAGAGTTTAGGGATGCCAAACTGGATGACATCGGCTCAGAATCGGGACCGGTGGAGAGAGCAGTTGCGCGAGGCCAGGACCGGATCCCGGTTGTAGAGCCGTTAAATAAGAAGAAGAAGAAGAAATGCAGATGCCAAGCCAACCAATTAAAATAAATAAGCAGGCGAGTTCAACTTCCAAAGATTGAAACAAGTCGCATTAATAATTAATTGCGATCACGCAAGCAGGTATACTGCGCAATTGCACATGATCCGGTTGCAGCTGCAAGATCCCGTTTGTTTTTGTTTTGTTTTGCGTTTTTACTCATTTCGCAGCTGTCGCAGAAATGAAATTATTATGGCCTTTTTCATAATTGCATGGTTGCTTGCCTGCTTGCATGCATCCTTGCAAAAGAGCAACTGTCAGGTAAATCAGTTGCGCAATCTAGAAACTTTGCATTTTTGAATGAAAGCAATCAGCTGTCAAAAATATGTCAAATTTGACATTTCAAGCATAAAGTTTTTCATTTTCTGAGTTCGTTTGCCGCTGAAAAATAATATGAAAAAATGGATCGAGAAAATGTGATTAATGTTATTGTCAGTTTGTAGATAGATAACTCGGCTTCATTAGATCCGGTCCGAAAATTTGAAACTTCACAGCGAAAATGAAGGATATATTATGTGTCTTGTTTAGCTCGTTAATCTCTCGTTTAAAAGAAGTTTTATCCTTGGGGTGCTCCAAACCTCTTCTTCATTATTTTCGCTATAGAATTCATAATAATTTCAATAATAATTTAAATTAAAATCCTAATAATATCGAAAAACTCAAAATCTGCCAAAATTTCCCTCTTGACACTTTTCTTCTTCTTTAATCAGATAAGCATGCGTACAAAAATAGTTGCAAGATTTGCGCAGACCTGTCAAGCAGGTTGCAGTTTTGAACAAATGATATTTGCACATTTGCTTTTTTGAACACCATGCAATTATGAAAAGGGCCTATCTAGCTAAGAAATGCAGATGCCAAGCGAACCAATTAAAATAAATAAGCAGGCGAGTTCAACTTCCAAAGATTGAAACAAGTCGCATTAATAATTAATTGCGATCACGCAAGCAGATATACTGCGCAATTGCACATGATCCGGTTGCAGCTGCAAGATCCGGTTTGTTTTTGTTTTGTTTTGCGTTTTTGCTCATTTCGCAGCTGTCGCAGAAATGAAATTATTATCTAGCTAAGAAATGCAGATGCCAAGCGAACCAATTAAAATAAATAAGCAGGCGAGCTCAACTTCCAAAGATTGAAACAAGTCGCATTAATATAATTGCGATCACGCAAGCAGATATACTGCGCAATTGCACATGATCCGGTTGCAGCTGCAAGATCCCGTTTGTTTTTGTTTTGTTTTGCGTTTTTGCTCATTTCGCAGCTGTCGCAGAAATGAAATTATTATCTAGCTAAGAAATGCAGATGCCAAGCGAACCAATTAAAATAAATAAGCAATCGAGTTCAACTTCCAAAGATTGAAACAAGTCGCATTAATAATTAATTGCGATCACGCAAGCAGGTATACTGCGCAATTGCACATGATCCGGTGCAGCTGCAAGAGCCCGTTTGTTTTTGTTTTGTTTTGCGTTGGGTCGCGTATATAAAAACCTACCCGAATGCATCTCCGTCATTCGAAGGTTGATTTTAAAATCGCGAAAAGTGAGTCGGGAAGTATTTACCTTGACAGTTTAACTTTAAAAGTGTTTTGAGAAGTTTTAAGCTAATCGGAATTTCGAGTGCTGAAAGTGTTTTAAAAAAGTGTAAAAGTGTGGGTGGATATTATTTAAAAACAAAAAGGAATTTTGAGTGTTAACATTGTTTTAAAAAGTGTAAAATTGTGGGTAGATGTATATTTAAAAATAAAAAAGAAGTTCGAGTGTTAATATTTTTTAAAGTGTAAAAGTTTGAGGGATATATGTACATATATTTAAAAATAAAAAAGGCAACTAGTGTAATTTAAGTATGAAAAAAATGTTGAAGCTTAGGGCTCAGGTAGACGAGGAGCTTGGAATGTTTAGTAAATTTTCCATCACCAACGATATGATAACACATATCAGGCGTTTCAATCTGAGGGGACGCAAAATTACTTTCAAAATCAATAGCCCACCTGCAAATGTGGAACCATCAGATTGGATCAAAAGTGCAGTTGACGATATTGTTCAACACGCACTCTTAGAAGTTCAGCCGGATGATTTCCTTGGTTTTACCTTTTGTGGAGTGTCCTTTATGGAGAAAGGTCCAGGGTGGTTAAGTTACAGATCGGCCTCCACACTGAAAGTATCAGATGTGTGGGACACCAATGGAAAAATTTTTCAAAGCAATTCAAGTGGATTAAGTACCGACACGTTTTGCTTGAAGGAAATACAGTACATTTCGCACCCTTAGAATGAAAGTGACCTAACTCAAAATTCCTGTAAATTCTGATTTTGCTATAAACTGACCTTAAAAAGCCTACTCTAAAACCCTATGGCGAAAAAGAGCCCGAATTAAGAGTAAAAAAGTGATAACGTATACATCGGTCATTTTTGTTGATCGCACAATTCACCTATGCATGTTATGTGAAAGAGACCGAATCAGTATTGCCAGAGGTGCTCGCAAGTGGACGTGTATAAAATCGACGGATTTCGAATTGTGCCAGTTTGCAAATACTGTACGCCCTTACATCTATAGAATTTTATGGCAAAATAATGACTGAAACCATAATGTGCCATCAGCATTTGCTGCATCTTGCGTCTTAAATAGGCTTAACTCATAAAAAGTCCCAGAAATACAGAAATATTTTTGACATAGAGTGACTTAATTTGAAACCATTTCTTATTAAAATTGTCAAAATATATTTAAAATACATTTAAATTTAATATAATGTTACCAATCGGTACATAAAAGATCAATATATAAATACGCAAAAACTGAATCATTTTCAATGAAACACGGGACAGATACTTTTAAATTTACTCAACACCGCACTTATTTCCAAACTTTCTTGCTCATTTCCCACAAAATGCAATTTTTGAGTTAGGTCACTTTCATTCTAAGGGTGCGATTTGATGAGGAATGTGCAAAGAGAAGGGGTATCGCAGTAATAAAAAACAAGGATAGCCTGTGTCTAGCAAGAGCATTGATTGTTGCCATATCCAAAGCGAATAAGGAGACAGAGTTAGACAAAGTGAGGCGGGATATTGGAAAATTACAAACTCAGCGAGTTACAGAACTCTTGTCTGAATCCAAGATAAATATACCCAATGAAGATGCCGGAATTTCAGAGTTGCAAAAATTCCAAGAACATCTGAAAGATTATAAGATTATAGTGTATAGATATGGTGCTAAAGGAAGAGATGTGATATTTGAGGGACAAAATAATGGAAAAAAACTAAATTTACTGTACCACAACAATCATTACAACGTCATAGCTTCGCTAACTGCAGCATTTTGCTGTAATTATTATCCCACCAAAAAAACATTAAAAATGTGAATTAGAAGTTCGTGGGCGCGGAAATTATTTATTGGGACAGGAAACACACTTATAACAAAAAGAAGTGATATGGATTAGTCAAGATGAATCGTTAATAGCATGAAATAATTAAACACGTGCATTTACGAACGAATTCAAAGGAATTATATAACTGCCAATTTTTATTTAAAACTCAATAAAGTATTATCAACCGCGAAAAAGTTGGCTGGCGCGTTCATTGTATACCTAGCATGAATCTTTGCTGAATTCAGCGTGGCTCAGTCTATAGTATTTCTAATAAAATTTGTTACATTTCGAAGGGCAGCTAAGATTCATGCATTTTGCTGTAATTATTATTGCGAGGAATGTCATGTACCATACAATACCAAAAACGATCACAGATGTGGAGGAACCTGTCCTTGCTGCCAGCAGACTCCAGCATGCGCTAAAGACTGTATCGAAAAGCTGTGTAAAGAATGTAATCGACATTTTAGAGGAGAATGTTGCTTCAACTATTACAAAGCTTCAGGGTCGTTAAATAAGAAAAGTGTTTTCGAGGTAATAAAAAAGTGCAAAGATTGTCTAAAGACATATAAAGCAGATAAAACTCATATATGCGGTGAATATTATTGCAAGATCTGTAATAAACACGTGGAACAAGGACACTTCTGCTTTATCCAACCGGATGTCAGAACACCCCCAACAAAAGACACTCTTTTCGTCTTTTACGACTTGGAAACAAGACAGGAGAAGATTGTAGGAGAAAAATATATAGAAGGAGCTGGAGACATAAAGCTGCATGAACCGAATTTATGTGTTGTTGCAAAGCGTTGTGAAATCTGCGTGGATATAGAAAAGTTACATTTTTGCCAAAAATGTGGATATAGGTTGAAGATCTACCAAACTAATGTAGTGAACGAGTTTTTGAAAGATTTGTTGGAATTAAGGAAGGGCAAATTTAAAAGGATAGTAGTCTTAGCTCATAATGGTCAGGCGTTTGACCATCAATTCATACTGAATTACATTCTGAAAAAGACAGACCTGAAACCCAAATTAATAATGCGAGGAACGAAAATTATAATGATGCAGTTGGAAAACACAAAATTTATCTACTCACTAAATTATTTTCCTATGAGCCTATCGCAACTACCAAAGGCCTTTGATCTACCGGCAGTGTATAAAAAAGGGTACTTCCCGCACCTATTTAACACACTCGAGAATAAGAACTATATTGGGAAATTACCGGCTGTAGAATATTACAGTCCCGACTCAATGAAAACTGAAGATCGTGATAGTTTCCTCAAATGGTACGAGAAACATAAAAATGAAGACTTTGATATGCAGCGTGATATTGTAGACTATTGCATTAGCGATGTACAGATTTTGACAGAGGCATGCTTAAAATTTAGAAAATTGATGTTAGTAGAATGCAAAGTTGATCCATTTGTTGAGGCGACAACTATTGCCTCTGCATGCAATTTAGTTTTTCGGCGCAATTTTCTTAGACCAAATGCTATTGGTATTATTCCAAGAAAGGGATTTAGATATGCCGATAATCAGTCAGCAATAGCAATTCAATGGCTAATATCTGAAGAAAAACGCAGAGGAATTAATATTACACATGCAGCCAAACAAAGAGAAGTTGTTCTGAAAGGAGTTAAAGTAGATGGCTATTGTGCAGAGTCTAATCCAATTTTTGAATTCCATGGTTGCTATTACCATGGACACCCCACATGTTTGAAACATAACCGTGATCAACCTCTTCATGACGACCATAGCGATACTCTAAATCACCGATATGAAGTAACAACCGCAAAGACGGAGCGCTTACGTTCTTATGGATACGAGGTCATTGAGATGTGGGAGTGTGATTTTCTCAGGCTGATGGAAACGAATAAAGACATTCAAGCTTTAAGAGACCATCCTTTACTGGTACATTCACCATTAAATCCTCGAGATGCTTTTTATGGGGGTCGAACAGGTAATGTTTATACACATTACGAATGCAAGCCAGGTGAAAAAATAAAATACATAGATGTATGTTCATTGTATCCATGGGTTTGAAAGTATGGAAAATTCTTAATTGGTCACCCTGAATTATATGTCGGAACAGATGCATGCTCCAAAGTTGATTTAGGTAAAATAGATGGTCTGATCAAATGTAAAATTTTATCGCCCGAAGGAATGTATCACCCCGTTCTACCGATTAGACAGAATAATAAATTAATGTTCCCCTTATGTCATAGATGTAGTGAGGAGAAAAACCAACATCATGAATGCACACACACGGATGAACAAAGAGCTCTTGTTGGAACATGGGTAATTGACGAGGTAAAAACAGCTCTAAGTAGAGGATACAAAATGCTGAATACATACGAAATATGGAGTTACAAAACTGAGGCGTACGATAAATCAAACCTTTCGGGTGGACTGTTTACTTCAATGATGAACAAATTTATCAAGATGAAACAGCAGGCATCAGGATGGCCCAGCAAATGCAGTTCGGATGAAGAGGAAAAGAGGAAATACCTGGAGAAATTTCTGCAAAATGAAGGTGTAAAACTGGAGTATTCAGAAGTTAATAAAAATCCTGGGCTAAGATCATTAGCCAAGTTAATTTTAAACTCCTTTTGGGGAAAATTTGGACAGCGAGAAAACCAACCGAAGACCAATATAATTAACAGTTCAGGAGAGTTGTATCAGTTTCTAGTAAATCCGGCAGTAGGGGTACAACATCTTCTTCCAGTCAATGAAGAAACGCTTATTGTAAACTGGAATTACAGAGAAGAAGCTGCAGAATCTCTAGGAACAGTTTATGTTTCTATAGCATCTTATACAACCGCACAGGCACGACTTAAGTTATTTAGCTATTTGGAGCAGCTTGGAGAAAGAGTTTTATATTATGACACTGATTCTGTCATATATATTAGCAGAGAGGGAGAATACGATCCCCCGACTGGAGAATTCATTGGAGATATGACCGATGAGTTAGAATGCTACGGTCCTGGTAGTTATATAAAAACTTTTACAAGTGGAGGCCCTAAAAATTATGCATATGCAGTTTATAGCACAAGGGATGAATCCATCAAGGTACAGAGTAAAGTAAAAGGAATCTGTCTGAATTATGAAGCTTCGCAACATGTCAATTTAGATTCAATTAAAAATATGATATTAAATGACAACGAGGAAGACCACATTCCTATCCTATCAAAAAATATTCGCCGCACAAAAGATCACGAGGTAGTAACAGTTCCGGAAATAAAAAAATATAAGGTGACTTCAAATAAACGAAGATTTCTGGAAGATTTCAGCTCCCTACCATATGGGTTTAAAAGACAGAAAAGATGAGAAAATGTGTTTGTAAGACAACAACAGAGATAAATATATGAATTTGTCGCTGCTTACACCATGCCAATTTAGAAAAATAAGATATTTGAATAAGTTTCTTTGAGTAGGCCTAATGGGGATACCACATGATAAAAAAAGCGCACAAATAAACTCTACCCCAGGGGATAGATATATAAGACATTAAAATATGTATTTAAGAGTCATTTGATATTTTCTCCTCGATCGTTAAAGTCATGAATTCGGCAACTGTTATTTTGGGTATACAATTTGTCAGTGGAGTAAATGGTCAGCTGTTTGCTAAGGAGATGGTAGGAGATCACTTTTACCGAGCTTATACTACCTTAAACCTCCTTTTTCGTATAGTGAATTGACACCAAGAGCTCGTTGGCAGGATGATTTCAACTTTAGCAAAATAAATGGATTAAGATGGAATGGTGGAAATATTGATTACAATGAATTACCCAACCTATTGACGAATTATACAAATTCAACAATTTATGTGAAAGGATTGGAAAAGGAGAAATTTATCCGGAAATACCTCCCTGAAGCGAAAATAGTCCAGCTGGAAATACCAAAACTAAGTAACTTGGAAAACTTTGAGTCTTTCTGTATGATACATGGAAAGTCACCTACTCTTCGATGTGCCGTTCAAAATTGTGTTAATATATAGATATTTATACATGTTAGTGAATAAATTTTTTAAATAAAAGATATCTTAAGTTTTATTTTATTTATTTGCATTCAAAATTTATCGTATCAAAAACAAGGTTTGCAATACAGTACAACGGTATTTCATAAAAAAGTCGAGAATAATTTAAGTGTACATAAGATGTTCG
The DNA here is from genome assembly GCA_949987705.1 of Thereva unica. Classification (NCBI taxonomy): domain Eukaryota; kingdom Metazoa; phylum Arthropoda; class Insecta; order Diptera; family Therevidae; genus Thereva; species Thereva unica. Next base: position 152,943,147 of record OX465281.1, on the reverse strand, counting down.
ACTTGGAATAAAAAAATCTTCGCATGCTAATGTCAATACATTTTTTTCTTTACATTTTTCAACATATTTTCTATAACATTCTTTCACACTATCCGCAGCATTGTTATTGTGGTACATGTTGTGATGTTTAAAAATTTCAGCATTTCAAATAGTTTACAAAGTTCAGCCTGTCTTAAGGTGATGCTGCCACTGCCAACGGGGATTTTGTGTTCTGTTTGCAGCTTTGGTTGATTTGCTGGAGATGTATTTTCCATTTTGATTTTTAAAGCGCTAAGATAGCTGTAAATTGTTTTCCATTCAGAATAAGATACTGATATTGGTATGAGTCCGTGGCGATGAAACACTATTTTTGCCTCAACTGATGATGGGTCAAATCCGAGAATTATTTTCCGGTTGTGACAATCGTCCAGATGATATGTGTAGTTTAATAACAGATTTTCACCCACTACTTTTGCTTCACATTTGGACAACTTCTTTTCTCCTTTAGCACCAGTGGTCCTTTGTCTCTTACGTGATGGCTCCATGCTACTCGATTTAAACTTATACACTGAATATTAACATCCTCTGTTTGGGGTTTTTATAGTACTGACCTCTGCTTTGCATGATTGGTTACAGAAATCTCCACCATTTTGTGAAAAATTCTTTAAATATATATTTTTTTTTTTTTTTTTTATGTGACACACTAGAGACTTAGGGAAGGCCCCTTAATAATTTTATTATCATTTGAACTGAAATCGCTGGAGGCGAATTCTTTTAAAAAAGTTTTCAAGCTTTTTCCTCTGCATCGTGAATATAGAAATACACAGCAATAATGTCCACAAGTTGCTGAAAATTGGCTTTGCAATCGTTTTTTATTATTCAAAAAATTCTTTGAATTATTTAATAGAAATCTTTGAAAATATTTATTGGTGGGATACCTTCCAAAAGAGTCAAAGTACTCTGCCGAGCCTTGTTTAGGAAAATAAAAGGCAACCCAATGAGTTCCGTCTTTGTGTGCTGGATCTGTATTAGCTATGACGCATGCTGGTTTTTGTATTTTTTGTGGTAGATGATTGCATGGGAAGATTCCTCTAAAAAATTTGTTTGTTACGCGATTGTTTGTCAATGCAGTTGCAAGCTCAATCGTGTTCATTCTTGTTCACAGGTAAATGCTGTTTCTAGGTCAATGATACTGGTGAGAGATGTAACGTAGTTATTTATAAACTCCTTAGTTGGTGTTCCACGAACAAAGATTGTCTTAAATTTCGACAGAGTTTTTATAAGGTCTTCATCTATCCGTTTTAGTTCAAGGTTACCAAATTTAGTTGATTGTTGTTGCTCGCTGCATTCTGTAGTAGATGTTGGATATTTAAAAATGATTTCCTTCGCAAACGTTTTATTTTGCGCAGTGAATCCAGCGAAAGAGACTTTTTTAAAGAAGGTATATTCACCTCCGCAAAAGTATTCCACATTAATTAAACAGCTCATTGTTACCGTAATAAATCAATTCACCAACTAACAGTTGGAACATATCGTATCCACCTTATATAGATTTAAAAATTTGTGTAAACATTTCGATCCTTGTCAATTTCAATGCTTCCATCGTACTCGGCATATACAATGCATGTCACACTATTTTTCAACGCGTCTCTAAATTTTCCTTCAACTCGTACTGTTCCTTCCCTGATTTAGGAAATTGCCGCAAGTTGCGTTGTATGAATTGTCTGTTGTTAAATCGAAAGCGAGAAGAAAACATCCCTTGTCAAATAATTTCTTGGATATTTGATGACCTTTATCGAAATAATGAGTACCTGTTGCCCTGAATAACGTATTGTATCCACGTGTACTAATCGGATTATCTTTTGAGTAGTCAAATTCGAGAGGTTGATTTGGTATCTGCACGTCATTCACTGATAAATTGAATCTGGTAATGTTGTTATGTTTAAAGTTGAAGGGGTTCTTTGTTCTTCTGCCAGTGTAAGCATCATTGTCCACCATACCAAAAATTATTAAGTTCGGTAACTGTCCGATGACGATATTATCCAGTGAAAGTGTGAATGTGTTTGCTGGAATAGTGTAACTTTTAACTTCAACTCGCTTGTATGGGTATATGGCGTTTGATCGCTGTAAAACTGTCTCATGTGCTAATAAAATATGCGGATTAACTGTCACGTGATTTATGTACATGGTTGCATCCAAGATTTTTAATTGTGGTGAGTCGGTCCCGTCCTTGGATAAAACATAAAATTCTGGTTTTTCAAGCGATAAAACTACACGTAAATCGACTCCGTTTAATAGCAACTTATCCTGATTAAGCAAGTCAGTATGGATTTTCCCCATCAATTCAACTACATTACTTTTATTGAAAAGTTTCTGGCGATCTAAATAGCCTTGATGTAATTCAGCGACGGGTTTATCGATATCTGCAATTTCCGTGTCATCTTTGTCAAGATACCAGCCAACCGACTCCAAATGGGTAGATGCCGCATCTTTACCATAATTTAATAAATTTTCAATATAAGCTCGATAATTGTAATTGTGATCGGTTTGAGCAATTGGTTTTCCATTTAAATATACGGTGCACTGGCGAAATATGGAGTGCAAGATGTTGTTTATTAAACCTGGAGCATCACCTTCATTCGGATAAAGTTCTTCTTTTCCATCTTTTATTTTAATTAACTGCAGTTTTAAACGAAGATAGATGCTAGATAAATCACGATATGTATCTCCATGACCCAAAGTTACAAACTCTAGAACGGAAGAGTTGTCGAGTGAGGCTATTGGCTTATAGGCTACTTCTTCCGTTTTCAAAATATTGCTCTGAACTGGTGGTGTGGAAAAAAGATCCAATTCCGATTTCATGCATTCTTTGTACGACATTATGTTTATTACTTATCAAAAATGTCCAGTATACCTTTACGTATCTTTCGTTTTGTTTTCAAAACTCCTGCTGTTATTCCTTTTCTTTGATTTTCAGTTTTGCAATTTCTCGTGCGTTTAGGTGTTTTTCCACGTCTTTTGCGTTTAAGAACTGGTTTTATATGCAAGGTTGTAAACGGATTCGGTCTTTTTATACCTGCTCCCCTCATGCCGTCAAACAGTTTATTTATACCTTTCTGAGCTAGATCTTGGGCAGCAAGTCTACCGTGATCTTTTAAAATATCTTTAACTGATTTGCTGCTGATGTTTTTATCCTGTATTATCGCCTGTCCTGTTTTTACAGCCTGTTGTGCCAATGTTTTTAATCCTGATGTAGCTATGGGTTTTAAGTGTCGAAATAATGCACTGAAGAAGCTACCGATACCTCTTCCACGTTGATAAATAACTGGACCACGATATAATTCTCCAATATCTGACAGGCCGCCGCCGCTTTGTATTAAATAATAACGTGTATAATAGGAATCCATCTCGTAATTCTATTTATACTATGCAAGAACAGCCTGTTGTGCAAATATTTATAGTTTTTATTGTCTTTTAAAATGTAGCATTACATATGTAGGAATATAACTTGTTTTAAAGTCCACTAACTCACCTTGATGATCAGTTATTTTTATAGAAATACTTTCAATAAAAGTTTTTTCAATGGGACAGTATTCTACATGTTCGAATCTTAATATAGTACCGCACTCTTGAATCGGTATTATTCGTAGATATCTTACTAGTTTGTCGCCTATAGCTCTAGGTTGAATAATATCAGTGTATATATGCATTATATTTTTCTCAGAGCAATTTTTTATAGTTTCTTGGGTACTTCTTGGTAATCGCAACATCAATTCTTTAATTGTTGTATCAAGAGAATTAATTTTTTCCATTATTGACATGACTAACTCACCTTGATGATCAGTTATTTTTATAGAAATACTTTCAATAAAAGTTTTTTCAATGGGACAGTATTCTACATGTTCAAATCTTAATATAGTACCACACTCTTGAATCGGTATTATTCGTAGATATCTTACTAGTTTGTCGCCTATAGCTCTAGGTTGAATAATATCAGTGTATATATGCATTATATTTTTCTAAGAGCAATTTTTTATAGTTTCTTGTGTACTTCTTGGTAATCGCAACATCAATTCTTTAATTGTTGTATCAAGAGAATTAATTTTTTCTATTATTGACATATGCTCTTGGCGTAAGCCCGCAATGTCAAATGACTCTTTTATTTCTGTCAACAATGCATCAGGATTACGTTTGTTTTCAGGTGTTTGTAGAAATACATCTGTGATGAAGTTTGACAGATTATCTATGTTTGTATTAATAGGTACTGGTGTAGATAAAAATTCGCCCGAGCTTGGTTTTTCATATGGGACCTGCAAAATTTCACTGTTTTTAGTTATTTTCCGTTGCTCGGGTGTCTTTGCTTTGAGGGAATCTTTCTTCAGTCTATTCAATATTTCAAAAATTGTATTTTTAATTTCAATAATTCGTTTATGTTTTTCTTCCTCGCTAAGTTGTTTATCGTCAAAGTGTAAATTGGCTAAAAGCAATGTCATGAGATCTTTAACATTCAAGTGTGAGGGTAGTGGTTTTTTTATTTTTATCGTAACACCCAATTCCTCTAAACGGAGTTCGAATACATCATGCTTCTTTTCACTACCTTTTTTCTCTTTATTTTCAGCTGTTTTTATGCTAGCCGTTGGATGTGTATAATTGTCTATTGTATTCTTCAAAACAGGATGTTTTCTATTCTTCTTAGGAACTTGACCAAATACATCATCAACAAAATCTTCAATTGATTCATAGTTCTTATATTTTAAAACAACGTTTTCTGAAGTCTTTTGTCCTTGATATATGTGCAATATGTATTCGTCTGGCTCCTGCTTATACTTTATTTCAGGGATAACTTCATTAAAGTGGTCATCTTCTAAGCGCTTCCACATTTTCGATTTAACATTATTCAAGTACATGGTATACCATGAAGGTGTAACTGCATTATTAATAAAAATGCTGAAAGGTTTATTTGTCCTGGTCTGTAACTAACTTGTTCAAGAATTTCTGGTGTCCATTCAAGTTTTACATTTTCATTTATTTTGATGCTAAGTATTTTAAAATCCTTTTGATGCTGCTTTTTAGTTTCCTTTAACTGGTCATATTCACGCCTCACTCGTTTACGCACATTTCCCCCATTGTTGGAGATTGCATGTTTTGTTATTTCAAAATTTGGTAATGCAATTTCAGTTATTCCAACACGCCAGTTCCCATGAAACTTGCATAGTTTAGCAAGTGCATTTGTAAAAGCCGATAGCGTATTTTCCGGGTAAAATTGCATAGAGTCATTACTTAAAAGACATACGTAAAAATCATTTTCTTTTATTTCCACTGGCATTGTTTACAGTCTTTCCCAAGCAATGTCCGACGTACTTGTAGTTCTATCCTTTTTAGTCTTCAGACGCTCACTCTGTCTAACACCGAGCTTACGTAAAGGAAATGAAAGCATATATTGACCAGATTCTAGCGGAGAGGGTATTAATATAGACTGTTTCTGGACTGCTTTTTGTTTTTCACTTTGCTCTAATTCTTCTATATGTTCGCTAGCTTCATCGGCTGTCATATTCGTAGGTACAGTATACTGCGTTACACCATCCTCAGCTGTGATTATTTTATAATCCTTTTCACGTGCATTAGGTGCAGATGTTGTTCTTAGTAATTTTGGTGGTGGCCTTAGAGTTTTTGCTATTCCGCTAGCTGATAATCGTCTTTTGGCGGCTGGTGATAAAGATCTTCTTGTCGGGGTTATGTTATGTGCTTTTTCAAAAGCTTCTTCTTCGGTTAGGAAATCCTTTGCTGGTGGTGGTGAAGTCTGTGTTAACACATCATCTTTAAATATAATTTTCGTTTGTGTGGTATTATCTCTTAAACTTTTTTGTTTGACATTATGTTCACGTGGCAAGTAAAAATTTGTTTCTTTATCCAACGTTCGTTTGGATTTCCGATTGTGATTTAAAAATGGAATTAGTTGGTTTCGATAGCTATACCATTTTTCGGAATCATTCATGTCTTTATTCTGTAGTATTTTATTCATTGCTCTATCAAAAATGGATTGATTTGCAGTCATTTCAATTTCATCTCTAAGCCTGTTGTAAACCTCTGGCGACAGAAGTAGCATCTTGTTAAGTCCATTATTTCTATGCATATTTTTCAATTAATGAGCCGATAACTCCTGATAGTACACTTCCTAATAAAACTGGTAAAAAAACCTCCTCGTTGCACTAGTATTTTACGGTGTTTAGCAACAGATCTCTTTGCGCAAATCAATTTACGCATGTCCTTTTTATACCTACACAGTGAGTTGCAGATTTACCTTTTAAGGTGTTGAGTGTAATTTCACAAAGAGTTTTTATAACCTCAGGGTCAGCATTTTGTATGATGGACTTTCTCAGATTTGGTTTAGCCTTTTTAAGCACATATAGCATATGCTTGTTCTCCCTTAATCGTTTCATTCGTGACGCCATTCTTACCATTTAAAGAGTTTTGCGGGCAAAAACAGGTTACAAAGTGTTTATTAAATATATCAGTACGAAATCTTAAGACGTCGTTAATGTCCTGAGTTAAATCAATTAGCAAATACCCGTAAGGCATTTGAGTTATCTCTTTATATATTCTCACAAGTTCTAAACTATTTTCTGGGTAAATTTGTCGGGCCAGATGTGTAAATTGACTTTTATCCCGGTTGTTTTTAAATACAACAAGATATTTACAATTGAGCGATATATCACGACTAAATTTTCCCTGATGGAATACGTTTTGTGTCACAAGAATTACTGAGAAATTACGATGATGAGACCCCTTAGTGAATAGTTCACAAACTTCTTTACTATATGCATTTAACATCATGTCATCTATAACAATCAACGTTGGTTCGTTTACGTGATTTACAAACTCCTCCGGTATAGCATTTAAATATTCAATATTTTGTAGTTCGATATCTGTTGGCAGTGCACCGTGTTCTGCATTACACCATATAATTTTTTTAATTTGTGGATATATTAATACCTTATTAGTATTAAGAAGATTTTTTATAAATGTTGTTTTCCCGCATCCCGAAGGCCCCGCAACCATCATTGCAAACGGATGATTAAACCTGATCATTGTTGCTTTGTATATAAACTGGTTATTCAACCGCAGGTATTTATACATTCCGTACAATGAGCAGAAGGCAGATAATTAATGAACTGCATAAACCAGTGCGAAAAAATTTTAAACGTCGACATGTCACTACCAAAGGTATAGATGATTTGTGGCAGGCAGACTTGGTCGAAATGGGTTCTTACTCATCAGAAAATCAGGGGTTTCGTTTTCTTCTCACTATAATTGATACCTTTTCAAAGTATGCATGGACACTGCCTTTAAAATCTAAAAAGGCATCAGAAGTTGTAAAAGCATTGCAGTCGATTTTTAATGCAGGACGCATTCCAAGAAATTTACAAACCGATGATGGAAAAGAGTTTTTTAATAAACCGTTTCGTCAACTGATGAAAGATTACGAAATAAACCATTATTCCAGCTACAGTACTTTGAAAGCCTCGATTGTAGAAAGATTTAACAGAACGCTGAAAAATATGATGTGGAAAGAATTCAGCATGAATGGCAATTATCACTGGATTAGCATGTAGACCAAGTTGACAGACGACTACAATACAACGAAACATCGTACGATTAAGATGAGACCTGTAGATGTTGGGCTGCATAACGAAAAACGTTTATTATCTGTGTATAATTACCCTAAAATAAAATCAAAGTCTAAATACAAAGCAGGTGATTTTGTCCGTATAAGTAGACATAAACATGTATTCGAAAAAGTCCACAGAGATATTTAAAATAAAAGAAGTTAAACCTGTTTACCCGACAACATATATTCTCGAAGATTACCAAGGAAATATAATTCAAGGTAGATTTTATGAACCAGAAATGGATCCTGTGAAAAACCATGATGTTTATTTAGTAGGAAAGGTTATAAAAAGACGCGCGGTAATCAAGTTCTAGTGAAGTGGCTTGGTTTTCCTTCAAAACACAATACTTGGATTAATATAAAAGACGTGATATAAGACCTGTTACACTCATTCAAAATGTAAAACTTGAAACAAGAATACGATCGTTTGAAAATATTCGATAATCTAGCAATAGACTTAGATACAGCAGACCAGCTAGCGAAAAGTGGATTTTTTTACACAAACATCAAAGACCGTGTTCAATGTTACTTTTGTTCTCTGCAGATAAATGCTATGAGTTGCGCATCGGATGTAGATTTCGATCATAGACATCGTTCACCACACTGTATATATGCTAATAGGATAGACGAATGCGGACGATTCAAAGATCAACTAGCACCACTTACAGAAGAGCCTAAATCAAAAACCATACTTTGGACTTTCAACACTTTGAAATTTTTAGCTGGTATTTTATTTGTTCTAGCAATTCATTATTTTTTCCATGATCAGATATGAGGGAGAAAATAAGTTTCAATGAAGACCACAAAGTAAAATATATGGTAGTATGGAGTTTCGCATACAGACAAAGTAGGAAAGGACCATGGGAGCAGTATGCAGTGGATACATTTAGATTTAAAAACAGAATTTCACAACTTAGTGTAATAATAAATCCGGTTTTAGAAAATAAAATAAAAATGTTCAACAAGTAGCATATTGTTTTTTATTATGATCATTCCCTAGTTGTTTTTCAGGTTTTGTTTGGAAACCCACCCTCACTGACAAGTGATTAACTTAGTTCCGTGACCTAGAAAAGAGTTCCCACGCTACAGGGGGCCCACTAACTACTTATACACCTCCCACAGACATGATGTACCCGTCGAGCCATCGAGTTCTCAACATTCGCCCCCAGCCCCCGCCACCGCCCCGCCCCGGACCAAGACCCCGCCAAAGCCAACGACTCGAACCAGTTCCCGAACACCGGCAAACCAGTCTCAAGGTCAACGACCGCAACCTAGATTCCAGGGCCTACCAACAGGTGATTGATTGATGACCTTGACTTGGATTAAAACATTACAGGCAACTGATGGCATTGACCTGCATTCCATCACACGTGATTTAGCTCTCAGTCCAAACCGTCTCACGCAGATTTCAAGGTCAGCCACTTATGATAATTACAGGTGATTTATGACCTGCCAACCAATTAACATAATTACAGGTGATTAATCACCTTGACCTAGATCCCAAAACCGGTTTTGGTTCCCAGACTCAAGGGGCCTAGTACCTACTTATGGACAAACGCGATTCAAATTAACTTCCAGTTACGGCACCACGAGCTGGGGGCGCTAATATCGCAGGGTTTTATGCTCCGCTATATATGATTAGTTTCCGAAATAAACTTTTCTTGTTTGCGTGAAAGCCCTGTGCGCATTTGAAAACAAAATCAGAAGCTGCGGCTTTGAGTTTAGTGGCGGTGGATCTAAAAATAGATTTCTATGCGCTTATTCCTATTGTTTTGTTCGGGAAATGCAAAGAGGGTGATAAAATGGTGATGATTTCGTAGCCGATTTAAAGGAATTATTTCACTTTTTTAGCGAAAAAGTGACAAATTTTTAGATTTTTTTCTCAGGTATTTTAGTTCGTAGAAATTTTTACGGATAATTGTATAACTATTGATATACATTTATAAAATAATTTTTATTTTCGATTTTATTTAACGTTATTTATGTATGTGGTATGGCCAAAAACAACCCTTTGTATCGTTAGTACGTTATGTCCTTCAAGTCAGGATGCAGTGTCTATTAGTAAGTTAAGGTGTCTGGATGGTTCGTCAGTAGATTTCGATGAACCTTGGGTTTTATCTGTGAGGTGTAATATGGTCCCAGCAACACCGACTGTGTTCTAATTATTAACGAAGGGGAGGTATTTAGTGGGCCTGGGATGGGCCGAGTTGGCTAGTCTTGGAAAAAAGGTGCATGTAGGTAAAAGCGGTAAAAATTAGCGAGGGCTGCTACATTTCTACAGTGACTTGAAGAGTATATAGAGGAGCAAAATGGGCCAGCCAAGGCAAGCTAGTTTTTAGGGTAATATAGGTTCGCGCCACGCAACCGCCAAAAACAATTAAATTTAAAGTTGTTAAATACAACAAAAGCTAAGGATTTAGGACGAGTTAAAATAAATTGAGAGGACAATTAAACAAATTATAGTAATTACAACCAGACGCATTTTGATAAAGACTAAACCGAAACTGAAGCTCTGTTCTTTAATTTAATTTTCCCAAAGAAGAAAGAAAAGCTTACACCTGACTTACTTAATATTAATAATGTTACAATAATGCTAACTAAGCGTCTGGGTAGCCGGATGCTCCCGAAGTACCGATGTCATCGATGGTGGCTCGTGAACTTTTGGTTGGGGTCATGTGTCGTATGGGGTGTGGTCGTGGGAATAGAACTTTTACCCAGATATACGAGTAAATTCAATACAAGGCGGAATGTAGGAATTGTAGATTGTAGTCAGGGCAGTTGGCTGAAGGAGGAGCTCTCGTTGGCTGAAGGAGGATTTCTCTTGAGAAATCTCAGTCCTTGATAAGCTTGTTTGGCGATTTGGAATAATGTGATTACTCCATCGCAGATCTGGGACCTTATTCTCTATTACAATATAGTCATATTTTTTTAATGAAATGCCGAAACCGTATTTTCTATTACAATATTGGCATTCATTTTACATGAAAATTTAACAATATTGGCAAATTTTTACTTGAAAGCTGTTTCGTTTTCGGATCGGATTTAACAATATTGTAATAGGAAATAGGGGGCCTGATTATGTCTAAATTTACGTATTTACCAAGGCATTTGCTCGAGTTACGTCCCCAACTCCACAAATCAACATAAATGCACCCTCAACATAAATTTCACTTCAATTGCACTTTCATTTCAATCATGCACTTTATAAAGAAGTAATTGAATACTTTTGTTTTGTCTATCTTAAACATCATTCAAAATTCTAAGAAAGATAAGGTAATACTTTTGTTTTGTATCTTAAACCCACATTCAAAATTCTAAGAAAGATAATGTAATTTAATCAAATGACTTAGGGTAAGATGGACTAGCAGCCAGGAATCCAGAGTTAGTCTGGTACGAAGAGTCGAGTTTAAAACATTGAATAAATAAATTTCTAAATTCAAATTAGTACTCTTTTATTTAAAAGTAAATTATTTTTGGTTGAATATTCTCATAAACTTGTAATTGGCGCAGTCGTGAAGGATTTAATGCAACAAACTTTTCGCGAGTTAATAGAGACAAATCGTTCGCAATTAGTTGTCCGTATATACTTGAAATTGTTAAACTTACGGCGGAATACCGGAGTAAAATTTCACACCAAAGGAATATTGGTAGTTAGTGCGAACAAAGTTATTGAACGGTTTGATTTAGTCATCGGTGAATATATCGTTGTGCATATCTGGAAAACATAATTTGCGGCGGAATACCGAAAAAGTGTGTTTTCATACCAAAGGAATATTGGTAGCAGTGGAGTGCAAAACAACGTGGAAAATTATTAGCAGCAACCAGCGAAAAAGTTTGGCGGATTTTAATCTCTTGTGCATAGGATCTACATATAAAATGAATTTATCGAAGTGGATGATAATTCTAATCATATGGTGAGTCCGTTGCATTAAAATTGTTTTAATCCTTTCTTTACCCAATCCTAAAAATAAAAATTAAAAAAAAAATACATAAATAAATACATATAAAGTGTTTCAAGAAAATATTACTTATTCATAAATCATATTGGAAAAATATATAAAGTGTTTGTAGCTCTTCGGCCAGATCTCATTAGTCAAGTTCAAGCGCTGCAGAAAACAGGGTCCTTGACTATTTACATACATATAAGAAAATTTTATAATATAAAATCAAAATCGTGAATTAGAAAAAATATTGATTTGAAAAAAAATATATATATATATATATACATATATATAATAATAATAAAAATAATAATAATAAATATATTGATTTGAAAAAAAAAGTAATAATATTAATAATTTGGTGATAGTGCCTAATAATTTTGACTAGGACGTATAAACGACTACAATTAAAAATGACTAACCCACCACAAAGTGCCGCTAACACAGTGGGCTTAACCCAAGATTCAAACACTATAAAAGAAATTTTCAATAGTCTAAGAATCCCAGATGCGATAAAGGATTTACCCACTTTTGATGGGAACCCCCGCACATTATTCGATTTTTTTGAAAATGTCGAAGAAATCTTAAGGCTCGTACCACAAATAGATGGTGGTACATATGCGAAAGTAATTCTGAGAGCAATTAGGAACAAGGTTGTAGGGGAAGCCAACGAGGTTTTAAATCTTTACGGAACATACTCAACATGGGAACAAATTAAAAGGAATTTAATAACACATTATGCTGATAAACGTAATGAAATTAGTTTAATTCGAGATCTTAATAATTTACGACAAGGACAAGAAACTGTAGAAAGATTTTGTGCTAGGGTTATCGAGATTTTATCCACTTTAACAAGTCAAATTAGGGTACTCGAAAACGATGCAAATGTCATAATGGCAAAGCAAAAGTTATATCAGGAAATGTGCCTTAACACTTTTCTCTCAGGATTAAAAGAACCACTTGGCTCTACTATTAGAGCCATGAGGCCAGACACATTATCTTCTTCTTCTTCTTTAAGCTCCTTTAATCCCTCATGGGACACATTATCTTCCGCACTCGAATTTTGCCTAAAGGAGGAAAATTGCCATTATATAAGAAATAGTTTTCAAATTAAAAATCCTAGCCCGGTAATTTCAAATAATTTTAACATGCCATTACCAAGGCCACAAGCAATTTTTCAGAAATCAAATCAATCGCCAAGATTCTTTTCTCAGCCTAGATTTCCATCTCCACCGAAATTTTTCCATCAGCCAACACCAAGATCAGCCCAATCAAACTTTCACAATAAGCCCTTACAACAATTTTATCAAATGACAGGCCCGACACCTAAAGTTTCTAATTATCCAGAACCTATGGACACGTCCAGTGGTAATACTAACCTACGATCAACATTCTTCAATAAACCACGTAGCTTCCAACAACAAAACCCTTACACCCCTAGTTTTATCCCGAAAGAATTACATAACATAGAATTAAATGGCAATTGGTGTTATCCTCCCCAACCTGATAATTGCTATGAGAATCCTTATAATGAATATTATCAGAATGAAAATTTCTATCCACAATACGAATACAAAATACCTGATCAGCAAATCGTGAGTGAAGAAATTCCCAATTATCTCCAAAATCTTGATGAATTTTCCACGGTAAAAGAAACTAAACATGAGATAGACGATGAAAATTTTCAATTAGACGCCTCGAGCAACCAAAAGGCTACATAGACTTAAATAAACATCAATCAAACCTGTTAGGTTATATTCATATAAGAGCAGCCGATAATACGTGTCTAAAATTCTTGGTAGATACTGGTAGCAGTTCGTCTTTTATTAATCCTAAATTAATTAACCCAAAACTAGTAAAAACAATAAAGCCTGTAGAAATAATAACTGCATTCAATAAACATTTCATCGACAAACAAATAAGTCTTAAATGCTTTAAAGAATTTAAAAGCGACAAGATCTTAGACTTTATTTTATTCAATTTTCATGATTACTTCGATGGACTGATCGGATTAGACATTTTGAAGGAATTAGATGGCAAAGTAGATCTTAAAGACTCCATTCTTGAATTAGAGAATTGTAAAATTCCTTTGTTGTTTAAACCAAACCTGATGTCCAGACTTTATACGGTACCACCTAGGAATAAAATTATAGCCCATCTCCCTGTAGACATTGAATCTGGTAATATATATATTGAGCCAATTTAAATTCAGAGTCATTTACTAATATCAGAAGGGATTTATAGTTCTACGGGCTGGTATTCTCTCGTAGAAGTAATGAATCTTGCGGATTATCCACAAAGCTTTTTAATTGAACAGCCTCTAAAAACTAGATCTCTAGAACAAAACAATTATTCCGAAGTACATACCTTCTCGATAGTCACAAATTGCAGCAAATCAGCTAGTGATATCAATGAGCTACTTCGAACCAATCATTTAAATACTGAAGAACGTAAAGGTCTTCACAAACTTTGCAAACATTTTCACGATATTTTCCTCAAAGAAGGGCAAGATTTGTCATTTACAAATGAGATAAAACATGAAATAAAGACAAAAGACAATCTCCCCATCTATACTAAATCTTACCGTTACCCGTACATTCATAAAACTGAAGTGCAAAATCAGATTTCTCAAATGCTTGAGCAGGGGATTATACGCCCCAGTTTCTCACCTTGGTCCTCTCCAATATGGATAGTTCCAAAAAAACGCGATGCTAGCGGTTCACAAAAATGTCGGCTTGTAGTGGACTATCGGAAATTAAACGAAAAGACAATTGAAGACCGATATCCACTCCCTAACATAACAGAAATCTTGGACAAACTGGGCAAATGTCTCTATTTTAGCACAATCGACCTCGCTTCCGGATTTCACCAGATTGAGGTCAAAGCAGAAGATATCCCTAAGACAGCTTTTTCCGTCGATAACGGTCACTTTGAATACGTTCGAATGCCATTTGGGCTGAAAAATGCCCCTTCCACTTTCCAGCGGGTTATGGACAATGTTTTACATGACCTCCTGGGCAAAATATGCCTGGTATACATGGACGACATTATAGTGTTTTCTACTTCCCTTCAAGAGCACCTTGAGAATCTTGCTGCTGTCTTTAAAAAACTTAGAAAAGCCAATTTAAAAGTCCAAATGGATAAATGCGAATTTCTCCATAAGGAAATCGCCTTCTTGGGACATGTTGTGACCACAGATGGAGTGAAGCCCAATCCCGATAAAATAAGAGCTATTAAAGAGTTTCCTATCCCCGGAACAAAGAAACAAATTAAATCGTTTCTCGGACTACTCGGGTACTACAGAAGATTTGTCAAAGATTTCTCCCATTTGACTAAACCAATGACTGAGTGTCTAAGGAAGGACAAGGAAATCAAATTGGACTCTAAATGCATAGAATGTTTTGAGGCTTGTAAGAAAATGCTCTGCAATGACCCTATTTTACAATACCCCGACTTTACAAAACCTTTTAATCTAATAACGGATGCCAGTAACGTGGCATTAGGGGCTATCCTTTCTCAAGGTCCGATAGGATCGGACAAACCTGTTTGTTATGCCAGTAGGACATTGAGTAAATCCGAACAAAATTACAGTACATACCATTGAGAAGGAACTGTTAGCCATCATTTGGGGTACTAAATATTTTCGCCTCTATTTATTTGGAAGGCAATTTAAGATCGTAACCGATCATAAACCCCTAACTTGGATTTTTTCATTAAAGGAACCAAACTCTAAGCTTGTTAGGTGG
Source organism: Thereva unica (assembly GCA_949987705.1). NCBI lineage: Eukaryota > Metazoa > Arthropoda > Insecta > Diptera > Therevidae > Thereva > Thereva unica. The sequence continues at coordinate 152,927,812 of OX465281.1, read as the reverse complement.
CGCTTAAAACTCGAAGAATTCGACTATCAAATAGTCTACCAAAAAGGCAAACAGAATGCCAATGCCGATGCATTGTCCCGCATTGAGCTTAATATTACCGAATCATGTGATAATAATGTCGATGATTTAGGTACTATTTCCACGATACACTCCGCAGAGGAAGATTTAAATGATGGAATTCCGATATCTGAACGGCTAATAAATGAATTCCGAAATCAGTTAATCCTCGAAAAGTCTGAGCAACCATGTAAGCCTCACAGCACTCTTCAAAATTTATTCGATTCCAAGCGAAGACACACCATCAAACGTCACGATATAGATGATGAACTAGTATTAATGAAAATTCTTAAAGATCACATAAAACCCAAACAAATAACGGCAGTATGCACTGACGATAACACCTTTCGAATGGTGCAATCTGTATATTCTACCTACTTTAGTAACGGCTACGGTAAACTCCTGCGTTGCTTAGTTAAACTGGAGGATATCCTTGATTATGATCAGCAGGAACAAAAAGTTAAAGCATACCATGATAAATCAGGTTTACTTTCCAAAAATGAAAGATATTATAAGTAAAGTAATTAATAATTGTACCATCTGTTCGGAATACAAGTATGAACGAAACACAGCACCTCTCAAGTATGAAATAACAGTAACTCCGTCTCTACCTCTAGAGATAATACACGTAGATATATATTCAGTTCACAAACAAAATTTCCTTACAATAATAGACAAATTTAGTAGATTTGGTAGTGCGTATTTGTTAACTAGCAGAAGCAGCATTAACGTGGTAAAATCCCTTAAGCATTACTTTGCTCACCACGGGGTCCCTAAAAAGATAGTAACAGATAATGGATTAGAATTTTCCTCCACAATGTTCCAAGAGTTTGCAAAGCTTTATGATATATGCCTTCATCTTACTTCAGCGAAAAACTCTACTGGCAATTCGCCTGTAGAAAGATTCCACTCTACATTAACCGAACTAATTAGAATCATTTATAACCAAAATAAGAAAAAAGAGATAAGTGAAATCGTAGACGAAGCAATTATCACTTATAATAATTCCATACATTCAGTGACTAAACTAACCCCAGCTGAGCTTATAACAGGACACTATACAAAAGGTACTCCTTTTCCATGTACCGATACAGCACAATCAGGACAGGACTATTTACAAGAACACATAGAAACATACAAAAATTTAGCTAGAATAGTATACGACCGTAACCTGAATTACAAAACAAAACTAATAGAAAGATTAAACCAGGAACGTAAAGACCCCCCAGACTTTACAACTGACGAAATTATCCATGAAGTTGATAACAGAAGAAACAAACTAGCACCTAGATTTATGAAACATAAAATAGTTAAGAACAACAAAATTACTGTTATTACTGACAGGCGAAAAGTACATAAGCAAAAAATTAAACCAAAACGGAAATTTACAGGTTCACCGAGAACATCCAGGGACAAAGACTAGAAATTTCCGATCTTACCAACAGCCAAGGAATACTCCCACTTAAACTAGGGGATGCAAGAATCATTAAAGGTCATTTAAAATTACTACATATCATAAACATCGCAGAATACGAGTCTCACATTGCAACAATCGGTAAAAATTTAGATGCATGGTTTGAGGAGAAGCCTTAACGAATTTAATGGAATGAAGTTAATTTTAGAAAGAAAATATAATACATTAGTAAACAATTTAAATTTATTCAAGCCAAATAGAAGACTCACGAGGGGTTTATTAAACGGTCTCGGCACTGTAATAAAAAGTAAAGTTAGAAAAAGTCAAAATTAATCAGCACAACCTTAACAAACAGATAAATAACCAAATCGAGATTAACGAACAAATGATGCAACGATTTAATAATATCACAACTCACATTAACCGCCAACAACAAACAATTGAACATTTCATTAAAAACTTTCAGGACAGATTAACTGACGACTTAGGCAAATCCCATTTTGAAACTTTGATGAATCAATATTTTAATCAGTTAACTTACGACATTGATCTTTTGAATGATCATATAAAGAGTATTTCGGAGTCAATCACCCTGGCTAAGCTTAATATTATATCTAAACACATATAACATCCTGAAGAATTAAGTTATGTTCGTAATATCTTAAAATCACAGAACATTAGAATTATTTCAGACGAGAATATATATGAGATGCTCGAGCTACAGGCATTTTATAATGGTTCTAACGTAATATTTTCCATAAAAATTCCCGACTTGTATCCAGAACAATACCTTCTATATCGTATTAAAGAGATACCTCTTAAAAATTTCACTCATTCAATCAAAATAAATGCACCTTTCCTACTCCTAAATAAAAAAACATTTCAATACACGGACGAGCCTTGCGTAGCGATAGAAGGAATCAGATACTGCAAAGAAAAAATCATCTGCAAGTTGGAAGCCGACCAATGTGTACCAAATATAATTAACAACATTAAAGCCCATTGTAATGTTTCCGAAATCCAATCTGAAGAAACAGTAGGTTTAATAGAAGAAAACTACTTACTACTTAGCAGCAAATCAGGAATAACCATGGAAACCTCATGCGATTCCAGCACCCAGAAAAGAATTTTAAGAGGAATATTCCTAATACACTTCGAATCCTGTACTATAAATGTGAACGACCTAACATATAGGAGTAAATCAACGATGTTCTGGGACCACATTGAAGTTATCCCAACATTTTATAATGAAGTCAACACCTCCGTTACCATGGAACATCTTAGCTTATCGAAACTAGGCAATTGGACCTTTAATAACAGTAAAACAATAAAACTACTTGAAGCACAAACACAAAATTCCAAGATGCATATCTACACTGCAACAGGATCACTCGGCCTTACTATTCTTTTTATTTTTGGAGTATATTTCGTTGCTAGACATCTATATAAGAAGATCATGATGACCCCAAATCAGCCACAGGTTATAGTACATAATGAGTTGCCTCAAGGAAACAATCCGCTCGTGTGGCCCTCGCTACATTCTCAGGATGGAGGAGTTACGTCCCCAACTCCACAACTCAACATAAATGCACCCTCAACATAAATTTCACTTCAATTGCACTTTCATTTCAATCATGCACTTTATAAAGAAGTAATTGAATACTTTTGTTTTGTCTATCTTAAACATCATTCAAAATTCTAAGAAAGATAAGGTAATACTTTTGTTTTGTATCTTAAACCCACATTCAAAATTCTAAGAAAGATAATGTAATTTAATCAAATGACTTAGGGTAAGATGGACTAGCAGCCAGGAATCCAGAGTTAGTCTGGTACGAAGAGTCGAGTTTAAAACATTGAATAAATAAATTTCTAAATTCAAATTAGTACTCTTTTATTTAAAAGTAAATTATTTTTGGTTGAATATTCTCATAAACTTGTAATTCTCGCAGGCTTTTGACGTGAAAATGACGTAAAAAGATGATGTTTCAGATGTGCGTAGCTGCGATATGTACTTTCTTCATGACGTCAATTTGCCCGCGAGCAAATGTTTGTTTGCCTTGGTGGATTTGTACCTTAAGATGTTAGGAGATGAGTCAGCTATTAGGTTCTTTTTGTCCCCTGTGGTAAAGAGAAGGATGGTACAATTTTTCGTAGGGATGAGAGTTCACACTCTATTCGACAATGTCTGGTCCGTGCTTGTCTTATATTTAGGAAGGCGCAGAAGTAGGCACAGCTATGAATTGGGTTGGAGGGGATTGAGAGCAGATCCCTAATGAATATTAGAAAGAGATCATGTGAGAGAATCGACCCTTGGGGAACGCCCGCCGTGATTCAACGCCATCCAATACTAGCTTAATTGAACAGCCACAAACGAAGCTCTCAAATCAGTTCTTTAGAACTGAGATGTAAGTAAATTTTACAGTTTTATATTAGGCGTCGAATTTTTTACTTTTTCCGTTACCTGCATAACTCTACTCTCAATTTTCTGCCAAAATGTACGTAGTTTTGAAGCGGGGCGGTTTTTGAATTCAGTGATTTGCAAAGTAATTACTGTTACGAAAATGACAAGCATTTAAAAAAATTTACCCTTGAACCAAAGAAAATGTATTAAAAATGAATGAAAATATTGTCGAATTATTTATAGAACTTATTAATAAACTAGCTGAAGTGGATTTACGAAAGTGACTCTAGTCCATCGCACTTTGATCTTTGAATGAAACGGCCGATGTGGGCACCTTTCCAGCAGCTTTCCTTTGTTTTACGGATACAAGTGTATGGGAACTAAGCTCGCGCGAACAAAGTTTGTGTCGTGTGGACGGGCTATAAGGCTCACATGCCCAATAACCCAGTATGATGAATATTGAATATCACGAAGACCTTTCAATTTTCGTTTAAATTATAGGTATGTATATACTAGAGTTTTTTATTCTCGATTTTTCTTCGTGTTTTCTTCTAGTACTAGCACGAAGCACCTTCATTATAGCTGGTCGTCCCAAGCAAGAGCCTGCGATCCCGCATCATGCTTATAGCTACACAATATTTCTACATCTACGAATTTCTTTTTTGATTTTGGCTTCCTTTACAACTTAAACACCAAGAATTACTACTTGTTTGCAATCTTATTGTCGCACAAAACAAGTGACTTTTTGTGCTGAGGCACCCGCCACTAATTATGGGTATTCACGGCTGACTTGCAGTTGTATAATAAGTTTGATATATATATATATACATATATATATATATATATATATATATATATATATATATATATATATATATATACCTATATATATATATATATATATTAGGGTGGCCCTCTCTTGTATGGAGAGAAAAAAAATTGCTAAGATTCTAAGTCTCACCCCCTAGAAATATGCGAATAGGCAAAAAACTAAGAAATTTAAAATTTTAGGCAAATCGAAAAAGATTTAGAGGTCGCTCATGGCGAACGAAATCTTAAAAAACGATGATTTTTTACTTTTTTTCACTTTGTTCAACCCTTATTACCATTTTATCAGCCCTAAAAGGGTCAATTAATATTTTTTACCGATTCTACAGATTATTACCTTTCTAAAATGATCAAAATCATAAGGATCAGTTTACAAATAATAAAGCTATGAAGTAAAAAGCACAGTCTTTATAAGGAAAAAAAATCAGTTCAAAGAGAAACTGCACTAGGGCCCACTAATTACCGCAGCCTTCGCATTGTGCTTTTCTGTTAATCTTTGCTCGTGCATAGATACGTGTACAATCAGTGATCCTCACTTAGCAAACAATCTACACGGGACTCTATAACATCCATGCGTGTTATGAAAAAGCATGTTTTTATCATATTTTATAATATTTAACAATAATATCAGTTGAAACAACAATATAAATTTACGAAAGCTAATTTAACATAGTTAACTTATTCAACGTAAATTTACCAGTTCAAATCGGGTTATAACGTTTTTGTACGATGAATATTATAGCTAATAAAAGGCATAAACTGTACTTCAATAGTGTAATATACAAAATACAAACAAAATTATTAAAATTGAAATTACTCAGGCAGTAGTTGCTTTAATAACGCATTTTTTTTGTAATCAATTAGAATTTGTAATAAGTTTTGTTTATTGTGTTTTTGTTTATTGTGTTTCAATACTTTATTATATTCTTCGAATAACTTCACACTTCTTTCAGCTGTGTCGTTAACAGTTCTTAATTCATGAAGAAGGTTGAATGCTTGATTATAAGTAATATTATAACTCCATTTATCTGGTGGGAGATATAGGAAGTCCGTTGAAATGTTAAACCGTTGAAAAAAAATCGAATGTGTTCATCGTAGTGTTTACGGGTTTCTTATAAATTCCTGAATTTCTTCAAGTTTTAATGGAATACGTTTAACTAATTCCCTAGATATTTTATCTGGCTCAACATCATTATCTGCATAGACATCATGATCTTCCTTTTTTTCATCAGTGGTAATAAAATGCTTTAATCTGTTACTCATTTTATGTTTGATTTCCAATGGAATATTTTCATCGAAAAATGCTACACCAACGTTCTCGTCTGCTAAATACCACAAATGGTTACTCATTTTCTTAATAGCAATTTGTGAAATTAACATTTCGATATTCCTACATATTTTGTAAGAAGCAATAGTCCTGGTATGCTGCTTCTGGCGCTATGGGACATTTAAACCAAGCCCTCACGTAAGAGCGAATGATAAAAGCACAAACATTAGCTTTTTCTTCTCCTCTTCTAAAACAGTTAATTTAAACTCATCTCTGAATTAATATATTTTTATACAATATAGTGCTTTTGAGATCCAACGAGCTTGATGCATTGGACCTGGAGAACGAAATTTGACTATTAGAGCATGAGCCCGAAGCAATTGTGGTTAACTCTAATAATTATCGATTGTCATCTCTGCAAATTGGTTTCTTTAATTGTTCGTTGCAAAAATCTGTGAACTCATCTTTCAATTAGAATTTCTTTCAATTTGGCATTTTCTAGCAATGTTTTATACTCATTTTTGCTTATGTCGTTCCAATATAATTCCAATCTGTTGAATAAAGGAACACCTTTACCATAGGTACCAGGAAATTCTATTTCAAACACACCTCGCAGGACTAGTTCATAAATATGATGGCGACATGGTAAATACAGTAAAGATTTTACAATTTTTGTTGTAATAACGTGCACACTCCTTTTAGTTTTCCAGTATTTGACCCAGTGATATCAAAACAAAAAGCAACAATATTTTCATCCACATTCCAATCTATTAATAATTCATAAATAGCATAAGCTATTTCTATTCCTGTTGAAGATGATAATTTTGGAACACCAAGTAATTGCTCACCATTTATATCACTAACGTAAAAAGGTAGGTAGCCTATCCACTTCAACTTTTCCTGTTATATGAGCGCAGTCAGAACTAATGAAAATGCATCTGTCAAACATCATTCGCTTTGGCTGCATTCGAAAATTAGCCAGCTACGCAGAATAAGCAGAATCGCAGTATCGGCTGCAGGGCATATATTCTTGATTTTTGGAATGATGTGCTGCCAATTCTGAGCAGCTGGTAAATTTTCGAATGCAGTCAAAGCGAATGATGTTTGACAGATGCATTTTCAAACTTCATAAATTTTTAAAACATTTACCATTTATGTTAAACAATATTATGTAATAACAGTTATACAAAAGTTATATTGCTGTTTAAAATGATATTATTGTTAAATACCTACATATAAGAAAAATAATGAAAACACGTTTTTTTCGTAACACGGATGGATGGATTAGACTCCCATGTAGTATATTTGTTGAGTGAGGATCACTGATCGGACACGTAACTTTGCAGAGTCAAAGATAAACAGAAAAGCACACCGCTTTATGCGAAGGTTGCGGTGATTAGTGGACCCTAGTACAGTTTCTCTTTGAACTGATAGTTTTTTTTATTTCCTTATAAAGGCTTCACTGTGCTTTTTATTTCATAGCTTTATTATTTGTAAACTGATCTTTATGATTTTGATCATTTTAGAAAGGTGGAATGGATAAAAAATATTAATTGACCCTTTCAGGGCTGATAAAATGGTAATTAGGGTTGAACAAAGTGAAAAAAGGTAAAAAATCATGAATTTTGAAGATTTCGTTCGCCATGAGCGACCTCTAAATCTTTTCCGATTTGCCTAAAATTTTAAATTTCTTAGTTTTTTGCCTAATCGCATATTTCTAGGGGGTGAGACCCAAAATTGAAGCACTTTTGCAAATAAGGGCCACCCTAATATATATATATATATATATATATATATATATATATATATATATATATATATATATATATATATGTACATAATATACCAAAATTCTTAGAGTTTTTGGTAATTATTTACTATATCACCCCACTTCCAGGGGGTAGGAGTGGGGTAATGAGGGAGGTTGACCTGAACACGTTTCTTTTGGAATTAGCCCTTGGCCATCGCTTAAAAAGTTATTCACTGTTGAAATTTTGTAAAAATCACCTTTTTACAAGTATTATTTTATGACTTTAATAAGAAGTTATTGCAGTTATTACAACTTTGACGCTGGATTGTAAGACCCAAAAACTTTCCCACCCAACCACTCCCTCATTCTCGAATTGGGCACAATCTTTTATTGCTGCTCCCAGAGCACAAGACGGGGCGGACTAATAAAGTAAACAATTACACTAAATAAAAACATTTAAGAAAACCTTTCAAAATCGGAACCTTTCTTCCTTCATTGACGACTACCTAATCTTGAGAAATATGACATTAGTTTAGTAATATAAACAATAATATTTCTTTGTGCATAATAGTCATAAAATAGACAATTTTTTTTAATTTTGCTATTTTTTAGTAAAACATAAAAAAGCGGGTTTGCGCCTGAATTTAAAAAAGCATTTCAAAGCCCTTGACGCATGTTAGAAGAAAAGCCAAAAGTTTCGGATCTAAAAATAGATTCTTGTGCGGGTATTCCTTCTGTTTTGTTTTGGAAGGGGGCGGGTAGGCTAAAAAAATGAGATTTCTTGGTCGGTGGCTGGAATTTATGAATGAAGAAATTAATGCATGGGAAAAGATGCAAATGTAATGGGAAACTGCGAATCGTTTTTTTTTTTTTATTTTGAGAAAAATGAAGTAGGTTTTTTTTTTAACAAAAAATCAGGTTTTTGTGTATTTATTTTTATTATTATTTATAGAGAAAATTTAAGCATTTAGTTTGGGTTAATTTAAATATATGTATTTGCTTACAATGATAGAGAATAATAAAAAATATCAGATTTTTCGTTTAACTTCATGCTTCTCAAGAGTAGAAGAAAGAAAGGTTCCGATTTTTATAAATTTATTATTGTTTACTTTATCAGTCCGCCCGTCCTCCGCTCTGGGAACAACAAGAAAGGGTTGTGCCCTAATAATTAGGTAGAGTTTATGGTAGGAGAGTATTTGGATCTTCCAATCCAGAGTCAAAGTCTTTACTCATATTTAAAAAAAAACTTGTAAAAAGATGATTTTAACAAAATTTCAACCGTCAATAACTTTTTAAAGGATGACCAAGGGCTAATTCATTATTCTCTTCTGAGATGATTACAGATGAAGATGGCAATATGAAAGAAGTGGAAATAGAAGAGTTAGAGAGATAATCAATAAAATTATTTCATAACCTGTAACCTATGGACTAGGCCTACTGGGGATACCATGCAAAAAGGCTGCTTGAGTTCTACTGCCAAGGTGGTGAAAGAATGCAGCGCGATGCTCGAGTTACCATATCTCGAAAACTATTGATTCTACGTAAATTCTGTACAAGACAGTTTTATGCAGATTTGTCTAATAAACAAAGTTTACTCAACCAAAATTTGCGTAAAGCCGATAATTTACGAGATATTTGCGAAAAACTGATTTTTGTGACCTTTGACCTCTAATATCTCAAGACGCGGACACGAGATTATATGTGACTTTTGACACATCATGTCAAATGCCAAAACAAAGCTTCATGCCAATTTTCAGCTTATTACCTCAAATTCCGAGGTTGACCCCTTTTTTTGCCTTATTTGACTGGACTAGTTGTGCAAAGCAGTTTTCAGACAAAAAGCCTACGATGCTGCTAAAGGCTAAAAGAAGAGCCTAATTTTGCCTTGAAAACTTTAGTTCGTTTAGCGGACGAATTGGCGAACTGGATCACTTCTTTCATAGTTCCGACGGCATTCCGACAAGGAACTAAGGCGGAGGTTTTTCCCAGAGAGTTGTACAATGAATGATTAAAACAAGGACATCTTTTTGCATATGGTGCTTTTGGTTTAAGAGTTGATATCGCTTCCACGTCGTCACTAGCCATCACGCTGCAGTTGTCTGTATCTACGCCTACGCATTGTGACATACCCAGTCCAGTCGACTCCATAATATCCTCCGATGTGTCATAGAGCTACGCCGGTCAGTCGGTGTTCGCCAGAAGGTCCATCAACGTCTTCGTCTCGGATAGCGCCGTACGCATCGAAGAAGCAAAAAAAATCCTCTCTTACTAACTTGTCGTAAACATAGCGGTAAGATAGGCTCACTTGTGATGTATGAGATGCGTCGGTAGTTTCATCAAAAATGACGCTGTACATCCCTGCCTTCTTGACCCTCTCAATTATGTTGTGATGTATTTCGTCCTTGCAGCAGTTGATAATTTCGTTTTGCACAGTTTTACTGGTATAAAGTGCGTTAGATGCGGTTTCCTTTAAATGTTTTGACAAAACATTGTCTCCAGCATCCATCCTTAGCCTCAAAAGAGCCCGGAAGTTTCCCTCGTTTCGCTCTTCGATAGCCTGTTCGTCGATCCTACCATCATCCCTGTGGCCCCGGAGGGCGATGTTTTGACGTCCACAAAATATCACAGTTTCCGCAATAGTTTGGGTTAGGACAGCAAGGAGAACGGACGTGTGCTGTTCCGGTCCCTAAAAACGCGCCGACTCAAAAACAAAATACAAAACTGTTTAAAAAAGAGTGATAGTGTGAAATAGTGAAAAATTAAAACCAACAAAAAAGTGCACAAAAAACACTAAAAAAAACAGTGACAAAAAAAACAACGAGCGCAGTCTAACGCGAAGGCATCAATCACCCTTCACTAGACACGACCGGACCGACGAACGGCGCAAGTAAGTACCTCATCCCACAAGAGTCCCTGATGTTGCTGATCAAGGAAGATATCTCCTTGATCTTTTTCTAACTTCTCATCCCGCGCGTTACTCTGTCGAAGTTGATTCACCTCTCGGCAATTCAGACCACTGCCTAATCAGTGCTAACTTCCCATTCGAATTTCCCACCCCTCCCAAACCAGTTCGAAGAACTGTATGGCATTATGGGAAGGCCAATTGGCTGGGGCTTATTAATTTCTTCCAGTCTACAGACTGGAACCTGTGTTTCCGGAATAGAAACGCCAACTCTGCCGCTATCCGTATCACCCGGATCATACAGGCAGGAATGCATTTGTTCATTCCCCATTCTACCAAATCTGTGAAGCCTAGGCCCAACAGATGGTTTAATCGAGAGTGTATGAATGCAATCAAAACTAAAGAAGCCGCCTTCCGAGCGTACAAGAGCTTCCCGAGTGAATCGCTCCGTTTAGAATACATACAACAAAGAAATTCTTGTAAAACCGCCATCAAAAAAGTCAAAACCTTATTTGACAACAAATTGAGAAGTAAACTCCTAAATGCAACCTCCGGTAGCAAAAACTTCTGGTCCTTGGTAAGTTCCATCAAGAAGAATTTCACTACAACTTCAACCCCTTCCTTTATTCACAATGAGAAGGTAATAGCAGACAGCAAATCCAAGGCCAATTTATTAGCATCTATGCTCGCTTCGAATTCTTCTTTACTCGAAACTGATGTGCTACCCCCTGTTTCCGAGCGTAACGCCCATTCAATGGACAGGGTTTTTTCAGGACTCGCGAGGTGTACAGGTGCCTCAAAGAGCTCGATGCCAACAAATCCACTGGACCCGATAATATACCCCCTATCGTCTTAAAACAATGCGCCTCACCTTTGGCTAAACCTCTGCGCAAATTATTTTCCCTGTCATATTTCTCCGGAGTTTATCCCGACTCTTGGAAACTTGCCCATGTTCAGCCCATACCGAAAAAAGGTGATTCCAGCGATCCCTCCAATTACCGCCCAATAGCAATTACTTCTATTCTCTCCAAAACCATGGAGAGGATAATCAACAAAAAGCTTATGGGATATCTAGAATCCAACCTACTCATAAACGACATACAGTATGGCTTCCGACAAAAAAGATCCACTGGCGATCTTTTAGTCTGTCTTACAGAACACCTCAGCCGTAGTCTGCATGAATCCGGTGAGTCTAGTCTGGTTGCTCTGGATATCTCCAAGGCTTTCGATAGAGTTTGGCACACAGCCCAGTTAGCTAAACTCAAAGCTATTGGAGTTGACTCACTTCTACAGAAGTGGATTGAGAGTTTCCTTTTTGGCCGTTCAATCAAAGTAGTATTGGATGGCGTCAAATCCGCATCCCACCCGATCTCTGCGGGGGTCCCCCAGGGGTCAATTTTATCACCGGCCCTATTTCTCATATTTATAAATGACCTTCTTTCAATCCCCTCCAACCCACTCCTCAGCTTCGCTGACGGCGGTACTCTACGTTACTCGTACAGCGTCGATACAAGACAGACTCATGCCAGATCCTGTCTTGATGATCGCGAACTAATGTCCAAGTCGATTATAAATGACATTAAGCTGATTCTAGAGTGGGGAAAGAAGAATCGTGTTGAATTCAACTCCGACAAAACCAAGTACTGTCTTATCTCCAAAAAGAAGTTCAACACCTCACCATCCTTGAAAGTGGATGACGTGGTACTAAAGGCCGACCCATCCCTACACATCTTAGGCGTGACTTTAGCCAAAGACTTGCGATGGAATGACCACATATTCCAAATCGCCAAGCAAGGATCTCAGTGCTTGGGATTTCTTAAGAGGTGCAAGTTCCTCCTCCAGCCATCGGCCCGTGCTGTTATTTATAAATCCTACATTCGGCCTCTTCTCGAATATAACTCCCTCGTTTGGGGCGGCGCCCCAATAACCACCTTGGCATGGTTAGATAAGGTGCAAAAAAGGGCGCTCAAGTTAACTGATGACGACACCGCCTGCTCCACCATCGACCCCCTGAGCCACCGTAGGAATGTAGCAGCACTGACAAAATTTTATCGCTACTACCACAGTGACTGTTCCTCCGAGTTAAACGCTCTCCTGCCTCCACGGCAATCTTATACCCGCAACACCAGATTAGCCCACTCGTCTCATTCCCTTCACCTGCAACTACCCTTTTCACTCACTCAACAAGATATGAATTCGTTTGTTAATAGAACAACTCGGCTGTGGAATAACCTCTCGCAGTCAGTATTTCCGAACTCCTACAACATCCAAGAGTTCAAACGCAGGGTTCATCACCACCTTCTTCAATACCCCCCCCCGTACCTTTTAATCCTTAACCTATACCCCCCCTCATCACTCCCCCGTACTAAGCTTACTGCTAGACATTGCACCATGACGTGACAAATGACATGACGGACTAGTAGTACAAAGGGTGACTCCTGAGCTTAGCACTGCCACATAAAAAAAAAAAAATAGAATGCATTTTAGCCCGGTTCTCTTCAGCCTGTTGCGAGCGGTGAGCAGAGATCATGTTCAAGATGTTTATATTTTGGGAATAATTACAAAGAAAATCTTGTCCGACGTCTACAGCATCCTTGTCATAACGATTTTTTGAGTGACATTCCAAGTGACCGTCCTTTCCTGTTAATTTGGCAAACGTTGTGAGGGTCTTTTTGACGAAATAATTCAACGGTGTGCTGGCTTGATTTCCGCCGAATTCACCAGCAGAAAAGAGTGCACAATAAACGCAGTGGGGGCCTTTCTCCTTTTGTGATAACACAAGCCAATGGTAATTGTCCAGATGTTGATTGCCCACGTATCTTTTCACTTGTTTTCCACATTTTGTGTGTAGCGAGTAAGGAAACGTATCCGTCTTCGATGGTTTCCAGTGGCTTGTAAGGAGCATCTTTTTCGTTAAATCGTCAGTTGGCTTTCCAAAGTAATCAGCAATGTCATACGAACAGTAGCGTAACTAAACAAGCAGGCGCCCCCCCCCCAGAATCCATAACGGCGCCTTTTCACAACACTCCTTATTTTTCAGGGGCTTTCTCGAGTTATGCTTTACAATCAAATTTTTCCAAATTAACAGTAGGCGCCTGCGCCTACTATGTGACGCCTGGTTAGAATTTGGAAACTGAGGTTTCATGGGATAGGGGACAATACAAATAAAACCCAACCACCGGATGCCACGATGAATGGGGAAATCCCTGAGGACGTCCTTAGGGGTCACATTTATCTGTAGTCTATGGAAAAATCATTAATCATGAAAACTTTTGATGCTATTTTCAACAGCGGTTTTAAAGGACAATTTTTTTCGCCACTCAATACAATGATTGACTGGCGCATATCAGCCCTGAGTCTATCAGCGCCTGCGAGCGCCTATGACTGGCTGGCGCCCCCCCCCATTGCGGGGCTTGCTGGGGTGTTATTTACGCCACTGCATACGAATGAACGGCAGAACAATTGGAATCTTCAACCGGCTCTTCTAATATTGATGGATTTTTTGGCAGAGGATTTGCTGGCCGCGGATCTGTGGTTACTTCCAGGTTCGATAAGTTTTGTGATGTTTTTGGTCGCTTCGGCGTTGATGTACAATAGTTGTTTGAAACGAACTCTACCATTTTGTATTAGGTGGCAAAGGGCCGCACAAGAACCTCGTAGAGGCCGCAGGTTCCCCACATCTGGTATATACTAAGTAGATATGGACAAACGCGAGTCAAATTAACTTCAGGTTACGGCACCACGAGCTGGGGCGCTAATATCGCAAGGTTTTATGCTCCGCTATATATTTAGTTTCTGAAATAAACTTTTCTTGTTTATGTGAAAGCCCTTTGCGCATTTGAAAACAAAATCAGAAGCTGCGGCTTTGATTTTAGTGGCTGCGGATCTAAAAATAGATTCCTATGCGCTTACTCCTGCTGCTTTGTTTAGGAAGGGCAAGGAGGATGAAAAAAATGATGATGATTTCGTGGGCGATGGGTGAAATTTGACAATGGGGGAAAAATGAATGGGCGAGCAACTTTAATGGGAAATTTGGCTACAACGATGTTTTTGTTATCTTGAGAAATGAAATGGGTTTGAAGGGATTATTTCACTTTTTTAGCGAAAAGGTGATAAATTTTTAGTCAGGATGCAATGTCTACTAGTAAGTTTAGGTTAGTCTGGATAGTGCGTCAGTAGATTTCGATGAACCTTGGGTTTTATCTGTGAGGTGCTATATGGTCCCAGTAACACCGACTGTGTATTCTATTTATTAACGAAGGGGAGGTATGTAGTGGGCCTGGGAAGGGCCGAGTTGGCTAGTCTTGGGAAAAAGAGGTGCATGTAGATAAAAGCGGTAAAAGTTAGCGAGGGCTGCTACATTTCTACAGTGGCTTGAAGAGTCTATAGAGGAGCAAAAGGGTGCTATCACCAATGCACCTTCTTCGTTTTGCACCTTCCCCAGCCAAGGCAAGCTAGGTTTTAGGTTAATAGAGGTTCGCGCCATGCAATTGTCAAAAACAATTAAATTTAGTCTTTTATTACAACAAAAACTAAGGATTTATAACGAGTTAAAATAAATTGAGGGGACGATTAAAGAAATTATTGTAATTACAACCAGACGCATTTTGATAAAGACTAAACCGAGACTGAAGCTTTGTTCTTTAATTTAATTTTTCCAAAGAAAAGCTTACACCTGACTTACTTAATATTAATAATGTTATAATATTGCTAACTGGATGCTCCCGAAGTATCGAGGTTATCGATGGTGGCTTGTGCCGTAAGGCTCGTGAACTTTTGGTCGGGGTCATCAGTCGTATGGGGTGTGGCCTGGGAATAGAACTTCTGCCCAGATATACGAGTTATGTTCAATACAATTCAATACAAGGCGGAATGTAGGACTTGTAGATTGTAGTCAGGGCAGCTGGCTGAAGGGGGAACTTGCATCTCTTGAGGAATCTCAGGCATTGATAAGCTTGTTTGGCGAGTTGGAATATGTGATTACTCCATCGCAGATCTGGGACCTTATTCTCTATTACAATACTGTCATATTGTTTTTAACGAAATGCCGAAACCGTATTTTATTTTACAATATTGGTGGCATTCGTTTTACATGAAAATTTAACAATATTGGCAAATGTTTACTTGAAAGCTGTTTCGTTTTCGGATCGGATTTAAGAATATTGTAATACGGAATAGGGCATTTGAAGATAAAATTACGTCTACAAGTACGAGTCCACCAGGGCATTTGTTCGCAGGCTTTTGACGTGATAATGACGTAAAAAGATGATGTTTCAGATGTGCATAGCTGCGATATGTACTTTCTTCGTGACGTCATTTTACTGGCGAGCAAATGTTTGTTTGCCTTGGTGGATTTGTATCTTAAGATGTTAAGGGATGAGTTAGCTATTAGATTATTTTTGCCCACTGAGATAAAGGGAAGAGTGGTACAAATTTTCATAAGGATCAAGTTCACAAGGCACAAGACAAGGTCTGGTCCGTGCTTGTTTTATATTGACCCTTTGGAACGCCGGCCGAAATCCGTCGTCATCCAGTACTACCTTGATTGAACGGTCACAAACGATGTTCTCAAATTAGTTCTTTAGAACTGAGATGTAAGTTAATTTTACAGTTTTAGAGAAGCCATCGAATTTTCCACTTCTTCCGTTGCACGCATAACTCTACTCTACAGTTCCTGCAAAAATGTATGTAATTTTTGAAGAGGAGTGTTTTTTCTTCTACTCAACAATTCAGTAATTTGCAAAGTAACAACTGTTAAAAAAATTTACCTTTGAACAAAAAAAAAATATTAAAAATTATTGAAAAAATTGACGAAATATACAGTGCTGCGTAAAAAATTAAGACCACCTACACTTTATCATGAAACTTTTACTTTCGATGCCTACAGCTTTCGAATGATATATTGGGCTACATAAATCTAATGTCTAGTTTCTGTAATAATTTCATTAAAATAAAACAGATCTCCATTACGCAAAAGTCTGCTGGTCACATTTGGCGAATCCTTTGCGCAAAAGGATAGTTTGAACGGAGCACGACAAAAAAATCCTAACATGCAGACCTGCTCGAGCAAGAGTTTTGTGGCATAGAGGGTAGCACCCACAGGAATTGGAATCCGCAAACCTGGAACGAATTTTTTTCAACTAGGTTATAGTTACACAATGTGTCTGGATCTACAAATTTCTTTTTTGATTGTTTGCAATCTTTTCCTCACACAAAACAATAGAGTTTTTGTGCCGAGGCACCCGCCACTAATTATGGGTTTTCACGGCAGGTTGCCAGTTGTATAATAAGTTTGATATACAAATACATGTACATAATATTCCAAAATTCTTAGAGTTTTGGGTAATTATTTACAATATAATCCCACTTCCGGGTGGTGGGGGTTGTAAGGGAGGTTGACCTAAACATGTTTCTTTTGGAATTAGCCCTTGGTCATCCTTTAAAAAGTTATTGACGGTTGAAATATTGTTAAAATCATCTTTTTCCAAGTATTTTTTTTTAAATATAAGTAACGACTTTGACTATGGATTGTAAGATCCAAGCACTCTCCTACCATAAACTCTACCTAATTATCGGAGTAGGGCACAACCCTTTGTTGTTGTTTCCAGAGCGGAGGACGGGCGGACTGATAAAGTACCCAATAATAAATTTATAAAAATCTTTTAAAATCGGAACGTTTCTTTCTTCTACTCTTGAGAAACATGAAGTTAAACGAAAAATCTGATATTTTTTATTATTCTCTATTATTATAAGCAAATACATATATTTAAATTAATCCAAACTAAATGCTTAAATTTTCTCTATAAGTAACAATAAAAATAAATACACAAAAACTTGATTTTTTGTTAAAAAAAAACCTACTTCATTTTTCTCAAAATAAAAAAAACGATTCGCAATTTCCCATTACATTTGCATTTTTCCCATGCATTAATTCCTTCATTCATAAATTCCAGCCACCGACCAAGAAATCTCATTTTTCTCATCTCATCTTTCAGGTTGTTTTGTTAGATGGCGGTAGTTACACTGATTTAAGTTTTAAGCTGCGAACAGTGCGGATTTAGGGGGGGGGGCTATAGGGGCTTCAGCCCAGGGCGGCAAATTTTTAGGGGCGGCAAATTTTTAAAACATTTTTTTATATTTTAACCGGACAACGTACTATATATCAGAACGAATGATAATTTGAAACCACATGTCATAAAGAAGGTAGTAATCAGAGACTATTTACTGTACACATTTAATCCCAATCGTTTACGATATCCTTCCTAAACCAACCGTCCGTCGTGCGTAATATATTCATCTGGAGAGCCACGGTATACAGAAACAAGGTAGTGTAAAAGACTGTATACCGTAAACGATATTTTAGTGCTGACGTCACGTGGGGCCCACTTTCCATATAAAGTCGAAGCTGTTGTTGTTTCTGCATTAGGGCTGACGTCTCTAGGCGCCCAATTTTTACGGTATTCAAAGCTGTCGTCTCTTTTACATTATCTTATTTTTCTATATACCGTGCTGGAGAGCGATGTGTCAGATGGGTCTAAAGGCCCCAATACACGAGCACTTATGGCGACACTACAATGTTGCCAGTCCATTGGATCCGGTCCAAAATTAGGGCACACACACGATAGCGCCTGAGCCAGTCAGCCGATTATTTTTTTTTTATGTGGCAGTGCTAAGCTCAGGAGTCACCCTTTGTACTACTAGTCCGTCATGTCATTTGTCACGTCATGGTGCAATGTCTAGCAGTAAGCTTAGTACGGGAGGGAGGGAGGGGGAATAGGGTAAGGATTATAAAGGTACGGGGGGGTATTGAAGAAGGTGGTGATGAACCCTGCGTTTGAACTCTTGGATGTTGTAGGAGCTCGGAAAAACTGACTGCGAGAGATTATTCCACAGTCGAGTTGTTCTATTTACAAACGAATTCATATCTTGTTGAGTGCGTGAAAGGGGGAGTTGCAGGTGGAGGGAGTGAGACGAGTGGGCTAATCTGGTGTTGCGGGTATAGGATTGCCGTGGAGGCAGGAGAGCGTTTAGCAGTCGGTTAGACGATTGCAGTCGGTTAGACGAGCACAGTACTTAAATACAACATTAAGTGATATCGTCGATTCATTTTCAAACAAAAAATCACGAAGGAAGTTATTTTAGTTTTGAATTCAAAGGCTACCAAATCATTGTTTTAAATGACTTAGTTTTTAACTGATATTGTGATTATGAAGTTATGAGTTGTTCAGTGTTAATGTAAGAGTAGAAAAAAATCCCTCGCTTATACAGAGTGGAAATGTTAGATTACATTCTTTTTTGTAAGGAATTTATTGTAATGTAAAGGATAAGAATGCTATATCATTAATATATATCTATAAAACTATTATCTCTGTTTTTTCATTTCCGAAATCAATATAAGTTGTCGTAAAATATAACATTAGGAATATTATTTATTTTAAATGATTGTTGTTGATGGTGAGTTCATGTTTTTAAGGGATTACTGCTGACATATTCCGTCACTGATAGAGACAGTGCCGTGGCCCGTGGAGACGGTAAAACATGGTACGAGTAAACATGGTACGACCAAAAACCCGCAGACGGTAAGACATGTGCTAAGACCGATTTACTTGAACACCGCTTTCTTGTCAAAATATTTCAAGTTAATCTGTCATTCAGTTGTCAACTGGTAAATTGAAACATTTTGTGTACGAGTGAATGTGGTCAAACAAGTCCGCAAATGGTAGGACATGGTATCATCAACACGAAACTCCGCCCACAAACATCGACGGAAATCAAAGCAGTTTTGATTTTAGTCGGACCGTTGGTCGGACCAAAAAAGTGGTACCGGCCCGTACACGGCTAACATCACCTCGAACATGGTCCCTGTACCATGTTTACTCGTACCATGTTTTAGCGTCTCCACGGGCCTTAAGGCATAAGCCGACGAAGCCCAGTCTTGGTGCCTCCGCCTTGAGGGGGCCTCTTCATATTCGATTTTTTTTTCAACAAATTTGAACGCAAAATTCAAATTTTCTTATTAGTTATCCAATGATAAAATTAAAAAATCTATTAGCATAAATAATAAGATTTAATTTATTATGGGTTTTACGTTTTATGAAATATACAAAAATATTTTCATCCAATCATACTCAAAATAAAATACATATTTTATTAAAGTAAAAAATTTACAATAATTTACAATTTGTTTCTTGATTTTTTTAATGCAAAATCAGAGATAATGGTTTCAAAGTCGATGTTGTTACAAAGATCTGATTCAGTAAACATTAGTGCCAAACTATTCAGTCTTGTATCTAGCATTGTATTTCTGTGCTCATCTTTTAAGAAATTTTAGAGCTGAAAAAGATCTCTCTCCAATGCAGTTTGTTACCATCATACATAAAAATATTCGGAAACATATTTTAATATTTGGGAAAGTAGAAACTAAGAATTCTTTTTTTATTCTGGCGTACAAATGTATTATCGATGAATTACTCATTTTTCCTGATGTTTCCAAATAAAATTTGAAATGAACACATTCAGAAATCAAAAGATTCTGTATCTATGTATATCAATATCATATTTTTCAGCTAGTGTTTCACACCTTACTTTTATTGCTTCGTCAGTCATCTCTTGCAAATGGAGAAAAAACTGAAATTCTCATTGATTTTACTATACGCTAATTTTCGTTTTTTCAGGTTAACAGAAAGAGAATCTATAATGGGATAAAAAGTTTCGATTTTTAATGAATCTTCTTTGTTGAAAAGAGTTTCATCACTTTGTCCCTCGAATCTTGTTAATTTAACACTTCTACTCTTTAATCTAGTTTTTTTTTCATTAATTGTTATTTTATTACTTTCAATGAATTCTTTGGTTTTTCTTATATAATCATCAAATGTATCTCTTAAATTATAAAAGTATTTCTCGAGCGAATCAAGTATGTAAGTTAACAACCACAGCTAAGTCCAATGTCTCTTTTTGCAAAGTTTTGTTAGTTGAATTGATTTTAAATAAAACAGCATCCCAAAAAAATGGTGAGAAAAATATTATCAAATTGAGTTAGTTTTTCGAATAAACTTGAAGACACGAGTCTAGTCTCACTTGATTGTGTTGTATCACGGGAAAGTAGCAAAAGAGATTTTAAAATATTGCCATAACTTCCACGGAGAGCAGTGAGAGCATCACTTCTGGCTGACCATCTGGTATCAGATAACGGTTTTAGCAGCTTTTCTTTGTCACGTAGGACTGATACTAACTTTTGCCACCTGCATGTGGGGTCCGAAAAAATGTGTACAATTTCTGCACTAAATAGAAAACTTGCTTGACCACAGTACTACAGTCTACGCTTTTAACGCTAATCAAATTCAAAGGTTGGCCAACGCAAGGTACATACTCAACGTAGTCTAGCTTGGAGGCCTGAATATTGTCCTGACATATTTGACGCATTGTCATATGACTGGCCACGACAGTTATTGATACTGATACCATTATCATTTAAAAATGTTAAGACGACTTTAGACAAATACTCAGCTCCATGACCTTCAAAAGGAATAAATGCCAAAAATCTTTCACGTGGACCATCATTGGTGACATAGCGAATAGTAAAAGTCAATTGGTGCTGATGTGAAATGTCAGGAGTTGAATCTACACTTATAAAATAATACTTTGCTGCCTTGACTTCATTTATTATTATAATCAAAAATTTGTTTTGCCATCAGTTCTAAAAGTTATTCACAAATATTGGGGAATACCTAATATGAACGCTTGCTCACATTCACAGAAATTATAAAACATATTTTTTCAATTTTTTAATTACATGGTTTACAATAAAGTTTCAGCAAATTAGCATTTAACTAGTTTGGGTAACCTACTTTTTCTTCGATTTAAGTGGGTTTTAGTATTTGTCAATTGACTTTTAAGCCTAATGCTTTATGAATATTTTAGGGGGCCTCCATCTGTAGTGGCTTAGGGCCTCGCAATCTATAAAGACGGCACTGGATAGAGAAAAACCTAAAATGTAATAAAAATTGTTTATCTTTAATCGGTGATGGCAAATGCCCGTTATAACTCTTAAATAACAAAAATAATATTTATTCAACCTAAGTTTAAATTTAGTATTCACGTTTTTCGCGATAGGCTAGTATTTGTGTGGTAATGTTGTTAGCAGTGATTTTAAAAACCTGGTTGATGGATGATGTAAGAGCGGTGGTGGGGCGGCAGATATCTTCCAGCCCTTAGGCGGGGATTGTGTAAATCCGCCCCTGGCTGCGAATTTCTGTTGTAAACCTCTAAAATTAATGGGAATGGGTTTACAACATTAGTTTAATAATATTAATAATAATATTTCTTTATAAGTGCATAATAATCCTAAAATAGACACATTTTTTAATTTTGTTATTTTTTAGAAGAAATTGAAAAAAATCAGGTTTGCGCCTGAATTTAAAAAAGCATTTCAAAGCCCTTGACGCATGTTAGAAAAAAAGCCAAAAGTTTCGGATCTAAAAATAGATTCCTGTACGGGTATTTCTTCTGTTTTGTTTTGGAAGGGGACGGGTGGGCTAAAAAAATGAGATTTCTTGGTCGGTGAACTTATCAATTAAGAAATTAATGAATGGATGCGAATGTAATCGGCGTTTTTTTTTTCATTCTGAGAAAAACGAAATAGGTTTTTTTGGTACAAAAATTCTAGTTTTTATGTATTGATTTGATTATTGCTTATAGAGAAAATTTAAGTCATTACTTTGGTTTAACTATTCCAAAATATAAATTTAAATATATTTATTTACAATAATATAAAACAATAGAGAAATCTGAATTTTCGTTTAAAACTCTACTTCATAGTTCTAAAAGGAGGTAGTCAAAAGTCAAATCAATGAAAGAAAAAATACTAAATGGTTAAAAAAAATTTTTAAAAAAAATTCTTTTCATTAACTAAAAAATGTATTGAAAAGTAAAAAATAAAAAATATTTTAAAGAAAGCGTGAAATTTCAATTTTAATAAAAAAGTTAATTAAAAGAATGGCGCATTTTTCATCAAAAATTGAAAATATAACTGCAAATCGCGTGAGATTTACAATAACCCTCAATTTTTTGCTTTGTTAATTTCAAATTCTAACAAAATTTTTTTATGAAAAATGCGCCATTATTTTAATTAACTTTTTCATTAAAATTGAAATTTCACGCTTTCTTTAAAATATTTTTTATTTTTTACTTTTCAGTACATTTTTTAGTTAATGAAAAGAATTTTTAAAAAATTTTTTTTAACCATTTATTTTATTTTCTACTTTTTAGTTTATTATATGTATTCCGCCATTTTATGATGGCAATTCTATTAGATTTAAAATTACGTCACACAGTTTACTGAATTCATTTGATACCCATGTCGTGGGCTCGGTGGAACATAATTGCAAAAACGGCCGCCATCTCGGAACCGTCTGATTTTTTTACAAAAAGGTCAGATTGCATTTAGTACTTATACATGATGAGTTGAACTCAAGTTGAACCCAAGTCTAACTACATGTAAACGGGAGTCGAGTTGGGTTAAGGTTGACTGAACTCGACTCAGCTGTGCTACCTGGGTTTAGTTAAAATTATGCATACGGACATGAGTTCAGTATTTGAGTAGTTGAATTTAGTTGACAGCAGCATCTCTGTGTTTGTTTGTGATTTTTTGTAACGTGTATTGCTTCTTTGTTATCAACTCACCCTTAACTCAACTATTCATCTCATCATTCATACACATTAACCACCCGAACTACGAGTGTGTGCAAAATTGGAAGTTGATCGGTTATATTTTCTACTTTTTAGTCTATTATAAGCTTTCCGCAATTTAGTGTTGGCCGCCATTTTGAATTTGGAATGACGCCACATAGCTTATTGTGTTCTACCTGTCATATCCTTTCATTTGATACCCATGTCAGAGGGCCGCGGAGCACAATTTCAAAAATCGGGCGCCATTTTGGAACCGCCATCTTGATATTTTTACAAAATGGCCAGATTGCATTGTCATCCAAACTAAACGTGTATGCAAAATTTCAGCTCTATCCGAAACCGGGAAGTGGGTCAAATTTAACTTCCAAGATTTGACGACAAACAGTGTAAGTGCTGGCCGCCATTTTGAATTTGGAATGACGCCACATAGCTTATTGTGTTCTACCTTTCATATCCTTTCAATTGATACCCATGTCAGAGGGCCGCGGAGCACAATTTCAAAAATCGGGCGCCATTTTGGAACCGCCATCTTGATATTTTTACCAAATGGCCAGATTGCATTGTCATCCAAACTAAACGTGTATGCAAAATTTCAGCTCTATCCGAAACCGGGAAGTGGGTCAAATTTAACTTCCAAGATTTGACGACACACAGTGTAAGTTAAATAAAAGAATTTAAAAACAGTTCCGATTTGGAAAGATTTTTTTAAATGTTTGTATTAAGAGTAATTGTTGGTTTTATCTGTCCCCATCGTCCTTCGCTCTGGAAGCAACAACAAAAGGATAGAGCCCTACTCCAAGAATGTGGTAAAGGTTTGGGTGGTAGAGTGTTTGGGGCTTACATTCCCGAGTCAAAGTTGTTGCTGAAATAACTGCTATTTTTAATAAAATTACCTACTTGTGAAAAAGTAATTTTTACAAAAATTCAACTCTGAATAACTTTTTAAACGGCTAAATCCAAAGGAAAAGCGTTCAGGTCAACCTCCCTTACAACCCCTTCCCCCTGTGGAGGTGGGGTGATTTAGTAAATAATTACCCAAAATTCTAAGTATCTTGGTACATTGTGCTCATGTATATATCCCACTCCACCACCCCTTCATAAAACCCTCTCGCTTACTTCTGATAGCATCAAATTATAACATTTAATGAAAATTATGCAATTGGAAGTAAAAATACTTAAAATTAGTAAAAGCAAACCAGTCTGGAATCATTATTCAACTAGAAACCTGCCGTGAAAACCCATAATTAGTGACCTGGTCGAGGGACTACAAAACTTTACTTGTTTTGTGATGACAAAAATATTACAAACAAGTTGGAGTTCTTGATGTTCAGGTTGCAACGAGAGTCAATATTAAAGAAGAAAGTTATAGATGTAGACATATTGTGTAGCTATAAGCATGCTTGGGACTACCAGCTTTAATGAGAGAGCATGGTATTAGTACTAGAAAGCACAGACGAAGAAAACTCTAGAATAGAAAACTCTAGCATGTATAAATTAGCCGATAATTGAAAGACTCATGATATTCAATATCACCGCCGCTGGAATTTTGCGCATAAACATTCCGTCGACATTGCCCGAACAGGCATTCCGTCGGCTATTTCATTCAAACATCAAAGTAAAACGGACAAAAGCCTCTTTTGTGTAGACCCACCATTAAACAACAAATCTACAATATTCTTATTAATTTTTAGTATTTTCATTGGTTTATAAGTAAAACTTTTATTAAATGCTTGTCATTTTATTAAAAGTTATTACTTGCAAATTACTGCGTTGATTGAGTGGATAGAAAAACCGCCCCTCTTTAAAAGTACATATATATTTGCAGAAACTGGAGAGTAGAGTTATACGTGTAGCGGAAAAGGTTTAACATTCGACGAGTTCTGTAAAACTGTAAAATTAATTAACATCTCTTGTTTGAGAGCTCCCCTCCTGATATCTTTCTAATATCCAGTAATGATTTGCTCTCAATCCGCTCCAACCCACGTCACAAGTTTTGCCGATGACACTAAGCGTTACTCCTACACTTTCGTCAATATAAGACAAGCACGGATCAGACCTTGTCTTCTAGAACGTGAGCTTTTAACCCTTTAAAAACTATCCTACTATCCTTCCGTTTATCTCAGTGAGCAAAGGCAATCCACCAAGGCAAACAAACATTTGCTCGCGGGTCGAATGGCGTCACCAATAAAGTGCATATCGCAGCTGTGCATATCTGAAACATCATGTTTTTAGGACATTATGACGTCAAAAGCCTGCGAGCAAATGCCTTGGGGGATTGTTACCTTTAAGGGCTAAGTACACGAGCGCTCCATTCGACGGCGCTACGCCAAAACAACAAAAATTATAAGTGCCTACAGCGCTCGAACATTGGGCCCTTTACACGTATTTTATTTTCAGGGGCCCTATTCTCTATTACAATATTGTTAAATCCGATCCGAAAACAAAACAGTAAAAATTTGCCAATTTTATTAAATTTTTATTTTAATGAATGCCAATATTGTAATAAAAGAATACTGTTTCGGCTAATTTCGTTAAAAATATGACAATATTGTAATAGAGAATAAGGCCCGAGATATGTGATGGAGTAATCACAATCCAAATCGCCAAACAAGCTAATCAATGCTTGAGATTCCTCAAGAGATGCAAATCCCTCCTTCAGCCAGCTGCAATATGCAAGTCCCACATTCCGCCTTGAATATGACTCGAACATCTGGGCGGGCACCCCGAAAACAAGCTTAGCTAGGCTGAATAAGGTGCAAAAGGAGGAAGGTGCATTGGCGATAGCACACTTCTGCTTCTCTATAAACCCTTCAATCCACGGTAGGAGTGTAGCTAGCAGCCCACTTATATGGGTTTTACGTACACGCTCCTTTTTTTCCCAAAACTAGCCAACTCGGCCATTCCCGGCCCACTACGTACCTCCCCCTTGTTAATAAATAGAACACAGAGTCGGTGTTGTTGAGCCCAAATCATCAAACCAACAAACGCAAAGTTCATCGACATCTATTCACGCACCATCCAGACTAACCTAAACTTATTAGGAGACATTGCAACCTTATTTGAAGGACATAACGTGCTAACGGTAAAAAGGGTTGGATTTGACCATGCCACATAAATAAAATCAAAAATAAAAATTATTTTATTTCTCTTAATAGTAATACAATTATCCGTAAAAATTTCTAAATTCTACGAACTAAATTACCTAAGAAAAAAATCTTCAAATTTGTCATTCAAAATTCGTTAAAAAAAATCAAATAATCCCTGAAAACGCATTTCAATTTTTTCAATATAATAAAAAATGCTTGATGCCAAATTTCCCATTAAAATGATCTCGCCCATTCGTTTGATTCCCTCATTGTCAAATTTCACCCATCGCCAATAAAATCATCATTTTTTCATCCTCCTTGCCTTTCCTGAACAAAGCAATAAGAAAAGCGCATAGGAATCTATTTTTAGATCCGCAGCCAATAAAATCAAAGCCGCAGCTTCTTTGTTTTCAAATGCGCGAAGGGCTTTCACATAAACAAGAAAGTTTATTTCGGAAACTAACCATATATAGCGGAGCATAAAACCTTGCGTTATTAGCGCCCCCAGCTCGTGGTGCCGTAACCTGAAGTTAATTTGACTTGCATGCCATTGTAGTCAATGAGACGTGGCTGAAACCAGATATCCCTACTACCTTTGCTTCCTTGCCCTCTTTTTGCATGCATCGAAATGATCGTGTGGGGCGTACTGGGGGTGGTGTTGCAATATATGTCACCTCCTCTCTCTCCTCTAAGGTAGTAGGCCAGTCCATTGGCTCACAATTTGAATTCATTGCAGTGGAATTAAAATCACCGTTCGATAAATGTGTTATTATCAGTGTTTACTGCCCACCTAATGTATTTTCTCCTGATGTTGCTACTAATTTCTTCGATCTCGTGTCTAGTCTCTCCCGTCATTATGACAACATAATTGTTGCTGGCGATTTTAACGTTGATTTGTTGAGGGTCAATGAACGTGCGAATACACTCAAATACTTTTTGGGGTCATTAGATCTTCGTATTCTAAATCATTTGCCCACTTTCTTGAACTGTCATAATCCATCGCTCCTCGATGTTCTTTCTGCTACATCCACCAATTTAGTGTTAAAACACAACCAAATCTCTCCTCCCAGCTATCTTGATCATGACATTCTCTTCCTCTCCCTTCGTTTTACCTTTCGCCCTCCCTCCCTGCCTAACTTCTTTTCATACCGGGATTTCAAAAATATCAATCTTACTCGCCTTTCTGAAATTACTTCGTCTTTACCTTGGGCTGACATCTATAATACAACCTGTGTTGATACTAAGGTTGATCTCTTGAATTCCTTCATCCAATCCCTATTTAATCAATGTGTTCCTTTAGTTACGAGAAGACGTTGTAAATCTTCTAACTGTCCCTGGTTCTCTTATGAAATCCGCAAATTGATTGTTGAGCGTGAGTTCTTGTACAGACGCTATCGCAGAACTAGGATCCCGAGCTACCTAAGTGAGTACAAAAATCTTCGTAACTTAATCAATAGAAAAGTCAAATCGGCCAAGCGTGAATTTTACTCACGTAAGCTTGATCCTGCTTTGTCCCCTAAGCAACTTTGGTCTAATCTTCGGTCGCTAGGCATTCATACCTCTGAGCTTATCTCATTTGATGTTGATGTAAATTCACTCAATGCATCTTTCGTTCAATCTCCTCCGAATTTCAGACTATTTTCCACTTCCGTTGTTTCTTCTTCCAATTCTCCAAGTTTTGATGGTTTTAATTTCTATTGTGTTGACTCACTTGATGTACTTGGCATTTTGCTTTCCATCTCGTCCAATAGCGTAGGCTATGATGGTATTTCTCCTCGCTTTCTTAAAATCCTCTCCCCTTCAATCGTTGATGCTATCACGCATATTCTTAATTTTTGCCTGACAACCTCCCAAGTTCCTTTGCTCTGGAAAAAAGCAATAGTTACTCCCATTCCTAAAAAGTCCTCCCCTGTTAATTTGTCAGACTTCCGCCCTATTAGTATTCTACCCTTTCTCGCTAAAGTTTTTGAAAAAATTGTATCTACTCAAGTCTTGCGATATCTTGACTCTAATAATTTCCTTTCTAAATTCCAATCCGGCTTCCGCAAATCCCACAGTTGTCAAACTGCTATATTGAAGGTTACAACTGATCTTCGTTCTGCCCTTGACAGAGGTGACATTGCTATACTAGTTCTTCTTGACTTCTCCAAAGCCTTCGACTCTGTAGTTCACTCGCATCTGCTCTATAAACTTAGTCAACGGTATCACTTTTCCTCTTCTTCTGTTCGCCTTCTCTCTTCACTCCTCTCTAATAGATCTCAGTGTGTTCGGCATAATAATGTTACTTCTTCTTCCCTAAGTGTGCCTGAAGGTGTCCCTAAGGGTTCGGTTCTTGGTCCTTTGCTGTTCTCCCTTTATATTAATGATCTTCCCTCTGTAATCCGTCGCTGCTCTTATCATTTATATGCTGATGATCTCCAGCTATATACCTCTTGTCCTATTAATCAAATTGAAAATTGTGTGTCTGAACTTAATTGCACCTTATCTCGAATAAACGAATGGAGTTCGAATAATTTCCTTAAATTAAATCCAGTTAAATCACAAATAATTTTCCTTAGTCGTCGCTTACTGTCCCCCCATGGTTTCTCTCCTCTTCTACTTAATAATGGTCCCCTTCCAATCGTTGACTATGCCAAAAACCTGGGCATTGTTGTAAATTCCAAACTCTCCTGCTGCAATCATGCCTCATTGCTGCTCTCTAAGATCTATGGCACACTTCGTAAACTATGGTTACATGGCAGTCTGTTATCTTTGCCCATTCGAGCCAAACTTATTAAATCTCTTGTTGTTCCTCATTTCCTTTACGGCTCGCTGGTATATATTTCTTTCGACTCAACTTGCCGTCAGCGTCTTAGAGTGGCGTTTAATGATTGCATTAGGTTCATTTTTCATATGAGAAGATCTGATCATGTGTCGAGAGTACAAAATTCCTTACTGGGCTGTGACCTCTTTCAATTCATCGATCTCATGGCTCTACTTCTTTCGCATAAGATTTTTTTTATACCAAAAGCCCCTGCTACCTTTCTGACTTCCTCTTTCCTTTGCAATCCTTGAGATCCGTTAAATTCCTGATTCCTACTCATTGTTCCCTAATCGGTAGTCGTTCCTTCTTTGTGCACACTCTCAGAATTTGGAATAATCTTCCAAACTACATTCAGAGAATGAGCTCAGCCACAACATTCAGAAGACATGCGTTTCTTTATCTATCTTCTTCTTCTCACTAACTATCTATGTCCCTCTTATTTCTATCACTCCCACTTCAATCTTAATTTTAATTCTACTTTCTTTCTATTTCTTTGCTCTGGAATTTTTACTTTTTTTTTTATTTTTGAATTTTTATTATTTTTTACTTTCTTATTATTTTTTATTATTATTATTCCTTTCAAGTATTAAGTCTAATTTTAATTATATTTTAATTTTAATTTTAATTTTAATTTCAATTTCAATTTCAATTTCAATTTCAATTTCAATTTCAATTTCAATTTCAATTTCAATTTCAATTTTAATTTTAATTTTAATTTTAATTTTAATTTTAATTTCAATTTCAATTTTAATTTTAATTTTAATTTTAATTTTAATTTTAATTTTAATTTTAATTTTAATTTTAATTTTAATTTTAATTTTAATTTTAATTTTAATTTTAATTTTAATTTTAATTTTAATTTTAATTTTAATTTTAATTTTAATTTTAATTTTAATTTTAATTTTAATTTTAATTTTAATTTTAATTTTAATTTTAATTTTAATTTTAATTTTAATTTTAATTTTAATTTTAATTTTAATTTTAATTTTAATTTTAATTTTAATTTTAATTTTAATTTTAATTTTAATTTTAATTTTAATTTTAATTTTAATTTTAATTTTAATTTTAATTTTAATTTTAATTTTAATTTTAATTTTAATTTTAATTTTAATTTTAATTTTAATTTTAATTTTAATTTTAATTTTAATTTTAATTTTAATTTTAATTTTAATTTTAATTTTAATTTTAATTTTAATTTTAATTTTAATTTTAATTTTAATTTTAATTTTAATTTTAATTTTAATTTTAATTTTAATTTTAATTTTAATTTTAATTTTAATTTTAATTTTAATTTTAATTTTAATTTTAATTTTAATTTTAATTTTAATTTTAATTTTAATTTTAATTTTAATTTTAATTTTAATTTTAATTTTAATTTTAATTTTAATTTTAATTTTAATTTTAATTTTAATTTTAATTTTAATTTTAATTTTAATTTTAATTTTAATTTTAATTTTAATTTTAATTTTAATTTTAATTTTAATTTTAATTTTAATTTTAATTTTAATTTTAATTTTAATTTTAATTTTAATTTTAATTTTAATTTTAATTTTAATTTTAATTTTAATTTTAATTTTAATTTTAATTTTAATTTTAATTTTAATTTTAATTTTAATTTTAATTTTAATTTTAATTTTAATTTTAATTTTAATTTTAATTTTAATTTTAATTTTAATTTTAATTTTAATTTTAATTTTAATTTTAATTTTAATTTTAATTTTAATTTTAATTTTAATTTTAATTTTAATTTTAATTTTAATTTTAATTTTAATTTTAATTTTAATTTTAATTTTAATTTTAATTTTAATTTTAATTTTAATTTTAATTTTAATTTTAATTTTAATTTTAATTTTAATTTTAATTTTAATTTTAATTTTAATTTTAATTTTAATTTTAATTTTAATTTTAATTTTAATTTTAATTTTAATTTTAATTTTAATTTTAATTTTAATTTTAATTTTAATTTTAATTTTAATTTTAATTTTAATTTTAATTTTAATTTTAATTTTAATTTTAATTTTAATTTTAATTTTAATTTTAATTTTAATTTTAATTTTAATTTTAATTTTAATTTTAATTTTAATTTTAATTTTAATTTTAATTTTAATTTTAATTTTAATTTTAATTTTAATTTTAATTTTAATTTTAATTTTAATTTTAATTTTAATTTTAATTTTAATTTTAATTTTAATTTTAATTTTAATTTTAATTTTAATTTTAATTTTAATTTTAATTTTAATTTTAATTTTAATTTTAATTTTAATTTTAATTTTAATTTTAATTTTAATTTTAATTTTAATTTTAATTTTAATTTTAATTTTAATTTTAATTTTAATTTTAATTTTAATTTTAATTTTAATTTTAATTTTAATTTTAATGTTAATTTTAATTTTAATTTTAATTTTGTTCCTTTTTAAATTTTGTACTCTAAAAGATGTATATCTTGTGTACTTTAAATCTATTAAACTATTAACTGTTTGTCCACATCTACTTAGTATATACATTGATTATCTATAAGTAGATACCCAGCGGGAAAACTAGGGAGGGGTTACTCAGGTAACCCAAGAATTCATTACTGATTTGTGTAACCGCCTACAAGGTAATCGAAAAATTCTACTGCAAATTTAGGGAAATGGAGGTCTTTACATTGTAATGGCTAGGTAAGCGACTGGGTAATGACTTGTGAAATACTTTCGGTGGAATAGTGATGTGTTTTATTATTCTTTGTCTTGTCGAAGCCTCTCTTCTTGAGTTTATTCCGTCCTCAAAATTTGTTCGGAATGGATCGTGACCAAGTGCAGTCAAAAAGGTATCTTGCTAGTAAAATTCTCATCAAATGTAGCAGAAATGCAATGGTAATTTCGGATATTATTGTTTTCAATGCTAAGGGTAACCAGAAATTAATTCTGCATGCCTTACATGGTAATCTATGTATTCACCTAATACACTTCACCTCTGAAATAAGTCCTCGTTTGTAATGCCTACAGTAAGTACTTACCGCCCTAGGACATCCCTATGTAAAAGTAACCTATTATTTCATCACAAAGGTAATGGGTCCATCTTATTACCACCTCGCTTACCTAGCCATTACATTTCCCGCTGGGTACGTAACCTTGTTTGCGGGCTTTGGACATAGATGGCCTAACTTACACTGATTTCAAAAATCCATGTTAAAACTGAGACTCAAAAGCTTTCGTTCTTTTAGACAAAATTTTCGGAATTTTTGTTGTTGTGTTGTTTAAAAACGATTTTTCAGGTTTAGGGAAAATTTTATTCGTGGAAGATTTTTTTTTTATGAAATCATATTTTTTTGTCTGCAGGTGGATACGGTGCCGCAAATTTTAATTTCTGCTTTGTACAGATTATAAAAATTTTCCTGTTTTCGACCAAAAGTTGAGCCTGAGAAAATTTCAGTAAAAAGTTTTAAATTACATAAGAGGTTTTTATCATATAGTATCCCAAGCAATGAAGTATTTTGCCTCATCATTAAGATTTGATGTTTAATGATATGGGAAAAGTAAAATCTTTCTTTATGTAAAACCATTCCATGCTAAACTGTCGCACTTTACTTCAAAAGAATATTTCAAAATTTATAACGCACCAGGAATTGTAAGTGCTTTATAAATATAATAAGTCTTGTGCACTCTCTTCCACACCACCTAAGAGGTCGAGTACAGGGCGCGTTTTTTATATCGTGGTGTTCCCAGTAGGCATAATTCACGGCTTTAAATCAAAAAGATCCTTTCGCATTCAGGCATTGCTTTGGATTTAGGACCTTGGCTATAATGATAGATCCACATAAATATATCATCCTGGAACTGTAAAACAATTGAATCCTTCTTTCCAAAATTAACAGACAGCATAACAGGGACCGGCTGAAGTGTACTATTAACCGGCTTTACTTAGTATTAACTGGTTTTGTTAATATTCATCCTCTCATCTTTACAATTTTTCCGCAACTGCTTGTACAGGGTCTGTCACGTATGCTAGGACTCCTAATAGTTTGGCGCTATAAAATTTGTAAATAGAGTATTACTAACACCCTATATGTAACAAATCAAAGGCTTTACTTCCCAGCGGGAAAACTAGCGAGGGGTTACTCAGGTAACCCAAGAATTCATTAATGATTTGTGTAACCGCTTACATGGTAATTGAAAAATTCTACTGCAAATTTAGTAAAATGGAGGTCTTTACATTGTAATGGCTAGGTAACCGACTAGGTAATGACTTGTGAAATACTTTCGTTGAAAATGTGATGTGCTGTTATTATTCTTTGTCTTGTCGAAGCCTCTCTTCTTTAGTTTATTCCGTCCTCCAAATTCGTTCGGTGTGGATCGTGCAGTGCAGTCAAAAGGATATCTTGCTAGTAAAATTCTCACCAAATGTAGCTGAAATGCAATGGTAATTTTGGATAGTAATGTTTTAATGCCAAAAAGGGTAGCCAGAATTTTATGGTAATCTATGTATTCACTTAATACACTTCACCTCTGAAATAAGTCCTCGTTTGTAATGCCTACAGTAAGTACTTACCGCCATAGGACATCCCTATGTAAAAGTAAGCTATTATTTCATCACAAAGATCATGGGTCCATCTCATTATCACCTCTCTTACCTAGCCATTACATTTCCCGCTGGGTTGTAAAAACGGAGAATATTTAAACACTTTTATCAGTTTTATCCCGTAAACTTCCGAAGTTATCGTTGAAGGCGAACTGACAATCAATAAATCTTGGTGCTTCCTGTGTAGATCAACAAATTACTTGCTAAACATACAACATTCTATCGCCACTATCTCAGTACCATCGAAATAAACCCTCTCCTGACTGCACGGCAATCTTATTCCCTCAGCACCAAATTAGATAACTCGTCTCACTCCTTCCACCTGCAGCCCTCTTTTCGGGCACTCTACAAAATAGGAATTCGTTTCTAAAAAGAACAACTGGATTCTGGAATAATCGGTTAGTATTTCCGAGCTCCTACAACATCCAAGAATTCAAACGCAGAATTCCTCGTCAATTCCACCTCCCAGCGATCATAATGGTTAACCTATCTACCCTTGTACTAATCTTACTGCAAGACAATGAACCATGATATGACAAACTAAATAATGGACTAGTTGTACAAGAGTTATTTTGGGAAATTTGTTCAAAAATCGTACAAAATTTTTCAAGTTTTTTTTTTTATTTTGATTTGATTCGAGGGTGGTTCACCGCATTGAAAAAAAGGTTATAATAAATTTTCCAATTTATTTTTGATATTATTTCATCAAAAAAAAAATTTAAACACATAAAAATATTTGAATCATTTTTCAAATACAACCTGTATCTAGGGGTGGTTGAAAATGACTTATTTCTTCTTAACAATACCAAGCAACCAACCTGCAATCCGGTAGCAGCAACAATTACCCAAAACGTAGAAAAAAGCTGCTGTATAAAGTTTATTTTTAAAATATTACTTCCCTTTAGTTTTATCCCCTTAATGCTTGATAAAATTTGGCTAGATTAAATAAAAATCAACCACCTTCGCAAATAAATATAAAAAAGAGTGCATTTAATTTGGTTATTATAATTATCCTTATCCTTAAAAAGGACTGTATTTTATATTTATAAGGGTGACAAACATATTTTATTGCAGTCCTAAAATTTCCTGCTGATTTTCATAATCAGCCACCAAAAAACATGAAGAGAAATAGTTCCAAAACGGTGTTTCGACACCCCTCCCCCTCCCATTCCTTTGCGGTGCAAATGGACTTTTCGCTAACATGCAAATAAGTCTCATAAAATCAAAAAGTCCGAAAACTGAAAAATCATGAGATTCAATATCTCAAATTTGTATACGGCACCGCGCCCCAGCCAACATTTTAATACCTTCTTATGTACAGTTTATTTACAACATCGAAAGCCCGCAGCTTTTTTATAATATATTATCGAAACTCCAAACCAAAACTTCCAAATCTTGCAAGTTTTACCGAAAGACCAAACCGCAAAAAGAAAACAGGCGCCAGCGCCGCCAAACACGAACACCCGCCATCGTAGCAGGTCCCATGATTACGCATCTAGTTATAGATAAATCAATGGTATATAATCAATGGGATTTCTATCGAGGTTTTATTTTGGGAAATTTCTTAAATTGCATATTGCATACTTTCGGGGGATGACATGTTGTTTCGGGGGTTGACATGTTGCATACTTTCGGGGGTCGAAAAGACGTAATTTAAAAATAAAAGCAACAGGAAAGTGATGAGAACAAATTTATAACAAATAATTGATTTTTTAGAAACATATTTATTATTTTCTAGCGAGGATTTCGTGTAACAGTGCAAAAAATAACACTTAACTTCCGTTTAATTTTGAAATTTTTAAGCATCGAAGTAGGCGCTACATGAAATTTCCATTGTCGTTTTTTTAATGAACTCGATGAAAGAACTAATGGTTCATTAAAAAAAACACGGCTAATGACATCCTTTGTATTGTACAATTGTACCAACACCCACGTTCTAACCAACTACTCGGCTTCTACTAGTCTGAACAAAATTTGTCCATATCGGTAAAGTAAAAATTAAGCCTTTTTGATTTGCTACCAAAATTTAAAAAAAAAACAGCTAAATTGGTGCAATAGAAACTGAGTCCATTTTCGAGCGAATTTGAAACGCGCCTAGCATTCCTGGCGCCGCCGAGTTAGCGAAAAACGCCTTAGTTGCAGTTTTTTGCCAAAAATCTTAAAAAAATTAAAAACCATAAAAAAAATTTAAAAACCAGAATTTTAATGATTGGATATTGTAAAGAGAGTCTTAGAGCATACATGAAAAATCAGGACCAACATGGGAGTTTTTCTTTTGGCGCAGTAACAAATTTAACTTTTTAAATTCACTTAATTGCAAAATGCATTATGCAAAAACTATTTGACCGACCATGATCGGGTTTTGGAAATAAGTTAATCATGCCTTTCACTATCTAATTCAAAATTTAAATTGGAAGATACTGATCTCTCCTTTCCTTGTGATAACTTTAAAATGAGGTACTTTTTTCGCGGTTTTCGGCTATTTTGCAATGCAAAAATTCAAATTTCAAAAACCACCTTAGGATAAGTTTTAGCAAATCTAATAACGAACAAAACATGCTCAACAAATTTTTCGCCTAGAAGCCTTCGTTAAGAGATATTTAACAAGAAATGTCAAAAAACAGGGAATTTTTAGTGAATTTTTCAGTTTTTGGGCTACCAAAAGTTTTCAAGTTTCATGCTTGCGCACCCCCTAAATATTGTCGGGAATGTCATTTCTGACCGATTGCACCAAAAAAGTCCGTTACATCACGCCAAAACCAAAAGTTATAGCTTTCACTGCCGATGTACATATGTACATATGACAACTTATAGCTTATTCCTTTATCAATTTTAATTAAAATTAATTTAAGGTTTTTTTTTGCTCTTTCAAAAGTTCGGATGGTCCCAGCAAATCGAATTGAAAAGGTAGCTCGACAAAAGACAGAGCTGCAGACGTTAGTCACTGAACATATAGAAAAAATATAGAAAAGTATAAAGGGTAAAAGATTCGGGCGTAATTAAATTGATTAAACGGAATATACTGGAATGCTCTGCCTAAAAAGCCTTAGTCGGGCCTTGAAGGCAGCCCACCATATCATATTTTCTCCCATATTATTTACGTATTCTTGTAACGTATACCGCGCAGCAGATGAGATCGTTATGTTTGCTGTTGCTGCCGTTCGTTTAGAATTTATTGGCCCCCGGAAAGACGCTTATTTAAGAAATCTTATTCTGCAGAAAAATGGTTCGCTGCAGGAAACTTTCATCGGTTTTGCAAATCGCACTTATACATACATATATATATTTTGCAACGTAACTCAAGCCACATAAGAAACATTCAGAATGAACAGAAAACGACGTACCCCACCTGTTATTTTGGGAAATTTGTTCAAAAATCGTACAAAATTTTTCAAGTTTTTTTTTTTTATTTTGATTTGATTCGAGGGTGGTTCACCGCATTGAAAAAAAGGTTATAATAAATTTTCCAATTTATTTTTGATATTATTTCATCAAAAAAAAAAATTTAAACACATAAAAATATTTGAATCATTTTTCAAATACAACCTGTATCTAGGGGTGGTTGAAAATGACTTATTTCTTCTTAACAATACCAAGCAACCAACCTGCAATCCGGTAGCAGCAACAATTACCCAAAACGTAGAAAAAAGCTGCTGTATAAAGTTTATTTTTAAAATATTACTTCCCTTTAGTTTTATCCCCTTAATGCTTGATAAAATTTGGCTAGATTAAATAAAAATCAACCACCTTCGCAAATAAATATAAAAAAGAGTGCATTTAATTTGGTTATTATAATTATCCTTATCCTTAAAAAGGACTGTATTTTATATTTATAAGGGTGACAAACATATTTTATTGCAGTCCTAAAATTTCCTGCTGATTTTCATAATCAGCCACCAAAAAACATGAAGAGAAATAGTTTCAAAACGGTGTTTCGACACCCCTCCCCCTCCCATTCCTTTGCGGTGCAAATGGACTTTTCGCTAACATGCAAATAAGTCTCATAAAATCAAAAAGTCCGAAAACTGAAAAATCATGAGATTCAATATCTCAAATTTGTATACGGCACCGCGCCCCAGCCAACATTTTAATACCTTCTTATGTACAGTTTATTTACAACATCGAAAGCCCGCAGCTTTTTTATAATATATTATCGAAACTCCAAACCAAAACTTCCAAATCTTGCAAGTTTTACCGAAAGACCAAACCGCAAAAAGAAAACAGGCGCCAGCGCCGCCAAACACGAACACCCGCCATCGTAGCAGGTCCCATGATTACGCATCTAGTTATAGATAAATCAATGGTATATAATCAATAGGATTTCTATCGAGGTTTTATTTTGGGAAATTTCTTAAATTGCATATTGCATACTTTCGGGGGATGACATGTTGTTTCGGGGGTTGACATGTTGCATACTTTCGGGGGTCGAAAAGACGTAATTTAAAAATAAAAGCAACAGGAAAGTGATGAGAACAAATTTATAACAAATAATTGATTTTTTAGAAACATATTTATTATTTTCTAGCGAGGATTTCGTGTAACAGTGCAAAAAATAACACTTAACTTCCGTTTAATTTTGAAATTTTTAAGCATCGAAGTAGGCGCTACATGAAATTTCCATTGTCGTTTTTTTAATGAACTCGATGAAAGAACTAATGGTTCATTAAAAAAAACACGGCTAATGACATCCTTTGTATTGTACAATTGTACCAACACCCACGTTCTAACCAACTACTCGGCTTCTACTAGTCTGAACAAAATTTGTCCATATCGGTAAAGTAAAAATTAAGCCTTTTTGATTTGCTACCAAAATTTAAAAAAAAAACAGCTAAATTGGTGCAATAGAAACTGAGTCCATTTTCGAGCGAATTTGAAACGCGCCTAGCATTCCTGGCGCCGCCGAGTTAGCGAAAAACGCCTTAGTTGCAGTTTTTTGCCAAAAATCTTAAAAAAATTAAAAACCATAAAAAAAATTTAAAAACCAGAATTTTAATGATTGGATATTGTAAAGAGAGTCTTAGAGCATACATGAAAAATCAGGACCAACATGGGAGTTTTTCTTTTGGCGCAGTAACAAATTTAACTTTTTAAATTCACTTAATTGCAAAATGCATTATGCAAAAACTATTTGACCGACCATGATCGGGTTTTGGAAATAAGTTAATCATGCCTTTCACTATCTAATTCAAAATTTAAATTGGAAGATACTGATCTCTCCTTTCCTTGTGATAACTTTAAAATGAGGTACTTTTTTCGCGGTTTTCGGCTATTTTGCAATGCAAAAATTCAAATTTCAAAAACCACCTTAGGATAAGTTTTAGCAAATCTAATAACGAACAAAACATGCTCAACAAATTTTTCGCCTAGAAGCCTTCGTTAAGAGATATTTAACAAGAAATGTCAAAAAACAGGGAATTTTTAGTGAATTTTTCAGTTTTTGGGCTACCAAAAGTTTTCAAGTTTCATGCTTGCGCACCCCCTAAATATTGTCGGGAATGTCATTTCTGACCGATTGCACCAAAAAAGTCCGTTACATCACGCCAAAACCAAAAGTTATAGCTTTCACTGCCGATGTACATATGTACATATGACAACTTATAGCTTATTCCTTTATCAATTTTAATTAAAATTAATTTAAGGTTTTTTTTTTGCTCTTTCAAAAGTTCGGATGGTCCCAGCAAATCGAATTGAAAAGGTAGCTCGACAAAAGACAGAGCTGCAGACGTTAGTCACTGAACATATAGAAAAAATATAGAAAAGTATAAAGGGTAAAAGATTCGGGCGTAATTAAATTGATTAAACGGAATATACTGGAATGCTCTGCCTAAAAAGCCTTAGTCGGGCCTTGAAGGCAGCCCACCATATCATATTTTCTCCCATATTATTTACGTATTCTTGTAACGTATACCGCGCAGCAGATGAGATCGTTATGTTTGCTGTTGCTGCCGTTCGTTTAGAATTTATTGGCCCCCGGAAAGACGCTTATTTAAGAAATCTTATTCTGCAGAAAAATGGTTCGCTGCAGGAAACTTTCATCGGTTTTGCAAATCGCACTTATACATACATATATATATTTTGCAACGTAACTCAAGCCACATAAGAAACATTCAGAATGAACAGAAAACGACGTACCCCACCTGCAGAATTCCTGGGGGCGAAAATTTCCTTTTCCACAATCAAGGCCATAATTAAAATGACTACGAAGAAAAACATATCGTCTCGATAGCAGCAGCCAGATTCACGGCATACATACAGAGATCCCGAAATAAATCGTGCCTTGCGAAGTTGTTGGAGACCTTGCAAGGAACTAATTTGTTACAAGGAGGATTTGAAAGAATTCCCTAAAGTCAAGGAAAAACATCTGTCATTGTCAGTTATTTTTGCGATCATAAGAAAAATCCCACAGATTTATGTGCGAAGTTAAAGAAAATTAGACGGAAATATCAACATTGGAATACTATTATTATTATTTTATTCAAGATTCATTTATCTACCTGTCAGTGACACTGGCCCAAAATAAAGAAGGCTCACCGCCAACGAATGCTTTGAGGCGTGTTCACCTTTTGTATGTGCGTAGGTTGAAAATAATTTTCAAAGAGTGATTTAGGACCTAAACGGCATCGCTAAAATTAGTTTTGTCCTCGCAGACTGTTTTAAAAAGTGTAGTTTGTTTGCTATATCCAATTTCAATTTTATAGGTTTTTTATTAGTTTCACCCAGGGTTGCCACCTTTTTTGTGCAAATAAAGTACAGAGGTAGAAAAATAAAAGTACATTGTGTCAAAATAAAGCTCAATTTTTTTTTATTATTTTGCTTGCAAACATATTTTTTATTAATTTTAGCAAATTTTAACAAATAATTGTCACTACTAAACAGCTGCACAGTATACAGTCTATATTTAAGTTAAAGTAAATAAGTAATTCATTTTTAATCAGATTCAAAGACGCATTGTTTCTTTCGTCCATCCATTTGCTGTTCAACACAGAGAAAACTCTTTCTGTAAACACGCTTTATACAAATTCGAAAAATTACCATTATCCTTATTAAATACGTGCTGCCATTTTTTTGCAGTAGATAATTCCGCAAAACCTTCAGAACTACATATATGATTGGTTTATGGCTGGTGTTCGGTTCGATACAATAAGACACTTTTGTTATATATGGGGCATTCCACGTCAAGTGTTCCCACCTAAAAAACTCGATCTCTGGGATTTTGATGAAACTTGGTGAAGTTGTTGTACTATTAGAGAACATTAATTGTGCAAAAGGAGGGGAGGTAATTTTGACCGGTTGCCGAGATGCAGGGGCCTATAATTTCAGGTCGTTTTTTTTGTTTCATTAAAAGTCTCGTAAATTTGCCAAAAAAACAAAAAAAACAAAGTACGTTTATAATGTATTTTTTCTGAACTTTACAATAAAAAATATGAAAATTTTGTTAAAAAATTATTTATGCAAAAAAACAACAATCATTTTTTTTTTCCGATTTTTCATCAAATGCGACATTTTTAATATTTTTTTAAATGAGCTCAATCGAAAGCTGAGCGTTTTTCCTATAAGATGACGTTCATTTGAAGATGGGATGCGCAGAACTTATAAGTGTTTTACGGCTTTGAAATCGGCGCGACGAACGCTCCAAGCGCGTCAAAGACACTGATCAGCCGCGGCGCGGTGCCGTGATGTCGGCGAAACACGCTATCTTTCTTTGTTTCCTGCCTTCAATTGTCGGGAGATCTGTAGATTGATTGGACTAAAAAGCAATAGAGGTCCCGCCAAAAGAGTTGATGCCGAGAAAGTCGCGTTTTCCATGCGCAGTAGAATCCCCGCATGCCGTTCCCGTCCCTTAGCCTAGTCGCAACAAATTTCGAAGGGGAAATTTGAAAATACATAAGCGCATTTCTTATCAATATGTGCGCAATTTATATTTGTGTGCAGCTTTAATTTCCCCAGCTGCGCGCTCCGGCATCAACTCTTTTGGCGGGACCTCTACAAAAATTATTGTATCGTTTTTTCGCATAGCTTCTTCTCCTTCTTCGCAAGGAGAATCCCGTCAGTTGGCCGATACTGGCTGTGATGCTGGCGGCGCCAAGTTCGGGTGTGGGAGTCTGTGAAGCATACGCAATTCGGGATATATTCCGACGATTTGTCATATAGATCGTGGTACGAAACTTGAATCTGAATCGTTTAACGAAGTTGGAACACTTTTCCGTAAATACCGAAGAACCACCATTCGCTCGCAAAGGGAATCATTAAATCAATGCATAGCTGAAAGGCACGGGACAACAGTAGTTGGAGGGCGGACTTGACAATTTGGTTTGCAGTCCTACGCAGCAGAGCTCGAATATGATGAGAAAATGATTCTATGTCCGGCCCGGTAAAAATAAAAACTAGTTGGGATGTGGGTTTGACCCCTTCGGCGTACACGATCAACTTCCCAGTATGATGAACGCAGACGGAATAAACTGAGTTCTTGCAAAATAGTAATACCTTCAAGACTAGTGGGCAATTGACTAGTATCAGAATTGGTGACAAAGTAATCCTGAAAGAAACTAGTTCAAATAACTATAATAGTGGTAATATAAGATTTTTTTTAGAGAATTGGTTTTTCCTACACGTTAGCAAACAAATATTTCCTTCGTACTTCATTCGCTACACTAAAGCGGATGTTCGAATTCATACTGGGCGTGTTGAAGCGCCGCTGATAGACTGGGAAGTGAATGACTTCATTTCGAAAATCCAAAGCTTTCCAGAGATATTAGCAAAGCTAATCAATGTAAAGTAGTTGTCAGACTTGACCAAAAAGAACAAAATTTTCAGTAACTACTGGAAATTCCGGGATGAACCGCAATTTCCTGAAATTGTAAAACGTAGAAAACAATTCTAAGTCAAAAAAGTCCTCGGCAGCCTGATCCTCGGCAGCCTATGGAGTAAGGCGTCTGGCTACCACCCCAGAACTCCCGGGTTCGAGTCCCGGCTAGCCCCATGGTCTTTCGCCTTTTCCATTTCCCCACCTACATAATTTTCGTTCTTTCCTCTTCCCTCTTTATATTCCGATTCCTCCTCCCATAGCCTTTATTAGGGCTTCCCCGTTCCACTAAAGCACATGTCTTCGGTTGGTTGATGAAATTCAACTCGTTTCAGGAGGCATAACACTCCAGCGAATTGTTTCTCGATGCCTCGACGTCAAATTCGCGATAGTAATGATTGGGAGTAGGTGGACTAAAATTATCGCGGGTAGGTTGGGGCAATTCCTTCCTCCGCGACTAGAGCTGTTGTACGACATTGCACTCTATACAAAGAAAATAAATTGTCAACAATATAAAGGGCCCTTCCTGAGAGTCTAGTCTTTCCCATAAAAAAAAATTCCCCGTCAAAAAACTGCTGTACCAAGGTTTGGTAAATTCGTGATATTTATAAAGGGTAAAATAATTTTTGCGCGACTTTTAAAGGCTGTCGAATTTTGACAAGCTATGCTTTGTTGATTATCTGATTATCTTTGTTGATTAGTGAGTGTAATGTCGATTGAGTAGACGTGTTTTTGAAGCTCCCCGATAATTAATCAATTCCGCTGTTTTTTACTCCAAATTCGTCACAAAAATTTCCGAGATCACTTTCCAAGTTTTTTCTCTTTTTTTCGTGGTGCACAAATCCTAAAAAAATATAAAATATGTCAAAATCAAATTCAAGGCCAAACACCAGAAAATTTGCTGAAATTGCAAATGATCCAAATCCCGCCAAAAACACTACTCCCGGACCGACGGCCAGCAGGCGCGATGATGGTAGCAGCAACAAAACTCCGAGATCCACATCAATATCTGCCCCCGAGAACAACCTTGAGCTCTTTGAGAAAAGGCTTTTATTAAGCTTTAACAGGATGCTCAACGAACAGTTGGCCGCTCTCGAGGATCGTCTCGAGGATCGTATGAAGCAGCTAGAGACCCGCCTGACCACGCAAATGGAGGAGGTATGTAGCACTTTAAACATCCAAGTGGGAAAGCTAAGAGACGAGTTAGAAACTGTTCAACACGACCTTGCTGTAGTCTCAAACGAGCTAGAGGACTTACGGCGCCAGTCTCGACTCCAGGACGTGGTCATTCGTGGTATCCCCACGAATGAAAATGACAACCCAAAGCAAATTTTAAATTCTCTTGCTTCCACCATTGGGCATGAGCTGTCTCCCTACGTGAATGTTTTCCGGCCACTG
This sequence comes from Thereva unica, assembly GCA_949987705.1. Lineage (NCBI taxonomy): Eukaryota > Metazoa > Arthropoda > Insecta > Diptera > Therevidae > Thereva > Thereva unica. Next base: position 152,883,856 of record OX465281.1, on the reverse strand, counting down.
CAGCGACCGCGACTAGAATCACAGACTGGCAGCGTCTTGAAATTGAGCTCGTTGCTAATCGTAAAATTTCCATCAGCCAACGAGCAGCAAGAGTTCCTGCGAAAAACACGTCAACATGGAGCTATTTCTTTAAAGAAATTAAATCTGGGCTTTGTTTCTGATAGTCCAATTTACATAAACGAAAGCCTGACTTCAAAGAATAACGACATCTTCCACACTGCACGCAAGCTCCTGAAGCAAAAGCTTGTCACCGCGGTTTCCACTCGTCGGGGCCTTGTCTATGTGCAGCTGGAGAGAAATAAACAGCCGCGTTTATTTACATCAGTTTTGGATCTGAACGATGCCGCCAGCTCCTCTCTCACTCCCAGCTCACTCTAATGAATTTGGAGCAGCCCGTTCATCAATGCGGAGATTCTGTCTACATGTCTTGTGCTTGTTTTCATGCATGTTTTTATTTGGGTTGAACTTTTTTTTTATATATTACTTTTCATTTTTTTTTTCTTAATTTCTTCTTTAATTATTTTGTATTTTCATAGTTTATTTTTTTACATTTTTCGCTATTTTGTAATGTTGGAATATTATTGCTTTTTTTTAGACTTGCAATTTTTAGTCGTGCCACGTCCTGTTTTCACTGCCACGTCCTGTTTACCCTGTTTCTGTGACTTCGGCTAAGAAACAAAAAAAGTATGAACAAAATTAGAACACTGCTCAACGTTTTCCAAACCAGGGCTCAAGGCTTTAATTTTTGCCACATTAATGCGCGTGGCTTACGCAACAAAATTGATGAATTGCAGGAAATTTTTCGTGTTTCTAATAACCACGTCATACTGGTGTCTGCATCTTCACTGCGCGATCATGTCCCCACGAAGCTTGTTTCATTAGATGGGTACAATCTGTTCCGAAATGATCGCAAGAACCGTTCTGGTGGTGGAGTAGCCATATATGTGAAGAATAACCTCAGTTCTTTCAAAGTTAAGGAATCTGCATCTAATCCCCTGGAATTCCTTAGCATTGAAATTAACTGTGGTTATAGAAAATGCCTCGCCACTGTGGTTTACTGCCCTCCACGAATTTTCTCGTTGACCGAAGCCAGTGAACTGGAATTATGGCTCGCTGATGCCACCCATAACTATGAGAGCATCGTGGTTGGCGGTGACTTTAATGTGAACATTTTATCCAACAACGCCCTTTCCAAAAAGTTTCTCAACTTCTTCAAAATGTTTGACTTAAAGCCCATTAACCAACTTCCGACATACCTAAACACTAATAATCCATCCCTGCTGGATATCTTCTTTGTGTCAAATGTTGATAACGTTTTATTCCATAATCAGATCAGCCCACCTAGTTACCTCGATCACGACATCCTGTACCTTTCCCTTAAACTCCCAGTAAAAAACACTCAACGGAAATTGTTTACGTATCGTGACTACAAGTCCATAGATGTCCCGGCTTTATTGCAAGAATGTTCCTCACTACCATGGGATCAAATATACCGCATCTCTGACATAGACAACCAAATAGAACTTTTTCGCTTGCTATGTTTCCAACTACACGAATCTTTTGTCCCAGTTAAAACAAAACGCACTTTTTCCTCTACTTCTCCCTGGTTCTCCGCTAAAATCAGCCGTCTTGTCTCCGAGAGAGAATTCTTATTCAAAAAATATAAAATTAATAGAACCGATGCGAACTTTAAAGCCTACAAAAAGGTTAGGAATTTAGTAACTTCCTCCATACGTAAAGCGAAAGCCCATTTCTTTTCGTCTAAGCTTAACCCGAATTTGCCCCCAAAGAAACTTTGGACCAACATTAAGCAACTTGGTATTCATGGTAATGAAAGCGAAACACATATAAACCTTAGCGCTAACGAACTAAATAATTACTTTACGTCTGCATCAAATATACGCGGAGACCGTAATTACTTAAGGGCAGCTAATAGTAATACTGGTGTTTTTTGTTTTCGCAATGTGGATCATACGGAAGTCCATAAAGCTTTTTATTCAATTAAATCCGAATCTGTTGGTCCAGACAACCTCCCACCCATATTCCTAAAGTTAATTTTTCCTCTGGTACTTCCCTACATCACACATATTTTTAATAGTTGCCTCACTAAATCCTACTTTCCGCTTCAATGGAAAAAAGCAAAAGTTATCGCATTACCTAAGTGCAAATCTCCACAAAGCCCCGCTGATTATCGTCCTATAAGTATACTATGTTTCTTAGGCAAACAGGCAAACTCAACAAGTATGGCTACAAAATTCAACCTCCGACTCCTTGCCAATCACCTGCGGTGTTCCGCAGGGCTCCATTCTAGGACCGCTGCTTTTTAGCATGTATATAAATGATCTCAGCAGTACCGTGACTAACTGTAAACTGCACATGTATGCAGATGATGTCCAAATTTACTTAAACAGTCCTATTGGTTTGGTTGAGAACTGTGTTAACAACATTAACGCCGATCTCGAGCGTATTTCTCAATGGTCTCTTTCCAACCACTTACTGCTAAATGCATCGAAGTCCTGCTGCATTCCAATGTATAGGAGTCATTTAGACACCTCCTCCCTTCCACCTATCATTCTCATGAAGACGCGCTTACCCTATCAATTGCGAGTTAAAAATCTAGGCGTCTATCTGAACTCACAATTAACTTGCTGTGACCAGATCTCTCATACTCTATCTAAAATATATGGAAATTTGCGTCGACTATGGCTGTATGCTTCCATTCTGCCCTTAGGTACCCGTTCAAAGCTTATCAAAACGTTAATTTTACCGTACTTCACCTATGCTAGCTTGGTCTTCCCGTCCCTTGATGCGTCATGTCGTGATAAACTCAATGTAGCCTTCAACGATTGTACAAGGTTTGTTTATAATCTTCGCCGATCTGACCATATAAGTCGATATCGTTCTTCTGTTCTGGGGTGCACACTGGATGTATACTTATCGCTCAAGGCAATGACATTCATTTACAAACTCCTACACTCTGATCGTCCATCATACCTCCATGAGTATCTCCGTTTTGGTCGTACGACTAGAAGAATACTATTTATCCTACCTAGATTCTCCCATTTAGTTGCGCAGAGATCTTTTTTTGTTCACTATACTCAATTATGGAATAGTTTACCCGCTGATATATAGAGTGCGGGGTCATTGGGTGTTTTCAGGAAACGTGTCTACAACTATTTTACTAGTCAATAATATTCCTTCAGTTATTTTAGGTTTTCAGTTTGTTTTACTCTTCTTCTTACTTGTTTTTCTTTTTATAATTTTGTTTTTATTTAAAATTTTTTTTTTTTTTTTACACTTCACAATTGCTTTTGTTTAATTTGCCGTTATATAATTAAAGTACATACGCTTTCAGCGGAATAAGATATTGTAATCTTGATGTACTGAAACCTTAATAAATAAATAAATAAATAAAATCTGCCGATTTTATTAATATAACCCATCAAAAAAGTCACAGCACCAGCATCACGGCACCGCGCCGCGGCTGATCAGTGTCTTTGACGCGCTTGGAGCGTACGTCGCGGCGATTTCAAAGCCGTAAAACACTTATAAGTTCTGCGCATCCCATCTTCAAATGAACGTCATCTTATAGGAAAAACGCTCAGCTTTCGATTGAGCTCATTTAAAAAAATATTAAAAATGTCGCATTTGATGAAAAATCGGAAAAAAAATTAATGTTGTTTTTTTTGCATAAATAATTTTTTAACAAAATTTTCATATTTTTTATTGTAAAGTTCAGAAAAAATACATTATAAACGTACTTTGTTTTTTTTGTTTTTTTGGCAAATTTACGAGACTTTTAATGAAACAAAAAAAACGACCTGAAATTATAGGCCCCTGCATCTCGGCATCCGGTCAAAATTACCTCCCCTCCTTTTGCACAATTAATGTTCTCTAATAGTACAACAACTTCCCCAAGTTTCATCAAAATCCCAGAGATCGAGTTTTTTAGGTGGGAACACTTGACGTGGAATGCCCCATATATATATATATATATATATATATATATATATATATATATATATATATATATATATATACCTCTTGAGACGGCCGCCATGGATCTAAAGATATATTTTGTATACTACATTGCTTATTGTATTCTACTTATCATTACCCTTTCATTTGATATCCATGTCGAGGTGGTTGTCAAGGAAGTGGTACCCCGCCCTCTTGAGACGGCCGCCATGGATCTAAAGATATATTTTGTATACTACATTGCTTATTGTATTCTCCTTAGCATACCCTTTCATTTGATACCCATGTTGAGGTGGTTGTGAAGAAAGTGGTAATCCGGCCTCTTGAGACGGCCGCCATGGATCTAAAGATATATTTTGTATACTACATTGCTTATTGTATTCTACTTATCATACCCTTTCATTTGATACCCATGTCGAGGTGGTTGTGAAGAAAGTGGTACCCCGCCCTCTTGAGACGGCCGCCATGGATCTAAAGATATATTTTGTATAATACATTGCTTATTATATTCTACTTAACATACCCTTTCATTTGATACCCATGTTGAGGTGGTTGTGAAGAAAGTGGTAATCCGGCCTCTTGAGACGGCCGCCATGGATCTAAAGATATATTTTGTATACTACATTGCTTATTGTATTCTACTTATCCACCTTTTCATTTGATACCCATGTCGAGGTGGTTGTGAAGAAAGTGGTTCCCCGCCCTCTTGAGACGGCCGCAATGGATCTAAAGATATATTTTGTATACTACATTGCTTATTGTATTCTCCTCCGGTCGATAATCACTCCCAGGTACCTTAGTGCGGGCTGTGAGTGGATGATCTGTTCCCCTACTTTTATCCTTACGGATACTAGCTTTCGTCGCTTGCTGTTCAGCACTACTTCCGTTTTGTGCTCAGCAAGCTTCAACCCCGCGCGTTCTAACCACGCTTTAATTTCCCAGATCGCTTCGTTTGCGTACAATTCGATGTCATCTGGGTGTTTTCCTTCGACAACTACCCCGATATCATCTGCAAACCCGATCGCCACTGCTTCCTTTGGAAGACGAAGCCCCAACACATCATTGTACATTGCGATCCATAGGAGAGGGCCCAGGACGGAACCTTGCGGGACACCGCATGTTGTCCCGAATACTTTAAGACCATCATCCGAATCACAATGAAGCGACCTACCCTGGAGGTAGTCGGCCACACGCACTAGGTACTTTGGTGTGCCTAGCTTGATCAACGCCTCAACTATTTTGCTCCACCTCGCAGAGTTGAAAGCATTTTTTACGTCGAGGGTTATCAATGCGCAGCAGTGATTTTTCTCTATGGCGGCTCTTGCTATGCCCACCACCATATTGACTGCATCAGTTGTCGACCTTGCCTTTCTAAAGCCGAATTGCTTGTCCGACAGGAAACCTACTCTTTCGACGCTAGGGAGAATCCTGTTACAGATCACCCGCTCGAAAAGTTTGCCTATACAACTAAGGAGGCATATCGGTCTGTAGGACCCTCCCCTCTCTCAGGCACGCTGTGAAGACTTCAGCGAACCTGTCTGGCGCTATTGAAGCTGCTAGCTTCGCCGCTTTATTTGGTATGCCATCCATGCCACGGGCCTTATTGATAGCTACCTTTTTTGCAGCCTCCAGAATCTCATCTGCGGTCACCGCAGGTATCTCTTCTGGGTCCACCTGGAGGGTGGGTAGATCGACCGTGCGTACGTTCTGTGGAAACAGGACATACACAATACTCTGGAGCAGCGCGGGGCAGGTGATCGGCGGAGAGCGTTTGCCCTTGACCGCTGACATAACCATTTTATAGGCTCCACCCCAGGGGTCCGAGTCTGCTTCTCTGCACAACCTTTTGAAGTGCTCGGAGTTACTTCCTTGTTAAGCATTTTTCTCGCTTCCTTATACCTCTGAAGGAGTTCATCGAAATCCGGACGGTTCCGGCTTCTCTGAGTTCTTCTTCTCGCTTTCAGGCAGGCCTTTCGGCATTCATCGATCTCTGCGTTCCACCAGGAGTTTGGTGAGAGTCTACGTTTGCCGGCGCGCCGTGGCATGGATGCGTCACATGCCCATTTCACTGATTCTTCTATTTCCTCTGCCCCTTCCCTGGCACCTCCTGCCGACCTCGCATCAGGCAGGAATACTTTCTCGAACACTACTGCGTCGAGTTTCTTAACGGCCCATCCTCTAGCCGTTCCGTACCTAGGATTCCTCTTTTCTATACGCTGACCAACCTCGAAGATGATGGCTTGGTGGTCACTGTGCGTGTACAGATCGCTCACCCGCCACTGTAGGTCTTTGACCACTGAATCGCTCACATAAGTGATGTCGATTACCGATGCTCTCCCACCCCTTTGGAAGGTGTTTTCGCCTCCAGAGTTGACTAACACTACGTTAAGTCGCGAGAATACTTCTAGAAGTATGCGCCCTCTTGCATTCGTTTGTCGACTGCCCCATTCGACAGCCCAAGCATTGAAAACACCCGCTAGTATTACCGGGTGATGGCGGCTCGCATCGGCGGCTAACCTTTCCAACATCGACTCGTAATCGTCTAGTGTCAGGCTTGGCGCCGCATAGCAGCTGTAGACGTGTATTCCGCCTACTTTTGCCCGCGTGAAGCCATTCTCTGGGCTTCTCATGGTATCTTCCATGGCTCGGCTCCCACACGTCCATATCGCTGACGTGCCGCTGCTATCATTTATCCAGACGCCGCTGTGCAGATTTCTATACTGCTCGCAGACGATTGCGACGTCGATTTTTTCCTCGAAAACTGTCTGTGCCAGCAGATCTTGTGCCGCTTGACAGTGGTTCAAGTTAATCTGTATGAACCTTATCTTCGACTTCGACTTCTTTGGACTGCTGCCCTGTACAGTGGGCACCTATTACTCCCCGTAGCTTGAGCGTCGTGCTCGCCCTTTCCCTTATCTCCTTTACATAGGAGGCATTTAGGGCTCTTATTGCAGTCCTTAGCAATATGTCCCCCCTCCCCGCATCTCCAGCATAGCTCCTTAATGTCCTGAGCGCTGGTGCATTTCTTAGCGATATGACCTATCCCAAAACATTTGAAGCACTTAATTGGTGCTGTTGTCTCCCGTATCCGGCAAACAACCCAGCCGATGCGAACCTTTCCCACCTCAAGTGCCTTTTTTGCGCTAGCGACCGGAAGGCTTATTATGGCCGTCTGCGTACTACCATATGCCTTCTTTACTCTAACGTCCTCCTCCTGCACCTCCGTCAGCTTCAGCTGCCCACGCAGCGCTTCGCATACCTCCAGTTTAGTGGTAATCTCGTCCAGATCCCTGCACTCGATTAACACGCGGTTGGTACCTGCCCTAACCTCTGCCGCCTTCCCGATTGACGTCTTGATCTTTTGCTTAAGATCTTCCGTCTTTCCCTCGCCAGCTGCCAGCTCCATTAGAAGATCGCCCTTTTGAGTTCTTCTAATGCGCATAACCCTATTCCCCAACTCCGTAAGGGAAGCATCCGTCCTGACTTTTCGTAGGATGTCCGCATACGACGTCCCACTAGTCGCTGTTATAATCAGCGCGTCAGGCCTTTCTTTTTTGTGGGACTTTCTGTCCTCTTTTTTCTTTTTCTTTCTTTTCCTCGCTTTTTTGTTCTCCACTTTAGTCCAAGCGGAGCTCTTCTTTTCAGAGGACTCTTCTTCCATGGGGGTGCCCACCGTTATCTTAACGGCCCCTCGCTCTTCTTGGGGTTTTCTTTCTTTATTTCCCCCTATGTTTCTCTTTGGGGCGCTGTGTGAGGTTTGCACTTCCTCGTTGCTATCCCGTTGGCGTTTACGGGATTCCCCAGTTTTATCGGCAGTGTGTGGGTCTTTAGCTTCCCCAACCTTCCTTTTTACCGCGACTCTTACTTTAGGAGCTTCTGGCGTTGTTTGTGTCGCCATCTCCATCTTCTCCTTAACCATCTTTATGGCCTCCTCCTTTGACTCTAAATAATCAGCCCTGAGGTCCTTTATGTGTCCGTGGATCACATTTGATACATTGCTTCTAGATGCAATGTAGTCCGACAGGGTCTTTATCGTTTCGCCTAGCTTTGCTAGGCACCTTGGCAACGACTCTTCTGTTTTGTTAGCGACTGCACTAGTAGTAGCGTGGCCGCTGTTTTCTCTCTTTTTTTTCCTTCGGGACTTACCAGGTTTATCTTGAAAACCTCGCTCGGCTTACCATTCGAGCTGGTGCTGCTTGACCGCACCTTGTCCTTGGTACGGTCCTCCGCGGGTCTTGTGGGCGGTGACCTCACCACCTTCCCGGATCTTCCAAAAGTCAGTATCCTGTCCTGTTCCTTTGGCGCGATGAGCTTGCCACTGGCGACTGACCCCTGGCACTTGCTGTTGCCAGTTTCCAGCCGTACGCCGGAGACCGCGGCCTCGAGAGATTATTCCACAGTCGAGTTGTTCTATTCATAAACGAACTTCTAAACCGTATTGTGCGTGAACGAGGGGGCTGTAGGGTATGGGGGTGAGCCCAGCGGGCTAGTCTTGTGTTGCGGGAAAAGTATTGCCGTGCAGGCAGGAGGTCCTGAATTTCGGTGGAACAGTCGCCATGGTAAATAGCTTGGAGTTTATTCAACAGAGCTGGGTGCCATACTCTGTCAAAAGCCTTTGATATATCTAGAGCAACAAGGCTAGACTCACCAAAGCTGTGAATGCTTTGGTTAATACGCTCGGTTAAACACACGAGCAGATCGCCAGTAGACCGTTTAGATCTGAAGCCGTATTGTCTGTCGTGTATAGATATTTCATCAGCTTTTCATTGATTATTGTCTCCATGATTTTGGAGAGAACAGAAGTAATTGCTATTGGGCGGTAGTTTAAGGGGTCGCTGGCTTCACCTTTTTTTGGGATTGGCCGAACATGAGCTAGTTTTCAAGAGTCGGGATACACTCCGGAGAAGTAAGACAGGGCAAAAAGTTTGCGCAGAGGTTTAGCCAAAGGTGAGGCACATTTTTTAAGTACCACAGGGGGGAATTTATCGGGACCAGTGGATTTATTGGCGTCGAGTTCCTTGAGACACCTAAACACCTCGCGAGTCCTGAAGTGAACTCCGTCCATTGAGTGGGTGGTATTCTCGAGAGTGGGGGGTGACATAGCAGCATCGGGTAAAGAAGAATTTGCGGCGAACAGAGAAGCTAATAGCGCTTGGGTTTGCTTTCTGTTATCACTTCCTTGTTGTGAATAAAAGGAGGTGTTGAGGAGGAAGTATAATTCTTTTTGATGGCAGTTACCAAGGACCAGAAGTTTTTGCTGCCTGTAGTGGAGTTAAGAATCTTACTTCTCAATCTATCATCAAATGATGATTTGACTTTCCTGATGATGGAGTTACAGGAGTTTCTAAGTTTAACGTACTCACGACGAAGTGGCTCATTAGGCGAACGTCTGTATGCTCTATAGGCGGCTTCTTTAGCTTTGATTGCGTTCATACATTCCTCATTGAACCATTTGTTCGGCCTAGGCTTCACAGATTTGGTAGAGTGAGGGATGAACAAGCGCATACCCGCTCGAATAATTTTGGTGACACAGAGGGCCGCATAGTTCGCATTGGCATTACGGAAACACAAATCCCAGTCAGTGGCCTGGAAGAAGCGAATAAGACCCAACCAGTTGGCTTTCCCATAGTGCCACACAGTTCTTTTAGGAGCTAACATGCATCATGATTCAATCTCTTCCCATTGTGAATTGCAAGTAAAAGTGATGAGCAAATCTGGCCGACTATATTGATATTGGACATTATGCTTTCCAACACACAATGCATCAACGTTTATAGCGATTTTCCAACGTTCGTTTGGAATTGTATCGACTTTCTTTGCTGAACTTAGCTAAAATTGTTAAAGTTACAGCCCGGCTGCGCCAACTTTCGTATTTTTTGTTCTTTTTCACATAAGCTTTTGTCGAAAACTACTAAATAAAGTTCGTTTTAACATAAAAATTGGGTCAACAGGAAGAGAGGGAAGTGTTGCACCTTGTTCAACAAAAAAATTTACTTAAAAACATGCTTATAGATAAAGAAACATTACTCGGACATGCACGTTGATATCCCATCTAAGGATAATAAGTTAAACTTTGTGAAGCAACACCCATATACCCCGAGAGTATGATAACAAACCGGTTAACCGGTTGCTAAGTATTGACCCGCATACGCCAGCCCAATGAGAGTAACATGTATCGCACCTCAAGGTTATTACTGTTACGTTTCGTTTAATGCATTTACAATTCGACACCACTATTAGAACGATTTAACTTTTTTTTATTTCATTTAATAAAACAAACCGATTTCACATACAAATCATATCAATTTAATGCGAAGAAAAAAACTCCAATATGGATATCGACAATTCTTCTTTAAGCGTCATTACAAAAATACCAACAGACATAATCATGAAAACTTGCTATTGAGGTCTGCTAATGCAAACAACACCCAACCAGTCATTTCATACAGCCAATTTTTCAAACATCGATTACATACAAAACTAGTTGGGATGTGGGTTTGACCCCTTCGGGTGTTGAAATTCGTATTGAGCGGGCCGAAGGGCCATTGACATTCTGTGAAGGGATGACTTCATTTGGAAATTCCAAAGCTTTTTGGAGATATTAGCAAAACTGTAACTGTTAAGTACTTGGCAGACTTAACCAAAAAGAACAAATTTGGCGGTAACTACTGGATATCCCGGGATGAAACGCAATTTTCTGAAACCGTATCACGCGTACAAAACAATTCCCCGTCAAAAAAATGCTAATCCAAGTGTCTAAAACAACAACAAATTTCCCGATGTCGGGAAATGCAGCAAATTTCTGGCACGCGCGTGACCCTCATCGGTGGACATCCGCTCGTGTGAAATTTGCCAATAATTAATTACGATCCAATTATTGGTACCATCAGCAATTTTGGTACCATAAGCAATTATTACTACCTGCTTGCACATTGATTATCGAATATAGATTCTTGGCCTGTTCAAGGTTCAATTCTTGAGTTTTTGAGGAACACGCTAATTCCACCATAATAATAGAGCCACCTAATCGGTTCCTAATAAGTGACCTGCACCAAGACAGCTTCTACCCTATGTCCGCCAGAGAATTTCAGCAATGTCACCGAGATGTCAGTAGGTACCTCTGCAGATTAAGACGGCCAACTTATACGGCAGCTGCATACAGGGAGCGATGCGAGATTGCGCTCGCACTACACAAGAACTTCTTTCCTCAAGACTGCATCATGACACGAACTCATTACACCAACCAATGGATACCGCTTCAGCAGCAAAACCATTGGATTTACTCCCTCAAAGAAGAAGTCACCATAAATATAGTGTGTAATGCTGTCTCGTACGAGCAATTATTAAGAGGAAATGGGATTCTACTTCTGAAGGCCCAGTGCATCGTCAAGCAAGGATCCACCGTTCTTTATTCACGATCCGTGGTCAACACCAGCATCGAGACCTCGTTCACTCCTGCAATTAATTTCACAACCCTGGCAGTAAAATTGTCGACTCTACGTCCTGATGAAGTACCCAAGTTAGCCAGCAGAAATAACAGTGAGCTGTTCGCCAGCTGGTCAAAACAAATCGAGGAACTTAAGGCGAAAACCATTATCCCGCACAGCTTGTCTAAACACGACGCCCACCAATATGCAGTAGGATACTCTAGTCTAATTCTCCTTTGCATTGGAGCACTAATTTGGATATATCTAAGACACAGATCATCCTCGTTTCCGAAGCCAGCACCACGAAACCCACCTAGACCGAAAAGCGATCCTGCTTTTGAACTACAAGAGTTCAAGGCCGGGGAAAATGTCTAAAACAACAACAAATTTCCCGATGTCGGGAAATGCAGCAAATTTCTGGCACGCGCGTGACCCTCATCGGTGGACATCCGCTCGTGTGAAATTTGCCAATAATTAATTACGATCCAATTATTGGTACCATCAGCAATTTTGGTACCATCAGCAATTATTACTACCTGCTTGCACATTGATTATCGAATATAGATTCTTGGCCTGTTCAAGGTTCAATTCTTGAGTTTTGATGTGTAAGCAGATAATTTTGTATATAAAAGAAGAATCGAAATAAATTAAATTATTCAGTCATTAACAATCAAGCCTTTTATTTTATACTCAGTGTGAGGCTGCACTGAGAAGTCAATTAGTGAAAGTCAATAAATAGATAAAAGAATCTATTTTTTCACCAAGATTTGAAAAATTCGCGCTGTTTGTTCAGGGTAAGGAAATTTTTGCACGATTTTTAAAGGTTGTCGGATTTTGACAAGTGATGTTTTGTTCGAAGGCTATCGCTGCGCAGAGCCCAAAAAAGATCACTTCGTTTAGAACGGGTCTCATTCCATTGAGTTTATTAGATATTAGCAAAACTTGTCAATTTAAGGTCTTACTGACAATTAGACGAAGTTTTTCTATTTAAACAAAAAAGGCCGGACCGAATATTATGAAATTTTTTTCAGAGCATTTCTTCGTTAATATTCTTTTTTCGGTACCTCAATGAAGTCGATATAGTTTTTAGTTTGGGCGGTACCGTGCAGGTACAAAAATCATAAACGTCGTTTAAACAAAAAAAAACGGTTCGACCGAATTTTATGAAAATCTTTTTACATCATAATTTGGTTAATACTCTTCGAACGGCACGTCAACTAAGTCGATATCTTTTATAGTTCGCGCGATATGGTGCAGGAAAAAAGACCATCAGAAAGATGAAATTATGTACGTCGAAAATTTCGATTTCGATTTTCGGACCGATTACATTAACTTCCTATACTGGGAAGTTAAAATGGTTCATTTTTTATATACTAGTTGACCCGGGAGACTTAGTTCTGCCTGAAATTAATTAACTAACTGAAAAATACAACAAAACAACCAAGGAGATATCAATTTGGAGCAAAATTATTAATTTCAGTTATTTACAGTTCAATGGTAATTGTAAAAGCATTATAAATTAAATTTTTGAAATGTTTTGAGTTCATTGCAATGCCGGTTTTAGTTTTGCCGTATTTTGCATGGGTCAGTGGTTTCCAAACTTCATGATACTGCGGCCCCCCTGTCACAAAATCAAACCCTTGGGCTTCCCCAATAAAATATGTAAATTGGCGCCATGTGGTTGAAAATAGGTTCGTTTGACCATTTCATGCGTTTTCGGACACACAAAGTGCACTAACATTCAATGGGAGAGTGCGCCGCCCCGGGATTTCTTAAATTTTGAAGAAAAATGGTACGATTGTGGTTTTTGAGCAGCAGAGACTTCCTTGTCGTGCAGTGGCTTTTCGTGAATGTCGTGTTTCTCTGTTTCCCAAATTTGACAGTTCTGATTATTGACACCCGCAGAGAGTGTAAAATGAGCTTCATCCGTCATCTAAATTTCGGCTCAGTATCGGTCATACTGGCGACGGCATTTCCATGTTGCAGCCGACGCGGCTTGTGCGTCTAATCATTCGTACTCATTGAAATTCTCAGAATAAAAACATCTTCGCCTTGGTACTTTCCCTTGATAATGGTAGCTTCGATCACATTGCTCATAAGCTTTTTCACAGACAATCTGATGCCATTGAAAAGGCTTGGTGGATTGATGCTTCGCAGCATGATAAATACAGAATCGACGTTCAACTGAAAATAATGACACCCATATCGAGGAGGTACAGAAAAAGGTAATGCATCATTTTGTGGAGCCGCCATATTGGAATTAAAATAATGTAGCTTACTGAATTCTACTCGTCACACTCTTTCATTTGAAACCAATGTCGTGAGATTGTAAAGAAAAAGGTAATTCGCCATTTTATAGTGGCCGCCATATTGGATGAACCATAAAATTGAATACACTTATTGTATTGCCTTTAGAACCAAAGGTGTGTGCCTAATTTGAGCATCACCGGATATCGGGAAAAGGTCGAAAAATCGATCGCTTGAGGAGCTTGAGTGACCCCGTTTAAAAGATATGTATTTAAACATTGTGATCAAAATCCCGATATTCCGGGTTTTTTTAGAAACATTCCTATCTTTTTGAATTTTGGTCATATTATGAACCTACATATCTTGTATAAACGGGGTAATTCGAATTACAGCTTTTACCGAAATGTTTCGGCTTAAGTCAAAGCTATAAGAATGTGATTGTGAGAATCTATAGATAATATTAAATACCCGTTTATACGTTCATTCAAAATTTTGGCGCAGTCTCGAATAAAATCGATTTAATTTTGCTGCTATAAACTTGGTAATTGACAATGTTAACATTTGAGGTTTAGGTTGCGTTCAAAATGAGCGTTTATGAGGCGACCGCAACAATTAATAACTTCATCGATACCAGTAGGTTTTTTTTTATGTGGCAGTGCCAAGCTCAGGAATCACCCTTTGTACTACTAGTCCGTCATGTCATTTGTCACGTCATGGTGCAATGTCTAGCAGTAAGCTTAGTACGGGGAGGGGGTTGGAGGGGTTATAAAGGTACAGGAGGGAATTGAAGAAGATGGTGATGAACCCTGCGTTTGAATTCTTGGATGTTGTAGGAGCTCGGAAATACTGACTGCGAGAGGTTATTCCACAGCCGAGTTGTTCTATTAACAAATGAATTCATATCTTGTTGAGTGCGTGAAAGGGGGAGTTGCAGGGGGAGGGAATGAGACGAGTGGGCTAATCTGGTGTTGCGGGTATAAGAATGCTGTGGAAGCAGGAGAGCGTTTAGCTCGGAGGAACAGTCACTATGATAGTAGCGATAAAATTTTGTCAGTGCTGCTACATTCCTACGGTGGCTGAGGGGGTCGATGGTGGAGCAAGCGGTATCGTCATCAATTAATTTAAGGGCCTTTTTTTGGACCTTATCTAACCATGCCAAGGTGGTTATTGGAGCGCCGCCCCAAACGAGGGAGTTATATTCGAGAAGAGGCCGAATGTAGGATTTATAAATAACAGCACGGGCCGATGGCTGGAGGAGGAACTTACACCTCTTAAGAAATCCCAAGCACTGGGATCCTTGTTTGGCGATTTGAAATATGTGGTCATTCCATCGCAAGTCTTTGGCTAATGTCACGCCTAAGATGTGTAAGGATGGGTCGGCCATTAGTTGAACCTCATTCACTTTCAAGGGTGGAGAGGTGTTGAACTTCTTTTTGGAGATAAGACAGTGCTTGGTTTTGGCGGGGTTGAATTCAACACGATTCTTCTTTCCCCACTCTAGAATGAGTTCAATGTCGTTATTAATAGAGTTGGACATACGTTCGCGATCATCAAGACAGGATCTGATCATGAGTCTGCCTTGTATCGAAGCTGTACGAGTACCGTAAAGTACCGTCGTCAGCGAAGCTGAGAAGTAGGTTGGAGGGGATTGAAAGAAGGTCATTTATAAAGATAAGGAATAGGGCCGGGGATAAGATTGACCCCTGGGGGACCCCCGCCGAGATCGGGTGGGATGCGGATTTGACGCCATCCAATACTACTTTGATTGAACGGCCGAAAAGAAAATTCTTGATCCACTTCTGTAGAAGTGAGTCGACTCCAATAGCTTTGAGTTTAGCTAACAGGGCTGAGTGAGGTACATGTAAAATGAATCCGACAGAAGTCAAATCATACGAAATAAAGTATTTTTGCGTACTTTATTGTTCGCGTAGAGTATAGAGTATAATTACTCGAAATAACGTACAATACTTTGGGTGGCAACTCTAGTTTCACCTGTAACTAACTATGTAAAAAATCTTGGAAGGTCTCCGATTGAGCTGAAATTTTGCCCCTATGTATAGTTCGCGTGACAATGCAATCTGATCATTTTGTAAAAAAACTAGTTGGGATGTGGGTTTGACCCCTTTGGTCCACAAGATTAACTTCCCAGTATGATGAACGAAGATGGAATAAACTGACTTCTTACAAAATAGTTATACGTTTAGCACTAGTGGAAAATTGGCTAGTATCAGAACTGATGACAAAGCAATCCCGAGAGAAGCTGGTTCAAATAACTATAATAGTAGTAAATCCACAAGATTTTTCTAGAGAATTTGTTTTTCCTGAACGTTAGCAAACAAACATTTCCTCCGTATTTCGTTCGCTGCACTAAAGCGGGTGTTCAAATTCGTATTGAGCGGGCCGAAGCGCCATTGACAATCTGTGAAGGGAATGACTTCATTTGGAAATTCCAAAGCTTTTTGGAGATATTAGCAAAACTGTAACTGTTAAGTACTTGTCAGACTTAACCAAAAAGAACAAATTTTGCGGTAACTAATGGAAATCCCGGGATAAACCGCAATTTCCTGAAACTGTATCACGCGCAGAAAACAATTCCCCGTCAAAAAGTGCTAATCCAAAATTTGAAAAAAATAAATAGTAAAATTATAAGGTTTCCACTAACTAATTTGGGTTACCACTTTAAAAAATAAATAAATTGATGTTTTTGGAATCCAACTCCTAGCAATACCATACTTTCCGACTTAAAAATGACGGAAATTTTGTAAACAAACGTTTGTTTCTCGCAGTTTGTCCTATTTTTGCCTGTTCTTAGTGATCAAAGGTAAGTTCACGTGTTTACATTTTATACTATATTAGATCTTTTAGACATTTTATAATGAAACTATTGATTTATCTGATTTGTTAGATAGTTTATGAAGATAGTTTGAAAAGAAAAATTGGAGGTTATGGTGATACATGGATCTAATATTTTGCGAATTCCCAATTATCAGCACTGGTGCTGATAAATGGAAAATAGTACGTAAATACTTATTCCATATTTTTAATTGTAAAACCGTGTTTATTTGATGCGTAGAATTCAATTTTTTCCGTAAAAGTTGTATATACCTTCAGAATCCAAATCTCAGCATGGTGCTGAAATTACATTTGCCATTTGTCAGCATAGTGCTGATAATTGGATCAAAAGCATGCTGATAATTTGGTTCTCCTAGCATTTCATCATTTTTCCTTTTTTCAGACCCACCTTACCATGAAACCAAAGGAAGTAAATATGCCAAATAAAAGAAAACAATATTCTAACGCCTTAGAAGCAGTAGAAAATGGTATGTCAAAAAAACTGGCCTCGAAAACCTTTAATGTACCTAGAGGAACTATCCAGTCGCGATAAAGAAAGCCGTGCAAGAAGCTACCAGGCCCTGATCCAATATTGTCGAACGAAGAAGAGGAAGTTTTAGTAAAGTGGGTTTTAGATTGCTGTCGGAATGGATTCCCAAAAAGAAAGACTGATTTACAATTGAGTGTAGCAAATTTCTTAAAGAAGACAGGAAGAGATAACCCCTTTAAAGATGACATACCTGGTAGAAAATGGTATGACCTTTTTATGCGCCGTCATCCAGAACTCAGCGAAGGCACTGCCGAAGCTGTAACATGAGCCAGTGCTAATGTATCAGAAGAAGACATCAAAGGGTGGTTCCACAAAATTGAGTTTAATCTTAAAGAAAACAACTACTTTGACATTTTACAGAACCCGTCTCGTGTTTTTAATGGGGACGAATCTAACTTTCAGCTATGTCCCAAGAGTGGCAAAGTTATTTCATTACGAGGAGAAAGAGACGTGTATGAAGTTGATCACGCTGCAGCCAATAAGGCCCTTACTGCACTGTTTACGTTTTGCGCCAACGGAGATATTACACCTCCACTAGTTGTGTTTCCCAACAAGAGGCAAGGATATAACATCATCAGTCCCAAGTGAGTGGGGCATTGGTTTAAGCGATACTGGCTGGATGAAATGTAAACTTTTCTGTGATTATATCAAGAATGTATTTCATCCATACCTTATCAAAAAAAAAGTAACATTTCCCATCATACTATTTGTAGATGGGCATAAAACACATCTTAGTCTTGAAGTGAGTGAATTGTGCAGCAACTTGGAGATTATTTTGATTGCTCTATACCCCAACGCCAGACGGATACTACAGCCAGCCGACGTGTCAGCCTTTTAGTCCAGTCAAATTAGAGGTTTGACTGGAAGATAATTCGGAAGTTGCTGAAAATTGGAACAGCCCTTAAAAACATTATTATACATAAGCCGTAGAGACTGCCACGCGATTGGACGACTGCAAACTTTGTTATTCAAGGTCAAAGGGTCAAAATATCAGTTTTTTGCAAATATATTCTAAACCGTACGTCTTATCAGAAAATTATGTTTACAAAGTTTGTAGATTAGGCGATTATCTACAAACAAATATATTATACATTTTCTCGTAGGAATTGCCATTTCTGAGATATTGTCATTTTAATAAGTTAAAATACTCATATTCTATCATTCCCGACTTATAAAGGTCATCAGAAATTTAATAAATCCTTTGTTGGAGTACGCGGCTAATATTTTCAGGGGTGATTCCTGGATATCTTTGGAGAAAAAAATTGTTCTACAGAGGGCGGCTATCTCCACTATCCACTAAGATACAGGGTGATTAGGGGAAAAAATTTGTTTTTTCTTTAAATTTACTGAAATTTGAATAACTCTTAAAGTAAGTATCATAAAATAGCCTAATTAGGCTCATCTTTTAGGTAAATGTGTATTCTTTCATTTGGTATAAAGCACAGCAACCTGAGTGACTCCGTTCAAAAATATATGAATTTTATGAAAATCTTTTCAGATCATATTTCGGTTAATACGCTTCGAACGACACCTCAACGAAGGCGATATCTTTTTTGGTTCGCGCGATATCGTGCAGGAAAAAATGACCACATCCGTACGCACATACACACACACACACACATACTTCCTCCCAATTTGTTACTAAAAATGCTCCTGGGACCTTGAAAGATGAAAATACGTCGAAATTTTCGATTTCGATTTTCGGAATGATTACAATAACTTCCTATACTGGGAAGTTAAAAAAAATGGTTATACAGAGGCTCTGTCCGTCTGTCCGTCTGTAACCTTCTTTCATCTCTGAAAGTACAGCCGCTACAGACTTGGGCCATATCTCAAAATGTAGCTCTTGGTCAAAAGACCAAAAACTGAGAAAATGGTCTGGAAAATTTCAACCAAAAGTATATTTAAACAACAAAAAAGAGATTTCTAATAAAGTCCGTATATTGGTAGCCTAGAGGTAAGGCGCTTGGATCCTATCCCCGGGGAACCAAGTTCAATCCCCGGCCGCAAAATTGTGAAATACAATTTTTTTTACTTCGGTGTAACATGTTTTGATTATATTTCTCACTAAATTATATTATTTAATAATGAGATTCAGGAGAACATAAACATTTACTTTATTAAAAGTGCAAAAAAATCATTTTCTTGATTTTTTATGGCCCTTCGGCGGCTTTATAAATCATTAAGAAATTTCGCGGAAATAATATAAAGTATTTATTTGTTTATATGCATATTTTATATGCTGCTCATTTTATTAGGTTATAGTCATGTAGGTGGTGCTGTAGACTAAAACAAAAATTCAATTTTATCGAACTTCGCTGTGGATTTATCACAAAAAATATGTATGATTTAAACGAAACATTTGGTAGGTTTATGGAAAATGGATAATCGCAGTTATTAAAATTATTAGTGAGTGTCAGTAGATATAAAATGAAAAGTAGATATCTAATTTTTCCCAGGGAATATAAACGCTTATAAATTTAATTGCACGAACGATGTATTTAAGACAGTCCTTATAGTCCATCAATATAAGGAAGTGTTTTTTCTCAGAATTTTTAATATTTTTCAAAAATTTTACAAACAATTTGCCCCATATCTAAAAATTTTTGCAGCCCTTTGTTTGAAAGCATATATGTATTTAAGTTTTTATTAACTAAATTTGTATGTATCTCTTCAGAATAACAAAACAAAAGCGGAATGTTGTGCCTAGAGACTAGCCACTAATTACGCTTTTTCTTGGAATTCTTTCTGTTGAATAACACTTCAGACAATATATTAAGTGGAGATTATGAAGAATCGCGAAAACATTCAAACAAATAACTTGAAAAATTAACGCATCTTTCATGGAGAAGCTGCTGAAAGAATTATACAATAATTACCCGCAAAGAATTTGAAAGGATTGATATATTTTAATTGCACCCCATCTATGACAAGGAATAGTGAACACCATCTATGGCAATATTACATTACTCTTCGTTTTACCTGTGATTATCAATTTCCATAAAATATACAAAATACATTTCATAAATAATAGAAAATCTGTTGTCATAATTCAGTTGTTTACTTTCTTCGAAACTTTATACATATCTAGCATTGGAATGTACCTTTTTACGTAAGCATGAATAAATATGTTTATTGCCACATTTTTACAAGTTAGTGTTTGGAGTAATGGGAAGGCGCTAGATAGGGGTGCGAAAGGGCAAGGTTCGATTCTTGGTGATGGTGGCGCACTCTTTTTTAACCGACTTCCAAAAAAGAGGAGGTTTCTCAATTTGACGTGTAGGTATTTTGTAGTCCTGTTGTAATGCCCACTTCAAAGATCAATAATGCCCGGTTTCACAGTGTCGGTTTAAGCTTTCGCTCAGCTGAACCTGAACAGTTAGTTTAAGCTTTAGCTCAATTCGAAATCGTTTCACAGTTTGTTTTTGTGCTCAGTTCAGCTAAACTTAGTTCATTGAATTTTGTAGGCCACTGTGGTCGAGTCAGTTGTCATATTTTGTGAAATTTTTGCTCTTGGTAAATGAATTATGTGATTTTTAACTGTTTTATGTAAGAATTTGTGAAAAAAATAAGGCTCTCTTGCATTTGTCTACCAAAGTAAATAATAGACAGGTGCCTCTACAGTTTTCTCATATCGTTATGTCCCCTTTTTTGGTATTTTGACTGAAATACCTTCCGTCCACCCCCGGAAAGGTATAAGTTTTCCGTATTAATTATTGGGTTGGATGTGTCGCATCTGCTATAAGACTATGAGGTACATTTTCAGCAGGGCGGTAAAGCAAATATGTCGCGATCTTTGGAGTAGCACACTGCAGCCTTTTATCCGCACTCTGCACGGCATGCTTTTTAGTAGAATGTTTTCTTCCTTTTACAATTGGTATGAAATCTCCTTACACGAATAATACACGAATAACTATGTAATAGTATTCTTCATCAGTAGCATCAATAATATCATCTAAATCACCATCCATTGTCCTTAATTAATCGCAACTAAAAAAATTAATTAATTTAAACAAGCCGGAATAGAATCAAACAACCAAAGCAATCACTTCTCACACAAAATTGACATTTCTCAACGATAAGCCTCACGGCTTAAAGTTAAGCGCTCAAATTTGGCAGCTTAAGCTAACGCGATATTTGAGCTGAGTTTAAGAGAAAAACCTCCACTGTGGAACACCAAAAACATTTAAGCGGAAGCTTAACTCAATTTCGAGGTTTAAGCTTTCACTGTGGAATCGGGCATAAGAGAAAGATTAACCAGGTTAAGAAAACGACCAAAACAATCAAATTACTCAAGCACCAGAAGCGCGAAAGAATTGCGATCATATTACATCAAAATTCGCGGCATCAGATTTAAACACGGAACTACCACCGACGCGGTGCACTTGACAAACAAACAACATGAGATAGAACACGAGTGACACAATTAGGTAACAGGTGCGAAATAATAAGAATGAATGGTAATTAAAAACAATCAAGTTCATTGCTCAAGAAATGAATGAACTGATGAAATGATGAATCGGCAATCGAGTAAGTTACGGATAAGTTATAGAGATTAACCCCGTGATTCTAGATCCCAGAAATCTGACTATAAACAGAAAGCGGGGAAAAAGGTCAAAGCTCTTGCCCCTTCAGTGGAGACTACGTGCTTTTGTTAGAAAAAGCAAGGATTTGGTATTCTAGATGTCAGATCTAACAAATGGAGGGTAATTTTAAGCTTTGAAAATCTGTCTATAGGCAGCGACTCGCGAGCAGGCTGTAATAGTCCAGTCAAATTAGAGGTTTGACTGAAGATAATTCCGAAGTTGCTGAAAATTGGAACAGCCGTTAAAAACATTATTATACGTAAGCTGTAGAGACTGCCACGCGATTGGGCGGCTGCAAACTTTTTTATTCAAGGTCAAAGGGTCAAAATATCAGTTTTTTGCAAATATCTGCTAAACCGTACGTCTTATCAGAAAATTGTGTTTACAAAGTTTGTAGATTAGGCGATTATCTACAAAAAAGTATATTATACATTTTCTCGTAGGAATTGCCATTTCTGAGATATTGCCGTTTTAATAAGTTAAAATACTCATATTCTATCATTCCCGACTTGTAAAGGTCATCAGAAATTTAATAAATCCTTTGTTGGAGTACGCGGCTAATATTTTCAGGGGTGATTCCTGGATATATTTGGAGAAAAAAATTGTTCTACAGAGGGCGGCTATCTCCACTATCCACTAAGATACAGGGTGATTAGGGAAAAAATTTTGTTTTTTTTTTAATTTACTGAAATTTGAATAACTCCTAAAGTAATTATGTTAGAGTAGCCTAATTAGGCTCATCTTTTAGGTAAATGTGTATTCTTTAATTTGGTGTAAAACATAGCAGCCTGAGTGACTCCGTTCAAAAAATATGTAGCATATGTGTAAAATATAATAACCTTAAAATAAAAAAAAAATCAGGTGCGGTCATGGGACCCACGTCAGGAACGAAGTTCCTTACGATTTTTCTACAACTGCGAATGTAACTCCAAATAAAATCTGAATATTTTATTTATTTTTACTTTATACCATTTTTCAAGCAAATAATGTAAAGGATCGAATCAAATCAAAAATTTAATTTAATATTTTAGGAAAATATTCATTATAATATTAACATTCCAAAACTTTCCAAAAACAAATTTCAAATTTTATCACCAATTGTAACATAGAAATTATTGGCTTATGATAACTATAATAAGATGCATATACTTCAGAATCAATTTTGTCCAAGAATCTTGAAAAAACGGCATCAACTGTAGTACAGTATTTCGTTGTGTACTGTGCTGGATCGTTATTCATACTCAAATTAAATGTGTCAGATAAAAAGGATGTGAAGATTTTAAATTTGTCTTTTTCATTGAAGTTAATATTAAAGTCTCCAGCTAATATTAGTGGAAGCTTATGACATAGTAGTTTAGATTCTCTCTCAGTATATTTTAACAGGGATCGATGAATAAATAATGTAATATCCTCAATCTTTTGATTTGGTGATATATAAACAGCTACAATAACTATTTCATGATCGTTTCTTATTTTACAAATCACTGAACAAATGTCTCCAACTGATGAATGTCTAGTACTCAATGCACTCATGTTTGACAAAATAGTTTCCATATTTGGTTGGCAAATGTTGACACTATCTTTATAGTTTTGGTATATTGCGACCCCACCTGCATGAATACATATTGTCTCGTTTATAATGAGAAATGCAATTGTTTCAGTAAGTAATAGAATATTACAATTTTCAGTAATTGGATCAATGAAATCTAAAATATGATTTTTTAAACTTTGGCAATTAAAAGTTAATACTGAAAGACCTATTTTGTTACAAATCATATCAAAAACCATTTGCGTTCTGGTCTGCAATGTGTTTAAAGATAATCTTTGAAATTCTTTCAGCAATTTCTCTGTTGATCTAGCTTGCTTTCGATTATGATAAAACTTAAATTTCGTTGGATCATCTTGAGGTGTTACAATATATAAATTTTCTATATTTGTTGCACGAGATAACGCAACGTATACAAGTTCTTGGGAATGATCTTTGCTGTACTCGTAAACAATTTCACTGAAAGTTCCACCCTGCGATTTATGTATGGTCATAGCGCAAGCCGCAATTAAAGGTGGTGTTCCACTTATCATACCCTTTCATTTGATACCCATGTCGAGGGAACTGTGAAGAAAATGGTAATCCGCCCTCTTGAGATGGCCGCCATGAATATAAAGACATAGCCTACTGCATTCTACTTATAATGCCCTTTCATTTGATACCCATGTCGAGGGAGTGGTGAAGAAAATGGTAATCCGCCCTTTTGAGATAACCGCCATGGACCAAACGATATATTGAATATACTATATATATTTGATACCCATCTCGAAGGGGTTGTGAAGAAAATGGTAATCCGCCCTCTTGAGATGGCCACCATGGACCAAATGATAAATTGAGTATGCTATATTCCTTATGGTGTTTCACTTATCATACTCTTTCATTTGATACCCATGTCGAGGGAACTGTGAAGAAAATGGTAATCCGCCCTCTTGAGATGGCCGCCATGGACCAAAGGATATATTGAGTACACTATATTCCTTATGGTGTCCCACTTATCATACCCTTTTATTTGATACCCATGTCTCGGGTGTTGTGAAGAAAATAGTAATCCGCCCTCTTGAGATGACCGCCATGAAGATAAAGACATAGCCTACTGCATTTTACTTATAATGCCCTTTCATTTGATACCCATGCCGAGGGGGTTGTGAAGAAAATGGTAATCCGCCCTCTTGAGATGGCCGCCATGGACCAAATGATATATTGAGTATGCTATATTGCTTATGGTGTTTCACTTATCATACTCTTTCATTTGATACCCATGTAGAGGGAACTGTGAAGAAAATGGTAATCCACCCTCTTGAGATGGCCGCCATGGACCAAACGATATATTGAGTACACTATATTCCTTATGGTGTCCCACTTATCATACCCTTTTATTTGATACCCATGTCTCGGGTGTTGTGAAGAAAATAGTAATCCGCCCTCTTGAGATGACCGCCATGAAGATAAAGACATAGCCTACTGCATTTTACTTATAATGCCCTTTCATTTGATACCCATGCCGAGGGGGTTGTGAAGAAAATGGTAATCCGCCCTCTTGAGATGGCCGCCATGGACCAAATGATATATTGAGTATGCTATATTGCTTAAGGTATTCCACTTATCATACCCTTTCATTTGATAGCCATGTCTCGGGTGTTGTGAAGAAAATAGTAATCCGCCCTCTTGAGATGGCCGTCATGAATATAAAGACATAGCCTACTGCATTCTACTTATAATGCCCTTTCATTTGATACCCATGTCGAGGGAGTGGTGAAGAAAATGGTAATCTGCCCTCTTGAGATGACCGCCATGGACCAAACGATATATTGAATATACTATATTGCTTATGGTGTTCTACTTATCATACACTTTCATTTGATACCCATCTCGAAGAGGTTGTGAAGAAAATGGTAATCCGCCCTCTTGAGATGGCCGCCATGGACCAAATGATAAATTGAGTATACTATATTGCTTATGGTGTTTCACTTATCATACTCTTTCATTTGATACCCATGTCGAGGGAACTGTGAAGGAAATGGTAACCCGCCCTCTTGTGGTGGCCGCCATGGACCAAACGATATATTGAGTACACTATGTTCCTTATGGTGTCCCACTTATCATACCCTTTCATTTGATACCCATGTCTTGGGTGTTGTGAAGAAAATAGTAATCCGCCCTCTTGAGATGACCGCCATGGACCAAACGATATATTGAGTATACTATATTGGTTATGGTGTTCTACTTATCATACTCTTTCATTTGATACCCATCTCGAAGGGGTTGTGATGAAGATGGTAATCCGCCCTCTTGAGATGGCCGCCATGGCCTAAATGATAAATTGAGTATACTATATTGCTTATGGTGTTCCACTTATCATACTCTTTCATTTGATACCCATGTCGAGGGCACTGTGAAGAAAATTGTAATCCGCCCTCTTGAGATAACCGCCATGGACCAAACGATATATTGAGTATACTATATTGGTTATGGTTTTTCACTTATCATACTCTTTCATTTGATACCCATGTCGAGGGAACTGTGAAGGAAATGGTAACCCGCACTCTTGTGGTGGCCGCCATGGACCAAACGATATATTGAGTACACTATGTTCCTTATGGTGTCCCACTTATCATACCCTTTCATTTGATACCCATGTCTTTGGTGTTGTGAAGAAAATAGTAATCCGCCCTCTTGAGATGACCGCCATGGACCAAACGATATATTGAGTATACTATATTGGTTATGGTGTTCTACTTATCATACTCTTTCATTTGATACCTATCTCAAAGGGGTTGTGAAGAAAATGGTAATCGGCCCTCTTAAGATGGCCACTATTGACCAAATGATAGATTGAGTATACTATATTGCTTATGAAGTTCTACTTTTCATAGCCTTTTATTTTGATACCCATGTCTTGGGTGTTGTGAAGAAAATAGTAATCCGCCCTCTTGAGATGACCGCCATGGACCAAACGATATATTGAATATTCTATATTGCTTATGGTGTTCTACTTATCATACTCTTTCATTTGATACCCATGTCGAGGGCACTGTGAAGAAAATTGTAATCCGCCCTCTTGAGATAACCGCCATGGACCAAACGATATATTGAGTATACTATATTGGTTATGGTGTTCTACTTATCATACTCTTTCATTTGATACCTATCTCAAAGGGGTTGTGAAGAAAATGGTAATCGGCCCTCTTAAGATGGCCACTATTGACCAAATGATAGATGGAGTATACTATATTGCTTATGAAGTTCTACTTTTCATAGCCTTTTATTTTGATACCCATGTCTGGGTGTTGTAAATGGTAACCCGCCCTCTTGAGATGGCCGCCATGAATATAAAGACATAGCCTATGGCATTCTACTTATAATGCCCTTTCATTTGATACCCATCTCAAGTTGGTTGGGAAGATAATGGTAATCCGCCCTCTTGAGATGACCGCCATGGACCAAACGATATGTTGAATATTCTATATTGCTTATGGTGTTCTACTTATCGTACTCTTTGATTTGATACCCATCTCGAAGGGGTTGTGAAAAAATGGTAATCCGCCCTCTTGAGAAGGCTGCCATAGACCAAACGATAAATTGAGTATACTATATTGCTTATTGTGTTCTACTTATCATACTCTTTCATTTGATACCCATGTCGAGGGGGTTGTGAAGAAAATGGTAATTCACCCGCTGGAGATGTCCGCCATGGACCAAATGATATTTTGAGTATACTATATTGCTTATGGTGTTCTAATTATCATATCCTTTCATTGGATACCCATGTCGAAGGGGTTGTGAAGAATATTTCAATCCGCCCTCCTGAGCGGCCTCCATGGATCTAAAGGTATATACTATATTGCATTGTTATGGGAGCTAAAGCTGTGTGCAAAATTTCAGCATGATAGGATACCCGGAAGTATTTGTAAAATCGATTGCAAAATTTGTTCCTTGAAGAAAACAGTAATCCGTCCTCTTGAGACCACGGCCATGAATCTGACGGTATAATTGGTATACCATAGTGCATTGTCATCGGAGCTGAAGCTGTGTGCAAAATTTCAGGGTGATCGGGTAACCAGAAGTATTCAAAAAATCGATTGCAAGATTGGTACCGGACAAACAGACAGACAAGAAAGCATAAGCATCTATCCTCGATAATGACCAATGCAAAAAGTGTGCACGTTCGTCATGCATGACACTTTGCATCATCATTTCTTCCTATAGCTATCGGTGCAAGTTGATTCCAATTTCTAAAGAAAAACACTGCATTCTGATTTAATAAATTCACAAATTGCCTACTGGGATCGATACTCGCACGCATACATACACAAAATATCGCATTTTGTTACGTGACGATTTCTCCCAATTCACTCTACCCGCAAGCCGCGTTAAGGAACTTCGTTCCAAAAAATTCGATTAAGTGCGATTACTGCCTTGCTGGCCCATCCTGCTGGGCTGTTGGACCGGACGTCTGCGCCCGTTAATAAATAAAATGAAGGTAAGTAAAATGCGTACTATAAAATATTTCTAGGCTCGTATTCACCGACCTGGATAATAAATATCGTGGATATTTCGGATTTACGGCGATTTTGAAAGGAGTATTTCATTACGATGAACACATTGTATTTTTTTTCAACGGTTTACCATTTCAACCGACTTCCTATATCTCCCACCAGATAAATCATCATCATCATCATTGCGCTCCCTTAATCCCTCATGGGACATAGGGCGGAAATAGTTTCCATCCAGCGGACTCTGTTTATCGCGACAACTTTCAGGTCCGACCAGGATCTCCCAGTGATTTTGGGTACACGGATAAAGTTAATACCAGCTCCGCCCTGGAAATAAGTTAATCCGCTGATTTTAGTAATAATAATAATAATAATTATATTTCAAAGAAAGTACACAAGATTTACATCTTTTAGAGTACATAATATAAGGATATAAAAGAAAGAAAAAAAAGTATAAAAAGCAAACATAAGCTTAAAATTAAAAATTACAATTAAAATGGAAATTAAAATATGTACTAAAATAGAATTAAAGGATTAAAAATTAAAAATGAGATAGAAATGGGAGAGGAAACAGAGATAGAGAAAGCTAGTGAGAAAAGGAGGAAGAAGATAGAAAGAGCGATGCATGTTTTCTAAAAGTTGTGGCTGTGCTCATTCGCTGTATATGATTTGGAAGACTATTCCAGATTCTCAGGGTATACACAAAGAAGGACCGGCTACCAATTAGGGAAATATGAGCAGGAATCAGAAATTTGATGGATCTCAGGGATTGCAAAGGAAAGAGGAAATCAGAAAGATAGCAGGGACTTTTGGTATAAAAAACTTTATGTAAGAGAAGCAAGGCCATGAGATCAAGGAACTGAAAAAGGTCACAACCCAGTAAAGAATTTTGGACACCCGACACATGTTCAGATCTTCTCATATGAAAAATAAACCTGAGGCAATCATTAAATGCTACTTTGAGACGACAACGGCAGGATGAATCGAAAGAAATATACACCAGCGAGCCGTAAAGGAAATGAGGAACAACAAGAGATTTTATAAGTTTGGCTCGAATATGTGAGGATAACAGATTGCCATGTAGCCACAGTTTACGAAGAGTACCATAGATCTTAGAGAGCATCAAGGAGACATGATTGCAGCAGGAGAGTTTGGAATTCACTACAATACCCAGGTTTTTGGCAGAGTCGACTATTGGAAGAGGAACATTATTAAGTAACAGAGGTGGGAAAACATGTGAGGGCATCGAGCGACGACTAAGGAAAAGTACTTGCGACTTAGATGGATTTAATTTTAGAAAATTTCTAGAACTCCATTCGTTTATTTGAGACAAGGTGCTATTGAGTTCAGAGACACAGAGTTCAATTTGGTCAGGAGGACAAGAGATATATAGCTGGAGATCATCAGCATATAGATGAAAGAAGCAGCGACGGATAACAGAGGGAAGATCATTGATGTAGAGGGAAAAAAGCAAAGGACCGAGGACCGAACCCTGAGGCACACCTGCAGGCACACTTAGAAAAGAGGATGTAACATTATTATGACGAACACACTGAGCTCTATTTGCGAGAAGAGAGGAGAAAAGCCGAACAGAAGAAGATGAAAAGCGATATAGTTGACTAAGTTTATGGAGCAGTAGCGAGTGATCTACCGAATCAAATGCTTTAGAGAAGTCAAGAAGAACTAGTATTCCAGTATCATCACGGTCAAGGGCGGAACGGAGATCAGTTGTTACTTTCAATATAGTAGTTTCGCAACTGTGGGATTTACGGAAGCCAGACTGGAATTTAGAAAGGAAGTTACAAGAATCAAGATACCGTGAGATTTGGGTAAATAAGATTTTCTCAAGGACTTTGGCCAGGAAAGGAAGAATGCTTATAGGGCGAAAGTCTGATAAATCGGCAGGGGAGGACTTTTTAGGAATGGGAGTCACAATGGCTTTTTTCCAGAGTGAAGGAACTTGGGAGGTTGTCAAGCAATAGTTAAGAATATGTGTGATGGTTTCAATGATTAGAGGGGAGAGAATCTTAAGAAAGCGAGGGGAGATTCCATCATATCCAACGCTATTGGACGAAATGGAAAGCAATATTCGAAGAACTTCAAGTGCATCCACACAACGGAAATTAAAACCATCAGAGTAAGTGAAATTGGGAGAAGAAGGATCGGAAGGGAAAGACAGCGAGGAATACTGAGGAGATTGAATGAAAGATGCATTGAGTGAGTTAACATCAACATCAAATGAATTAATCTCAGAGGTATGGATGCCTAAAGATCGAAGGTTAGACCAAAGTTGCTTAGTGGACAAAGAAGGATCAAGTTTGCGGGAGTAAAATGCACGTTTAGCGGATTTGACTTTGCTGTTGATTAAGTTACGAATATTTTTGTACTCACTGAGGTAGCTCAGGATCCTTGTTCTGCGATAGCGTCTGTACAAGTACTCACGCTCAACAATCAATTTGCGGATTTCATTAGAAAACCAGGGGCAAGTTGGAGATTTACAACGTCTTCTTGTAGTTAGAGGGACACATTGATTATATAGTGATTGTATGAAAGAATTAAAGAGATCAACCTTAGTATCAACGCAGGTTGTATTATGGATATCAGCCCAAGGTAAAGTGGAAGTAATTTCAAAAAGGCGAGCAGAATTGATATTGTTGAAGTCCCGGTACGAATAAAAATTAGGCAGAGGGGGGAAGAGAAAATTAAAACGAAGGGAGAGGAAGAGAAGATCATGGTCAAGATAGCTGGGAGGAGAAATTTGGCTATGTTTAAACACTAAATTTGTGGAAGTAGCAGTGAGAACATCAAGGAGCGATGGATTATGGCAATTTAAAAATGTTGGCAGTTGATTTAGTATATGCAAATCCAATGACTCCAGAAAGTATTTGAGAGTGTTCGCACGTTCATTGGCCTTCATCAGGTCAACATTAAAATCGCCAGCAGCAATTATGCTATCGTAATGACGGGAGAGACTCGATACAAGATCAAAGAAGTTACTAGCAACAACAGGAGTAAACACATTAGGAGGACAATAGACACTAACAACAACACACTTGTCATATGGCGACTTTATTTCTACAGCAATAAATTCAAATAGTGAGCCAATGGAGTGGCCTACTACCTTTGAGCAGAGAGAGGAGGTGACATATATTGCAACACCACCCCCAGTACGACCCATACGATCATTCCGGTGCATGCGAAAGGTAGGTAAGGCAGCATAGGAAGATGGGATTTCAGGTTTCAGCCACGTCTCATTTACTACAATAACATGCAATTTAGTGTTATCGAACAAGTATCTCAATTCATCAATTTTATTTCTTAGGCTTCTTGCATTCATTATACATACATTCAGCCCTGAGGAGGAGGAGCAGAGGATATTCAGTAGCCTTCCTTCATTGTGTACTCTATCAGAGGAATACATCAATATTTAATGAGCAACAAAGCCACATCACTAGAATCAACATGCAGAAAGAGAATAGAGACAGTGAAGGAAAAGGTGAAGCAATTTGAAGAAAGAAGAATAGAAGAAGAAGATTTGAGGAAATTCTTAATTCTAACATAACAAACAAAATTATTTATATAAAATAAAAAAAAAAAAAAAAAATCAATTTCACTCTAATAACAAACAAAATTATTTATAAAAAAAAAATAAAAGCAATGATTTTTAACCTCAGAAGTTTCGAATTTTCAAAATTGAAAAAAATTGTGAATGAAAATTCAAAACATAAAATATTTATATATTTAATAATTATTTATTTAATATTTATTATCCAGGTCGGCGAATACGAGCCTAAAAATATTTTATAATACGCATTTTACTTACCTTCATTTTATTCATTAACCGCAATCATCGGACAGCTGAAGGGGAAGTCTGATTATTCAAAGTCTCCAAAATAGAGGGAAAGCTTAACGCGAAAGCTCTTTTCGTAATCTGGGGAAGAGTTGTTAGATCTAACAAAAACCTAACATCTAGAATCGCGGGGTAAGTTAAGTAGAGAGGGTAGAATTAAGCTATATAAATAATGTAATTGATTTTAAGAAAGAGAGAGAATTAACAGGTCTTCGGAACCTACACCAAAGAGCTACATAAAGGAGCCCGTTGCTCCGTCGCGCTCGCAGTAAAAGTTCCTATTGTTAATTGAATAAATAAAGTAATAAAAGAGAAACATGAGTTTTTCCGAATAAGACCCTCAAACATTACATGGCGACCCTGCAAAAACGGACCAAGAAGGACGAATTAGAAGGAAGGAAGATCATCTCTGCAGAAGAGTACAGAAGGCGAAACAACAAACGGCGCGAGGAAAACTTAACAACACAGGACAAAACCCCGTTGCATAAACCACTTCGTCTGCGTGGAGGCTGGGCGATAAAACTACGCAACCAGAAGAAAGAGGCTTTAAGACTAGCAACAATAGCTACAACCGAGGCCCAGAGAAAATTATTCTTAAAAGAAGCAGAGAGGACATCTTTAGAATTATAGGTTCGACGCCTTCAAAGGAAGAAGTAGTAGTAAACAACGCTGCCAACGGAGCACTCGTCAACTCGATAACAGAAGAACACATAAAAGACATCAGCTATGTTGGAATAGTAGCACTAGTTGTAATTATAATCTATAATTGTATAGTTAGGAAAATTAGAAAACAAATAGTAAAACTAATAACAGTAGTAACAATAACAATAGCGTAGTGTAAAGATAAATAATTAAATAAATAAATTTGAAGAAAATACACACAGAATTATTGATAGGAAGAATCAAAATGCCTTACTCACTGACCTTAGCAGAAGTAATAACAAGCAGTGTTGGGCAAAATTTAATCTGATTGATGATTAATGATTGCGACTAAAAGCTGTAGTCTGTAATCATGATTAGAGATTGATATATTTAATCAGAGAAGTAATCATTTTAGGCGATTGATGATTGATCAATTTCAACCGCAATCATGATTAAATGATTAAAATTTTAGATTAAAAATGAATTTTTTTGGAGATGTTAAGTTTTAACGTTGGATTTCTATTCTTTAATGTTTTATTTGAATATTTTATTTTGTGAATCCGTCACACGAGTTTTGTGGTCAAAATTTGTGAATTAAAAAGTGGGAATAATTTTGGCAATTGTGCTCCGATTGCACTGAAAATCGGCCCAGAATTTTTACATTTAAGTATGTACTGTAATTTTAAAATTATCTTTTATATTTTATTAGTTCATTTTAAAAAGCATGTTTGTAGTTTTTGATGTGAAAACTTTTTAGGCACGTTGGGCAATTTTCCGCCACGGTCATTTTTTATGCGTACCGTGGGAAAAATTTTAGTTTGGGGATTTCAGTTTTAATTGTATGAGTTAGTACTATGTACTACGTAATATATACTATGTTTTATGTACTAAGTGTGTACTATGTATTAGGTACTATGTACTGGGACTATGAACTGTGCGCTATGATTATGAACTATGTATGTATTATGCAGTATGTACTACGTACTGTATACTATAAACTATGTATTATCTACTATGTACTATGTACAAGGTATTGTGTACTAAGTATTATGTACTAGGTATTATGAATATATAGTACATAGCTCTGTTGTATTTTGTACTATGTAGTAGATGGTATGATTAGGTACCATATACTCTGAGCTTTGTTTTATGTACTATTTATTATGTACTATGTACTAGGCATTATGTACTATGTATTATCTATACACGGTATATTATGTATTACGTATTACGTACTAAATATTATGTACTATGCACCATAAATTATATACCATGTACTACGCACTATGTATATTGCTATGAACTATGTATTATGTACTATGTAACAGTGTTCGGCACAATCAACTAATTTTTTAATCAGGCCAATAATCATGATTAAAACCAATAATGATTGAGGATTAATGATTATGAAATCTATTCTAAACCTGGATTGTGCTCCCATTGTATTGAATATTAGTATCGGGAGGTTTTAAGGGCTCCCAATAACGAATTTGTTGTCAAAATGGCGGACGAATTTTGGGAAATGTGTTCCAATTGTACTGAAATTCAGTATCGGGGGGTTTTAGGGGTTCCAAATGACGGATTTGTGGTCAAAATTTTAAAATACTAAATGGCGGACAAGTTTTGGCAATTTTCTTCCGATTGTATTGAAATTCAGAATGGAGGGGTTTTAAGGATTCCAAATGACGGATTTGGGGCCGAAATTGTAAAATTCAATATGGCGGACAAGTTTTGGCAATTTTGTTCCGATTGTACTGAAAATCAGTAGGGGGGGGTTTAACGGTTCCAAATGACGGGTTTGTGGTCGAAATTGTAAAATTCAAAATGACGGACGAGTTTTGGCAATTTTGTTCCGATTGTACTGAAATTCAGTATGGGGGGTTTTAGGGGTTCCAAATGACGGATTTGTGGTCAAAATTTTAAAATTCAAAATGGCGGACAAGATTTGGCAATTTCGTTCCGATTGTACTGAAATTCAGTATCGGGGGTTTTAAGGGTTCTAAATGACGGATTTGTGGTCAAAATTTTAAAATTCAAAATGGCGGACGAGTTTTGGCAATTTTGTTCCGATTGTACTGAAATTCAGTATGGGGGGGTTTTAACGGTTCCAAATCACGGATTTGTGTTCGAAATTGTAAAATTCAAAATGGCGGACGAGTTTTGGCAATTTTGTTCCGATTGTACTGAAAT
This sequence comes from Thereva unica, assembly GCA_949987705.1. Classification (NCBI taxonomy): domain Eukaryota; kingdom Metazoa; phylum Arthropoda; class Insecta; order Diptera; family Therevidae; genus Thereva; species Thereva unica. The sequence continues at coordinate 152,849,515 of OX465281.1, read as the reverse complement.
ACAGTATGGGGGGGTTTTAAGGGTTCTAAATAACGGATTTTTGGTCGAAATTTTAAAATTCAAAATGGCGGCCAAGTTTTGGCAAATGTTTCCGATTGTACTGAAATTGAATATCGAGGTGTTTGAAGGGTTCCAAATGACGTATTTGTGGTCAAAATTTTAAAATTCAAAATGGCGGACGAGTTTTGGCAAATTTTATTTTTTTTTGTGACAGACTAGAGGCTTAGGGAAAGTCCCTTCGTACTGTCGACAATCTATTTTTCGTATAGACTGAATGTCGAACAGCAGCCCTAGCCGGAAGATAGAGAGAAGAAGGAAGTAACTGTCACAACCTAGCCCCGATATTTTATTCCAACTACTCCCAACCATTTCGCGACTCTGACATCGGGGCGTCGAGAACAACTCGCTGGAGTGTTATGCCTCCTGAAACGAGTTGAGTCTCATCAACCAACCGATGGCATGCGCTTGGTGGATCGGGGAAGGACTAGGGAAGGCTATGACAGGGGAATCAGGAATGTAAAGAGGGAAGAAGAAAGAAGGAAAGTTAGGTGGGAAAGGCGAAGGACCGTGGCACCACCGGGATTCGAACCCGGGACCTCTGGGGATAGCCGTCAGGCGCCTTACCTCTAGACTACCGAGGCCCCCAATGTTCCGATTGTACTGAAATTCAGTATCGGGGGGTTTTAGGGGTTCCAAATGACGGATTTTTGGTCAAAATTTTAAAATTCAAAATGGCGGACGAGTTTTGGCAAATGTGTTCCGATTGTACTGAAATTCAGTATCGGGGTTTTAGAGGTTCCAAATGATGGATGTGTGGCCAAAATATTAAAATTCAAAATGGCGCATGACTGCTAAAAGCCAACAAAGCCTACTATAGTCTGTCAAGGCTCTTTAAATCAAAGCATCTAACTAACTCTAAACTTTTACTATATAAGACGATGGTCTTAGCTGTACTCACATATGCATCTGAAACGAGGGTGCTTAGCAAAAAGCACTCAAACCTCTTAGCCGTGTTCGGGAGGAAAACACTTCGGAGGATTGTTGGCCTCGTATGGAAGGAAGGACGATTCCAGAGAGACTCTTCAATGACGAGATTTACGAGCGCTTTCGTGATATGAATGTTGTAAAGAAAATAAAGCTCGGTAGGCTGCGGTGGGCAGGTCATCTAGCTCGTATGAGTGAAAATGAGCCTGCTCGTAAAGTTCTTTGCGGTAGGACCTATGGGGTGCGATAGCGAAGGAGAGCCAGCCTTCGTTGGAAGGCTGGTGTAGACCAGCACGCTCAGAGCTTAGGGATGCCACACTGGATGACACCGGATCAGAATCGGGACCGGTGGAGAGGACAGTTGCGAGAGGGCAGGACCGGATCCCGGTTATAGAGCCGACAAAGAAGAAGAATTTAAACACAAGTTGGTCTCTGAATCTTGGAGATGAAATATCTCGATTAAAATGAGAATCTTTCCTAAATTTAACTAAAATATAATTTGTAACGAATCCACCCATACCATTCATACTTCCCCTTTATATATAAGTTAGCAATGATACTTCCACCTATTTCATGCTGCCAAAGTCAAGGTTCTCCACCCTACGAACTTCCAGAGGTATTAGTCGTACAAGTCACAAGTTTGGACTTTTTCACTAAAATTTCAACTTCAACTACTTTTTTCTCCAAAAAATGCGTAGTTAATATTTTTTTTTTTTTGGAAAGCTTGGACAGTTCTCTGTGAATAAAGTCCGAACAATTATTATGCTACGAGTTATAAGTTAATTTTGACGTTAAAATTGGCCTTATTTGATACTTTTCGACATAAACTCAGATGGAAAGGTACTAAAAAATATGAAATAGAGCCAATTCTAGCATTAAATTTTCTTATAACTTCAAAATTAAAGGCTGTAGCGTAAAAATTGTGTACATAGCGTATATTGCTACCATTTTCATAAAAATAGGCCATAATGTTACAAAAATACAAGGTGATACATAAACCTCTGCATTTCATTTCAAAACGCTGTAGCGGCTAAATCGTTACGATTCCACACCACCCTCATACCTGAGGATTTTTTATTCATCTATCCACAGCCGGTCACTTTGTAAACATAACGGATACACCCTGTATAGAGAAAATTCTGATTCATTATGTCGATGAGAAAAAAGGAAAACAAGAAAAAGGTTCTAAGCACTAAATGAGCGATGGAATGTGTTAGTGAGTAAGATTGTAAACACGTGGAAGATTTAACTAAATAATTGCGACATATGTATGTTAAAATAATTCCTCAAAAATAGGGTCGCTTGGCACGAAAACCAATACCATCACGGCAGAAGAATTTTCCTACCTATAAGAATTTTCAGTCCTTAACTAAATACTTTTCGAGTAAACATATAGTGAAGGTCCCGTGAATTGAAAATCTTGAAACCTGTTTGCAAGAACACACTTGCACCACGGACTTCTAACAGGCCTTATTTTTTAGATAATTTCATAGCGAAGAGCTTCACCAATGCATTTGTTATACTAAAAGTTATCAGGAACGGTGATATTAAAAGAAATGTAAAAAAATCATATTTTATTCACAATAGGTTAATTAAAAAGTTAACCAAATTGTGGGCAAACTTAGGGTATTAAACTACACCCTAAAACCAATCGATTCCAATAATAATCTCGTCTATGGGCCAAAATGGCCATAAAAAAGCCTTGCCGACTAGCCTACAGTGATTTAAATGAAATAATTTTATTTCTTCAAGTAATATAAACAGAAATCGGTCTCTGAACCTTTAAGACGAAATCCCTCGATTAAAATGAGACTTCCAAATTTATGTTGGATTGAATTTCAATACAATCGGAGCACGATTGCCAAAACTAGTCCGCCATTTTGAATTTTAATATTTTGACCACAAATTCGTTAATTGGAACCCTTCAAACCCCCACATACTGAATTTCAGTACAATCGGAACACTTTTGCCAAAACTTGTCCGCCATATAGAATTTTACAATTTCGACCACAAATCCGTCATTTGGAACCCTTAAAACCCCCCATACCAAATTTCAGTACAATCGGAACACATTTGCCAAAACTCGTCCGCCATTTTTAATTTTAAAATGTTGACCACAAATCCGTTATTTAGAACCCTTAAAACCCCCCCATACTGAATTTCAGTACAATCGGAGCACATTTACCAAAACCCCCTCCACCATTTTCAATTTTAAAATTTTGACCACAAATCCGTTATTTAGAACCCCTAAAACCCCCCTATACTGAATTTCAGTACAATCGGAACCCATTTGCCAAAACTTGTCCGCCATTTTGAATTTTACAATTTCGATCACAAATCCGACATTTGGAACCCTTAAAACCACCCCATACTGAATTTCAGTACAATCGGAACAAAATTTCCGAAACTAGTCCGCCATTTTGAATTTTAAATTTTTGACCACAATCCGTCATTTGGAACCCTTAAAACCCCCCATACTGAATTTCAGTACAATCGAAACAAAATTGCCAAAACTCGTCCGCCATTTTGAATTTTAAAATTTCGACCACAAATCCGTCATTTGGAACCCTTAAAACCCCTCCATACTGAATTTCAGTACAATCGGAACAAAATTGCCAAAACTCGTCCGCCATTTTGAATTTTACAATTTCGACCACAAATCCGTGATTTGGAACCGTTAAAACCCCCCATACTGAATTTCAGTACAATCGGAACAAAATTGCCAAAACTCGTCCGCCATTTTGAATTTCAAAATTTTGATCACAAATCCGTCACTTAGAACCCTTAAAACCCCCCATACTGAATTTCAGTACAATCGGAACAAAATTGCCAAAACTTGTCCGCCATTTTGAATTTTAAAATTTTGATCACAAATCCGTCATTTAGAACCCTTAAAACCCCCCATACTGAATTTCAGTACAATCGGAACAAAATTGCCAAAACTTGTCCGCCATTTCGAGTTTTAAAATTTTGACCACAAATCCGTCATTTGGAACCCCTAAAACCCCCATACTGAATTTCAGTACAATCGGAACACATTTGCCAAAACTTGTCCGCCATTTTGAATTTTACAATTTCGACCCCAAATCCGTCATTTGGAACCCTTAAAACCCCTCCATTCTGAATTTCAGTACAATCGGAACACATTTACCAAAACCCCTTCCACCATTTTCAATTTTAAAATTTTGACCACAAATCCGTTATTTAGAACCCTTAAAACCCCCCCATACTGAATTTCAGTACAATCGGAACACATTTGCCAAAACTTGTCCGCCATTTGTAATTTTACAATTTCGACCCCAAATCCGTCATTTGGAACCCTTAAAACCCCTCCATTCTGAATTTCAGTACAATCGGAACACATTTACCAAAACCCCCTCCACCATTTTCAATTTTAAAATTTTGACCACAAATCTGTTATTTAGAACCCTTAAAACCCCCCCATACTGAATTTCAGTACAATCGGAACACATTTGCCAAAACTTGTCCGCCATTTTGAATTTTACAATTTCGACCCCAAATCCGTCATTTGGAACCCTTAAAACCCCTCCATTCTGAATTTCAGTACAATCGGAACACATTTACCAAAAACCCCTCCACCATTTTCAATTTTAAATTTTGACCACAAATCCGTTATTTAGAACCCTTAAACCCCCCCCATACTGAATTTCAGTACAATCGGAACAAAATTGCCAAAATTACTCCGCAATTTACTAAAAAAACTGGAAAAAATTTCAGGGAGACAATAAGCTCATATTAATCACTAAAGAGTTAATCATTCAATCATGATTAAGATTAGATTTCATAATCAATAATCATTCTGATGATTAGATTTTCCCCAAGATTTCTCGATGTAATCTTGATTAATGATTGATTAAATCATGATTGATTCACTCATGATTGGTTTTAGCCATGATTATTAGTCTGATTGAAAAATTAGTCGAATGTGCCCAACACTGGGGCGAAGGTATTTACCGCGATGCCTTAGCCCAAGTCACTTCTTCTTTTCCGCTCTCCTATCCTTCTTCTCTTTCGATAATTGTTGAAAAACTTCCCGTTATCATCTATCGCTTGAAACAATAACTCTTTGAAAACCGGCATCGAAGTCAGTTGCCGTTTAGACATCAACCGGAACGCTCGTCAATATAATTGAATAAACAATATAATTGAAATAAACGCTTATCTTTCATTTATCGGGTTTTAATTCTTTCCCAGTTTTAGATTATTTTCGACATTTTGGTGCCGAAACCCGGGAACGTGAATTTTCGGGAACCCTTCAAACGATCGGAAAGATAAAAGAAAAAAAACGATTAACGGTTTACATTTATGAAAACGATTAACGGTTTACATTTAAGAAAACGTAACTAGAATGGAGCTTTCATCTCGTGCAACATATCGTGGTCAAATCACGAAACTAGCAAAATGTGCTTCTGAATATTTAGCAACGCCAGAAGCGCAGGCGAAAGAATCAAATATTGATAATTTAGAGGCAGCGGAAGAAGAATTAGTGGTATTGCTGCAACGGATAACAGCTGCACATGAAAGTCTAACAAAGGCCAATAACGACGTGCGTGCTTTAATAAAACCAGAGGAGTTCGATAAAGAAAATGAATCTATCGCCGACTACAGCGATAAGGCTGTATCCACTATGGCGCGCATTACTCAAAGGCTTTCAAAATTAAGATCAGTCCAAGGTCGCATCAATACATGTCCGCAGGAAAACTCCACTACCGATACTCCGAATCTTCGTGGAAACTCCACAAAATTACCAAAATTACCTTTAGTGAAATTTTCAGGGAAATTAAGTGAGTGGTTGTTGTTTTGGGAACAATTTCGCACGACAGTGCATGATAATGCCAATTTAAGCGCAGCAGACAAATTTAATTACTTGCAGTCGGTTTTATCGGGTAAGGCGGCTGAATCTATTGCTGGATTTACTCCCACCGAGTCGTGCTACGATGGGGCTATTGCTCTTCTTAAGGAAGAATACGGAGATAATGAAAGGCTAACTGATCAAATTATTCAACAGCTGCTGTCACTACAACCAGTGACAAATCGAAATGATTCCTTTCATCTTAGGCGCCTATATAACACAGTCATCTCCAGCACAAGGTCGCTCACGGCGCTTGGTGTAACTCCATCGAGTTATAGCGTAGTCCTCAAATCGGTTTTACTCAGGTGCATGCCAAATGAGCTGCGTGTGGATTTTCATAAGATATCACAGAAGACACAACCTGATTCCAAGGAACAAGATTGTTGTGATAGCAATTCCGAAGAAGGAACGTCTATAAGTTTCGCTGGTGATGAGCAAGTAAGGACATTGCTGAAATTTCTCAAGAGAGAGGTCGAGTCACTTGAAAAATCGGCAGCAGCAAAACCAACGCAACCGCAAACCAGCTCAAAATCATATCAAACCGCAGCCGGGCTTTTGACTTCAAATGATCGAGAAGTGTGTTTTTTTTGTAAATCCACCCAACACTCTACAGAAAGTTGTTGTTCGTGTCATACACTTATACAACGTAAGGAACTACTGAAACGCGATGGCCGATGTTTTCGATGTACGAAAAGGGGGCATAGTGCAAAAATGTGCAAGAATAGATCCCTAAAATGCAGCCAGTGCTCTGGAAATCATGCCTATTGTATGTGCGATCCAAGTTATCGTTCCAACAAAGCCGATATCAGTTATAAACAGCAACCGAAAATTAATGCAAATTCACCGCCACAAAAAACCGTCAATTTGTGTTCACAAAATGGTACGTCATATCCTAATACAAACATTTATTTACAGACAGCATGCGCCTTTATCTCTTCGTCAGCCGATATTTCAATGTCATTATATGTAAGGCTCGTTTTGGACGGAGGAAGTCAGTACACATATGTGAAGACAAGCGTAGCGCGCCAGTTAAATTTGGAAATAATTGGTAAACAGCGGATAAAAATCTTACCTTTTGGAAGCTCAACGCATCCTCCAACGCAGGTTTGTAATCGAGTGAAATTTATTTTATGCAGTCAGCACGATAATCAACGCATAGAAATGATAGCATTAGAGGTACCTGAAATTTGTTTAGACATACTTCCTGTCCCAAATAAAAGTAATCCAGAATTTTCAAAGTTTATTTTAGCAGACGCTAGGCAAGCCGATAATCTTCAGGACGGCATTAGTCTGCTAATTGGATCGGATTTTTATTGGAAGATAATTACAGGTGAATTTCGACGCATTGAAGATAATTTGACAGCTGTGAACTCAATGTTGGGTTGGACAATTCAAGGTCCTGCTAAAGAAATAAAAGGCTGTGACCAATATGCATGCTTGATGGCAACCACCCTAAAATGTAGTTGCTCACTAGATTATGAATGTGACATGAGCCGTTTTTGGGACCTAGAATGTATTGGCATATCCCCTAAAGGTGAGAATGAAATTATTAATGATGTTGACAAATATATTCGGAAAATTGGTGATCGCTATGAGGCATCATTATTGTGGAAAAGTGAAGATTTCGCATTGAATAATTATCGCAACGAAGCTATCACGAGGTTGAATAATTTAATAAATAGATTATCTAAGGACCCGTCTAAATTGAAGAATTATGATAGAGAGATGAGGGATTTCATTGCATGTGGATTTGCTGAAAAAGTTACCGCTCCAATCAGCAGTCGAAACCGGGTTTATTATATGCCGCATAGGCCCGTCTACCGTGACGATAAGGCAACTACGAAACTACGCATAGTTTTTGATGCTTCGGCTAGCTCAGGTGACAACTTATCGCTTAATAAACTTTTATCTACAGGCCCAAACTTACTGCCTAATGTTTTAACTATTTTGTTGAATTTTAGAATAGGGAAAATCGGAATTGTGGCCGACATCGAAAAGGCCTTTCTTCAGATACTATTGTCAAAGGGAGATCGCGATGTGCATAGATTTTTTTGGTTTGATGAAGAGTTGGAATTATCAAAAGATCTTCCGCCACCTCAAGAATATCGTATGACTCGTGTCACATTCGGTGTATCGTGCAGCCCCTTTCTATTAAGTGCAGTACTGCGAAAGCATTTCGAAGAGCATCTTATTACGTTTCCGGAGACTTCAAAAGTTTTATTAAATTCCTTCTATATGGATGATTTAGTGACAAGTATTGACGACGAAGAAATTGCCAAAACCATTTATCGTGAAGCTCGTTTGATTTTAAAAAATGCTTCCATGAACATTCGCAAGTGGAATTCTAACGCTCCAAACATTCGCTTACATTTTGGAAAGCATGATAATCCGCCGATCATGCAAAAGGTATTAGGAATACGTTGGTGCTGTTTAACGGATGAAATCTCTGTGGAATTGGATCAGCTTCTAGCAATAGCTCCTCAATTAATGGTGAATGGAACGAAGCGAAATGTACTGAAACTTTTATCCCGAATTTACGATCCTTTGGGTATACTCGGTCCTTATGTTATAAGGTTAAAGATTCTATTTCAAGAGGGTTGGCGCTTGAAGCTAGACTGGGACGTTGTCTTACCAGACAATATGTTAAAAATATGGCGTAGTTGTTGTTCTGATATCAAACGTTTAAATGAAATTTCTCTTCCACGACAAGTGTTTACATCTTCACCAATAGTGAGTGCTCAATTGCATGTATTTTCTGATGCCAGTCAACAAGCGTATGGAGCCGTCGCCTTCGTTAGAACTGTTGGTCGTGATGGTATAGTATGCGTGAAATATTTATGCTCTAAAAATCGAGTAGCTCCACTTAAAATTAAGGATTCTGACACCTTAACGTTACCGAAATTAGAACTGACGGCAGCCTTAATTGCTGCAAGATTAGCGAAATATCTACAGGATCATATCAACAAAAAATTTGATTCTATAACCTGTTGGTGCGATTCAAAAATTACTTTATATTGGATACATGGAGATCTTAGCAAGTGGAAACCTTATGTAGCTCATCGTGTGAAAGAGATTCGACAGGTGGCTTCTCTTGATAGTTGGAGATATTGCCCCGGCGACCAAAATCCAGCAGATTTGTTAACGCGCGGAATATCCCCGGAATCCTTAAGTAAAGCTTCAACCTGGATCCACGGACCGTCATGGTTATCAGACGGATCAGATAATTGGCCTAAAACAGATTTAAAGATGCAAAATTTAACTTCTCTTGTTTGCTTACAGGTAGTCGCTGACACTGCTACCTCTAAACTTAATGATGAAACTATTCTAAACATTGACGATTACAGTGATTATAGACGCTTGCTGAGAGTAACGGCGTATGTGCAACGATTCGTAGCAGCTCTTCATAACCGTCGGCCAAACAATAAGTATCTGAAATCAGACGAATTGCTACAAGCAGAATATTACTGGGTGAAAAGGATTCAAGAGCGGCACTATAAAGAAGAACTTGTAGCCCTTCAGAAAGGAAAATCAATCGCAGTTTCTTCAAAAATTTACACGTTAAATCCTATGATCGATGACTATGGTATTTTGCGCGTTAGGAGCCGATTAATTAAACTCAACAGCGACTTTGTGTCCGCTTTTCCAATAATTTTACCTAAATCTGAACATCTAACCAGACTGATTGCCGTAGACGCTCATATCCGAGCATTGCATGGTGGTGTTAATTTAGTCATAACGTATCTTCGAGAGAAGTTCTGGATTGTTAAGGCTAGGCAACTTGTAAGGAGTATCACTCAACAGTGCTTTCTTTGTAGACGACTCAGAGGAAATGCTGCATCACAGCCGTTCGCAACGTTGCCACGGAGTAGACTCAGAGCTTCAAGACCCTTCGAAACTACAGGTATTGATTTTGCTGGTCCATTACATGCAAAGCTACTCGCAACGGATGAGGGAACGAGAAAGATGTACATCATGCTGCTTACATGCGCAGCTGTTTGAGCTATACATTTGGAGCTGGTTCCAAGTCTTACTACGGAAAGCTGCTTGCTGGCCCTTAGGCGTTTTATATCACGTCGAGGAACTCCAAACCTCATCATATCCGATAATGCTAAAACTTTTAAAAGAGCATCTTTAGAACTAAAGGAACTTGGGAATTTTGTGGAATCCGAAGAACTTCAGGGTTTTTCAAGCAATCACGGCATCCGTTGGCAATTTATAGTGGAACGCGCCCCATGGTGGGGGGGTTTTTGGGAACGCCTTGTACGCAGTGTAAAGGATGTATTACGAGCTACTATTGGTCGCTCTATTTTGACTGTCGATAAGCTTCATACTCTTTTAACGGAGGCTGAGAGTGTGATCAATGCTCGACCACTGACTTATCTCAGCGACGACCCTTTAGATTTATCACCGCTAACACCAGGACATTTTTTAACCGGCTCCTATTCTAATTTTCTGAGCGCTCGAGTCACTGAAGTAAATGATAAAGAAATTCGATTAAAATGGAAGGAACGGCTACGTATAACCGATCAATTCTGGAGAAGATGGAGAAATGAGTACCCCCAGCAGCTGAGGTCAGCTCATCATCACAAGAATATTCTTTCTTCAACAATTAAAGCCGGCGATATTGTTTTAGTTTACGACCAAGCTTCACCGCGTTTATTTTGGAAGCTCGCAGTAATTGAAACTATTTTTCCTGGAAGAGATGGAAAAGTTCGAGCCTGCGAAATCCGTTTCTCGAACGGATCGCGAACTAGGAGACCAATTCAACTATTATATCCACTAGAACTCGCTGAGACGTAAAAAAAAAAATTAAAAACGGCCGGCCCGGAGGATGTTGAAAAACTTCCCGTTATCATCTATCGCTTGAAACAATAACTCTTTGAAAACCGGCATCGAAGTCAGTTGCCGTTTAGACATCAACCGGAACGCTCGTCAATATAATTGAATAAACAATATAATTGAAATAAACGCTTATCTTTCATTTATCGGGTTTTAATTCTTTCCCAGTTTTAGATTATTTTCGACAATAATTTTACCTTTTTTAATCTTTTGCGGTAGCCTCCGCATTTAATCACTCCCTGTCAGGCTGGCCCGGAAGCTGGCTAACAGGCGTCACATCGCCTGGCACTGTGCGGGTCTGAACTGACAGCGGCCCCTCATCTTTTCCTTTGTCCATTAATTAGTTTGGTCGGACGGACACCTTAGCACCGAGCTTTCACCGTCTGGGTTAACAGGCGTTTTACCGCCTGACCTTGCGAAAAGTCTGGTGCCAAAGGTTTAATTGAAGTGTGTTTTCGGTGGGATCTGGTTGCAGGTGGCTGCTGTTCATCTGGCCAGATTGTTTGGTTCGCCTGGTGGCAATTGTGTTCGTTGTATAAGATCCGTCCGATCCCGGTTGTGGACTGTCTGTCGACCGCCTTCCTGGCTTTCAGCGGCACCCGCTGACCAGTCGTGGTAGTATGACCGCACGGTCCCCCTAGCGGAGGTTTCTTTCTCACACCTTCTTCTTCTACACCTTCTTTTTCTACATGGTCTTCGTCATCCCGCTTCGCCTTGGGAGGGGAGGTTCCCAGACCCGATAGATATGCCATAGAGTAGGGAGATATGCAGAGTAGGGACTCCTCCCGACGGAACAAGACGTCTCTCGTGCCACACTCACTAGGGAGCGCATGGTGTAATCGACATTGATAAACCAAGTCGTGGCCGTTGACGAGCGTCGTTGTCCGAGACGATTGCCCATACTCGAGGAACTCCACAATTAGGTGTTTAATGTAGAAGCGTTCACATAATATCACCAAACCAGGCCCCCGTTTGTTTCTTTTCGCGTCCCCTCTCACCTGACGCATCAAGGTGACGCGTGTTGTAACGGTCGCCATCTGCAAAGGCCAATAACAAAGAAAAACTGATAAAGGCACTAACACCATCGCCCACCAAAAATAAATTCCTTTTCTTCTCGCTGGCTAACCATAATATATTAAACACCCTAACACCAACGCTTACCCAAAAAAAAAAAAATTTTTCCACTTAAAACAAATGTGACCGGTATATTACATGGCAACCCGGCATTCATCGTTGAGCAATTCTTTTCATGCCCATTGTCAGTCATCCCGCTTCCTAGACCAAAAAAATGCGTACCAACACACCCTCAATCGTCAAATCAGACATCCATAAATCCCGAGATTATACGCTTACAAGCAAATTACAAAACTTCGAAAAACGATCACGATATCCAACAACACAATTTTGAAATGCACACACAAACAAAGATGCAATAGAATACGCATCAGGAATGCGGGATAACGGAATTCGCTTTGCCGTTTACCAAAAATCGCCTGATCGGGCGATGGAAGGGAAACGAGGTTTTTAAAAAGGGAGTAGGTGGTCGGATCGTAGATCTCCGGTAGAGGAGAAAAAGAGTTTTGCGAGTGCCAACACCAAGTAACAATCACTGGGAAATGAAAACTTTAATCGAATTTATCTAATTAGCCGAAAGAAATCGGTTGTTTTCTACTTATTAATTAGGAAAATCGTGTTTTGTTGAGAATGAAAATGCTCGGAAACCATCTTGTTGCCGTTTGTGTTGGTTCTGTTTCTGCGAAGCGGTTTTTCCGTTCATAGGAAGCGAAAATCTAGAAAATCTTTGTGGATGGTTTTCGGTGTGTGTTTATTGGAAGATCAGTGATTAATTAGGGAAATAAAAATATTTTATATCTGAAAATTTTAAGTGTATTTTGTAAAAAGGTGCCAAAGTTGTGTTCAAGGAAGAAAAGTGTTTTTTTTTTCTGTCCCGACGTCAGGGTTTTACAAGAGAAAAAAATTTATCTGCAATCTGGAAGTGTGAAAATTTTCTGGATTTTATTTTGGGGTGAGAACATTTTATTTAGTTTGGTGTTGCGCGATTATAAATACAAAAAAAAAGAAACAAACAGAAAACAGTTCCTGAGATGCGTGTTGATTTCTTCTCAACATTTAGGATTATTATTATCACTATTATTAAAGAAAAGATTAAAATAAATAAAGAAAAAAAAGGATATAGAGCTTAATTATTATATTTGAAACGAGGTTGTCAGACAAAGATGCGATCAGCAAACACTGATCGAAGAAGAAATGCAAAAACGTCGACTACGGTGGTTTGGACATGTTTGCCGAATGGATGATAACCGCTTGCCACGTAAACTTCTCTGGCGAGACCGTCCTGCAGACTGGAGAATACAGCGATCGGCACCGAAGAAAACCTGGTCGAAGAATATCGAGGGTGACTTAAAGAATCAACGATTATCAGTTACCGAGGCTCGAGACACCGCCAAAAACCGAGAAGAATGGAAGCGAATCGTGAATAGAGTTCGGGACCCAGCGGCACCGACAGCAGCGTATCCGTTGCGGGGACGTCCCGCTCGGACCGCCAGCTAACGGATCAAAGAAGAAGAAAAAGAATTATTATATTAGAGAAATAGTTGACGAGCAATTATTATTTTAACAATGATTCTTTTACTTTTTCAATCCAACAAAATATTTACTTTTATTTCAAATCAAGTATATCCGTTCAAAAGAAAAACATTAAATAAATTTTTAGAGAAACATTTTTAGTATTTTAATTATTAAGAAATCGATAAACAAAATATATATATATATATATATATATATATATGTAGTCGCCTTTATGGCGAAGTTTACGAAATAAATGGAAACACTGCCTTTAGTTTCACTTATTGTAATTTATTGTTTACACTTCACTTTTTCAATCACAATTTTCTTATTTCTTATAAATCAATAAAATTGCACTTTGCATATACATATACGTATTAGAATTTCGCGACGGCTTCTTTTAAAGGTTCGATCTAGTCGTGCACGAGGAGAAGAAGGAAGATGCCGGAAAATGTGGCTAGATCGCTGAACTTTTGAGTTCAGTGATCGAGGGAGTGTTCGGACTGATCGTTTTGATCGTGCCGGAAGTTGTTGTGTGACATTGCGTAAAGTTTGGTAATTAAACTTTACGCGGTCACTACATACTCCCCCCCCAGCGTAGCGTTAACGAAATGTTACCGCTTTAGACGGCTTAGCTTCGTTGTCGCGGTCGCAACCGAAGGCTGGCTTTAGCCTGTCAATGGATATTGACTTGGTTGTGCCGTTCAATTTGACAACGAAGTGTTTTCGTAATCGTTTGATTACTTCATATGGGCCCTCATATGGAGGTTCGAAAGGTTTTCGAACTCTGTCGACTCGTATGAAAACGTAGTCAGCGTTCTCCAGGGCTTCTGGCACGTAGACATCCTTTTGGACGGGTTGCCGAGGATGTGTTGCCTTAATGTTCTGCATGTGAGAACGAAGGCGAGAGAGGAATTCTGATTCTTCAATTGGATTCTCATCCGTTGGGATAGAAATCGAATTGGGAAGTCTCAGATTCTGACCGTATACGAGCTCGGCTGGTGAGCATTGTAAGTCGGTCTTAATTGCCGTGCGTATGCCTAACATGACAAAGGGCAAGTCTTCACTCCAATGAGTAGTGTTGTCCCTTGCCATTAAGGCTGCTTTAAGTTGCCTGTGGAACCGTTCAACCATCCCGTTTGCCTGCGGATGGTAGGCGGTAGTCCGAATTCGATGAGTGCCGAGTAATTTGGCAACTTCATTGAACAGTTTCGATTCGAACTGCGTACCTTGATCGGTTGTGATCTCAAGAGGTACGCCGAATCGTGGGACAAATTCAGTGACGAATATTCTTGCCACTGTTGAAGCTGAGATATCCCGAATTGGGTATGCTTCAGGCCATCGCGTGAATCTATCGACTATCGTTAAGATATAAGAGTATCCACGAGATGGGGGTAGTGGTCCCACTATATCCATGTGGATATGGTCAAATCTATTATTTGGAAGTTTGAAAGCCTCCAATGGAGATTTGGTATGCCGTGAAACTTTGGACTTTTGGCAACCTAGGCATGATCGAGACCACTCATTGCAGTCTTTATTGATCGATGGCCAGAAGTATTTCTTGGTAACGGCTCGTCTTGTAGCACGAATACCAGGATGAGAGAGACTATGTTCGGAGTTGAACGCTAGTCTGCGTAAGGAAGTGGGTATGTAAGGCTTAGGAATGCCTGTACTAGTCTCACACCACACCTGATGGGCGGTAAATGGTATTGGTGTGAGAATTAGTTTTACCCGTGAGCCGTTGCTGGGGTGCTCTTGAAGAGACTTCAACTCTGTGTCACCTTGTTGAGCCTGAGCCAGTGTAGGCAGGTCGAAGGTGACCGAGTCGACGTTGTCGGTTGCTAGTGAGCGCGACAAGTAGTCGGCGACCACGTTTTGTTTACCAGACACATGTCTGATGTCTGTGGTAAACTGAGAGATTAGACCCAAATGTCTGGTCTGTCTTGGGGATCGTTCGGTCTTTGTGTGAAGGGCGCGAACCAGTGGTTTGTGATCAGTATAGACCACGAAATTGCGTCCTTCAACGAAATAACGGAAGTGTTTGATCGCTGCATAGATGGCGAGGAGTTCGCGATCGAATGCAGAGTACTTCCGTTCTGTTGGTGACAGCTTTTTGGAATAAAAAGCTAGAGGTTGCCACCGATGACCGTTGAATTGTTCCAAAACGCCTCCGATTGCGTAATCAGAGGCGTCAGTCGTAAGACTGTATTTTGCATCCTCGATTGGATGGTTCAGCAGAGTTGCTTCAGCCATCGAGGTTTTCACCTTGAGGAATGCCGCCTGACATTCTGCTGGCCAGTCAAAAACTTTATTGGCACGTGAGCGGTTGAGAAGGTCTCTCAAATGCTCGTTTATCGGCACCAACTGCTCAGCCAATTTTGGGATAAATCGGTGATAGAAATTCACCATTCCCAAAAACTTCTGGATCGATTTGACAGAAGTTGGAGGTGCGAGATCAACGATAGCCTGAACCCGATCGGGGGATGGAAGTATTCCATCCTTTGTGATGCGGTGGCTTAGAAACTTAATCTCTGTTGCACCAAAAACGCATTTCTCTAGCTTAATCGTTAAACCGAAGCTATCGAGGCGTTTAAAGAGCTCTTCGAGGTGAACGATATGCTCATCCTCGGTTTTACTGGCGATAAGTATATCGTCCAAGTATACATAAACGAAGTCGAGATCTCTCGTAACTTCATTTATGAACCTTTGAAAGGTTTGTGCTGCATTTCGTAAGCCGAATGGCATACGTGTAAACTCATATAGGCCGAATGGCGTAATGAGTGCAGTCTTATGCACGTCTTCTGGGGCGATTGGTATGTGATGGTATGCACGTACCAAGTCAACCTTCGAAAAAATTGTGCAGCCGTGAAGATTCACGGAGAAATTCTGTATATGCGGGATCGGATATCTATCCGGCACAGTGACAGCGTTAAGGCGACGGTAGTCGCCGCATGGCCTCCAATCATGTGAGTCCCGTTTAGGGACCAGATGAAGCGGAGATGCTGCGGGGGACGACGAAGGTCGACAAATCCCCAATTGGACCATGTGGTCAAATTCTAACTTTGCCACCTTCAGTTTCTCCGGATGGAGTCGCCGAGCGGTGACAAATGGTAATTGCCCTTTTGTTACAATGTGGTGTTGCACATTGTGTTTAACCGGAAGGTTAAAATTGGGCGGTTTTGTTAACGAAGCGTACTTCGTTAATAGCTCTTTGTATATGCCAATAACTCGGCATGGAAATGTTTCGGGGTTGTAGTCGACGGTAGCGCACACGTTAATGCGAAACTTCGTGCGCTTGTCGACTAAATGCCGATATTCAAAATCGACGGATAATTTGAACTTCGTTAAGAAGTCCGCCCCGATAATGGCTTTAGTGGTGTCGGCTATAATAAAGTTGTAAACATATCGTCGGCGTAAGCCGAGTTCAAGCTCGAGCAACTTTGTGCCGAAAGTTCGGATCAGTGATCCGTTGGCCGCGTACAGAAGGACGTTCGGGCTACCGTTATGGGCCGGGAACGCCTTGGCGGGAACAATTGATACGTCAGAGCCCGAATCAATCAGAAAGTCCATCCGATTGTTGGTGTCTCTGACGAATAAACGGTATGAGCGGCCGGTTATATGCTCGCTCATGTCGACCCCCTGACTCTTTAGTTTTTTTTAGGAGTGGTGGCCTTTTTCTTCGCCGGTTTGGCTTGGCCACCACCGAAACTGCAGGGGGGTTTGCAGGTGCGAGCTTCACTACCGTAACGGTAGTGAAAATAGCACAAGCTTCCCCTGGCTTGGTTGGTCCCTTGTGGCCGATTGGCCGAGGGCTGTCGAGGGCCGCCCTGCCGATTGGCAGGTGTTCGGCTTCTCGGTTTTCGGGGGCTCCGGTCGAGCTTGTCTAGCCGGGCCGTCAGCTTATTGATGGCGCTTTGCAGCGCCACCAATGTGGGCTCCGCGTTGGCTGGAGCTGCGCGGACGGCGGACGCGTATGAGGCGCCTCCGTGTGGAAGCACCTCCCATACTTTGTCCGCCGTTGCAGCCAGCCCGGCTAGTGTTTGGTCAGCGGAGGTGGCCAACGTGATCTGGATGGCCTGTGGAAGCCTCCGCTCCCACAGGTTCCGGATCAGATCATCGTTGACCGCCGACGACCCGCCCGCTAGTGCCTTGAGAGCCTGGAGAAACTCAGAAGGTTTTCTGTCTCCAGGCTCTTGCACTGACAGAAGCTGCTCGAGGCGGCGCTTCTCCGAAGTGCCGTACTTCTCGAGCAGATGCGCTTTAATTTCCTCGTATGAGGAGGTAGAGGGGTCTACTGTGCTAAGCCGCATTGCCGTTACCGCCTCTTCCGGCAATGCAGCTATAACATTGTAGACTTTGATTCTATCCGATTTGCAGCCCGCCAGTTGAAACATAATGTCAGCCTGATAGAACCAGGAGGCGGGCTGCTGTACCCAGAATTTCGGGATGTCGTATTTTGACACTTTAACGGCGTCGACACCCGAAGTTCCGGGCTTTGGCTCTTCCGTGCGTGGAACGTCTTGTTCCATATGGCTTTCTTCTACGTTTGACATTTTTGTAATTTCAAAACGAATCGGCGTAAAACAAAAGAAATTAAATCACGAACCAGAAAACTGTTAGGTTTATATATTTATATATATGTATATATATATTTGTATATATACTCGTATGTATGTATATGTATATGTGAAAAGTGTGTAAATTATATAAAGCCAAGAAAATGTATTCTATAATGTGCTTACGTTGTATATATGTATGTTTTCTATAATAATATATTTAAACAGAATAAATGTATTTTAATGTATGTAAAACGAGAATTATGTATATATATGTATATATGTGAAAAAAATTTTTTTATATGTGATAAATAATTCTTATCTATATACGTGCCACGTCCAACAATATATTTTTAGAGAAAAACTTCAAATTAGTGTATTTTTAAGTTATATAACCAAAAATCTAGTATATAGAAAAAAAAACTTAAAAATATGTCTATATGTAGGTATATATGAAAATAAAAAAAAAAATAAAATAAAAAAATATATGTATATATGAAATAAAAATAAAATCAAAACAAAATATATGTATATATTCAAAGAAAATAAAATAAAAATTATCCTGTGGTTCCGTTTGCTGCTTCCAAATTGCTCCCTTTGTTATTGCTTCTGTGATTATGTTTTTTATTTTAAATGAATCACAAAATTTATTAGACGCGCGGATGCTCTCGAAATTATTATCTATTATCTTTTTAAATTTGTTCGTTATTATTTTATATTTTTATTTATTTAATCTTGTTCTGTTTCTTGATATTAAAAATGAAAATAATTGGTTTTTATTGTATATTAATTCTTATTCCTGTTGTTTCCTTTTTTATATCGAGAAATCTCATCAACTATTATAAAAAATCACACTTTGAGTAGAAAAGAGATTTGTTAAGGAAAAAAAAAATATTATAACTGCTGTATATGTTGTTTGAGCAATCGAGATGCTTTTAACAATATTTTGTAAATTTTCAAAATTATGCTCTGATAACAATGAATTTAAATCACCACCACAAAATTAATTCCTGTGATAACCTTGAATTATTGACGCGATATTGATTCAGTGAATTAATAACCAGATCAAAAATATTTAATGGAAATATTTCGCACATTTGAATATTTTGCGGTAATCAAAATTTGTTTTTTCTTTGTTAAAGTCTTTACATTTAGTTTAATTAAAGAGAACTGGCATTCCGTTATTTTTAAGAACCATGATACAATAATGAAAAAAAACTTCGAGTTATTTTTTTTTGTAACGTTTTCGATTCTCACAGCCTTTACGTGTTTTCTTTTTTTTTTTTTGGTATTATTGTGCAGATCTCTGTACAAATTATAATTTGTACATTTATAAATGAAATGAATTTCTATATAATGATGATTATGAACCATCAACAGAGATCGAATTAGATAAACGTGATGAACTATCTAAATTAGTTGTACTATTATTCTGGCGACTATGATTTATTCCACTGAGTGTATTAAATAATTTATACGAATTTTATTTCGATTGTGCAACGTGCTCTGCGTGTTGCCGTTAGGGTCACCACTGTAGTCGCCTTTATGGCGAAGTTTACGAAATAAATGGAAACACTGCCTTTAGTTTCACTTATTGTAATTTATTGTTTACACTTCACTTTTTCAATCACAATTTTCTTATTTCTTATAAATCAATAAAATTGCACTTTGCATATACATATACGTATTAGAATTTCGCGACGGCTTCTTTTAAAGGTTCGATCTAGTCGTGCACGAGGAGAAGAAGGAAGATGCCGGAAAATGTGGCTAGATCGCTGAACTTTTGAGTTCAGTGATCGAGGGAGTGTTCGGACTGATCGTTTTGATCGTGCCGGAAGTTGTTGTGTGACATTGCGTAAAGTTTGGTAATTAAACTTTACGCGGTCACTACATATATATATATATATATATAATCTTTTTGGTCCATATCTAAGTGCTGTTTATTGATATTTTCAAAAAAACAAAAAAAAAGATGTGAGAAATTTAATATAATTTTGAGAACCTAGCAATGATCATTAATTTTAAAAATAATATAGTTAAATATGAGTATATATAAAAAAAACAAACAATCCACTTGACATATGCAGCAAAACAAAAACAATAAAAAAAACAATGACCCAAAAGTAATATTTAAACGTGTGTTCCTCCTTGCAACGAACAACAATCGGGTATTATATTAATAAAATAATAATAATATGAAATTTCATCATCAATGAAGAATGATATGCAACAAAAAAACGTTTTTAAATAAGCTAAGAAAAAAAAACAATAGTTTATATTAATTGATAATAAAGCAAAAATCTTTAAAATTTAAAAAGAACAAAAAGAAAAACTTTAAAGAAAGCCTCTAAAATAATATAAAAGATGTATAAGATTCAAAATAGTAACTTTAAAATGAAATAAAATAAATAAATAAAACCAAAATGGAAATAATAACGAAATAAATAGTAAATTTAAAATGAAATAAAATAAATAAATAAAACCAAAATGGAAATTACAACTCAATAAATAGTAAAAATATAAACTGAAGTACAATAAATAAATAAAATCAAAAAAAAAGGAAATTATAATAAAATAAATCGAAAATTTAAAAATGAAATAAAATAAATAAATAAAACCACAATGGAAATAACAACGAAATAAATAGTAAATTTACAATGAAATAAAATAAATAAATGAAACCAAAATAGAAATTATAACTCAACAAATAGTAACAATATAAACTGAAGTAAAATAAATAATTAAAATCAAAAAAAGGAAATTATAATAAAATAAATCGTAAATTTAAAATGAAATAAAATAAATAAATAAAACCAAAATGGAAATTATAACTCAATAAATAGAACAATATAAACTGAAGTAAAATAAATAAATAAAATCAAAAGGAAATAATAACAAAATGAATAGAAATATAAACTTAACCCATCGAAAGAATAAAGCCGGAAAAATGGTCGGCTAAGAAGCACTAATGGAGGGGTGAGGCCCCGGGACGTAGTATGCCCTCGTTAAGGTAAGTGCTTACCGTTTAAACCAGATGATTTTTTTTTGTGAATTCCCTTACTAAATGGCAGTGTAACAGGTGACCATCTCTCTCCCCTGGTTTTCTGGCCCCCTCTTGTTGGCCTCGGTAGGGTTGTTTCTCCGCCACTGCCACTCCTTTTAAATTTTCGTATACAGGCACGAGCTTTAGTTTTGTTTGAACTGTCACCATTCGGCATCCCTGTACCGCGAACCCCACCCCATCCGGCGAGCTAGTTTGCGCACCGCACGTCGTGCCGACGAACGGTGCAGAGGATGCTACAAATTCGGCAATCCCCCTCGGCGGTCAAGCCTGCCCAGCCACCCTCTTTCTGCCCCCTTTCTCTATTTTTTGGTGTAAGGTGAGTCTTGCACATCCTTTATTGAGATGTGCTTATTTTCCGACTTCGTGCTATGGCACACCCACTCCAGACAGTTACAATATATATATATATATATATATATATATATCTATATCTATAAAAATCTCGTGTCACAGTGTTTGTTACCGTACTCCTCCGAAACGGGTTGACCAATTTGCATGAAATTTTTTGTGTATATTTGGTAGGTCTGAGAATAGGTCGTAGGCTATTTTTTATACCTTTAACCAAAAAAACAGCTGCAAAATCCAAACAAAAATGGTAATTTTAGGAATTTTCACTTCATTTTAGTTTCAATAGCTTCATGGCCTACCTATTGTTTGACAAATGTAAAATTGTCATTAAATTGAATCATTACATTTAATGAAAATTTCAAATTTACGCAGCTGTCAAACAATAGGTAGGCCATGACGCTATTGAAACTAAAATGATCCATTGCGGCCGTCTCAAGAGGGCGGTGTACCACTTTCTTCACAACCCCCTCAACATGGGTATCAAATTAAAGGGTATGATAAGTAGAATACAATAAGCAATGTAGTAGACTCAATATACCGATTCATGGCAGCCGACGCAAGACCCATGTTCTTTGAGGCATTTCATCTGTGTAAAATTCATATCTCGAAAAATATTAAGTCAATGGATGGTTTTTATTGTTTATTATTGACTTATGGGTGCAGCGTAGGCGCACCGGGTCCCAGCTAGTATATATATATATATATACCTATATATATTAGGGTGGCCCTTATTTGCAAAAGTGCTTCAATTTTGGGTCTCACCCCCTAGAAATATGCGAATAGGCAAAAAACTAAGAAATTTAAAATTTTAGGCAAATCGGAAAAGATTTAGAGGTCGCTCATGGCGAACGAAGTCTTAAAAAACGATGATTTTTTACCTTTTTTCACTTTGTTCGACCCTAATTACCATTTTATCAGCCCTGAAAGGGTCAATTAATATTTTTTATCCATTCTATTACCTTTCTAAAATGATCAAAATCATAAAGATCAGTTTACAAATAATAAAGCTATGAAATAAAAAGCACAGTGAAGTCTTTATAAGGAAATAAAAAAAACTATCAGTTCAAAGAGAAACTGTACTAGGGTCCACTAATCACCGCAACCTTCGCATAAAGCGGTGTGCTTTTCTGTTCATCTTTGACTCTGCAAAGTTACGTGTACGATCAGTCATCCTCACTCAACAAATATACTACACGGGAGTCTATTCCATCCATCCGTGTTATGAAAAAAAAAACGTGTTTTCATTATTTTTCATATACATATGTATTTAACAATAATATCATTTTAAACCGCAATATAACTTTTGTATAACTGTTATTACATAATATTGTTTAACATAAATGGTAAATGTTTTAAAAATTTATGAAGTTTGAAAATGCATCTGTCAAACATCATTCGCTTTGACTGCATTCGAAAATTTACCAGCTGCTCAGAATTGGCAGCACATCATTCCAAAAATCAAGCCGCTGCAGCCGGGAATATATGCCCTGCAGCCGATACTGCGATTCTGCTTATTCTGCGTAGCTGGCTAATTTACGAATGCAGCCAAAGCGAATGATGTTTGACAGATGCATTTTCATTAGTTCTGACTGCGCTCATATAACAGGAAAAGTTGAAGTGGATAGGTTACCTACCTTTTTACGTTAGTGATATAAATGGTGAGCAATTACATGGTGTTCCAAAATTATCATTTTCAACAGGAATAGAAATAGCTTATGCTATTTATGAATTATTAATAGATTGGAATGTGGATGAAAATATTGTTGCTTTTTGTTTTGATATCACTGGGTCAAATACTGGAAAACTAAATGGAGCGTGCACGTTATTAGAACAAAAATTGTAAAATCTTTACTGTATTTACCATGTCGCCATCATATTTATGAACTAGTCCTGCGAGGTGTGTTTGAAATGGAATATCCTGGTACCTATGGTAAAGGTGTTCCTTTATTCAAGAGATTGGAATTATATTGGAACGACATAAGCAAAAATGAGTATAAAACATTGCTAGAAAATGCCAAATTGAAAGAAATTCTAATTGAAAGATGAGTTCACAGATTTTTGCAACGAACAATTAAAGAAACCAATTTGCAGAGATGACAATCGATAATTATTAGAGTTAACCACACTTGCTTCGGGCTCATGCTCTAATAGTCAAATTTCGTTCTCCAGGTCCAATGCATCATGCTCGTTGGATCTCAAAAGCACTATATTGTATAAAAATATATTAATTCAGAGATGAGTTTAAATTAACTGTTTTAGAAGAGGAGAAGAAAAAGCTAATGTTTGTGCTTTTATCATTCGCTTTTACGTGAGGGCTTGGTTTAAATGTCCCATAGCGCCAGAAGCAGCTTACCAGGACTATTGCTTCTTACAAAATATGTAGGAATATCGAAATGTTAATTTTCACAAATTGCTATTAAGAAAATGAATTTGTGGTATTTAGCAGACGAAAACGTTGGTGTAGCATTTTTCGATGAAAATATTCCATTGGAAATCAAACATAAAATGAGTAACAGATTAAAGCATTTTATTACCACTGATGAAAAAAAGGAAGATCATGATGTCTATGCAGATAATGATGTTGAGCCAGATAAAATATCTAGGGAATAAGTTAAACGTATTCCATTAAAATTTCAAGAAATTCAGGAATTTATAAGAAACTCGTAAAATACTCAATCACTACGATGAACACATTCGATTTTTTTCAACGGTTTAACATTTCAACGGACTTCCTATATTTCCCACCAGATAAATGGAGTTATAATATTAATTATAATCAAGCATTCACCCTTCTTCATGAATTAAGAACTGTTAACGACACAGCTGAAAGAAGTGTGAAGTTGTTCGAAGAATATAATAAAGTATTGAGTAAAGACGAACACAATAAACAAAACTTATTACAAATTCTAATTGATTACAAAAAAAAAATACGTTATTAAAGCAACTACTGCCTGAGTAATTTCAATTTTAATAATTTTGTTTGTATTTTGTATATTACACTATTGAAGTACAGTTTATGCCTTTTATTAGCTATAATATTCATCGTACAAAAACGTAATAACCCGATTTGAACTGGTAAATTTACGTTGAATAAGTTAACTATGTTAAATTAGCTTTCGTAAATTTATATTGTTGTTTCAACTGATATTATTGTTAAATATTATAAAATATGATAAAAAAACACGCTTTGGATCTTATAGAGTCCCGCGTAGATTGTTTGCTAAGTGAGGATCACTGATCGTACACGTACCTATGCACGATCAAAGATTAACAGAAAAGCACAAGGCGAAGGCTGCGGTAATTAGTGGGCCCTAGTGCAGTTTCTCTTTGAACTGATTTTTTCCTTATAAAGACTGTGCTTTTTATTTCATAGCTTTATTATTTGTAAACTTATCTTTATGATTTTGATCATTTTAGAAAGGTAATAATCTGTAGAATGGGTAAAAAATATTAATTGACCCTTTTAGGGCTGATAAAATGGTAATAAGGGTTGAACAAAGTGAAAAAAGGTAAAAAATCATCACTTTTGAAGATTTCGTTCGCCATGAGCGACCTCTAAATCTTTTCCGATTTGCCTAAAATTTTAAATTTCTTAGTTTTTTGCCTATTTGCATATTTCTAGGGGGTGAGACTTAGAATCTTAGCAATTTTTTTTCTCTCCATACAAGAGAAGGCCACCCTAATATATATATATATATATATATATATATATATATATATATATATATATATATATATATATATATATATATATATATATTTTTTTTTAGATATATTTTATATATTATATATTTTATATTTAATATCTCTTTCAGACATATACATATATGTATGTATACACACAATATCATTTGTAGATATAATTCCTTTTTGACATACATTCTACATGTTTACATAGATTTTTGTGAGATACGTTATTGTTTGTTGCGCATACATTTTTCTCTAGCTCTAGATATTTTCTTTTACACAAAATTTGTAGTAAATACAAATTAATTAGAAAGTTAGATTGAATTATATACATATACCGGCGACGTAGGTGAATTTGTTTTAAATAAAAACAGTTTTTCGATTCTACGGTTCGTTTATTAAAGTTGCAATTATACTTACATTTACATTCATTTTACGATATACATACACACATATATCGCTTTATATACGCATATTTGTTTCTTTTTTTTTATATATTATGTCAAGGACCGAGGGTTCATCCAGTGAACGAGACGTTCACATGGAAACGCCACAAGATGAGCCAAAGCCTGGTACTTCGGGAGTCTATGCCGCTTCGGTATCGAAGCTCGACATCCCAAAGTTCTGGACACACCAACCTGCCTCTTGGTTTTACCAGGCAGAAATAATGTTCAGGTTGGCGGGTTTGAGATCAAACAGTGGAAAGGTATACAACGTCATGGCAGCACTGCCGGAAGAGGCGGTGACGGCAGTGCGCCATGGCACAGTAGACTTTGCCACCGCCACATACGAAGAAGTGAAGGAGCATCCGCTCGAGAAGTACGGCACTTCAGAGAAGCGCCGCCTCGAGCAGCTTCTGTGAGTGCAAGAGCCTGGAGACAGAAAACCTTCTGAGTTTCTCCAGGCTCTCAAGGCACTAGCGGGTCGTCGGCGGTCAACGATGATCTGATCCGGAACCTGTGGGAGCGGAAGCTTCCACAGGCCATCCAGATCACGTTGGCCACCTCCGCTGACCAAACACTAGCCGGGCTGGCTGCAACGGCGGACAAAGTATGGGAGGTGCTTCCACACGGAGGCGCCTCATACGCGTCCGCCGTCCGCGCATCACCGACCAACCTCGGAGCCCACATTGGTGGCGCTGCAAAGCGCCATCAATAGGCTGACGGCCCGGCTAGACAAGCTTGACCGCAATCCGCGGAAGCCGAGAAGCCGAACACCTGCCAATCGGCAGGGCGGCCCGCGACAGCCCTCGGCCAATCGACCACAAGGGGCCAATCAAGCCAGGGGAAGCTTGTGCTATTTTCACTACCGTTACGGTAGTGAAGCTCGCACCTGCAAACCCCCCTGCAGTTTCGGTGGTGGCCAAGCCAAACCGGCGAAGAAAAAGGCCACCACCACTAAAAAAACTAAAGAGTCAGGGGGTCGACATGAGCGAGCATATAACCGGCCGCTCATACCGTTTATTCGTCAGAGACACCAACAATCGGATGGACTTTCTGATTGATTCGGGCTCTGACGTTTCAATTGTTCCCGCCAAGGCGTTCCCGGCCCATAACGGTAGCCCGAACGTCCTTCTGTACGCGGCCAACGGATCACTGATCCGAACTTTCGGCACAAAGTTGCTTGAACTTGAACTCGGCTTACGCCGACGATATGTTTACAACTTTATCATAGCCTACACCACTAAAGCCATTATCGGGGCGGACTTCTTAACGAAGTTCAAATTGTCCGTCGATTTTGAATATCGGCATTTAGTCGACAAGCGCACGAAGTTTCGAATTAACGTGTGCGCTACCGTCGACTACAACCCCGAAACATTCCCATGCCGAGTTATTGGCATATACAAAGAGCTATTAACGAAGTACGCTTCGTTAACAAAACCGCCCAATTTTAACCTTCCAGTTAAACACAATGTGCAACACCACATTGTAACTAAAGGGCAATTACCTTTTGTCACCGCTCGGCGACTCCATCCGGAGAAACTGAAGGTGGCAAAGTTAGAGTTCGACCATATGGTCGAATTGGGGATTTGTCGACCTTCGTCGTCCCCCGCAGCATCTCCGCTTCATCTAGTTCCTAAACGGGACTCACATGATTGGAGGCCATGCGGCGACTACCGTCGCCTTAATGCTGTCACTGTGCCGGATAGATATCCGATCCCGCATATACAGAATTTCTCCGTGAATCTTCACGGCTGCACAATTTTTTCGAAGGTTGACTTGGTACGTGCATACCATCACATACCAATCGCCCCAGAAGACGTGCATAAGACTGCGCTCATTACGCCATTCGGACTATATGAGTTTACACGTATGCCATTCGGCTTACGGAATGCAGCACAAACCTTTCAAAGGTTCATAAATGAAGTTACGAGAGATCTCGACTTCGTTTATGTATACTTGGACGATATACTTATCGCCAGTAAAACCGAGGATGAACATATCGTTCACCTTGAAGAGCTCTTTAAACGCCTCGATAGCTTCGGTTTAACGATTAAGCTAGAGAAATGCGTTTTTGGTGCAACAGAGATTAAGTTTCTAAGCCACCGCATCACAAAGGATGGAATACTTCCCTCCTCCGATCGGGTTCAGGCTATCGTTGATCTCGCACCTCCAACTTCTGTCAAATCGATCCAGAAGTTTTTGGGAATGGTGAATTTCTATCACCGATTTATCCCAAAATTGGCTGAACAGTTGGTGCCGATAAACGAGCATTTGAGAGACCTTCTCAACCGCTCACGTGCCAAAAAAGTTTTTGACTGGCCAGCAGAATGTCAGGCGGCATTCCTCAAGGTGAAAACCTCGATGGCTGAAGCAACTCTGCTGAACCATCTAATCGAGGATGCAAAATACAGTCTTACGACTGACGCCTCTGATTATGCAATCGGAGGCGTTTTGGAACAATTCAACGGTCATCGGTGGCAACCTCTAGCTTTTTATTCCAAAAAGCTGTCACCAACCGAACGGAAGTACTCTGCATTCGATCGCGAACTCCTCGCAATCTATGCAGCGATCAAACACTTCCGTTATTTCGTTGAAGGACGCAATTTCGTGGTCTATACTGATCACAAACCACTGGTTCGCGCCCTTCACACAAAGACCGAACGATCCCCTCGTCAGACCAGACATTTAGGTCTAATCTCTCAGTTTACCACAGACATCAGACATGTGTCGGGTAAACAAAACGTTGTCGCCGACTACTTGTCGCGCTCACTAGCAACCGACAACGTCGACTCGGTCACCTTCGACCTGCCTACACTGGCTCAGGCTCAACAAGGTGACACAGAGTTGAAGTCTCTACAAGAGCACCCCAGCAACGGCTCACGGGTAAAATTAGTTCTCACACCAATACCATTTACCGCCCATCAAGTGTGGTGTGAAACTAGTACAGGCATTCCAAGGCCTTATATACCCACTTCCTTACGCAGACTAGCGTTCAACTCCGAACATAGTCTCTCTCATCCTGGTATTCGCGCTACAAGACGAGCCGTTACCAAGAAATACTTCTGGCCATCGATCAATAAAGACTGCAATGAGTGGTCTCGATCATGCCTAGGTTGCCAAAAGTCCAAAGTTTCACGGCATACCAAATCTCCATTGGAAGCTTTCAAACTTCCAAATAATAGATTTGACCATATCCATATGGATATAGTGGGACCCCTACCCCCATCTCGTGGATACTCTTATATCTTAACGATAGTCGATAGATTCACGCGATGGCCTGAAGCATACCCAATTCGGGATATCTCCGCTTCAACAGTGGCAAAGAAATTCGTCACTGAATTTGTCCCACGATTCGGCGTACCTCTTGAGATCACAACCGATCAAGGTACGCAGTTCGAATCGAAACTGTTCAATGAGGTGGCCAAATTACTCGGCACTCATCGAATCTGGACAACCGCCTACCACCCACAAGCAAACGGGATGGTTGAACGGTTCCATAGGCAACTTAAAGCAGCCTTAATGGCAAGGGACAACACTACTCATTGGAGTGAAGACTTGCCCTTTGTCATGTTAGGCATACGCACGGCAATCAAGACCGACTTACAATGCTCACCAGCCGAGCTCGTATACGGTCAGAATCTGAGACTTCCCAATTCGATTTCTATCCCAACGGATGAGAATCCAATTGAAGAATCAGAATTCCTCTCTCGCCTTCGTTCTCATATGCAGAACATTAAGGCAATACATCCTCGGCAACACGTCCAAAAGGATGTCTACGTGCCAGAAGCCCTGGAGAACGCCGACTACGTTTTCATACGAGTCGACAGAGTTCGAAAACCTTTCGAACCTCCATATGAAGGCCCATATGAAGTAATCAAACGATTACGAAAACACTTCGTTGTCAAATTGAACGGTACAACCAAGTCAATATCCATTGACAGGCTAAAGCCAGCCTTCGGTTGCGACCGCGACAACGAAGCTAAGCCGTCTAAAGCGGTAACATTCCGTTAACGCTACGCTGGGGGGGGGAGTATGTAGTGACCGCGTAAAGTTTAATTACCAAACTTTACGCAATGTCACACAACAACTTCCGGCACGATCAAAACGATCAGTCCGAACACTCCCTCGATCACTGAACTCCAAAGTTCAGTGATCTAGCCAAATTTCCGGCATCTCCACTTTTATCACTTGTGCTTCTTCCCTCGTGTCCTGAAAGTGCGATTCGCAAAGCTAAAAGCCAAAAGTTTAATATACACTTATACTATATTTATAAGCTACGCATAATATAATAACTAATAACTAAGTGATGTGCAATCTGAAAGTTAATAAATAACAATTTAGTGATCAAAACAATAAAACAAAAGTGTCTTATTTAATGGAACCAAACGGCATCCATATATATATATATATATATATATATATATATAGGTATATATATATATATATATACAGGGTGTCCCACATAAACTTACAAAGCGGCCGGCTGTGGATAGGTCTTGGATAGACGAACAAAAAATCGTATGGGTGGGGGGGGGGGAAATCATAACGGTTTAGCCGCTAGGGCGTTTTGAAGTTTTTTTGCTAGAGTTTTACATATCACCCTGTATTTTTGTAACCGTGTAACCCATTTTCATGATTATGGTACCGGTGTACGCAGAATTCCCCCACCTATCTACGACGGTAAAAATAATGGTCCTATCTTATAAACTTTTGGAGTTATGAGTCGCCAAAGTCAAAATTTTGTATTTTTTTCACTAAAATTTCAACTAAAACCACCTTTTTCTCCAAAAAATACGTGATAAACCTAAATTTTTTTTTCCAAAATTAAAAAGTTTGGACAATTTCCTATAAATAATGTATTACAACTTTTACGCCACAGCCTCTATTTTTGAAGTTATAAGCATTTTTAATGTTGAAATTGGCTCTATTTCGTCCTTTTTTAGTACTTTTCCATCTGAACTTTGTCGAAAAGTGCCAAATAAGCATCGAAATTAACTTTAAAATTGCTTATAACTTCTAAAGTAAAGGCCCTAGAATAAAACTTGTAATACATTATTTATAGGAAATTGTCCAAACTTTTTAATTTTGGAAAAAAAAATTTAGGTTTATCACGTATTTTTTGGAGAAAAAGGTGGTTTTAGTTGAAATTTTAGTGAAAAAAATACAAAATTTTGACTTTGGCGACTCATAACTCCAAAAGTTTATAAGATAGGACCATTATTTTTACCGTTGTAGAAAGGTGGAGGAATTCTGCGTGCACTGGTACCAAAACCTTGACAATAGGTTAGACGGTTACAAAAATATAGGGTGATATGTAAAACTCTAGCAAAAAAACTTCAAAACGCCCTAGCGGCTAAACCGTTACGATTTCCCCCCCCCCCCACCCATACGATTTTTTGTTCGTCTATCCAAGACCTATCCACAGCCGGCCGCTTTGTAAGTGTATGTGGGACACCCTGTATATATATATATATATACATATATACATATATATATATATATATATATATATATATATATATATATATATATATATATATATATATATATATGTATATGTATATATATATATATACAGGGTGTCCCACATAAACTTACAAAGCGGCCGGCTGTGGATAGGTCTTGGATAGACGAACAAAAAATCGTATGGGTGGGGGGGGGGAAATCGTTACGGTTTAGCCGCTAGGGCGTTTTCAAGTTTTTTTGCTAGAGTTTTACATATCACCCTGTATTTTTGTAACCGTGTAACCCATTTTCATGATTATGGTACCGGTGTACGCAGAATTCCCCCACCTATCTACGACGGTAAAAATAATGGTCCTATCTTATAAACTTTGGACAATTTCCTATAAATAATGTATTACAACTTTTACGCCACAGCCTCTATTTTTGAAGTTATAAGCATTTTTAATGTTGAAATTGGCTCTATTTCGTCCTTTTTTAGTACTTTTCCATCTGAGCTTTGTCGAAAAGTGCCAAATAAGCATCGAAAAAGGCCAATATTGACTTTAAAATTGCTTATAACTTCTAAAGTAAAGACCCTAGAATAAAACTTGTAATACATTATTTATAGGAAATTGTCCAAACTTTTTAATTTTGGAAAAAAAAGTTTAGGTTTATCACGTATTTTTTGGAGAAAAAGGTGGTTTTAGTTGAAATTTTAGTGAAAAAAATACAAAATTTTGACTTTGGCGACTCATAACTCTAAAAGTTTATAAGATAGGACCATTTATTTTACCGTCGTAGATAGGTGGGGGAATTCTGCGTACACCGGTACCATAATCATGAAAATGGGTTACACGGTTACAAAAATACAGGGTGATATGTAAAACTCTAGCAAAAAAACTTGAAAACGCCCTAGCGGCTAAACCGTAACGATTTCCCCCCCCCACCCATACGATTTTTTGTTCGTCTATCCAAGACCTATCCACAGCCGGCCGCTTTGTAAGTTTATGTGGGACACCCTGTATATATATATATATATATATATAATATATATATATATATATATATATATATATATATATATATACTACTATATATATATATTAGGGCGGGTCAAATTTTTAATCGACCTTTTACACCCCCTAGTGATATTCTATGGGTAATTTTGAGCAACTTTGCCCAAGAAACCATAGTTCGAAAGTTGAATTTGAGCCTCCGGATTTTTAAAAATAGGTATTTTTATGATTTAATTAATTTAAAAAGATAAAAATACAAGTTTTGTTCTCCAAGTACACATATACAGGGGTTTTTTGGGTCAAGGAATTTATTTCTGATGTTTATTTTTATTTACCAGTGCCGCTAGATGACGCTTTCGTACATTTTATCCATATTTCGTATGTTTTATCACTATTTTTCAAGAAAAATTATTATAGCAACCCCAAATTATAAATGGCTTATGTTTCATGGAGTGGTTCATTCTTGTTTTAGCGCCATTTCAATGAAGTGTAAACAATATAAATATACTCATTCTCTAGTTAAACAAATTATAAACCATTAAAAGGCAGGTCTCAATTAAAACATTACTAATTTCAATAAATTTAAAATTAATAATAATAAAGAAAATTACATAAATCTAAAGTTAATAAGAAGAGAAAGTATTAAAATTCGTATAGGTGTAAAACAATGCAAGTCCAAGTGGAAAAAAATCAAACAAACAATATAGTGAACAAAAACAGGGAAATCCCACCCCTAGTTCACAGGAAGCAATATTGAGACAATCATGTTTTGCGGCGGTTAATAAAAGGGCCTTTCAGAAGAATTACCTACATATAGGTAGGTACGAAATATAGCAATAATTACGGGTAATAAATTGTATGAAAGAGTAAAAAGTAGGCGACACATGTAATAAACATAAATATACTCCACAGAAATAGCCGATGGAAAATCAAAGCAGGACAATAAAACTAAGATAGTAAAATAGGTTATTAGGAGTTCCGCGAAATTACGATTTGTAAGGAATGTTAGGAAATAGATATAGGAACCTGAAAGTTCAGTTCGCTCCTAGGCATCGCCGTGAGTTAACGAATCTATTGTGAAAAAAGTAAAAGTAATTTTTGTATTTCTTATTTTTATAAGAATTTTTTATTTGATTTGTGTATATAAGAACATTTAGAACCTAATATACTATGGATCCAGTGCCGTCTACTTCGCAAGACCAAATAGCATCAACAAGCTCCGGAAGTTGTTTGACACATATGCCTTCTCAAGATATTAGTGCTTTTGGTGTGTCTAGTGAATTAAGTGGTGTGAATCTGCCAAATAAAGTGGATATCTTAAGATATTATTTCTTGCTGGGCGATCGTGCTAAAGTTCAAAGTAAAATGTTCTCGTATAAGACTTTAACTCCTTATGTAGTAGATAAATTGCTTGAAATTTGGGGTAAACTGAATATTAGAACTATTTCCAAAACCAGTATTGGTAGAAAATTGAATACTTTGCTTGACAGATATCAAACCGCGGATTAGAACAGAACGAAAGGCAGATCATTTAGAGCATTCGTACAATCCACAAACGAATTATTTTATATCGGAAAATGTGAATGTGACTTAAAAACAAATTTATGTTCATGTGGCTTGATTCCAGAACACTTAAAAGAGTTTATGCTAGATCAACATAATGACAGAAAATGTATGATACCAGAATATACGACAGAAAATGTAGAGGAGGTACCTATATCTACAATAATACCAGCAACTATAGAGAGCAGCGATCAACCATACATACCTGATCGAACAAATATCCATGTTGATGATGAAGATAGTGCAGAAGATCTTTCTCCAACGAAACGAGGACCTTATACTCCTAGATACGATGCTTCGAAGTTTGCTATGATTTGTGACAGATTTGGTG
The DNA here is from genome assembly GCA_949987705.1 of Thereva unica. Lineage (NCBI taxonomy): Eukaryota > Metazoa > Arthropoda > Insecta > Diptera > Therevidae > Thereva > Thereva unica. Next base: position 152,815,780 of record OX465281.1, on the reverse strand, counting down.
TGCCTGACAGAATAGCTTCAGCTATGGCAACATGTCTTATGGAAGACATTAACGTAAGAGATGACCGTGGTAATTTTGTAATTATGGATAAAGCAAAAGTTCGTAGAGAAAAAATGAAATGTAGACAAGAAGTGCTTCGTAACCGGTATGACGCTTCCAGTTTAATAGCATTTTCGTTTGATGGCAGAAAAAATGATTCTTTAACGAGAGAGAAAATAGATCAAAAATTTCATCAAACGATGGTAAAAGAGCCTCATCTAGTTGTTTTGAAGGAGCCTAATTCCCAATTAATAGGCTACGTAAAATTGGAAAATGAAGATGCGGAAACTAAGGTCAAAAAATTGAACGAATTTTTCATCAACAAAGGAATGTCCTTTGATTCATTAATTGGCATATGCTGTGATGGTGAACCAGCAAATACTGGCATAAAAAATGGAATATTGCGACGATTCGAACTACAGTTACACAGACCACTGCATTGGTTTGTGTGCCTTATCCACTTTAACGAGCTTCCGCTGCGGCATTTGTTTGACACGTTAGAAAGATCATCCACCACTGGACCACGAACGACAACCGGAACGTTAAACAAACAAATTGAAACTTGTGAAAAACTTCCGGTACGTAATTGTTATAACTTTTTTCATACCATTTTTACTTCTATTACTTATTTATAATGTGTTTAAAATAATAAACTCGCATTTTAATTCATCTAATCTTTACAGGTTGTAGCTGATTTTGAAAAAATCCAACTAGAGAATATGCCTCCAGCAATGGAAGAAGAAGGTGAATTATCTACGGATTTAAAGTACTTGTACAAGTTGGCCAATGCGATTTCTAATGGTTTTATTCCGGAGGATTTGGCTAACATTAAACCAGGGCCAATTGATCATTCTCGCTGGCTCACCAAGGCCAATAGGATATTACGATTATATGTGACAACGAATAAGCCATCTAAGAATTTGAAAACTCTAGTAGCCTACATAATGAAAGTTTATACGCCAATGTATTTCAATAGTAAGTATTATAACTCTGTCGTGTATGGTAGCGCATTATTTTCGAAATTCATACGTTGGGCACAGTTTTTAGAGCCAAATTTACGCGACGTGATAAATAATGTAATTAAGGACAATTCATATTATGCACATTCGGAAAATGTTTTGTTATCAATGTTGTTTGATGACAGAAAAGACAAACGCGACAGTGCTATAAACATAATTTTACACTATCGAAATAAACTGGACGATCCGATGCGAGTTAGAGTTTATAGAAAACCTATTATTAACTTCAATTGCACAGATTATACGAATATGATTGACTTAAATGACGACAGTATTATTTTTGAGCCACCGTTTACAAAAACGATTCCGCATGATTATTTTGAGCAATACTTAGAATACGACGAGCCACCGCTGCCTGACCCAGGAATTCCGTTACACATCCAAGGTACGGAAAGACACATACAATTGCTGGCTAATGTTTCTAAACGTGCTTTAGACAAGAATCGAGAAGGAATAATGGCAGTGACATTAGAAAGCCGTAAGAAATTATCTCGACTTGAAAGCAAGCAAGACTTTCAAAAATAACTCCTCGATTCTTATCTATTACTGCAAAAAAATGTTTTCCTTTTTGAATTTAAATTTACTTTTATACTGTATTCTATAAATAAAAATAAATTTATAATAAAAATGTAAATGTGCGTTTGTTCTTAATCTAAATTCTCCGATCACTTTGAAATTTTGATACAACGTTGCATTCGAATATGCCTATGTTTTTATATACTATGAATGTGTTTCTGGAAGAGGTGTAGCGTGGCAACACCAAAACGACTATAGCGCACGTGTTTTAATATACTTGACCCATGCATTTATTTTAGGCCATTAATAATTTGGTTTTGCAAAACAAAACAATTCTTGAAAAATAGTGATAAAACCTACGAAATATAGATAAAATGTACGAAAGCGCCCTTTAGCGGGACCAGTAAATATAAGTAAACATTAGCAATAGATTGCTCGCCCACAGAAACTCCTAAATACGTGTGCCTGGAGAAATAACTTGTATTTTTATCTTCTTAAATAAATTAAATCATAAATATTGACAAAAAATATCTATTTTTAAAAATCCGGAGGCTCAAAATCGATTTTCGAACTATAGTTTCTTGGGCAAAGTTGCTCAAAATTACATATAGAATATCACTAGGGGGTGTAAAAGGTCGATTTTTTTTCATCCATACAAATTGACCCGCCCTAATATATATATATACTAGCAAAAACCCGCGTGCGTTGCAACGCCTTTCAATAAAATAATATTATGGGGACACAGTCTGCGACAGTCCTCTGTTTTGTGTTGGCCGCCACTTTTATGCCGCCATTTTTCTACCGCCATTTTGAATTTAGGATGACGCTAATTGTATTCAACTTGTTATAACTTTTCATTTGATACCCATATCGAACGAGTGGCTTGTAAAGAAAAATGTAATCCGTCATATTTTTTTGGCCGCCGTTTTTAATTTGGAACTATAGTCCAATCAATCTACGGAAATTCTCCAGACAATTGAAGGCAGGGAAAAAAAAATATGGGCGTGTAGAACACTTAATTTGAAGAATGATAGCGTTTTTTTTTACGGAACTGCATTGGCGAACTTAACCTAAAAAAATCGCAAAAGTCAAAAAACCGGTTTTTCGCCAATAAAACAAAAAGTTGAGCTCGGATCCGAAAAAGTTAAATTATAAAGTTATAGGTATTAAAATTATCTTTCAATTGATGTGGTACAAAATATTGGTTAGTGTCTTATACATGGAGAAAAATGCTAAAAACCGCTAAAAATCGCTTCTTTTTCTTTTATTTTTTTCTTTTTATTGATGCGACCTAGAAACTTTTTACTTGGTAAAAATGTTGCTTTTGGCAATCTGAAAACTCATTATTTTTTTTGGCTCGAAATTTTGAAAAATATGGGTGAAATTACGATTTATGTAAAAAAAAGCGTTTTTGTAAAATCCTTCGTCTACAGCTCCTCGACCTCGTAGGACATTTTTTCGAAGCTCTTTTTCTTCGTTAAGAGTTGGACTATCATGCACTATGAGTTAAAATTGGAATTTTTCAATTTTATGTACAAAAAACTCCACCGCAAAAAGACAAGTTTTTTTGCGGCAAAAAAAACAAGTTTTTTATTTCATTATTTTTCGACTCTAACCTACTGTATGACCAAATTACCTATTTATTCTCTAAAAAGAATATAAACTTTTATTAAATAGTAGGTTAGAGTCGAAAAATAATGAAATAAAAAACTTGTCTTTTTTGCCGCAAAAAAACTTGTCTTTTGCGGTGGAGTTTTTTGTACATAAAATTGAAAAATTCCAATTTTAACTCATAGTGCATGATAGTCCAACTCTTAACGAAGAAAAAGAGCTTCGAAAAAATGTCCTACGAGGTCGAGGAGCTGTAGACGAAGGATTTTACAAAAACGCTTTTTTTTACATAAATCGTAATTTCACCCATATTTTTCAAAATTTCGAGCCAAAAAAAATAATGAGTTTTCAGATTGCCAAAAGCAACATTTTTACCAAGTAAAAAGTTTCTAGGTCGCATCAATAAAAAGAAAAAAATAAAAGAAAAAGAAGCGATTTTTAGCGGTTTTTAGCATTTTTCTCCATGTATAAGACACTAACCAATATTTTGTACCACATCAATTGAAAGATAATTTTAATACCTATAACTTTATAATTTAACTTTTTCGGATCCGAGCTCAACTTTTTGTTTTATTGGCGAAAAACCGGTTTTTTGACTTTTGCGATTTTTTTAGGTTAAGTTCGCCAATGCAGTTCCGTAAAAAAAACGCTATCATTCTTCAAATTAAGTGTTCTACACGCCCATATTTTTTTTTCCTGCCTTCAATTGTCTGGAAATTAACATGGTGATTCCGTAGATTGATTGGACTACTATCATTTACGTGTGTTTTCGTCGGAAATACACATGTCTGTTAATTTTTACCAATTTTTATTGAATGGAAGTGAATTTTAAGACTCTACATTAAGTAGAACGAATAATTCCAAGCATTTTTTATTAAAAATCGTTTTTTGTTACTCAACAACAAAATCAACAACAAAAAATGTAACAAAATGTCATATTCGTGTATTGTCATCGGGAATATGTATGCCTGCAAAGTTTCATCCATTTGCATTGAGTAAAAGGCGGTTAAATTAACGTTACAAGATTTGATGCTCCGAAGTGAAAGTAAAGAAAAGAGTTTAAAAATGTAATTTACCATAAGGATAATGAGAGGGAAAAGGCTATTAAACAGGATAAAAAAAAGGAAAGAGATAATAGTATGAATTTAAAAATTTATCCGTTGATAGTGCAGCAATTTAATTAAATGTCCCAAAGAGAAATTTTTAGTACAAAATAAAATATTGATAAAATATTAAAAGAAATGATAGAAAATAGTGAGAAATAATGAAAATTTAATGAATAAAATATTAGAAAAATATGGAAAGCCAAACAAGGCAATAACATGGAGTTATTAAGGAATTTACAAATAAAAAGTAATTTCCATAGGTTAGGTTAGGTTAGATATGGCTGAGCTGTTGGTATTGAGCTCATACACTTAGGCCAAAAGGATAGGCCCATTGTGATGACATAGTGATCCCACTTTAAACTTGTTGTTCAAGTGTCGTTTCTTCGCTAAACCATCTCGAGGAAGTAATGAATCTTCTAAGTTGCGGGATGCCGATCCTTGAGATCTCCGTAAGCGTGTTTAAAAAGGGCTCGCCAAATGCGCTTAGTCTCTTTCTGCATAGAGCTGGACAGTGACAGAGGAGATGTAGTACACTTTCCTCCTCGTCCGGATTTTTACAGCTTCTGCAAAAATCGTAGTTCTCAAGACCTAAGCGGGTCGCATGCGTCCCTATCAGACAGTGTCCGGTAAGCACTCCCACTATAGCTGAGAGGTCTGGTCTACCGAGACTCAGTAATGACGTGGTCCGCCGAAGATCATAAGAGGGCCAGGTTAGTTTATCCACCCTGCATTTATTAAGATCTCTCCAATGCTTTTTCGCTTGTAGCATTGTGTGCTGTTTGCATTGGAGTTTAAAAGTGGCCCAAGGCATACCAACTCTTTCCTTTTCCGGAAGGAGAGTAGCGGTCATGCCTTTCCTAGCCAGTTCGTCAGCTTTACAATTTCCCTCTATATTACGGTGCTCAGGCACCCATACGAGGAGGGTCCTGAACTGTTGAGCCATCTCGTTAAGAGATCTGCGACATTCAGAGGTAGTTCTAGAGCTGTTTGTGCAAGAGCGCAGGGCTTTCAGAGCCGCCTGACTATCTGAAAAGATGTAAACAGCCCGATTTCTGTCGCCTTGTTGGTTGATCAGTAGAACAGCCTCATGTATTGCTAAAACCTCTGCTTGGTATACACTACAGTGATCGGGTAGTCGAAAGGAGACTTCAATCCCAAGCTCTGGGGAAAATACTCCTCCTCCTACTCCACCTTCGAGTTTAGAGCCATCAGTAAAGAAGTTTGTGGCACCTTGAGAACTGTGTGGTTTGTTTTTCCATTCACAACGTGAAGGGATGTGGACTCCGTAGTTTCTTGTGAAGTTGATTTCGGGTATGCAGAAGTCCGTTTTTATGGAGACGGTAACCGAGTCCAGCACTTTCGTGTGTCCTCCTACGATTCCGGTCCCAAAGCCAGATTCTTTTATTCTAAGGGCTGCGATGGTTGCGCTTTCCTTAGCCACAAGATTTAAAGGAGGAAGGAATAGCATAACATTTAGGGCGTCTGCAGGAGTGGAGCGAAGGGCTGCTGTTATGCATAACTCCGCACATCTTTGTACTTTCTGTAGTTTGTAATAATTTCCCTAAAAATTTACCAATTATCGCAAAGGACGAAAATGCAGTCCAAATAAGAAGAACCGTTGAACTCGGCCTATATAAACCCGAACTCAGAAGCAGTCAGTCTCTCTGTTCATCAGAAAGTCACCGAGGTAAGCCAAGTAATCATATCCATATATATGCCCGCTGGTAATAGGATAATATGCTTGGTGCTGGTAATCTAACTTAATCATTTCAATTTATTATTGCAAGTAATAAGTGTCAATATATGCCATATCCTGGTAATCGTTGACACTATATGCTCGCACCCTTTTAGGTACACTACGAGGGACTCATCGAATCGACACTAACATAATAATTAGTGTATTAAATCTTAATAAACGTTACTAACCAGTGGATTAAGGAAGTTGTAATAGTTTTAAGAACACCGACAAAATAAAATTTGAATGTTAACTGCCACGTCAGTGTTTTCATTTCAAAACATACCTACTCCTCATATTTCAGGTATTTGCATTAAACAGCCCGAAGGCGTTTTTATCTGCAGGAGTGGATTACGCTGGACCGTTTCAGGTGAAATATTTGGGTAAGCAAAGGAATGTAATCGCGCAGCACAAATGCTGGGCCGTAGTGTTTGTATGCATGAAAACAAGAGCAGTGCATTTGGATCTAGTGACGGACTTAACCTCAGCTTCTTTCGTTGCATGTTTCGAGCGTTTCGTAGCAAGGAGAGGAATATGTGTTAGATTGTTCAGTGATAATGACACCTCTTTCATTGGAGCTGAAAGAGTGATTGGCAAGGCATACAAAGAGTGGATCGAGTGGAGCGTGGCGAATAATGGCACAGATTGGAAATTTATGTCTCCCGCCACCCCACATCAGGGTGGCATATATGAAGCAGCGGTGAAATCTATAAAGTTTCACCTTAAACGTGTCGTTGGTGCAACAGTAATGGAGTACCAACAATTCACAACACTTTTGTGCCACGTCGAAGGAGTGCTTAGTTCCCGTCCGCTTACACCGTTGACGGACGATCCGCAGGACTTGCAGGCATTGACCCCTGGGCATTTTTAGTGTCGGAACCGCTTGTTGCATTGCCGCCCTTTGAGTTTGCAAATGAGAGTAATCTGCAAGGGAGGAAGCTTTGGAACGCTCGGCAAAAAATGTTTAAGGATTTTTGGAATCGCTGGGAGAGTGAATATTTGGCTACGCTACAAGAAAGGAAAAAGTGGCGTCGGGAACGCGAGAATATTAAAGTCGGACAGCTAGTGCTCTTAAAGGACGAGAACTTGCCACCAGCCAGCTGGACAATGGGAAGGATTAGAGAGGTATTGCCTGATAGCAAAGGGGCTGTGCGAAGTGTTACCGTGGAAACTGCAGCGACAGTCTTGAAACGACCGGTACAGAAAATTTGCGTCTTACCGGTGGAGTGCGCTATCAATCAGGATACCTATGTAGCGTTACGGACGTTACTCAAGCCGTAACGTGGTAGGAATTGTGTCTCCCGACACCGGGGACTGTACGAAACGCTATGGATCTGCTAAGGATATATTTTTTAGTATTCAAAAGTCCCGCTGCCACTTTGGTGGCATTTTAATCACACTATAGTATGTATAGAATTTAAAAAAATAGCTTGTGTCAGTTGGAAAAATGGAATTAAAAATAAATAGTGGAGTTTTTTGATTGCATTTTCTCCACTCAAAAAAATATGGTGTTTTATTTCATAGGGCCGATTAAGTTTTTCCTGAGCTATTGAAATGTAGTCGATACAAAAGGTGATACATCGCATAATTTTATAAAAAAAAAAAAGAAAAAAAAATTTTTAAGAAACTCTTTTCTTTACCTTAATATATTGATCAGTTGTGAACACAAAATTAATATAAATACTAAAAAAATCGACTAAAAGGAAAAAAATAAGAAGATTTTAAACAATATAAACTTTTAAATCAAAATGGAAAAAATCTTACACCTTCCTTAAAGAAAAGCGTGGGGTGCGTTTTTATAAAACAAAATGCTCAATTAGTGAAAATTCGTAGCTGTCTGAAATGTTAAAATGTACTCACGGCAGTTATGTTTTTTTAAGTTCAGGTTGGTATGGGCGCCCCACGCTTTTCTTTAAGGAATGTGTGAGATTTTTTCCATTTTGATTTAAAAGTTTATATTGTTTAAAATCTTCTTATTTTTTACCTTTTAGTCAATTTTTTTAGTATTTATATTAATTTTGTGTTCACAACTGCAACTGATCAATATATTAAGGTAAAGAAAAGAGTTTCTTAAAAAAATTTTTTTTCTTTTTTTATTTCTTACTTTTTAGTAACGAATAGCGTTAATTAATACATTACAATTTCCAAACTTTTAATTAGATTATCATGTTAAATAAGGAAACTTTTTTACATGCTTTGTATTTGTTTCTTTACAACAGTTCTCAAGTGCAGCCCAAAAATGCACAATTTGATGACCCCTCTAAAATCTAATAGTCTAAGAGCCAGTGGCCGGCAGACTTACGGTATTTTAACAAACCTCATATTTTCTTCATGTATTCTCTTATACCTGCCGTACATGAAATGGGGACTCTTTTTTCTGACTGGCGGTTCCTATGAGTGTACTCAGGTGTGGAAGGTGTTAAAATTTGACTGAATTTTACGTTATAGTAACAAGGCTGCCGTTTGAATATGTTAAAGTACTATATTATTATTATTGAAAAATAAAATGGCAGACAGCTACGGCGGTTCCAAGGTCGCGGTAGACACTTTTGAAAGTCACCAAAAAAGTGAACAATTTACGGTATTTTAACAAGGCTGAAATTTATATATATATTGTTAATAATAATATTCTAAGCCTATATTTAGAACGGCAGACATTTTCTGCGGTTCTAACATCGCGGCAGACAAGGGAACGTTGCCTCTGGTGCGGGCATACGGATGTATAATGTTATCTCACTCACGTATACATTTACTGCTTTAAGACGGATTATTGGAGAAAGATGTCTATAACTGAGCGTACAATTTTCAAGTTTATTTTTATTGGTCATTCGCACCTGGTAAAATATTCATTAACTATATGTATATAACTTAAGAGGTGCCGGTTCCTCCTCCAGCCATCGGCCCGTGCTGTTATTTATAAATCCTACATTCGGCCTCTTCTCGAATACAACTCCCTCATTTGGGGCGGCGCTCCAATAACAACCTTAGCATGGTTAGATAAGGTCCAAAAAAAGGCCCTTAAGTTAATTAATGACGATACCGCTTGCTCCAACATCGACCCCCTAAGCCACCGTAGGAATGTAGCTGCACTGACAAAATTTTATCGCTACTATCATAGTGACTGTTCCTCCGAGTTAAACGCTCTTTTGCCTCCACGGCCATCTTATACCCGCAACACCAGATTAGCCCACTCGTCTCATTCCCTTCACCTGCAGCTACCCCTTTGACGCACTCAACAGGATATGAATTCGTTTGTTAATAGAACAACTCGGCTGTGGAATAATCTCTCGCAGTCAGTATTTCCGAACTCCTACAACATCCAAGAGTTCAAACTCAGGGTTCATCACCACCTTCTTCAATACCCCCCCGTACCTTTATAATCCTTAACCTATTCCCCCCACCCCTCCCCGGTACTAAGCTTACTGCTAGACATTGCACCATGACGTGACAAATGACATGACGGACTAGTAGTACAAAGGGTGACTCCTGAGCTTAGCACTAACACATAAAAAAAAAAAAAAAAAAATAACAAGTTGTTTTAAAAACATATATTTTATTCTTCACATTATATTAGTTATTACTAGTCTTTATCCTTCGATACGGTATCATTTAGATGCTCACTAAATTGGTTTTCATCTTCCGACATATTAGTTTCTGTATAAATTAAATTTAAATATGTGAATTGTGCGTATAGATCAGTGTAATAATTAAGAGAATTAAATTCATTTCAAATTAAATTAACTTTTTAAACGAAATCACTAACAGAACCAGGAAGTTGATCGCCACCAAACCATTTGAAAACGAATGATCTTTCTTGTTCTATCCAACCATGTTCTAGCGGATTTAATGAAAGCATTTTGGAAGGTATTTCTGCAAATACTTGAGATGCAATGCGCTCGTCAAAATTGTTGGTAAAGTTCACTTTTACAGGGTGGTAAAGAGCTTGCATCAAAGTTGCGTACTTTTTTATTGAATTCTTCATTAATACCATTAGGCTTGTAATTATTAATGAAAAGCTGGAATCTGGAATAATCGAATTCTTTCGAGTGTTTTGCATTGTACATTTGGCAAGTGAAGTTTTGAATCAATTAATATCACCAAGAGCTGCAAATGCTTTCTGCTACTCGATATAATCGCAGCCGATGAGAGCATGGAACCAACCAAGCTTTTGCAAAGTGTTTATAAACTAAAGTGTTTATAAATTTTTGTAATATCTATATACCGTTGATTATTTCCTGTTCCTGCGAACATCCAAATATGGGAGGACGTATTTCTTAATTGTAGCATGTTACCAAGCACGGTATATAGAAACATTTTTCTGTATACCGTGGTTACCAAGCATGATTATCATAATATTTGTATCAGATCCTCTGATTACGATATTCGATTGATCAGCGATACTACATGCATGATAAATAATTTTGCTATCTGCTTCTTCATGCAACTCGCAGCATAAATCTTCAATGATACTTGATTCTACTTTGTTTCCATTTGTAATATATGAATAACAATTTCGAAAGAGAGATGAATTAATTTGCTGCCAAGAAATGCTGCTATTTCTTCACTTGCCCAATGTCTAGTAAAAAAATCAATGAGAGCTTCCTTAAATTTTGTATTTTTCATTTCTTTTCCAAAATCTGCTGGTCTTATTTGATCAGGTCCAGAGATACAATACTCAATTTCTGGTGAAAATATTGATCAAATATTATGTCGATTCTTCGAGTTGGAAATTTAGTCACCCATCGCAAAAATTGGCACCTCTTTCATGGAATGTAGTATAAAGAAGCCATCTACTAAAAATACATCGGTATAAATCGGCGGGTCATGGGTAATATTTGCTTCAAAACATTTGGCAAGTACTGATTTATCGGTTTTACAAATCGCACCATCCAAATGGCATAAAGATAGAGGAGCAGGAGTTATGGGATATGATAGAATTTTAAGGACATCGATATTATGATCCATCGAAATTATTGACATGCGTCTGAATAAATCCCGCTGTAGTCGAATTTCTTGATCTTTCCCACCGACTTTTACAGACTTTTTCCCTACTTGACATTAAAATTAAAAATTGATGTTTTTTTAATAGTTTTTTCAAACCGGTTGATTTTTGATGTTATCGAACTCATTCCACCCATCCGTCATTTTGTTACGGTGATATATGTAAATATTATGAGTGTAAAGAAAAGCAAAGTGCAACATAATAAGCATTTATATCGCGGTATACATGTGCTTAATTTGTGTTTAATTTGTGTTTTCTTGTCAAGCGTTTTCTTGTCGCGTGAGATTTACAATAACCCTCAATTTTTTGCTTTGTTAATTTCAAATTCTAACAAAATTTTTTGATGAAAAATGCGCCATTCTTTTAATTAACTTTTTCATTAAAATTGAAATTTCACGCTTTCTTTAAAATATTTTTTATTTTTTACTTTTCAGTACATTTTTTAGTTAATGAAAAGAATTTTTTTTAAAAAATTTTTTTAACCATTTATTTTATTTTCTACTTTTTAGTTTATTATATGTATTCCGCCATTTTATGATGGCAATTCTATTAGATTTAAAATTACGTCACACAGTTTACTGATACCCATGATACCCATGACGTGGGCTCGGTGGAACATAATTGCAAAAACGGCCGCCATCTCGGAACCGTCTTCTTGATTTTTTTACAAAAAGGTCAGATTGCATTTAGTACTTATACATGATGAGTTGAACTCAAGTTGAACCCAAGTCTAACTACATGTAAACGGGAGTCGAGTTGGGTTTAGGTTGACTGAACTCGACTCAGCTCTGCTACCTGGGTTTAGTTGAAATTATGCATACGGACATGAGTTCAGTATTTGAGTAGCTGAATTTAGTTGACAGCAGCATCTCTGTGTTTGTTTGTGATTTTTTGTAACGTGTATTGCTTCTTTATTATCAACTCACCCTTAACTCAACTATTATCTCATCATTCATACACATTAACCACCCGAACTACGAGTGTGTGCAAAATTGGAAGTTGATCGGTTATATTTTCTACTTTTTAGTCTATTATAAGCTTTCCGCAATTTAGTGTTGGCCGCCATTTTGAATTTGGAATGACGCCACATAGCTTATTGTGTTCTACCTGTCATATCCTTTCATTTGATACCCATGTCAGAGGGCCGCGGAGCACAATTTCAAAAATCGGGCGCCATTTTGGAACCGCCATCTTGATATTTTTACAAAATGGCCAGATTGCATTGTCATCCAAACTAAACGTGTATGCAAAATTTCAGCTCTATCCGAAACCGGGAAGTGGGTCAAATTTAACTTCCAAGATTTGACGACAAACAGTGTAAGTGTTTTGGAACGGGCGCCATTTTGGAACCGCCATCTTGATATTTTTACAAAATGACCAGATTGCATTGTCATCCAAACTAAACGTGTATGCAAAATTTCAGCTCTATCCGAAACCAGGAAGTGGGTCAAATTTAACTTCCAAGATTTGACGACAAACAGTGTAAGTTAAATAAAAGAATTTAAAAAAACTATTTTCGATTTATGTGTCCAGGCAAAAACCAAAGAGAAGATTTGAAGAACTGGTTTAGTGTGTCCAATAAATGTTACAAACATCGCCAATATATTTTAAATTACTTATTGCTGATTTTAATAAGAAAAAATAGTAGTTGGTTGGCACAAAAATGAGCCGCTAAAGATGCAAGCAATAGAAATACGCGGAAACTAAAAATTTTAAAAGCATAAGAATTTTAAACGCATATCCTCTTTCACTCCCAACAATTTTGGCTAGCTAGGATGGTAGGAAACCAAAGCAGGAAGGAAAGTTGGCCGACACCACTTGTCCAGTAAATAGCTACTTTTCCTTTGCGAAAAATACCACACGCGATTTTTTTCACCAAATGATTTTGTATATTTTTATGAGCTTGAATTCAAAATGGCGTCATCCCTACCCTTGTGCTAAACTTACAGTGAAGAGAAACGCGTTTAATTCTATATCTCAGAAACTATGCATCTCACTTTTTTTGTAAAGTCTATTATGTACGGTTTTAATTCATTTTTTTGTATTTCAGTTTTGACTTACAGGCAAGTATACATGTATCGTGTTTCAATAATTCAACATATTAATCTATTTTTATTTTTAGGTTTATGCACAACATAGTACTATAAAAAAAACATGTATAATGAAATGCAACTATAAATATATATGTATATATATATATATATATATATATATATATATATATATATATATATATATATATATAAATATATATATGCATGTATATAAGTTGATTTTTGTTTATCTGTGAAATAAATATCAACTAAGTTATGGTGAGTTTTTTTTATTTGAAGTGAGTTTTTTTATTATTTAGGGCCCGGAATAACCCTGTCCGGAGGCAGGTCTGCCATTATCTGTTCCTGGTTTATCTGTCTTTGCCGTACATATTCAATGCAAGTTCGTATATAATTTTTCAATCCACCACGTAAGCGCAAAATCCAATAATTTCGACGGATATGTTGCATCATTAGCTGAATACCACCATGATGATTGACTCGGTGGGAAAAATCCATTACCAGCCATGCTAGACGCGAACCTTTTGGTATTATGATCGGATGTTCCATGTCATAAGTAAGATCTGATCTATAAACGTCCCCCTACTCGTATTAAACCTTGCTTGTCCAGAAACGGGTTGAGCGGTTCCAAATGGCTTTTTTCCGGCAACGGCTTATTCGCCGCCAACGCTGTGTATTCGCGGTTGCAATTTTCGCGTTGGCTTTGTCTGATGAAATATTTCATTGCCCATCCTTTTTCGGTTTGAGATGGAGGAGCAATTATCATGCTAACAGAGCGACTCGCTCTTGCCGGTGGTTTGTATCTTGCCAAGCGGAAGCGGAAGCAGTATGCTAAAATTCGTAACGCTTTTTCCAATTTATCTGCATATTCCAACACCGACACTAAATTTGGTTACGCTATATACTTTCAATTCTAAAACGTCACTGTCTGCTTGCGGTATAGAAATTGTTCTTCAGGCCACCGCGATTCTGGCCACTGGAGCCACTCTGGTCCGTGCCACCATAACTTATCGTCTATTAACTCCGAAGGCCTCGCCCCTCGACTTAGTAGGTCTGCTGGATTTTGCTTGGTGTTTACATAACGCCACGCTTTAATTGGAGTTCGTTTTTGAATATTGCGAACCCTATTCGCTACAAATTCCTTTAAGTTGGCTGGCTCTTTGCGGATCCAAAACAAAGTATAACTGCTGAATCAGTCCATAACATGGTTTCAGTTCCTTCAAACTCCATTGATGTCGATACATCCGATAGCAACCATGACAGCAGTTCAGCGGCTGCCAATTCCAAGCGCGGAATTGTTATTTCCTCTCGTTTTTGATGCGACCAGATTGCACCGTGCTGGACCATTTGGATACTGAGCACGTATGTAAATCACTGCTCTAAATGCTTTCTTTGAGCTGTCCGAGAAGCCTATAAATTTCGTTTTTATAGCATCTGATGTACCATACCATCTTGGAATTCTTATCTTTTCCAATAGTATGACCTCTTTCCATACGTTTGTCCATAACTCCTGAACCCCTTGACTCACTTCTTCATCCCAATCTATTCCTGATTTCCACAGCTCTTGTATTAACATCTTCAACATTACTATTACCGGCGATATATATCCGTTTGGATCAAACAACTGAGGGGCACAGCTGACGATCTTGCGCTTCGTGAGCTTTCCGGTGGGTGTTGGTGTTTTAACAACATACGTAAATTGGTCTTCTTGGTTGAGCCATTTTACCCCTAACACACTGGTTAGACTGTCCCGGAAAACACCATGCAGCTAGAATCCATGCCACCCAATTCATTTGATTCAAGGGCCGCTTGGTCATTTGATTTCCATTTTCTCAATTGAAATCCAGCTGCTGCGAGAATTTGCGCAATTTGCTTAGCCAATTTAATTGCCTCTTCTACCGAATCTGCTCCTGTCACACAATCGTCCATATAGAAGTCATCTATAATTGTTTTAGCTGCTTCCGGCAAAGTGTCTTTAGCTTCCTTTGCTGCTTGTACCATACTACGAACGGCCAGGTGTGCTGCGGATGTTAGCCCAAAAGTGACCACTGTCAACCAATATTCTTCAATACCCCCGTACCTTTATAATCCTTACCCTATTCCCCCTCCCTCCCTCCCGTACTAAGCTTACTGCTAGACATTGCACCATGACGTGACAAATGACATGACGGACTAGTAGTACAAAGGGTGACTCCTGAGCTTAGCACTGCCACATAAAAAAAAAAAATATGCAGATCCAGACTTTCGCGCCAAAAGATGCGCTGGCAGTCCCAATTCTCTTCATTAACTCTGACTTGATTAAATATCTTTTTGATGTCGCCGCATACCGCAATTTTGTGGCGTCTAAATCTCATAAGGGTCGTGTGCAGTTCCGTCTGTAGCTTTGCGCCAAGCATCTGAACTTCATTGAGCGATTTTCCGAAATTTGTCTTACAACTTGCATCGTAAACTACCCTAGGCTTGAACCGTTTTTTGGTTGAACAACGTAGAATCCACAAATATTCACTTTAACACTTTTAATTATTTTAGTTTTAACCAACCGAAAACAATTAAAGCAATAAAACCTTTACGATTCTACTCGCGGCATAAAAAGTTAACTAATTACCTTTTTATTTAGTTGAATGCATTTCGAACTACATTCAGTTCATCATCAGCATCACGACTAAGCAGTAAAAGTATCCTCTGCATGACAGCAACCGTATATTTAGACACACAGTAACACATAATAACTGATATTATTATTAAACACGAGCGAACAGCACAGATTCAATGTTACCATTATCCAAATTCAAAGCATTATTATTTGATTGAATGTAGTAACTTTCGTATGCGTCCACAAACCAACGAACACAATGAGAATAATTCCAAATGAATCATTTTGTCCAATTCAACACAAATACGCTGCTTTTCATTCTATGATCCACAGACTTTGTAAATTTCCACTCTCAGTGAAAGCTTACATGAAAGAATTAAAATACATAAAAGAAATTGCTATTAAAAATGGTTACCATCCGAATATTGTTGATAGAATAGTTGAGAAACACTCGAAAAAAGTTAAAAGGTCCAATTTAAGTACCTTTTTCACACAAATTACACAACAAACATCTGTGCATAAACGTGTTTCCATGAACTATGTTCCAGAAATCACCAAAAATCTGGAAAAAACTTTTAAACGCTTTGATATGGAAGTTGTTTACAAAAGCGTTAACAAATTAGGTGATTTACTCGGTTCAACAAAAGACAGAGATGAAAAACTGAAAAAATCGGGTATATATTCGATTAAGTGCGGTGAAGATGATTGTGATGGAGTTTATTACGGACAAACAAAAAGAGCAGTACAAAAAAGATTCAAAGAACATATCTCGTACATTAAAAACAATGAACCAAAAAAATCAGCGTTTGCTAAACACATTCTTGATACTGATCACAATTACAACTCTGAATGTGTAAACCTATTGAAAGAAGTACGAGATGCAAATAGACTCGACGCATACGAAAGTTACTACATTCAATCAAATAATAATGCTTTGAATTTGGATAATGGTAACATTGAATCTGTGCTGTTCGCTCGTGTTTAATAATAATATCAGTTATTATGTGTTACTGTGTGTCTAAATATACGGTTGCTGTCATGCAGAGGATACTTTTACTGCTTAGTCGTGATGCTGATGATGAACTGAATGTAGTTCGAAATGCATTCAACTAAATAAAAAGGTAATTAGTTAACTTTTTATGCCGCGAGTAGAATCGTAAAGGTTTTATTGCTTTAATTGTTTTCGGTTGGTTAAAACTAAAATAATTAAAAGTGTTAAAGTGAATACCCTAGGCTTTTTTAACACACAGTGATGTGGAATATGGTAGCATATTTTACCGGATAGTGGCGGTCGCGCTACTTCAACCGTGTGGCCGTTCCGCTTTAATTCCCGCATTTCATTTACATAAAACTCCTTTAATTCTGGCATATTTTCCAGCCTTTTTTCGGTACTAATGAAGCGCCGCAATGCTATTTGACGCGAGCTACCTATGTAATTTATTCCAGGTTTGAACGGAATCTTAACTACGAATCTACCGTCCACGTCCCGATAATGTGTACTGACAAAGTGCTCTTCCACCATTTGCTGCTCCTCCGATAACTTTGATACTGCTCCAACTGATGATCCAATATTATCCTGTTTCCAAAGCCTTTCAATCATTCCATTCAACTTCTCGTTAAGTGCATCATCCACTAACGAAAATACCTTTCCAGTATGCATGTCAACGCTCTCTATATATTCCCCCATCACGACTACTCCAAACGTTGTGTTTATCAACGTTGTGCCGTCCTGTCTATTGTCCTAGTGTCCTAATGTAGCGATCAAATATTTTTGCGACAACCCCAACTCCTAACTTTATGTGGACCTGATCCGGTTTGGAATAGAGCGGATCAGCCAGCTTGCAATCCAATTTATATTCGTTTTGCGAAACATCTAACTCAGCGCTCGGAATTAGCGGACAAAAGTCATTTTGTGCCGGCAAAATCCAAAATGTTACCTTAATAAAGAAATCCGTAACAAACCATGGTCGCACATTGACCTCAGTTTTGCGGTTGATCATAAATGGTTTAGAATCTATGCCGACTACCTGACGCGTAGCTTCTGATGTTGGACATTTATATTATACAATGCCGCCGACATAAGGTTAGGCTGAGCTCCTGTATCTAACATTGCTTTAAACGGCCCATACATTACTCCGTTATATTCCAATTTCACCGATGCAGTCGGTATCAAATACTTGATATCCTCTACTATTATGGGTTTATTAAAACAACTTGAATAACATGAATAGGGCCAATTCTTTGACAGTTTATTTTTATTAGATACATTTTCTTTTTGACATTCTTCCATTTTATTTTCCAAAGCATTTTCCTTTTCCTTGAGCAGATCCAGCTTTCCGTTGAGCAATTCCAGTTTTTCATTGAACAGCGATGTAGCCACCTCCAGTGCCGACGTATCAGGCTTCTTTTCTTTGACCCATTTTGGTTTCATTTGCCATGAAATGTCGCAAATATGCGCGTGCCAGCGGATAATGCTTGTCGTACACCTCATTCAAGCGCTTCCACGCGTCATCGTAGCTTTCCCCATTAACCGGCCATCCGGCCAGGCGTATCACTAGCATTCTTTCGAAGCGTTTTAAGCAAATTCGTAAGCTTAAAAATTGGCTCTATCTTATCGTTCTTGTGAACTGCTGCCTCAAAGCGGTTCCGAAAATCTTTCCATGTCAGCAAATCAATCCCATCAAACGTACCCCAAGTGTTTTGAATATTCTGCTGTTGAGTCGGCATTTCGAGACGAAACACCTGGCGCTCATTTGCAACTAACCTTTGTGTGGTGGCTCCGCTCGCTTGCACCTCCTGCGTTGGCATACTCACTTGCAATTGTGCAAGCTGCCTTTCCAATTTTCCAACTGCATTCGTAAATTTTCTTTCAATTTCGCACATTTCGGCGTTCAAATTGTCGCGTTCCTCTTGATCCGCAGCAACCCGGATCACGTTCTTAGTTGCTTGCCTAAGCTCGGCGTATTTATCTTGACCCATGGCCAACCGAGAGCGTGCCGTATAAACATCCAACTTCCCTAAATCCGGTGAATCTACAAGCTGCATCCAATAGTTAAGGGGTGTTACCATTGAGGCACGCTCATGCAATGCTTGATCGTGCAGAAGTAGTACACTTGTTGCTGCTTCCGCAGCAGCCGTACCGCCTTCTTGCTGTATGTATCCATTAGCCATCCTATTCCACAAAAAAATTAAAAAAAAAGTGAACAAAAAATCCAAAGTTGTTTCAGCAAATAACAATTCAAGAAAAAAAAACGCAAATATACTTAAATTCTCAAATATATTCCAATTCTTCTTGTGCGCTACCCTAGCTCAACTTGTCTATTTGCGAAATTTCCAATATATAATTAAATCAATTCGCAACATTAAAAGACAACTAACCCGTTTTTTTTGTTTTTAACTAATTAATTTATATTTGCGCTAAGCCTGCTAAGTTTCTCACCTTTTTTTTAACCGCAATATATACTTATCTTTTTGGGCACTGATTTCCAGATCCGGCTCGAAGGACCATAATGTATTGACTACATTTCAATAGCTCAGGAAAAACTTAATCGGCCCTATGAAATAAAACACCATATTTTTGTGAGTGGAGAAAATGCTATCAAAAAACTCCACTATTTATTTTTAATTCCATTTTTCCAACTGACACAAGTCCGGCACACGCCAGCTATTTTTTTAAATTCTATACATACTATAGTGTGATTAAAATGCCACCAAAGTGGCAGCGGGACTATTGAATACTAAAAAATATATCATTAGCAGATCCCTAGCGTTTCGTACACCTTTTTATAAGCAATATAAGTAATTTTTCATTTGTAACCGATAACCACAATATAAATAATTTATTGTTTCATTAGTTTTTGTTTTCTATCATTCGTCGTTTTCTTTATTTTTACATTTCGAAACGAACTTTTTTGTTCTCCTTCAGTCTAAAAAAGTGGGTACTCAAAATTATTCTATCAGATGGCGCTATAAGCTGTTTAAATTGCTCAATTAAGGAGATGGTGCTATTAGTTAGTCGAAAAGTGTTTACTCGCACTGTTGATGCCAGATGGCATTAGATGATTAACAAAATGTGTTCATATAAAAGTGGTTAGTCACAACTATAGTGTCAGATTGCGTTAGGTACTATAAAAAACATATGTAGTTCATAGTACAGATGTACAGTTAAATTTTGAAATACCGATTACTACTTTTGCATAGTTCGTAATTGTACTTTATGTCTAAAAAAGTGACATTTTCGTTATAAGTTAGTCGATTCCAGGACTGTTGATGTCAGATAGCATTCCCTATCATTTCGATGATTAACAAAAAGCGTTCATATTAAACTGGTAGGGGTCTCAAGAGGGCGGATTACCATTTCTTCACCACTCTATCGACATGGGTATCATTTGAAAGGGTATTATAAGTAGAATACCATAGGCGATATAGTATACTCAATATATGGTTAGGATCCAGGGAGGTCATCTCAGGAGGACGGATTACCATTTTCTACACAACCCCCTCGACATTGGTATCAAATGAAAGGGAATGATAAGTAGCATACAATAAGCACTATAGTATACTCAATAAATAGTTAGATACACCGCGGCCATCTCAAGAGGACGCATTACCATTTTCTTCACCACCCCCTCGACATGGGTATCAAATGAAAGGGTATGATAAGTAGAATACAATAAGCTATGTCCTAAAATTCATATCGGCGGTATCAAGAGGGCGGATTACCACTTCTTCACCACCCCCTCAACATGGGTATCAATTGAAAGGGTATCATAAGTAGAATACCATAAGCGATATAGTATATTCAATATATGATTAGATCCATGGCGGTCATCTCAAGAGAGCGCATGTTAGGGCTTAGAATGCCTAAAACTCAATGGACTGCAGGGCAACTTAGAAATAAACCAAGTCTAACGATTCGAACTTTATTTACAATTCTCAATGTTCACAATTTATAAATTCAATTTAAATTAATTCTTCACAATTCTAAGTTCAATATATTTAACATTCACTGGATACTAACTTTAAGCTATTTAATAAAACATTTATCAGGTTTAGTTCAGCTAAAGTAATAATTCAAGTTTATTTATATTTCACTTAACTAAATCAATCCATTACTACACTTAAAATTAATATTAATAGTCACTCTTGATTCAATTGCTTTGTTATGCTTGACTTGGTTATTCTTGATTTCCAGCAATATTGCCGTTGCTGAATCTGGGACTGGATGTTGCTGAAGCTGCTGTTGTAGGTTCGTTTAGTTACTCGTACTAGATGCTGCCTCTAAGTACGCCAATATTGGGAGGGCTGAAATTCAATATGATTTAGAAATATTCTTTTAATTTAAACGCCACTTGATATTTCAGATTGCTATGATTTGAAAACTAGGAATGTACATTAACTCGTCACGTAAAATGTACAATTGGGAGTTTACAGGTATTTAGGATTTGGGATAATTTACATGAACTCGACTCGTTCCATGTAAACCAAGTTGATTTCGATTAATTTACACCAACTCGATCCGTTAGATGTAAATTATTATTTGAGATTACATGAACTCGACACGTTCCATGTACCTTGGGTTGAGATCACTTGTTTATTAGAATTTCTTCGAGCTCGAATCGCAACGAAGATCAATTGTGATCTGAAATTTTCGATCGACTGGCTGCGCTATATATTTCATTCCTGACAATGGCAATTTTTTGGAAGGCAATGTGGGGGGGCCATTGGAATTGGAATTTGCTTCAATTATTGTGTATGTGTCCCTTCTTGTTATGTATATCAGCTTTTGATACATAACAGCTGATTTATATATTTTGTTGTGATATTTGGTTGGGGTATAGTATGGACGAGGTAAGTTTTTATTTCTCTTTTATAAATTATTTTAATATTTATATTTCTTTTTTTGCTCATGTTTTTTATGTTGGACTGGATGCAAACATGCCGGGATGGAGTCTGCGCTTAGAGTTGTCAGATAAGTAGTTTTTTCTAATAGAATATTTTCTTGGTGATGAGTTTGTTTATTTTCAGGTTATTCTGTAAGACGGATTATGGAAGTTTTGAAAATTGGAAAATTGATCTTCAGAATTTTCAAGGTAAGTATGTATATTGACAATATTTTATTTATGATATTAATATTTATATTTTCAGGATTTAATTTAGGATTGAACATCCTCCCGGGCCTTGAAGCGATAGCTTCAATTTGTCCATTGTTTAGTTTTTGATACTGTTTTTGTTCGAAAATTTAACGGGTTTTCTTAGACGTTATGGTTATAGTATTTCGGAATTTTGTTCGACATGGTTTTGATCCTTGCTATGTGATGTGGAATCTGAAACTTCGGTTTCATTAGCATGGTTGCCGATGTCGTCAATAGGAAGTAGGGCAACCTTTGCGATGGGTCTTCGAATTATGGAGTTCTTCACTTTAATATCTACTACCCGAATTAGGTCGTCTGTGCCTGGATAAACCTTCACAATGCGTCCTAAAGCCCATTGTAGTGGAGGTAAGCGATCGTCTTTAACTAATACTAAGTCTCCTGTTTTTAAATTGGGTTGTGACTGAAGCCATTTAGGACGTTGCTGAAGTCGAGCGACATATTCAGAGGACCATCTCTGCCAGAAGTGGTGCATAAGTTGCTGACAAAGTTGCCAACGATTCAAATAATTGGTTTTACTGTCTAATAGATCCTGTTGTGGTGGTGCTAATAGGGCATCACCGATAAGAAAATGGCCTGGAGTTAAAGCACTCAGATCTGTTGAATCTTCGGTCAGTGGGCATAACGGCCGTGAATTCAAGCATGCCTCAATTTGACTTAGCGTTGTGGCCATTTCTTCGAATGTTAATGTGGCGTTTCCCAGGATTCTTCTGAGGTGATACTTTGTCGATTTAACCCCTGCCTCCCAGAGGCCACCGAAATGGGGTGTATGTGGTGGATTAAAGTGCCAATTGATGCCTTCATGAGATACGTGGTCAGCGACTTGATTTTGTTGTTTGTGAACTTCTCTGAGGAATGAATTTGCGCCAATGAAGTTGGTGCCGCAGTCACTGTAGATGTGTTGGCATTTTCCTCTCCTTGAGGTAAAGCGATAAAGTGCTGCTAGAAAGGCTTGTGTAGTGAGCTCACTAACTAGTTCGAGATGTATAGCTTTTACTGACAAGCAGATAAATACCGCAATGTATCCTTTGGTTGCAGGAGCTCCTCGTATCTTACTGGTTTTGATACTGATTGGTCCGCAAAAGTCCACACCCGTATGCGTAAAAGGCCTTGACATCGTGACTCTTTGTGCTGGCAGATTTCCCATTAGTTGACTATTGACTTGCGCTTTCAATCGAAAACATGTCACACATTTGAGTAATAACCGTCGCACAGTATTACGCCCGTCTAGTATCCAGTACCCTTTTCGTAGTAGTGATAAGGTTAGTTGAGTTCCGCCGTGCATGCATGAATGGTGATACTGGACAATTAGGAGAAAGCTTAAGTGACATGAATTGTTTAAAATTATGGGATGACGTTCGTCATGACTTATGGGAGCGTTTTGTAAACGTCCGCCGACTCTTAAAATTTTGTCGCTGTCTATGAATGGGTTCAAATTTTTTAGTTTGCTTTTTGGATGTACAGTCTTGTGTAATTCTAGATGACGGAGATCATTGGGAAAGTGTAGTTGTTGATGAAATTTCACCCAAAGGTTCGTGGCTCGTTCAAGCTCTTGTGTTGATAGCCAAAGTTGCCTTGGTCCGGGGCGTTTGACTGTACGGAGACAATATGCCGTGACGCGAATTAATCTTGAAAATGAGGAGAACCTTTTTAGTAGCTCTAACATAAATGGATTTTCATCATACATGGTATGTAACCCGTGAATATGTTTCCTGGTTTCTAGTTCTGTTTCCTCGAAACTCGGTGAATGAGGCCAGTGGCTGAGATCTTGAACTAGCCAATGAGGTCCGCTCCACCACTGTGTTGTAGTGATCAGTTCATTTGGTAGAACTCCTCTGGAAGCGAGGTCAGCTGGATTGTCTTTCGATGAGACATGATGCCATGGTGCATTCCCTATTAATGTGAAGATTTCGCTTGTGCGATTTGCCACGAAAGTGGTCCACTTTCTTGGTTGTCCTTTTAGCCATGAGAGGACAATTGATGAGTCTGTCCACATGTGTGTTTCGATGTTGTCAAGCTGTAAGATATTGCGAGTATGCCGTACTAATTTTGCGGCTAATACTGCACCACAAAGTTCCAATCTTGGTATAGATATTTGTTTGATCGGAGCGACTTTAGTTTTGGAGGTAATGATCTGGATTTTCATGTTGTGGTCCGGGGTAGAGATTCGACAGTAGATTACGGCCGCATAGGCGTTTTGCGAAGCATCACCGAAGACGTGCAGTTGAATGTCACGAGAGCGCTGCGTAGTTCCTAACCATCGTGGAATGCGAAGCTGTTCGAGTAGGGGGAGTTGAGCCTTTATCATGGACCATGAATGTTGTATTTTCGAAGGAACGGGCTCATCCCAGGTACTGCCAAGGATCCACAATGATTGCATCAGAATTTTTGCAGTAATTATCACCGGTGAAATCCAGCCTAATGGATCATAAAGTTTGGCAATCTCTGATAGAAGCTCTCGTTTGCTCAACGTATGTTGTTCTTGAGTTACCTTTATTCTGTAGCTAAATGTGTCGGAGGAAGGATACCACATAACACCTAAAGACTTAATGCCTTGATCTGGTTTGATGTCAACAGGATTAGACACTGCTCTATCTTCTTCCGGGATGGTGGCTAGGATGGAATTGTCATTAGTATGCCACTTTTTGAGCTTGAACCTGCCGCGAAGGAGTAGTTCATCTAGGTCCTTGTAGATTGTAATTGCTTCATCGATCGAATCTGCACCCGTGAGTAGATCATCAACGTAGAAATCGTTAAGAATTGTTTCGGAAGCACGTGGATAGGAGTTACGTTCGTCGATGGCTAGCTGCTGGATTGTACGAATTGCTAAGTATGGAGCGCAAGTAACACCAAACGTTACCGTGGTTAGACAATATTCTCGCAGGGGATCTGATGGGGATTCTCGCCATATGATTCTTTGATAAGTCACATCCTCCGGATGTACCAATACTTGGCGATACATCTTAACAATGTCTGATACCAGCACGTATTTGAATTTTCTTCAACGAGTAAGAACTGCTATGAGTTCATTCTGCAGTGTAGGACCGGTCAGCAACACATCGTTGAGGGAGTGCCCGGAACTAGTTTGTCTCGACGCATCGAATACAATTCGCAGCTTTGTAGAAGTACTCTCTTTGTAGACTGCATGATGCGGTAAGTAGCAACTTTTGTAGAAGATGCAATTACCTTGCTGTACTTTGGTCTCGTCTTCTGAGTTTGTTGCTGGAATCATGTGTTTTAGTTGAATGTATTCATTGATGCACTTGGCGTACTCGTCTTTTAACTCTGGGTTTGACAAAAAGCGTCTTTCGAGGTTCAAGAAACTTCCAATGGCGGCTGCCCGCGACCGTCCTAATGATTGTTGGTGTTGTTCGCGGATGAAAGGTAACCGCACACAATATCTGCCATCCATGAGACGTTGATGTGATTCCTGATAGATTGTTTCGCATTTTTGATCATATGGATTTATTTCTGGAATGGTTGGAACCTCTTCAATGGCCCAAAATTGTTGTAACTGTTGGCTGAGAGTTGTTAGCGATACCATAGACGTAAAGGTGTTGGGTGAAGAGAATTCACTGGTATTACTTGATGTTTTCCCGCATAATATCCAGCCTAATAGAGTCTCTTGTGCGATTGGTTGGTCTTGAAGTCCTTTTCGAATGTTGGGTAATATTAAGGATCCGTAAATATCAGCTCCTAATATTACATCAATTCGTCCTGGTTGATTAAAGGTGGGGTCAGCTAACTTTATCCCTTCAATATGTTTCCAGTCGATGGGTACAAAGGGTCTTGATGGTAAGAAGGACGTTAAAGTTTTTAAGACAAGGGCTTGTAGATTCAACTGATAACCCCCGGGCTGAATAACCAGGGCCGTTTCCACCATTGACCGGGAAATTCCAGCGTCGGATTGTTGTACACCCAATATGTTCACAAGGACTGGCTTCTTTTGTAGTGAAAGTGATTGGGCGGCATATTCTGTCAGAAAGGATGTTTGCGAGCCTGGATCTATGAGTGCTCGAAAAATTTTGCGTACTTTCCGAGCTCCTTCTAAGGTTACGATTGCAGTAGAGAGAAGAACTTCTTTATACATTGCTGAGTGTAGAGAATTAAGCGTGGCTGTAGTTTGCATAGATCGTGGCGGAGGTGCTTCGTTCTCTGATTTCGTTGCGGTATTTTGCGGGGGACCTCTATCGGCGTTGTGCAATATAGTATGATGACGTTTGTTGCAATGTCGACATGTAAACTTGCTCGGACAGTTTGCTCCCATATGTCCTCGTCCCAGACAATTGATGCACAAACCATTTGTGCGTGTTATGTGATTTCTCTCTGCTAGTGTTGAATTCATAAATTGAGAACAATTCCTCAACGGGTGATCTTCTCCACATATTTCGCAAGCGTGATGATGTCCTGTGACGAATGACTGAATCCTTGGTGGTGTTGAGAGATTTCGTTGGGTTTTACTTGATGATGGCCCCTTTGTTCCTATGGCTTCTAGTGTTCGAAAGCGTGCCTCCAAGAATTCGCGTAGCATCGTCCATGATGGTATCTCAGTGCTCTTACTATTGCCTTGCTCCCATAGCTGGAGCGTTTCGGTCGGTAGCTTTTGACCTATCACGTAGACTATCAACGCGTCCCACTTTTCCACTGCCACTCCGAGATTATAGAGCGCTTGTAGACATTCCGTCGTCACGTCCATCAAACTTCTAATTCCTTGTGCCGATTCAGAAGATACGGAAGATTGATTAAGTAGGAGTTTCAGTTGTGCGTTGACTAATACTCTCTTGTTGTTATACCTCTCTTTTAGGAGATCCCAAGCTGGAATGTAGTTATCGTTAGTTACTAGTACCTGTCGCAAGAGACCTTCAGCTTCTCCACTTAGATGTAACTTCAAGTATTGAAGTTTCTGTGCGTCAGACAGATTATGATTCTCATGTATCAGGCTTGTGTAAAGATCATGGAAAGTTGTCCATTTCCGATAATCTCCAGAGAATTTTTCCAATGAGATTCGTGGAAGCTTGATAAGATGTTCCTTACTTGACATGGCTATCTCCCTTTCCTGTACTCTGGGAGACTGACTGCCTGCTGCTATTGGCGGATACTCGGTATCATACCGAGATTCTATTGCTGCGTAGTGTGTGTGGAAAAATGACTCCATTGCTTCATATAGTTCTTCCTGGAAATATTTGTGGTTTAATATTTCCGAATCGACAGGTTCGTTGTTTTTTGCCACGAGAATCTGGATATGTGCTCGCTTTATTTCGCTGAATTGCTCTTGAAAATCCTGCAGTCGTTTTTTGTAATATGGTTCCGTTCGCCTTGCGGAGCCATCCTTTTTGTAATTCTTGATGAAATTTTCCAAGAGATCCTTTCATGCTATTTGCAATTTGATTTCAGCTTCCATCTTTCAATTTGATGTCACTGGTTAAATTTCTAAGCTACGCTGTAACCACTGAGTACTTTTATGCCGAACCGGCTCGAAGGACCAAAATGTTAGGGCTTAGAATGCCTAAAACTCAATGGACTGCAGGGCAACTTAGAAATAAACCGAGTCTAACGATTCGAACTTTATTTACAATTCTCAATGTTCACAATTTATAAATTCAATTTAAATTAATTCTTCACAATTCTAAGTTCAATATATTTAACATTCACTGGATACTAACTTTAAGCTATTTAATAAAACATTTATCAGGTTTAGTTCAGCTAAAGTAATAATTCAAGTTTATTTATATTTCACTTAACTAAATCAATCCATTACTACACTTAAAATTAATATTAATAGTCACTCTTGATTCAATTGCTTTGTTATGCTTGACTTGGTTATTCTTGATTTCCAGCAATATTGCCGTTGCTGAATCTGGGACTGGATGTTGCTGAAGCTGCTGTTGTAGGTTCGTTTAGTTACTCGTACTAGATGCTGCCTCTAAGTACGCCAATATTGGGAGGGCTGAAATTCAATGTGATTTAGAAATATTCTTTTAATTTAAACGCCACTTGATATTTCAGATTGCTATGATTTGAAAACTAGGAATGTACATTAACTCGTCACGTAAAATGTACAATTGGGAGTTTACAGGTATTTAGGATTTGGGATAATTTACATGAACTCGACTCGTTCCATGTAAACCAAGTTGATTTCGATTAATTTACAGCAACTCGATCCGTTAGATGTAAATTATTATTTGAGATTACATGAACTCGACACGTTCCATGTACCTTGGGTTGAGATCACTTGTTTATTAGAATTTCTTCGAGCTCGAATCGCAACGAAGATCAATTGTGATCTGAAATTTTCGATCGACTGGCTGCGCTATATATTTCATTCCTGACAATGGCAATTTTTTGGAAGGCAATATGGGGGGGGGGCCATTGGAATTGGAATTTGCTTCAATTATTGTGTATGTGTCCCTTCTTGTTATGTATATCAGCTTATGATACATAACAGCTGATTTATATATTTTGTTGTGACATTTGGTTGGGGTATAGTATGGACGAGGTAAGTTTTTATTTCTATTTTATAAATTATTTTAATATTTATATTTCTTTTTTTGCTCATGTTTTTTATGTTGGACTGGATGCAAACATGCCGGGATGGAGTCTGCGCTTAGAGTTGTCAGATAAGTAGTTTTTTCTAATAGAATATTTTCTTGGTGATGAGTTTATTTTCAGGTTATTCTGTAAGACGGATTATGGAAGTTTTGAAAATTGGAAAATTGATCTTCAGAATTTTCAAGGTAAGTATGTATATTGACAATATTTTATTTATGATATTAATATTTATATTTTCAGGATTTAATTTAGGATTGAACAGCGCATTACCATTTTCTTTACAACCCCCTCGATATGGGTATCAAATGAAAGGGAATGATAAGTAGAATACAATAAGCAATATAGTAAACTCAATAATGCTCAGGACATCGTAAGAAATTCTTAGTTATACATGCAAGTGCCAAACAAAATGATTAACAAAATGTGTTCATATAAAAGTGGTTAGTCACAACTATAGTGTCAGATTGCGTTAGGTACTATAAAAAACATATGTAGTTCATAGTACAGATGTACAGTTAAATTTTTAAATACCGATTACTACTTTTGCATAGTTCGTAATTGTATTTTATGTCTAAAAAAGTGACATTTTCGTTATAAGTTAGTCGATTCCACTCTTCTTTGTGATGAGTCCGACAAAATTTTCTCAGCGAAAACTTTCGGCGAGGCGAATTTTTGGAGTGAGCCGTTCCTGGAATTGTCGTTCTGACGACATTTTGCTCTCCATACATGCAAGTCTTTTTTGCCCTTTAATCGAAAGTTTTTTTGATAAAAACGATGAAAAAAACGACGTGATTTTGAGTCCGACGTCCCCAAAATGTCAAAATGAAGCAATGTTGTTCTCGATACATGCAAGTCTAATTTTTTGAACACTGGTTCTTTATTACGAATATAATAAGGTGACCACCTTGTCCGACAAAAATCACGCGACAAAATTCGAGTCCGACACCTCCAAAATGTCAAAATTTTGAAATTTTGTTCTCGATACATGCATGTCTGATTTTCGATTTTTTCACTTTCAAATTAATTGTTTATTAGGAAAAAAAATATGTCCGACAAAACTTGTGCGACAAACTAATTAAAAATTGAGAAAACTAATAAAAAAATTCAATTAAATATCAAATTTGAAACTTATGGCTGGGTAACGATCTCGCACGTAAAAACTTTTGAGAACCAATGCCACGCCACCTTTGGAGACCCTTCAGTTGCAGCTGAGTTCATGTGTACAATTTTTATGTGGAAGATCGTTACCGTTACAATTATTATCAGAATCCCCAGTTTAAATTTGCGTGGCATTGATATTCTTTGCGCAACCCAATTTTTAAACACTTGACGCGTTTACAGCTGACACCGTCCTCATGCACGTTTTGTAGTCTAAAATCTGTGTTATTGTGTGTTATTGTTATTATGGAGTGTTTTTATGCCAAGTTTTAGCGAAAAATGTAAATTTTCGAGAAAAAATAGAAACAATTAAAAAATTTACACCAGAAATACTGTCTGCGTGTAAAAATTTTTTGAGTGCTCGGAAGCATCATGGACATAAATTTAATAATGTTCTCCTGCCGGATCACTGCGGCGACGATACAATAAGCTACCCCAATTTGGCCGCCATCTTGGAAAAGGTGCGCAAATGGTTTTTCCATTATATATCTCCGTAACAGTATGTACATCTTACAGAAAATTTGCAAGGGGACTTTTTGTTTATAATTAAATTATCTACAATAGGTATATTAGCAAGATATTTTTGGGTAAATTTAATAATTAAGAAGTTATAAGCCTTAGAACACCAAAATTTGTCACAGTATTTTCTTTTAATGGCTATAACTTTTTTTCCTTGAATTTTAACCAAAAAAAACATAATAATAAGTTTTTTTAGAGGATTTCATAAGGAATAATTTTCATTCATACTTTTTTTTAAATTCATTCACTACGAAAGGTTTTACGTGTTACAGCGCCTCGAAGGTATCAAAGTGACAGATTTTCTGAATAATTTTTTTACGATTTTACCTAGTCCTCTCCCTAGAAATTCTCAACAACAGGTAGCAAGTAATAATAATGAATGAGACACTTTACGTTATAACAAATGCCGATGTTTAAATAATGCAAAAACTTTTTTTGCAATTTGTTGTGGATTTCAACATTGTTAATGGTGGTTGTTTCCAACGTTGAAATGAAAATGCCATCGCATGGTTTGCACTGAATGTATCCGAAAAACGTACAAAAATTCTTGTAATACAAAGTTACAGTTATGGTCTATCGAGCTATAGATTTCTTTTATTTTTCTTTTAAAGACCCATTTAAGGTTTTTAGTCAGAATTCTACAACGCGCGAGAAAGGAGCGTTTGCGCGTTAAACATAAGTTTTTAAATAAAGATTTGAGCTCTAAATATAATATAATAATAAAGGAGGAGGGGTTATGTTAACCATATTGAGTCCACCATTTTGAAAATCGAAATTTCGACAACGGATTCGTCATCAGCGACCCCGAAAACCCCTAAGTGAGATGTTTTGGTATCATTTACTAAAGTTTTTGACTGTTTGGAGGGGTTATGTTAACCATATTGAGTCCGCCATTTTGAAAATCGAAAATTAGACACCGGATTCGTCATCAGCGACCCCGAAAACCCCAAAGTGAGATGTTTTGGTATCATTTACTAAAGTTTTTGACTATTTGGAGGGGTTATGTTAACCACCGCAGTTGCGATGACAGTGTGTTACTAAGAGCATATAGTCCGTTCCAATAATTTTCTAGACCGTGCTATTCCGCTAGTTTTTCTTAGTTTTTTTTTTTTATTTTACCTGTGTTTCGTTTTTAACAAACGTCTATCGGTCGTTCGGTTTATCCGATATCGTACTATTTGCTAAAAAATATTAAATTACGCCATGGGAAAGATTCCTGCTCAAAAGTCTTCGTCTGGAGCATCATCTTCCGGAGCAACGGCACAATCTAGCCCGGCTCTCACCAGATCCACTTCCACGAAGCAGTCCAACAACAATTTAGCTGCCTCCAGCAAGAAATCCCGATCCTGCTCCATCTGCTCTACGGACAGTTTCGACTTGTTGGAGAGGAAATTGGAGAGAAGCTTGTCGCTCATGGTTATGGAAAAATTTGCTGAATTTGAAGAGCGCTTTATGTTGCGCTTCGACCATATTATAAACAATATTAATGCTGATTTTACTAAACTGCGCTCCGAATTGGAAAGCGTAAAAACTGAGCTCCAAGCCGCTCGTCAGGATATTGATGACCTCAACAGGGAAAAGCGATTAACTGATGCAATTTTAACAGGGATTCCCTGCGTGTCTAACGAGCAGCCGCAACAACTTCTGGAATGTGTCTCTGCGGCTATCGGGCACAATCTATCGCCATTCTCCTGTGCATTTCGTACTGGATCTGCAGCCAAAATAAAACCGCTGATAGTGAAGTTCCCATCAGCCGCTGAGCAGAGAGTTTTTCTAGAAAAATTTAGGAAGTACGGTAAACTGAAATTGAATCAGATCTCCCCAGGTTTCTCGTCGGATAGCAGAGTGTATGCCTTTGAGAGTCTCTCGAAGCCCCACCAAAACATATTGCGCAAAGCTCTGCGGCTGCGCAAAGAGAATTTGCTGCTGTCTGCCTTCACCAAAAGAGGCCTTGTCTACATCTGTAGGAAGACTGGAGATCCTCCAATAAAAGTTACCAGCATCAACGAGCTTGATGCATTAATTGGCGCTGCGGAAAATATTGCGGACGGCAATAGTTAAATATTTAATTTCTTAATAATTTTTCTCTTTTTATTTTTAAATTTTCTCTTTTAATTTTTAATAATTTTTTTTTTCTCTTTATTTTGTTTAGTTCTATTTTTTAGTTATCATGTTTTTGCTTAAGTTTTTATTTATTTTTTTCTCTTCTATTTTTAAATTCAAAAAGTGCGTTACCTTCGTGTTCCTTCTTTTCAAAGTTTTGTTGTTTGCTCGGCTGGAGTTTTCGCGCTTTGTGCTATATAATGGTGGTTAACATATCTCCACTGGAACGAGTAAGAGCTGTTTTAAACATCTTTACATCACGCATCAAAGGCCTTAACGTGTGCTATTTGAATGCTAGGAGCCTGAGAAACAAATTTGAATTCTTTTATGATGTCTTTTCCAAATCTGAAGTACATGTGATTGTGGTAAGCGAAACATGGCTTACTAAAAATGTAAATTCAAGAATTCTGTCCATTCCTAACTATAGCCTCTTTAGAAATGACCGGATATCTCGTAGGGGAGGCGGAGTTGGAATTTATGTTCACAGCTCCTTGAGATGCTCCATTATTTATTCATCAACAAGTATTGAAAATACACAATCTTTGGCTGTTGAGGTGGACTCCGGATTTGAAAAATGCGCTATCGTTGGTATCTACCGACCGCCTGGTGGCACCTTCTGTTTAGATTACGTCACTCAATTAAAAATGGCCCTCTCACCTATTATTTTTAAATATCACAATATAATTACTTGTGGTGACTTAAATATTAATGCGCTTAAACCTAGTACCTCTTTAAACAACTTGTTTTACCTTTGTCAGATCCTCAACCTAGAAATAGTCAATTGCTTGCCCACCTTTTTTAATGCTACCGTACCATCACAACTTGATTATTTGTTGGTAGGTGACATTACGAAAGTGGTTTTTCACAACCAACTCACTCCTCCTAGTAATTTCGATCATGATCTTCTCTTTCTCTCCTACAAGATGCAGCTCCTTCCCATTCCCCAGTTTCGCTCTATTTCTTTTAGAGACTTTAAGAGTATAAATCTAGAGCTACTTGGTAATGAATGCATTGCGGCTTCGTGGGACAACGTCCTGACTTCGAATACTGTGGACGAAAAACTTCAAAATTTTTATGAAGTTATAGCTGCTCTCTTTGAGCAATTTGTCCCATTACGTACAATTAAAATTCATCCCAAGCGCTGTCCCTGGTTAACTCCTGAAATACATTCTTCATTGGCTGAACGCGATTTTCTTTACCAACAATACAAAAGGACGCGCAGTGAAGCAGTTCGTAAGATGTATAAAAAAGTCCGTAATAAAACAATTGCTCTTCTACGATCTGCTAAACGATCCTACGCTAAAAATTTGCTCGACATTAATTTACCCCCAAAAAAATTATGGCGCAATATTCGTGATTTGGGTACGTATGGGAATGATTCTCAACAAGTGTTTGTAGAGCCCAATATATTAAACGAGTACTTTTCATCCATCTCTGAGAGTAACTCTGCTCAAGTTGAAGGTAGCTGTACCAACCTATGCCCACCGGATGGCTTTTCTTTTCGTTGTATCGATAACCATGAACTTCTTTCTGCGTTGTTTTCTGTCAAATCAAACGCCGTGGGTGTTGACAACGTCTCTCCAAAGTTCATGAAGTTGATCGCCCCATTTATATCTAATGTCCTTACTCATATTTTTAACACCTGCCTTACAGTTTCTCAGTTTCCTAGCCAATGGAAACAGGCTCTTGTTGTACCTATTCCGAAAAAGGTCTCTCCTTCGCAACCATCTGACTTCCGTCCAATCAGTCTTCTATGTTTCCTTTCTAAAGTTTTTGAAAAAATTATTGCTAAGCAGCTCATGTACTATCTAAATCAAAGTAGTCTCCTCTCTATATGGCAATCTGGTTTCAGGTCTGGGCACAGCTGCGAAACGGCACTCTTAAAAGTTTCAACTGATATTTTTGAGTCACTTGATAACAATAAAATTGCAATCTTAGTTCTACTCGATTTCTCAAAAGCATTTGACTCAGTTGACCATATGATGTTACTTGAAAAACTAGGCAGAAATTTTGGACTCGGCCCTACTGCAGTCAAACTTTTTGAAAGCTATCTCCAGGAGCGCTCTCAAATTGTTAAGGTACAAGAATCTTTCTCCGAACCAGCGCTTCTTCATTGTGGAGTACCTCAAGGCTCTATCCTGGGCCCCTTGCTTTTCAGCCTTTATATAAACGACCTTCCAAATGTAGTCAAACATTGTTCCATACATCTATATGCTGATGATGTGCAGATCTATTTAAGCAAACCTCTTGAACTTATCGAGGATTGTACTGTTCAGCTAAACAGTGATCTGAAACGTGTGACTGAATGGTCAGTCCAGTACAAATTACTGCTGAACCCTACCAAGTCGTCCTGCCTTGTCGTCAGCAAAACTCCTATTGACATTGAAAATCTGTTCCCAATTAAAATTAATGGTAATGTTTTACACTATGTTGACTCTGTAAGAAATCTGGGAGTCGAGCTCGACTGTAAATTCAGTTGCTGTAACCAAACCAGAAGTGTCCTTCGTAAGGTGTATGCCTGCCTTCGTCAACTTTGGGTATCCTCTAATCTATTGCCTCTTGCTTTACGTATACGACTGGCGAAGGCCCTGGTAATGCCCCATTTCACGTACGGAAGCCTAATTTTTTCAAAACTTGATGCTGCCTGTTCTAGAAAAATAAAAGTCGCGTTCAATGATACCCTTCGTTTTGTCTTTAAATTGCGTCGTTTTGATCATATCACGCACTATGCTCCCATTCTGCTAGGTATGACGTTTGAAAACTACATAATATATCACCGATTAAAATTCACTTTTAAACTTATACACAGCAGATGCCCTGGATATTTATTTCAAAAACTTAACTTCTTGCAACTAAGCAGACAATCTAGCACACTTTTGGTGCCTCGTATACGAACAGTATATGGTGAACGCTCTTACTTGTTCCAAATTGCTCGGATGTGGAACAAACTACCCGTTTATGTGCGGAGCGCGTCCTCTTGGCGATTATTCAACAGGCTCTTGAAGGAACATCTAACAAATAACAATCTGTAGGGTCACTCACTTTTTGAATCTTCTTTTCATTTATCTTCTTTTCTTGCCATTTTTTTTTCTTTTATTTTGTTATTAAAACATTATTTTTTATATTTTGTTAATATTATTTTTCAAACTTCATCTTGTAACTTCTTTTCATTTTTCTTCGTTTTCTCACTTTTTTTTTAAACATTATTTCTTGTATTTTGTTAATATTATTTGTTTTTTAGTTTGTAGTATGTTATATTCATTTTGTCTCAGTCACCCAATTAATATTTTGTTTGTACGTTTGTAAGAATTATGTTCTTTTGTACAATTTTAAATAAATTATTATTATTATTATTATTATTATTATATTGAGTCCGCCATTTTGAAAATCGATATTTCGACACCGGATTCGTCATCAGCGACCCCGAAAACCCCCGAGTGTAAAATTTGAGATCATTTAATGCACTTTTTGACTTTTGGCCAGCTTTTTTGGATTTGGTCCCACTGTGTGTCACCCTTAAAAATGCAAAAAAACAGCCTTTTTGGGGGGTTTTTGCGATTATTTCGATAATAATGAAAATTAATGCAATGAAATACTCTTTTTTAATATTTATTTGCGAAGGTGGTTGATTTGTACCAGTGTTGGGCAAAATTTAATCTGATTGATGATTAATGATTGCCACTAAAAGCTGTAGTCTGTAATCATGATTAGAGATTGATATATTTAATCAGAGAAGTAATCATTTTAGGTGATTGATGATGGATCAATTTCAACCGCAATCATGATTAAATGATTAAAATTTTAGATTAAAAATGAATTTTTTTGGAGATGTTAAGTTTTAATGTTGATTTTTATTCTTTAATGTTTTATTTGAATATTTTATTTTGTGAATCCGTCAGTTAAGAGTTTTGTGGTCAAAATTTGTGAATTAAAAAGTGGGAATAATTTTGGCAATTGTGCTCCGATTGCACTGAAAATCGGCCCAGAATTTTTACATTTAAGTACTGTAATTTTAAAATTATCTTTTATATTTTATTAGTTCATTTTAAAAAGCATGTTTGTAGT
The DNA here is from genome assembly GCA_949987705.1 of Thereva unica. Taxonomy (NCBI): domain Eukaryota; kingdom Metazoa; phylum Arthropoda; class Insecta; order Diptera; family Therevidae; genus Thereva; species Thereva unica. Next base: position 152,779,559 of record OX465281.1, on the reverse strand, counting down.
TTTTGATGTGAAAACTTTAGGCACGTTGGGCAATTTTCCGTCACGGTCATTTTTTATGCGTACCGTGGTAAAAATTTTCCTTTGGGGATTTCAGTTTTTATTGTATGATTTAGTACTATGTACTACGTAGAATATACTATGTTTTATGTACTAAGTGTGTACTATGTATTAGGTATTATGTACTCGGACTATGAACTGTGCGCTATGATTATGAACTATATAGTATGCAGTATGTACTACGTACTGTATACTATAAACTATGTATTATCTACTATGTACTATGTACAAGGTATTGTGTACTATGTATTATGTACTAGATATTATGAATATATAGTACATAGCTCTGTTGTATTTTGTACTATGTAGTAGATGGTATGATTAGGTACCATATACTCTGAGCTATGTTCTATGTACTATTTATTATGTACTATGTACTAGGCATTATGTACTATGTATTATCTATACACGGTATATTATGTATTACGTATTACGTACTAAATATTATGTACTATGCACCATAAATTATATACCATGTTATATCTATTATATACCATGTACTACGCACTATGTATATTGCTATGAACTATGTATAATGAACTATGTATCAGTGTTGGGCATCTACTACTAATTTTTTAATCAGGGCAATAATCATGATTAAAACCAATAATGATTGAGGATTAATGATTAAGAAATCTATTCAAAACCTGGATTGTGTTCCCATTGTATTGAATATCAGTATCGGGAGGTTTTAAGGGCTCCCAATAACGAATTTGTTGTCAAAATGGCGGACGAATTTTGGGAAATGTTTTCCGATTGTACTGAAATTCAGTATCGGGGGGTGTGAAGGGTTCCAAATGACGATTTTGTGATCAAAATTTTAAAATTCGAAATGGCGGACGAGTTTTGGCAAATGTGTTCCGATTGTACTGAAATTCAGTATGGGGGGTTTTAAGGGTTCCAAATGTCGGATTTGTGGTCAAAATTTTAAAATTCAAAATGGCGGACGAGTTTTGGCAAATGTGTTCCGATTGTACTGAAATACAATATCGAGGGGTTTGAAGGGTTCCAAATGACGGATTTGTGGTCAAAATTTTAAAATTCAAAATGGCGGACGAGTTTTTGCAAATGTGTTCCGATTGCACTGAAATGCAATATCGAGGGGTTTGAAGGGTTTCAAATAACGAATTTGTGGTCAAAATATTAAAATTCAAAATGGCGGACTAGTTTTGGCAATTGTGCTCCGATTGTATTGAAATTCAATCCAACATAATGGTAAATAACGTGCCAAGGTATGAAATTATAATTAGTAAAATTTGGAAGTCTCATTTTAATCGAGGTATTTCATCTCCAAGATTCAGAGACCCACTTGTGTTTAAATTCTTCTTCTTTGTCGGCTCTACAACCGGGATCTGGTCCTGGCCTCTCGCAACTGTCCTCTCCACCGGCCCCGATTCTGATCCGGTGTCATCCAGTTTGGCATCCCTAAGCTCTGAGCGTCCTGGTCTACACCACCCTTCCAACGAAGGCTGGGTCTCCTTCGCTATCACACCCCATAGGTCCTACCGCAGAGAACTTACGAGCAGGCTCATTTTCACTCATACGAGCTAGATGACCTGCCCACCGCAGCCAACCGAGCTTTATTTTCTTTACAACATTCATATCACGAAAGCGCTCGTAAATCTCGTCATTGTAGAGTCTCTGGAATCGCCCTTCCTCCCATACGAGGCCAACAATCCTCTGAAGTGTTTTCCTCCCGAACACGGCTAAGAGGTTTGAGTGCTTTTTGCTAAGCACCCTCGTTTCAGATGCATATGTGAGTACAGCTAAGACCATCGTCTTATATAGTAAAAGTTTAGACGTTATAGTTAGATGCTTGGATTTAAAGAACCTTGACAGACTATAGTAGGCTTTGTTGGCTTTTAGCAGTCATGCGCCATTTTGAATTTTAATATTTTGGCCACACATCCGTCATTTGGAACCCTTAAAACCCCGATACTGAATTTCAGTACAATCGGAACACATTTGCCAAAACTCGTCCGCCATTTTGAATTTTAAAATTTTGACCACAAATCCGTCATTTGGAACCCTTCAAACCCCTCGATATTGAATTTCAGTACAATCGCACACATTTGCCAAAACTTGTCCGCCAATTTGAATTTTAAAATTTTGACCACAAATCCGACATTTAGAACCCTTCAAATAACCCGAAACTGAATTTCAGTACAATCGGAACACATTTCCCAAAACTCGTCCGCCATTTTGACAACAAATTCGTTATTGGGAGCCCTTAAAACCTCCCGATACTGATATTCAATACAATGGGAACACAAGCCAGGTTTAGAATAGATTTCATAATCATTAATCCTCAGTCATTATTGGTTTTAATCATGATTATTGGCCTGCTTAAAAAATTCGTTGATTGTGCCCAACACTGATACATAGTACATAATACATACTTCATAGCAACATACATAGTGCGTAGTACATGGTATATAGTAGATATAACATGGTATATAATTTATGGTGCATAGTACATATTATTTAGTACGTTATACGTAATACATAATATACCGTGTATAGATAATACATAGTACATAATGCCTAGTACATAGTACATAATAAATAGTACATAGAACATAGCTCAGAGTATATGGTACCTAATCATACCATCTACTACATAGTACAAAATACCACAGGCTATGTACTATATATTCATAATACCTAGTACATAATACATAGTACACAATACCTTGTACTTAATACATAGTACACAATACCTTGTACATAGTACTTAGTAGATAATACATAATTTATAGTATACAGTACGTAGTACATACTGCATACTATATAGTTCATAATCATAGCGCACAGTTCATAGTCCGAGTACATAGTACCTAATAAATAGTACACACTTAGTACATAATACATAGTATATATTACGTAGTACATAGCACTAACTCATACAATAAAAACTGAAATCCCCAAAGGAAAATTTTTACCACGGTACGCATAAAAAATGACCGTGACGGAAAATTGCCCAACGTGCCTAAAAAGTTTTCACATCAAAAACTACAAACATGCTTTTTAATGAACTAATAAAATATAAAAGATAATTTTAAAATTACAGTACTTAAATGTAAAAATTCTGGGCCGATTTTCATTGCAATCGGAGCACAATTGCCAAAATTATTCCCACTTTTTAATTCACAAATTTTGACCACAAAACTCTTAACTGACGGATTCACAAAATAAAATATTCAAATAAAACATTAAAGAATAGAAATCAACATTAAAACTTAACATCTCCAAAAAAATTCAATTTTAATCTAAAATTTTAATCATTTAATCATGATTGCGGTTGAAATTGATCAATCATCAATCACCTAAAATGATTACTTCTCTGATTAAATATATCAATCTCTAATCATGATTACAGACTACAGCTTTTAGTCGCAATCATTAATCATCAATCAGATTAAATTTTGCCCAACACTGGTACAAATCAACCACCTTCGCAAATAAATATTAAAAAAGAGTATTTCATTGCATTAATTTTCATTATTATCGAAATAATCGCGAAAACCCCCCAAAAAGGGGTGTTTTTTTGCATTTTTAAGGGTGACGCCCATGTTTTAGGACCGAAGGACCCCGATTTTCGTGATCAGCGACCCCAAAGACCTTTAGGGTTCGATTTTCTTAACGTTTTGAATGGACTATTTATCTGTTTTCAGCAAAAGACTTTTATTTCTATATTTTATAAAAATAAAAGTCTTCAAAGACTTTTATAGAAAAACTGGAAAAATAAAAATCTTAAAAAGAGTGTTATGCAAGACAGAAAAAAAATAAAAGTCTTTTTTAACAGTTATTTTTGATTTTAAAAATAAAAGGCATCTCATAACAGTTTTGAAAGACTTTTCAAATAAAAAACAAAAATAAGTGAATAAAAATAATGGCCAAAAACTTTTTTAGTCAAATATAACTGTTATTTTTTATTTAAAAAATTAAAATTAATTTTAACTATTAAACTTGACTTTTATAATAAAAATCTACAATTTAAAAGTAACCCCACCACCGCGTAGAACTCGCCATTCTGAGTATCCAGTATAAATTTTATGCAGTTCAGACAACATTTACTATTTGATTTTTTTAGTCAAAAATACAAATATAACAGTTATTTACGATCCCTGCTACGCTACAAGTGTAGTTTTTTTCTTACCATTTCACTAATTTCATTGGACATATTTAATTCTTTAAAATTTTTTATTTTCTCTGAGATAAACAATGCTATTTTGAATGATAACTTCAACAAAAACCGTTCAATAATTTTTATTAACCGAAAATTTTAATGACATAACCGAAAAAGTCAATACAATTACCACAAAATTTTTAAGGCGCCATCTGTTGCAAAAGAAAATCATAATTACACTAATCATTTACTCCAATATATGAGCTGGGGTAGTTGGAACTACACCAAACTACACCGGTGCAGGTACACGAGGAAAATGAAACACGCCTATAGACTGTGCCACACTGAATTCGTTCGTAAATGCACGTGTTTAATTATTTCATGCTATTAACGATTCATCTTGACTAATCCATAACACTTTTTTTTGTTATAAGTGTGTTTATAACTGTCCCAATAAATAATTTCGCGCCCGCGAACTTCTAATTCAAATTTTTAATGTTTTTTGGTGGGATTTAAACTCACGCGAAGCAAAAAAAAGCAGAATTAAAATGATAAAGAAACTTTTCGACATTTGAGGCTATTTCGGCAATACATAGTTGAAAATTTCTCAACAACAACTTTCGCGGTATTTACAACATTTCGTTCGTTCGCGACAGGAGTAATTGTTGAGGGTTAAAATGCTGCTTTCAATATACATCCTTATATTCTGTCTGTCATGCACGCACTGCAAACCCGCGTGTACCTGTCAGTAAATTAATACTGAAAAACTTTATTTTGCAAATATTGCACCAAATGGCGTATACCAGAAGGTCCACAGTTTTCTGATTTGGATGACCTTCCCATTGGTGCAATTAGTAACGAGTAGCTATTACTGGCTGCCAGTTGTAGAGTTGTATAATTATGAGTCAAATATCCCATAGAAAGCTTTGCAAGACGGTATGAATTACTCTTGACGTAACTTGCAATATAAAGCTTCTTCTTCTTCGATGGCTCTACGGCCCAATTCGAGCCTAGGCCTCCTTCAGCTTCTTCCTCCAGACGTCTCTCTGTTCCGCAGCTTGTCTCCAGTATCTCGTGTTGAGCAGTTTCGCTGCATCGGTCTTAACATTATCTTCTTGACCGTGGTTTGCCAACTGGTCTTTTGCCATCTGGTAGTAGATACAGGGATTTTTCTTCTTTGGATTCTTTGGACATGACCGGCCCAACGTAAACGCAGTAGCTTGGCATGGGTCGAAAGTTTACATTCTTTGTATAAGTCGTACAATTCGTGATTGTAGCGTATTCTCCATGCATTGGCTTCATTAATTGGGCCGTATATCCTTCGGAGAACCTTCCTCTCAAATATATCCAACTTGTCGGCAGTAGTGAGAAGTATGTTCTGTTTGCGGCGTTTATTCTTCTTTGTACGTCTATCGTTTCATCGTTTCCTTCACTGACTGTGGACCCCAGGTAGTTAAATTGGCTTACCCGTTCGAAGTTATATTCCCCCCAGGTGGTGTTGTGGTTTCTTCTTCTTCTTTCCACCCTTGACTGAATTAGAATCTTGCTCTGCAGACATTATTTGCAGCCCTATATGTTTAGCTCCATCTTCTAATTCTGTGAATACTTCTCTAAGGTATGACAGTGATCTGGCAAGGCAGTTTATGTCGTCGGCATATCCTGCCAACTGTTTTGAATTGTTAAGCAGGGTTGCGTTCGCATCAATGTTTACTTTGCGAATTGCTCCTTCAAGGCAGAGATTAAATAGCATGGGTGCCAGCCCATCGCCCTGCTTTAAGCCTTGCTTGACTGGGAAGGACTCCGTCAATTCTCCTTGTATTCTGACTGCACACCTTGTATTTTCCATTGTCATTTTAGTCAGTTTCACTATCTTTAGGGGTATGTTTAGGTCCAGCATTGTCGCATACATTTTTTCCCTGTCGATGCTGTCGTATGCTTGTTTAAAGTCGATGAAAAGTTGATACACGTCGATGTTGTAGTCCCAGCATTTTCGGAGGATTTGCCTTATTGGAAAAAGTTTATCCATCGTTGACCTATTTCTTCTGAATCCAGCTTGGTATTCACTTATTACGGCTTCTGCATAAGGTTCCAGTCTGGCCTTAATTATATTGGTCATTATTTTATACACTGTGCTTAAAAGAGATATGCCTCTGTAATTTGCACAGTTGAATCTATCTCCTTTCTTGTGTATTGGGCAGATAATGCTTTGCTCCCAATCTTCAGGAATTTTTTCGTTCCTCCATATGCAGCATAGTAATTCATGTATAGCTGCTGAAAGCGGTTCGCCTCCTTGCTTGATCAGCTCTGCTGGGATGTTATCAATTCCTGGAGATTTGTTATTTGCTAAGAGTCGTATGGCACTTTGTACTTCCTCCAGAGTGGGTTCGTTTGTTTCGCTGGTGTCATCGTTATGTTGTGGACGGGGTTCTGGTACGTGTCGGATGCTCTCGTTTGCGTTCAGCAGCTCGCTAAAAAATTCCTTCCATCTTTTCTTTACATCTTCGCTGCCTGTAACTATAGTGCCTTCTTTCGTTCTACATATACCGGAGGAGGGTTTGAAGCCTTTCTTGAAGAAGTTTACTTCCTTATATGCTTCCTGCTTCCCTGGTTTTGTTTCGGGCAAAGTTTTCCTCTGCTCTCAGGATGGAATTGTTGAGGAATTGCCTTTACTTCTTCCTGCAGATGTTTTTTGCGGTTCTTCTTAAAGGTTCAATATAAAGCTATCACTCCTTATCTTATTCACAGAAGAGGAATAAAATTCATTTTTTGTCAAGAAGTTCAAATATTATATTATACTGAAATTGAAATAGAAACCCTTTTTCTTAAAAACAAAATCATGAAAAGACCATGCCTTTCCACCACTAAAAGCAGGAAATGTTCTTGCAAATTTTGCAAAAGCAATTTTTATACCCAACCCGAATCTCAACAAACGACTCTACAGGAAGCAACCTTCATTTGCCTGAATACTAAACATTTTTATATTAAAGGGATGAACTTTCAGCCCCGGAAATTGATTTCTGGTCAAAGCGGAGGTTACTCTTATGGAAGAATTTGATTGTTGCGAATCTGTTACCTTTTAACAATTTATCTTTTAGAATTTTTTTTACTAATTTCGTGCAAAAAATCAATAATTTGTGTCTTGAAAAGATTACTCTAATTAAAAATTTCATTTATTAAATTGGATGTCAGAGCTCCCAAACATAAATGGATTTTACTTATTATTTTAGTATTTGCCCCGCCACTTGACCACGCATTCGATAAAAACATTCGAGATTTAACGAATCTTAGTGAGAAGTTCGTAACGAATTTCACCAATACGGGATTTTACCGCATGGGCCTAGTGGGAACATGTTAATAGGTCCCCATACACTACAAGGTTTTATGCGTACAAACATGTCCCACAATCTTTCTGACAAACTTGTTTGAACGCCGAGCTTACCCATACACTATTATGGTTTTCATTTTCCTTTAAAGATTTCAAATCGAAATGAGTTCTTTAACTAGGAATAAGTTGTAATCAATAGCCTTTGAAATTTTATGTTATGCACAGAACTGTCAGATAAAACCACGAAAAAATCAAACCATTTTGATATTTGGGACAAACTTGTGACAAACATAAAACCAAAAACCAAATTCACCACACACTGTCAATCTTTGTTTGAACGCCTTGTTTGTACGCATAAAACCTTGTAGTGTATGGGCCCCTAATGTAATTATCATTGCCACTGTTCTATTCGATAAAATCCCGGAAAAAATCACCGTCTGAAAGTAGCGTAACTTTCTCTGGATTGATATGGGACCTTCACGAAAAATTGAGGGGAATTGACATCTGTAGTAGGAAGGCTGAAGGGAAATACGCTGATTCCTCCCTCTTTGCAGTTTTAGTTAGAACAAGAGCTGGTTTTGGATGCTGGTTATGGGTGTTAGCTAGAGCGAAAACTGGTTATGTTTTAGTTTCAGCAAAAGGTGGTTTTATTACCGAACTGCCTTTCGGGGGGTTTAGTTAGGGCAAAAGATAGTTCTGTGGAGAAAAATAGTTTTTGGGGATTTTAATATGAGCAGAAGGTGGTTTTATTGCACTTTTGGAGTTTTTGTATGAGCCCAGGCTGTGTAGGAAAAATTCTGGGGGCTTTTATTTGGGTTGTTTTTTGCGAATGGGATTTTAGTTAGGGTAAAAGATGGTTATGTAAGAACTATTTTGGCTTCTTCTTCCAATAGCCCTACAGCTTAACTCAAGGCTTGATCTCCTCTAATCTTTACCTCTAGTATTCTCGATATCTGGCAGAAGCTCTCTATTTCAATATGTGTAGTAGTGTCTCCGCATTTGCTACAACCGCATTATTCCATTGGTATTCATACTGGTCTTTCTCCTTCGATGATGCCAGTGAAGACCTTATTTGCTGCTCTGTCTTCTGGTATTGTTACCGCTTCATGAGGTTTTATAATATTATAAGTTATTTGTTTTTATAATTATTGCACTTTATTAAAAACAGTGTTTTTATAATTGTTTCTTAACACTAGAAATTTACGTTAAGAGGTATACGTATATATATTTATATAAAACAATGATTATCGAATTATAATAATTATAAATAAAAGCGCGCGACGGGACTGTTACGTGCTAATTTGCACGCACGGCTCGGCTAAACTCAGCGTTGGGCGCGGGTTATAGAAAAATAAAATTATGGGCGCCACGTAGTTTTGAGGACTACGATCCTGTGAGCTGAAGTGGGGCTTGAACCCACGCCAGAAAAATGAATAAAAATATAGCACTCAAATACAGGGAATAAAATTCTTAAGGTTCTGTGTTTCTTTATTCCAGTAACAATATTCGAATTAAATCAAAACGCTAATAAAATTATTAAAAATGATTTTATACTAATTCAAAAAACTTAATAAATAGGAAAAAAAAGGATAATAATAATAAAAAAGAAGAAAAACCTGAATAAATGAAGTACCAGAAAATGACTTAACTTTTATCCCTGTACGGTCCGCAATCCTGACTCTTTTCAAATCCCGGTTGTAACGGTCACCTCCTAGTATAACACTCTGTCCACTGTCCACTCGTTCTTACGCACGCACTCACTTCCAGATCACTACCGTTCAAGAGAGAGTATTCATCAAGGGCCCGACTTTTTATATGGAAAAACCCACTATTCCGCGAGTTCCTATTATTTCTCACCATTTTCCAGCCGTCCCACCGCACCGGGTGGGCTCGATTGAATCGGTAGAAATCGGGCTCACTTCCATCAACGGACAAAAAGATTCATATTTGAAATTAGAAATATGGTGTTAATTATTTTCTAGGCAAAATATTGCTACACCTCGGGAAATTCAGCACCACGCATATTCTCGCAATCGGCGAAGGAGCTTGAGCCGGACAGCTCAAGATATGCTGGCGGATTTCCCGGGTAGCTGGAGTTTTTTCCTTTTATCTTTCCCAATATAGAGCGCTCCCTGACGTACTCTCTTATTCTTGATCTGAGTGTGGAGCCTTAGAACTGGGAGTCTTCGGAGCTCCAGATTATTTTCTTTGAGTGGAGAGGATATAATTGACTCGACGGATTGCGGGTCGTTCACAACAACAATACAGCTCGTAGGTAAGTTAATAGTGATAAACGTGTAATAATAATAATAATACTAAACTAATAATGATGATATATGCTCAGTATCTTCCTTCCAGGTTGCGCCGGTTGCCGCCGATTCCTCTTCCCGTCATAACCACCTTGGCCGCTAGAAATTTAGAGCTCCATTGCGCCGAATACCTCCACTAATTCGCGTCCTTCGGCCATAATCTGTAAGAAAGATTCATCAGCAATATGCTGTTCGGGCGGACGGCACATACATAGATAAGACGGATAAGTACACACAAATTAATTCTAAAATATTTTATAAACTGTTCTCATTTTAGGAACATAACACCTCCCCTTCCTTCAAGAGATTTCAAAGAAATCTCTAACGATATGAGCGCTATTCAGTTTTTTATAGTCCTAGTCCTGTACTCAGATAGTTCAACTACTACTACCAACAAGTTTCCCTTATTTTAGCTAATTCTTAACTTCCAAGATATTTATTTAGCTCAATAAATCATAATTTAATTAGCTCAACACAGGTAATCCACTCAGATAATTCAATTCACTTAATCCACAACTTAAATAATCCAATTCCCCTAATTCAACTCAAATATGTAGTTCAATTCACCTAATCCAACTGAAATAATCCACTTCCCATAATTCAACTCAAAATAATTCGACTACTACTACTGACAAACTTATTTTAACTAATTCTTAAAGCGGAGAGACTATCCTTCTCTGCAATCTTCAAATCTTTCGCGTGCCAAACACCAGCGTCTTTACCGGTCTTATCCTTTAACTGGTATGTCCACGGCGACAGTACTTTCGCTATTGTAAATGGTCCTACGTACTTTGGGGCTAACTTCGCGCTGAAATATTTCGCGGCATCGGACAAAACATAATTTTTTCGTAAAACCGTATCGTTCGCGTAGAACCGTTGGTCCCTTCTTCTAAGGTTGTAGGTGTGTTTGGACGCCTCCGATAATTTGGTTAACCTCGCCCTAACATCCTTCCACACGTCCTGCAGCACCTTAGCACGCACTTCTGGATTATCTTCTCCCTGACTTCCGCGGTGCGTCCTGTCTCCATATAACGACATTTCCTTACCGAAGTTTATGAAGTATGGCGTTAACTTCGTCCCTTCATGCGTTCCTGTCCGAATAGCGCAACCAATCTTCGCTAAGTACGTATCCCAAGTTCGATGGTTGTCCGCTACATAAGCGCGTAACATTGCCTTTACGTTCTGGTTCATCCTTTCTGTGGGGTTGGCCTGAGGGTGGTACGATGCAGTATAACAAATCTTTATGCCATATTGTGCGTGTAGTTCCTTGAACTCTTTGGATTTAAATTGCTGCCCATTATCGCAGATTAGAATTTTGGGAACGCCGAAGATCAGGAAAACAGACTCCTCTAAAAGGCGACAAATAGGTGGGGCGGTGGCAGAGCGCAAGGGAAAAAGCAGAGGAAATTTACTGAAATAATCGACCACGGTTAGAATATATTTATTTCCACGTGTTGAACGGGGTAAGGGGCCTATTAAGTCTATACACACACACTCCCAAGGATGATGGCTGACCACGCGTGAAGACATCAAACCGGCTGGTTTCTTACGTTCTGGTTTAGTCGTTTGACACGTAGAGCATCGTCTTACGTATGCCGCGACGTCACTTTTCATCTTCGGCCAGTAGAATCGCTGGGCCAATCGGTCATAGGTTTTCTTGACCCCTCCATGTCCTGCGGTCGGGACATCGTGAGCTTCCAACAAAGCTTCCCTCCTTTCTGCCTTCCGTAATACCCTTTTCCAGTCGAAGTCCTCTCGCGCCAACTCCGGGTACCTTGGTCGCACATGCTTCCAAAGACTATCAAGACTGAATTTCCAATCTGGAAAGCGTTCGGGGTTCCGCTTTACTTGTTCTACCATTCGCGTATACCAAGGCTCGTTGTGGGAATTGGGTGAATTGGGTGGATTGGGTGGAGGGTCTTCCGCAATACAATCTACGGCTGGGACTGATCGCGACAACAGATCTGGTAACAAATGCTCTTTCCCTTTCCTGTGTATAATGTTGAAGTCGTACTGTTGCAGCCGTACGGCCCATCGGGCCAGACGACCCGCGGGGTCCTTCAGGTTATGAAGCCAGACCAAGGATGCGTGGTCCGTGACGACAGTGAAGCTAGTGCCCTCAATATATGGCCGCAACTTTTCAATTGCCCATAGCACGGCGAGGCACTCTCGCTCTGTGGTTGAATAGTTGCGTTCCGCCCGGTTCAACGACCTACTTAAGTATGCTATCACTTTATCCTGATTCTCAATATGTTGAGTAAGGACTGCGCCTAGACCATACCCGGAGGCATCGGTATGGATTATGAAAGGATAGTCGAAATTTGGGCAGGCGAGTATGGGTGCACTCACTAAACAATCCTTCGCTCTTTTAAAAGCTTCGTCGCACTGCGGCGTCCACATAAACTTCGTCTTCTTCTTCAATAAGGCGGTGATAGGGGCCAATAGTGTGGCAAAATTAGGGACGAATCTACGGTACCAAGATATTGTGCCAATAAATTTCCGTACCTCCGTGACAGATTTGGGCGCTGCGATGTTCAGAATACCTTGCACTTTTTCTGGATCCACCTGCAACCCATTTTCTCCTACTACGTACCCTAAGTACTTTAATTCTTCTCTGCAGAATTCACATTTTTCGAAATTGATGACGAGCCCAGCTTCCCGAATTTTATCTAAAACTTCCCTTAGTGCCTCCTTGTGCTCTTCGAACGTCTGAGTCACAATGATAACATCGTCCAGGTAAACGAAGACCTTATCCTCCAAGGTACCGGACAGTACTCTATCCATCAATCGTTGCCAAGTTGCCGGTGAGTTGGTTAGCCCGAACGGCATCCTATTGAAATGGAATAAACCTCGACCAGGGAGGGTAAAAGCAGTGTATTGTTTGGATTTTTCTTCCATCGGTACTTGCCAAAAAGCCGACTTGATGTCCAACGACGACAGGTATCTGGCGTCGCGCAACTTGTCCAAGGTATTCGAGACGAAAGGCAGAGGGTAGGCATCCTTCTTGGTAACCTTGTTAAGTCTCCTAAAGTCCACGCAGAACCGGTACTTACCATCCTTCTTCCTAGCCAACACCACCGGTGAGGCCCATGCGCTGTTGGAAGGTTCCACCACTCCAGCTTCCAACATTTCTTCCAACTGCTCGTTCACGATTTTCTGCATAGCTGGAGAGATAGGGTAGTAACGTTGCTTGATGGGAGGCGATTCCGTTTCGATCGCATGTTCCACAATATTTGTGCGCCCCAGCTTCGTTCCCATTTTCCGCTTTACTTCCTCGATAATGTCTTCCAATTCCTTCTGCTGTCCCTCCAGAAGTTTCGACTTACTCTCCAAAGCGTGTATTCGAACCTCCGTCTGCTCTTCCTTAAACTTCCAGCTGCTGTCGATTACCTCTTCCAATTCCTTCTGCTGTCCCTCCAGAAGTTTCGACTTACTCTCCAAAGCGTATGTTCGAACCTCCGTCTGCTCTTCCTTAAACCACCAGCTGTTGTCATCGAAGTCTACTATCAGCTTCATTTCCCTGCAGAAGTCTATCCCCAGGATAATTGGGTGCGGCAACTCTGGGACTATCAGCACCTCCTTAACCTTCACTCTCCCTTCTAATTCAATGGGTATGTCCGCTATTCCCAACACCTCGACTGACCTTCCATCGGCTACATTGACCACCTTCCTCATTGTGCTGCTAATTCCCAACCTCGTCTTCTTCAACTTCTCCCAACCAGGGCCACCGATGACTGTCGCTGTTGCTCCTGAGTCAAGTAACCCACAAAATCTTACCCCAAGGGTTTCCACTGACAGATGAGGTCGCACATCGTCTTCCGGGCCACAGAAAACATAGTCCACTCTTTCCTGCTGTGCCGCCCCTCTTACCCCCATGTTAGCGGAATGCTCCGGCCGTTGATGATTAGCCTGATCTTCGCTGGTTACGGCTCCCTGTGGACTACCCGGCTCGCCGTCTAGGCTCGGGCTCCCTGGTCGTTTCCCGATCCTTGGACCTGGCGCTGTTCCACCGGAACTGGATGTTGCCCCTCTGCTGGTCTCCGATTGCATCGATCACAACGTGAGCGGATCGTCCCTGGTGTACCGCAACCGAAGCACCTTAGTACCCGACAATTCCGAGCAAAATGGCCAGGCTGGCCGCATCGGAAACACCTCCTCTCTGCCGTTGCACTCGGCCTCCTGGGGTGGTTTGAGTCATCCACTGCAGCTATCGCTTGAGGTTCGTGGACAATATACGCAAGGTCTGGTTCAAGCAAGGAATGGTTTCGACGCGACGGGGGAGGAATGAAAGCCTCGGCAGATGACCTTATTGTCTCGAGCTTCCGACCCAATTGTACCAATTCCGATATGGATTCTACTTCCTGCAACCCTAGTTGCGTTTGATAAAAAGGGTGGATCGTCCTCCTAAGGGTCCTGAGTTGCTCCTTCTCCGAAAGGGGCTCATTCAGCCGTGAAAACATATTCTTCATAACCGCAACGTAGATTCCCATGGATTCATCTCTCCCCTGCGTCCGTCTCCGTATTTCTTCTAATAGTCGCTCATCATAATCCGGCGGCAGGAACTCTTTCCTCAGTTCCTTCACTAGGTCACTCCAACTATGCAGCGACCCCTTGTTTGCACGGTACCAGATTAGCGCGCGTCCTCCAAATAAATCTAGGGCTGAGCGGTATAACTGGCCTCGGTTTATCCCCCTTGCTTCCGCCATCTCATTAACCCTTTCAAGGAAGGAACTCACCGATTGCCCCTGTTCCCCAGTGAATTTTATACCCCACTTATATATTTGGGCCTGAGCTCGGTTGGTCGTCATCACCGCTGCAGGGAGAGATAACTCAGCAGCCGCCTCAGACGATTCGTCGTCAGGATCATCCCCTTCCGCCTTTGCATACAGTGAACCCAACGATATAATCAATTCGCCTCTGATGCGAGCTTTCTCTTTCTTTTGAGATTCCTCCTTGATCGTCATGCGGTTGACTCTGGCCAGGCACCATTCTATCTTCGTTAGCAACTTCTTGTATTCGCCTGAGTCTGAGTCACCATCAAAGACTTCTTGTAGGGAGGATATCTCGCTCAGCTTCTTCTCCAATGCCTGAGCGTCTTCGTCGAAGGAGAAAGGGTAGGGTTCCACCATTACTAATTTTCCTTCCTTTTCTACTTTTAACGCCGATCGAAGGGCGACCCTCATTTCCTCCACCCTACCTGTCGGTAAACCCCTAATTATCAACTCGTAGGACAGCTCGTCCTGGCTAAGCCTGTTAACCTCCATCGTAAAATTTAAGGACCGTCCCCGCTATTAACTCTCTCGCAAGTGTCGCCGCCCACCAAAGCCCAAAATGCCGCAAAAAAAATAAAATTAGAAACCAGGGAACAACTTAAAATCCGCAAAACCCAAACAAAGGAAAACAAAACTTAACCGAGTAAAAGTACCGCCGGCTAACATCCAAGGAATAGTAAAATCAGCACAAAAAAACTTACCAACTTGCGGAGCGAAAGTGTCTAGGTAAAATACGCAAGGGATAACCCAATCAAAATAAAGCGCAAACAAAAAGAATCCTATCAGGGCAAAAGCATCCAGGAATGGTACAATAGGGCTGCAAGTGGGTATAAGCGTACAAAAAAAACAGACTTGGATTCCCTATTTGACTCGATCGATTCGCACGATCCTATTACTCAAGGCCGTTTTTAGAACCGTAATAACCTGTGAAGCGCCACAAAAAAAATCCACCTATCAATTCAATGATTTTAAAATTCAAATCGTTCAAATATAATTGTTTCTCAATAAAATTCTCTTCAAAAAAAATATTCCGCGTCTTCCCACTACGATCTTCAAACTTCCAAGCCCAAATATTCTTAAGAAAACTAATTTTAACTGCCTGTTGGAAAATGTACTTATTGAATATGACTTAATATCGGAACGTCGGTTGGTTAAGTATTCAAAATGACGTAATTCCTGATCAATCGGCACAATAAAAAAACAAAGGCAAACCAAAAGCATGAACTTGACCTACAATTCGATTTCAAACTTTTTTTTCTAGCAAAGTAATGGCCGACTGCTTAACAAAAAAAATTGAGTCCGGTGCTGTGAGCCTTCCTCAGCTCGAGGTAGTGAATTATTATTCCCCAAAAAAAAAACTTTTAATTCAAAAAAATTCGACTCTCTCTCCTAATATTGAAATTGAAAACAACAATTCTCTTATACCCGATGGTCATTCATAGTCGAGCATTGGCTACTCCTTCGGACGGGCCAGTTGTACTTGTAATTAACGTCGCGTCGGTTGATTTATTGTGCGCGTTGTACTTGCCGGTAAACGAAACAATTTTAATGTGATGTGATGTGTGATGTGAAGTTACAAGAAGGAAAAGAAAATCAATTTTAACGTGATGTTTTAATGTAGTTTATGTGAAGTGAAATTATGAGATATCCATTTAATTTTCCCGACGAGCGGTGTCTTGCTGGAAAAAATTTTTGTGTATTTTCTGTATTAAAGAAAAGGAAAATTCCATTAATCTTTACCAGGTTGAGACAACCTAAACTACAAGGGATTCCGCATAATATCAACTCCCTATATCATGACTAAACCCGTAAGTAACCAAGGCATTTATTCATTATAATCGTAACAAAAGAAATTTAGTGGCGTGGTTTCAAAAAAAACAAAAAAATTTAAGTGGCGTGGTTGTTTCGCACTTTCAAAGTTTCGGGGCTTTCCAAGTTTAGAAACCTTTAAAGCTCCGCTACTTTCAAAGCTTCGCAACTTTTAAAACTTAGAACTTCGCAGCTTTTAAACTTCCGCAACTTTTGAAGCTTCGCAACCTTTAAACTTTGGCAACTTTTAGAGTTCCCAAGCTTTGCAACTTACTCAGAGTCCCTAATTCTCCAAGAACTTGTTGCCGCGCTCTCTACTCTCTTTTCGTACACGCACTACTGTCACTTTCACACATAGATCTCACGGTGAACCGCTAATATTTGTATATCACTTAAGTGGCTGAACAGCTGGCTGTCACTAAACCCCCCTAGAATCAACAGTTTTTTTTTCCTTTTAAAAAAACTAAGAAAATTATTGTCTTTTGCCACACTAAATGCCACTCTGCCACTAAAACAATTATGCCACTTCTCCACTATTAAAATGCCACTTCTCCACTATTAAAAATCCTTAACACCCCTTTTTTTTGAGATACTACAACATTCCTTGTTAAATACGGTGAGCTAAGCTGGCACTTCTCACTTCACAAATCACTTTTCCTTCTTGACCGGGGATCTTAGCGGATTCCAAACGCAACTATTAATGATCACTAACTATTTTATCGCTATCCTAATCATAAATTTTTTCACTCTTGTGACCAAAAATTTTATTTCTTTCCACCTCAGATATTTTCCATTTTTTTGATTTAGAGTAATTTTATTTTTCCATACAACCCGTTAGATATTATGGATATTGTTAAAATTCTCACGTTGGGCGCCAATTTGTTACGTGCTAATTTGCACGCACGGCTCGGCTAAACTCAGCGTTGGGCGCGGGTTACAGAAAAATAAAATTATGGGCGCCACGTAGTTTTGAGGACTACGATCCTGTGAGCTGAAGTGGGGCTTGAACCCACGCCAGAAAAATGAATAAAAATATAGCACTCAAATACAGGGAATAAAATTCTTAAGGTTCTGTGTTTCTTTATTCCAGTAACAATATTCGAATTAAATCAAAACGCTAATAAAATTATTAAAAATGATTTTATACTAATTCAAAAAACTTAATAAATAGGAAAAAAAAGGATAATAATAATAAAAAAGAAGAAAAACCTGAATAAATGAAGTACCAGAAAATGACTTAACTTTTATCCCTGTACGGTCCGCAATCCTGACTCTTTTCAAATCCCGGTTGTAACGGTCACCTCCTAGTATAACACTCTGTCCACTGTCCACTCGTTCTTACGCACGCACTCACTTCCAGATCACTACCGTTCAAGAGAGAGTATTCATCAAGGGCCCGACTTTTTATATGGAAAAACCCACTATTCCGCGAGTTCCTATTATTTCTCACCATTTTCCAGCCGTCCCACCGCACCGGGTGGGCTCGATTGAATCGGTAGAAATCGGGCTCACTTCCATCAACGGACAAAAAGATTCATATTTGAAATTAGAAATATGGTGTTAATTATTTTCTAGGCAAAATATTGCTACACCTCGGGAAATTCAGCACCACGCATATTCTCGCAATCGGCGAAGGAGCTTGAGCCGGACAGCTCAAGATATGCTGGCGGATTTCCCGGGTAGCTGGAGTTTTTTCCTTTTATCTTTCCCAATATAGAGCGCTCCCTGACGTACTCTCTTATTCTTGATCTGAGTGTGGAGCCTTAGAACTGGGAGTCTTCGGAGCTCCAGATTATTTTCTTTGAGTGGAGAGGATATAATTGACTCGACGGATTGCGGGTCGTTCACAACAACAATACAGCTCGTAGGTAAGTTAATAGTGATAAACGTGTAATAATAATAATAATACTAATACTAATAATGATGATATATGCTCAGTATCTTCCTTCCAGGTTGCGCCGGTTGCCGCCGATTCCTCTTCCCGTCATAACCACCTTGGCCGCTAGAAATTTAGAGCTCCATTGCGCCGAATACCTCCACTAATTCGCGTCCTTCGGCCATAATCTGTAAGAAAGATTCATCAGCAATATGCTGTTCGGGCGGACGGCACATACATAGATAAGACGGATAAGTACACACAAATTAATTCTAAAATATTTTATAAACTGTTCTCATTTTAGGAACATAACAGGACTTTGGGTTTTTACCAGGGACCTTCGGACAGTGAAGATCGGAGATGCTGGAAATTGGATATTCGATAAACATGATGGGGGCCGGAACGAAAAACGGCAAGATCACTGAACTTTTAGTTCGGTGATCGATGAAGTGCTCCGACTGATCGTGTTTATCGTGTGGGAGGTTGTTGTGTGACTTTGCGTAAAACTTGGTAATTAAGTTTACGTGGTCACCACACTGGCATGCGCTCGAAATCCAGCCTAGCAAAGTCTATAATTTTTACAAACGTCACTAAATCTATGTCGTCATAGATCTGATATAAATCGCCGTTATATCTGATTCCCCATGCCCCTACCTGACAAATTGGGCCTATTAAGCTTTTCTAAATCTTACTTTCAAGGAAATTAGGCATGTTCGCTGTCCTTTGTGTGAGGGTCTATGTTTCACTCCCATAGCATAAATCAGGGCAAATTAGTATCTTATATAGTGTAAACTTCGTCTATCGATATATTGCTCGAGATATTGCATTTGTTTCCGTGTAGATTCTCCTTTGGGTGTTACAGTTCGAGCAAAATACGGTTTTGCTGCCAAACCCTTTTTGAAAATCGTTCACTATATTTTTTGGGTGACTGATTTTGGAAAT
This sequence comes from Thereva unica, assembly GCA_949987705.1. Taxonomy (NCBI): domain Eukaryota; kingdom Metazoa; phylum Arthropoda; class Insecta; order Diptera; family Therevidae; genus Thereva; species Thereva unica. The sequence goes on along the minus strand of OX465281.1, from coordinate 152,760,340 downwards.
CGGATTCCTAAAATAATTAAAAAAGCAAAAAAACACCCTTTTAATTATCAAAGGTATATACTGAAATAATTGTTTTCCAATATTTATTTAACAAGGTGGTTGATTAATACCAAATCAGGCAAAAGGGATAATTCTTAATGTTTAAAACCTTCCTAAATCGACTGAGAATAAAAAAATGAAATAATTGTTTTTCCAACTTTATGCTTCAAATTGAATGCAGTTCAAACAGTTTTTTTTTTCTGTTTTCTGCTTGAATAATCAGTTCAGCTGGTTGAATAATCAGTCAAAAATAAAAGATTTTTAATCCTTACCCCTTAACACATTTTATGATTAAAGTCAATTTTTCGAAAAATTAGATAAGCATATGAAATAATAATACAATAAAAATTGAACTTTTACAAAAAAGCTTAAATTTTTCGAAAAAAAGGGACATAAAAACAAAAATTCAAGATTTTTTATTCGATTTTTTTAGCTTTTGTTTTCAAGTTTAAAAATTTTTCTTGTTCACCCATCATAAAGTGCATAAAAGTACAACAATCTTGCTAATTTTTTCGATTAACTAATATACAAAGCCTTCCTTTTATAATAAAAAAAGAATCAAAAATAGAACTTTGCGCATTTTAGAGAAAATGTCATTTAAAGAACCCCCTGTTCCGGCGACACTGAAAATAAGAACCAAGGAAAAAAAGGAGAAATAAATAAAAACACAAGTTTTTCAATATTTTAATTTTATTGGAAATAAACAAACAAACTAATTACATAAATCTACAAAAAAATATATACAAACAAAAACACACAAGTTCAAGGACAGCACTACACAAAAAACAACAACAAATTCATACCTGAAAATAGAAAAAGGGTTATTAGAATACAAAATATTAAATCTATAAGTACTTACCTTTTTTAGACGTTGAAAACAATCCAAGGCGCTGAAAAATCAACAGGAAAATCCATCCAAGAAAATACGCCAAATGCCGTCGGCAAATCGACAGTCTGTAAACAAAAAAGTATTAATTAAAAATCCAAAATAAGTCCCACAAAAATACCCACCTGACAACCCCAACATGATAGTCGCAGGCTCCACCTCCTCATTTCCATCCCCCACTAAAAACAACCTAAAATATAAACTAAAATTAATACATACATAAATTAAAAAAAGAAAGGATAAAATACTTACCAGAAAAGCGCCTCCATGACAGCCGTAAGAAAAACAAGAACAGCTGATTTCACAACACAAGTAAATAAGCCCGAAAATTCGAAATTATGTACTTCGAAAACGCAGCCCCCTACTACAGAATAGCCTCAACCATTATTCAAAGAGAAACAAATACCGACGCACAGACGGCGTTAAATCAGATTGCTTTTAATCTTTCTAGAGTCTTGAACTAGAAGATAAAATCTGTATTGAGGTTTTAGCAATAAAGCAATTTCAAAGCCTAAGTATCGAACTTTGCATTCTGGAAAGACAGAATTGAGGTCTTTTCCCAGTAAAGCCCGAATTAAAGACAGTTTTGAAGTCTTTAATACAGCAGTAACTTAATCACCAAAATTGATTTCAGCAGTTACTCTAATAGTCCGGGAGCCGACGTAACAAAAAAGTCAAACATTTGATCAATTTTGGTACTGATGTAAAACGATTAAAAATAATGTTTTAAGAATGAAATGGACGGTCAGCTGGCCAAATTGGTGGCGGAAGGAACAGCAAAGGGGGGGAAACTTGTTAAAAAAACTAAAAAGAAAAAACATATGATCATTATTTATTTTATATTGTAGTCAAAGATTATCGATAAAAGTATTAGGAAAAAACAGTCAGCTGGGCTAACTGCGGGTATTTCGTCGTCAGCTGATCGCTCAAACGCGTAAAAAAAAATTTTTTTTTAAACATTTGATCATTTACAAAATTTTTCATTATGTTACTTTGATCATTCTAATGTTCAAAAATCGCAATCAGCTGCCCCTTTGTTAAGGAATTAACCGTCAGCTGGTCGCCGAAAGGTCAAATTGCCGTTTGCATTTTCCGAGGCGCGCTTGGCGTTTAAAGCTTAAGCTGACGGGGTTTCTACTCACAAAATTTTTTAAAAAACTGTTTTACTTACAGGAATGATCAACCATTTTTTTTAAATTTATAGCATACTGTTTTTTACTAAAAAGTGAATCTTCACCTTATTATTAATGTAAATAAATATTACATTGAAAGTAAACTTGCAGGACTAAAAAGCACTAATATTTTTAGTCATTATTTTTATGGAAATTATGAAATTATCAAATCTTTTTACCACAGATAGAAATTTTTGTTTTGTTTTTTAAATGTAATTTATATAGCGTTATATTAATTTTCCTCTTCTCTGGTTAATTCATTCATTCTGAATTTTCAGACAATGAATCCTCCGACCCAAAACTTGAAAACCACTGTCAATATCTTCCTCTTCACTTTGTGCAACGTCAGCAACATCTGCAAAAAATACATTTTATTTTATTATGATTATTATGTATGTACATTGATTTAAGTGGCGACTTATGCAGAATACCTTTGTCAAGATCATGCTCACTAGTAATGATTTCTATTGACGGAGGTAGTTGCTCACCAGCAAACCATTTAAAAGAATATTCGTTATCCTGCACCCTCTGCTTTCACTCTCACTACAAATTTTGCACTTCAACGAATTTTTAAAAGAATACAGAATTGATATTCAAGATGAAATAAGGGATTACTTTAGAGTTTAGGCAAACAAAATCGCAGAATAATCCCGATTTACTATATATTTTCAACGAGTACGAAAATTATAGAAAAGCGACTTTAGATGGCAAACACGGCAAAACTCCTAAATTCTATATGATTTATGTAAATTTAGTTAATTATTATTTAATGTTGCAAGCGAGTATTCGAACGGCTAATCTTGATCTTTTTAAGTTTGTTCTTCCTTTTATTACCAATATTTTCTTTACTTTCAACCAACAAAACTATTCAAGATATACTGTAAGGTATCTTGACAATGTCATGAACGTTGATGTAACGCATCCAGGGTTAGAATTAATTTTTGGAATTAAAAGAACTGAAAAACCTTTTTCAAGAATTCCAATTGATTTAACTTTGGAACAAACAATTAATGCTGATGCTGCCAACAAACTCACAGGCATAACCCACACTACTAATTCAATTTCCGCTAGACAAAGGTGGTGTAAAAGTCACAGTATTCGTTCCGCTATTATTGCAAACGTTATGGATAGAGCTAATTTAAGATCTGCACAGGATATTACAGCAGATTTGAAAGAATGCGTCATTAGAAAATTTAATCAAATGCTCGATCAGTTAAGTTAGTTGATAATATTAAAGATAATATGAACCGTTTTTCTCCTTTACTAGATAAGGATAGTTTGTACAATGTCTCAACTGGTCAGGCAGTTAATGATGAAATAGCCAATTTTTTACTAAACGTAGAGGAATTAGGCAATACTCAAAGGGAACAATACATAAGAGAATGTCATCATGACAGCCAAAGATTTGAAAAGTCAATCAAAAATAATAAAACGTTGAATTTTACCTCTGCAATGCCCAAACGGAAGATTTCATCTGCTGGAAAATTAGTGGAAGTGTGTATGGAACGTGATTTATTTGGTCAATTACTAAGAGTTTCCTTGGAAAAAAAAATAATTTAGAGAAGGCGTTATCTTATCCTTTAACACCCGTTACTTTTTCTATGTGTCATGTAGATGGAACAATATGTAAAACTGACAAATCTGTTTTATTAAAAATATTGGAAAAAGAAATAAAACATACAGAACTTACGCATTATGACGTCATTATTTTTGACGGTTTTTTTATGCTCCACACAATGAGAGACGTTCCTGCTACGTTTGGTAACATTGCTAAACAATTTTTACAAATGGTTACGTCAAATGCGGCATCAACCGTAATAATAGCATTTGATCGTTATTTTTCTCCATCTATTAAAGATAATGCACATAAAATGCGGGGCACTTGCAAAGGTCAAAGTGTTAAAATTATCGGGCAAAATCAACGAAGAACAAGTGATTTTCATAAAGATTTGAAGAACATGTAGTTTAAAGAAGCTTTTGTTGAGTTTTTAATTAAAGAATGGTCCAACGATTATATGTTTCCGTACGTTAAAAAAAAACCGTTTATATAAATTTTAATTATTGTTACAAATTTCAAACCCAGCATGCAATTGTTTCAAAAGAGCACGTCAGTGCTCTATCTTGCCCTTCTCAAGAAGAAGCTGATACAAAACTTATTTTTCACGTCTGTAAAATTGACCACAAGGCACGCGTGCTGTTAAGGTGTTCCGACGCCGATATAGCGGTGATAATGCTTGGGAACATGGAATTGATTAATAATGAGGTACAGATTTATATTACAGTTGGTACAGGAAATCGTGTCCGGTGCATAAATATATGTAAATGAATTGTATGCTACTTTGGGTAAAGATTTAGCCGCTGCATTGTCCGCATTTCATGCTTTCACTGGGTGTGATTATAACCCATCCTTTTTCAGGAAAGGAAAACTTAAGCCTTTTAAAATACTTAAAAATAGCAAAAAAATCATTAATGCGTTTAGTATTTTACACAATTTAAACTTTGAAACTGTAGATAGTATAATGCCTATCATAGAAGAATTTGTATGCATCATCTACAATTTAAAGAATATATGTAAAGTAAATGATGCAAGAGTAGCAACATTTCTTCGAAATTACAAATTTGATGTAAATGAAGAAACGTTTCAACTACCTCTAAAGAATATTGATGGTTCACAAATGCCACCATCGCTTGCAGAATTGAAACAGCACCTTTTGCGTACAATATACATAACCAAATTGTGGCGCAGCGCGCACCAATCAGATCAATGTTTATGTAAACCAACTGATTATGGATGGGAGGAAAAGGATAACGAATATTCTTTTAAATGGTTTGCTGGTGAGCAACTACCACCGTCAATAGAAATCATTACTAGTGAGCATGATCTTGACAAAGGTATTCTCCATAAGTCGCCACTTAAATCAATGTACATACATAATAATGATAATAAAATAAAATGTATTTTTTGCAGATGTTGCTGACGTTGCACAAAGTGAAGAGGAAGATATTGACAGTGGTTTTCAAGTTTTGGGTCGGAGGATTCATTGTCTGAAAATTCAGAATGAATGAATTAACCAGAGAAGAGGAAAATTAATATAACGCTATATAAATTACATTTAAAAAACAAAACAAAAATTTCTATCTGTGGTAAAAAGATTTGATAATTTCATAATTTCCATAAAAATAATGACTAAAAATATTAGTGCTTTTTAGTCCTGCAAGTTTACTTTCAATGTAATATTTATTTACATTAATAATAAGGTGAAGATTCACTTTTTAGTAAAAAACAGTATGCTATAAATTTAAAAAAAATGGTTGATCATTCCTGTAAGTAAAACAGTTTTTTAAAAAATTTTATAAAATTGAGAAAAAACAGGATGAGCTGACCGTTTGTGAGTAGAAACCCCGTCAGCTTAAGCTTTAAACGCCAAGCGCGCCTCGGAAAATGCAAACGGCAATTTGACCTTTCGGCGACCAGCTGACGGTTAATTCCTTAACAAAGGGGCAGCTGATTGCGATTTTTGAACATTAGAATGATCAAAGTAACATAATGAAAAATTTTGTAAATGATCAAATGTTTAAAAAAAAAATTTTTTTACGCGTTTGAGCGATCAGCTGACGACGAAATACCCGCAGTTAGCCCAGCTGACTGTTTTTTCCTAATACTTTTATCGATAATCTTTGACTACAATATAAAATAAATAATGATCATATGTTTTTTCTTTTTAGTTTTTTTAACAAGTTTCCCCCCCTTTGCTGTTCCTTCCGCCACCAATTTGGCCAGCTGACCGTCCATATCATTCTTAAAACATTATTTTTAAGCGTTTTTCATCAGTACCAAAAATGATCAAATGTTTGACCAATTGTTACGTCGGCTCCCGGACTATAACCAACCACAGAGGGACGAATTTGCTAAGAAACAAGGCAAAGCAGTCCAGCAAGCCGCAACCAGGGCAGCAAGCAGCAACCAGGCAGCAAGCAGCACACAAATCCCAAGCGATTCACAAGAAATGAAACCAGAGTGCAGCAACACAAAGGTTATTTCTGGCTGTTCTAATTGCAGAGCACATCAGTCGAAACATCAATCATCACGCTGACAGATAGGTGGCGTTATTCATTTAAGTTACCAGAGCAAGCAATATTTTGGTAATTTTTATTTACAAAACAAATACGAAATTTCAAGTAATAAATAACGAATTAAAGATTGAATTGAATTATTTTAGCAATTTGTTGAATTTTTATTGAAGTTATATTTGAGAAAATCTAATAATTAATTGCGAATAAATAGTAATTTGGTTATTGGAAAAAGTTATCTTTTTATTGAATCACACCCTTCCGGCACCTTTTTATTGAGTCAGAAATTAAATTGCTAATTCTGAACATTGGTCCTTCGAGCCGGATAGTGATTCAATAAGATAACTCAAGCCGCAAATCAGAAACATGGAAGAATTACTCGATCATCAAAAACGACTTCGAGAACGCATCGAGAAGGCATATCGCAACTTTTCCAAGGATGGACCAAGTAGAAAAACGGAAACATACTTCCAAAAGAAACTCGACGGTCTGGATGACGACTGGAAAAAGTTCCGCGATAACGAGGAGAAAATAATGAGCAAGACGCTAAGTGAAGCCGAACACAAGCATCCATACTTCAAGGACGATTGGTACGCAGAAGTGGAAGAAACTTACATAAACACCTATTCCCTAATCAACGAAGAATACCTCAAGATCCGTCCAGCCGCAGACCCAAGAGCCGAGCAGTCATCAACAGATCTAAATAATAGTCGAATTGCTCACCATAACAACGAGGTAAAACTTCCACGAATCTCAATACCCAAATTCGCAGGCGACTATGCATCATGGCCATCGTTCTTGGACTTATTCACCAGCCTCATACACAACAAAACATCATTATCAGGTGCTCAAAAACTCCAATATCTAAAGGCTCATTTATCTGGGGAAGCATTGAGACTACTCAGCAATACATTAGTAAGCGATGCCAACTATGCACCTGCATGGAATCTACTCGTTTATACTTACGACAATAAGCAAGCATTATTAAAGACACAGCTCGACATTCTACTCAGCCAACCGAAGTTAAGTCGAGAGTCAGCACAAGGCATCAAGGAGCTGAAGACAAGGACCCACGAATGTCTCACAGCTATTGAGAATCTGAAAATCTCAACACAGAATTGGGACCCTATTCTCATCCATTTGCTTGTACAGAAACTACCGACCGAAACGCACGAGCAGTGGGAGCAATCCCAGAGTACTAAGTCAAGGCAAACCATTCCGACAAGGCCACAACTGCGTACTTTCCTCGAAACGAGATTCAGGACATTAGAAGCTGTCAACAACCCATCATCAGCAAGCATGAACATCACGAGAGCAAAGCCAGGGAGCACCCAAGAAGAAGAACCCAAGCCATCCACGTAGCAAATCAAAGCGTATGCATCCTGTGCAAAGGCGCACATGCCATAGGGAAATGCCCCAAATATGTGCAGTTCAGCATCGATGAGAGATATAAAACAATCAAATCAAAGGATCTATGCATCAATTGCCTGAGAGCAGGCCATCGCTCATCACAGTGTCCCAGTAAAGGTAGGTGTTTCCAATGCGGAAAGACTCACCATACAACCTTACACAGAATCCAGTCAGCGAGTCAAACCAATAGCAGCGTTTCACCGCCCACAATTCCAAACAATGAGGCACCAGCCAATCAAACACACACATACTTCGCTCAGGCAGGACCCTACGACTGCCGACAAGTACTATTAGCTACAGCCCTGGTCACCGTAGTATCTCCAAGTGGACGAGAGCAGGTATGCAGAGCACTCATTGATCCCGGATCTCAATCCTCATTCGTACGTAAGGCAGTGGTTCAAGATCTACAACTCAAAAAGGAGCCAATACAAACAGAATTAACCGTAATCGGTAACATGCCAGCCGGGAAAATCACAAAATGGGCTTCGCTGCAACTAAAGACACGAAACCAACAGGCGAAGAACATCCAGGTCCAGGCAATGGTAATTAACAAAATAACTAATCTATTACCAAATAGTGAATGTTCTAGCAAGGATTGGGCGCACTTAAAGGGTCTCGAATTAGCGGATCCAACGTTCCACAAGCCGGGTCACATCGACATCCTTTTGGGAGCAGATGTATTCCCCATGATCATCTTGGCCGGCCTAAGGAAAGGCAACAAGGAAGCCCCAGTGGGACAAAACACGGTGTTTGGGTGGATCATCTCTGGGAAGACCACTTCAGCTGCACGAGCAAACACACATATGAAAACATTCTTCACTCAGGTGACTCCTAACCATGAGCTAAAGAGATTCTGTTAACTGCAGAGCTTCCACCAAGATCCAAGTGGACAACCGAAGAAACCCGCTGTGAAAACCATTTCAACAACAACGTCACTAGATGCAGCAACGGACGTTACCAAGTCCGACTTCCATTTGTAGCTGATAAAGTGCAACTTGGCGCATCAAGACACATCGCCATTCGAACATTGATTCCAACAAGATCCTGACCTGAAAGCAGACTACGTCAAATGCATACAGGAATATTTGACGTTAGGACACATGGTGCCTACCAACACTCCAGAAACAGCACTTCAAAACCAGTTGCCCAACGACACAGCAACATATCGATGCTGTTACTTACCTCACCATGCTGTCATCAAACCGAGTAGCACGACCACGAAACTGAGAGTAGTGACTGCCAACGGAAACTCACTCAATAGCGAATTATTGAATGGCCCAGTAATACAAGACTCGTTAATGTCCACTCTCATGCGATGGAGAAAACATCGAATTGCTTACATGGCCGACATCGAGAAGATGTACCGGCAGATACGAGTTCATCCAGACGATGCCGAGTACCAACGGATTGTTTGGAGGGAATCACCAGATCAGCCTATACGAGACTACAAACTCTTGACCGTGACGTTCGGAACAAAGAGCGCTCCTTTCCTTGCCATCCGAACCATGCACCAATTGGCGAAAAATGAAGCAGAAATGTTCCAAATCGGCTCCAACACTGTACTCAACGATTTCTACGTTGACGATTTGATGACTGGCGCAGATAACATAGAAGAAGCAAGACAGAAACAAAGGCAATTAATTCAGCTTCTCCGAGCTGGAGGGCTAGAGCTCCGAAAATGGGCCGCGAATCACAACACCATCTTGGAAGAAGTTCCGGCAACCGATCGAGAGGTCTCATTTCCACTCGCAGTGAATGCAGAAGAAGTCAAAGCTCTTGGTTTATTATGGAATCCCTCCAGCGATACACTATCTTACAAGGTCAGCATGGAGTCAGCACCAGAGACATATACAAAACGGAAAATACTGTCCGAGATTGCGAAGCTGTTCGACCCCATCGGCTGGCTTACACCAGTAACAATTAATGCCAAAATTTTAATACAAAGTCTTTGGCTGACAAAACTCGACTGGGATGAAACGGTCCCGATCAACATCGATCAACAATGGCGAAAGTTCCGAGTTCAAATCCCGCGATTGATAGAAGCTCACAACAAAATCCAGAACATCGAAATCCATGGATTTTGCGATGCATCCATCAAAGCATATGCAGCAGCCGTATACATCCGGACACAGGACGAAGACGGCAACTGCCATTGCCACTTAATCGCTGCCAAAAGCAAAGTGGCACCCATCAAGACCATCTCACTGCCAAAGCTAGAGTTATGCTGAGCACACTTGTTGGCCAAATTGCTGGCACAAGTGAGAGATGATATGAAATTCGAGCGATCATCGACATACGCATGGACCGACTCCACAATCGTCATCGCCTGGTTGAGAAAACATCCATCATCATGGGAAACATTTGTGGCCAACAGAGTTTCACAGATACACCAACTAGTCGAACAAAGTATCTGGAACCATGTCCGCACAGAGGAGAATCCTGCAGATTGCGCTACACGAGGATTAACCCTTAGTGACCTCAAGCAACACTAATTATGGTGGGTCGGTCCGAAATGGCTCACACAATCAAAGGAAAATTGGCGCATACAGAAAGAGATTCCGGAGACCACGACGGGACAACGAAAAGGTACAACCAATCTACATGTCGATATAGATACTTCAAAACAGAACATCATAGGGAGATATTCATCATTAACAAAATTGCTTCGAATTACGGCGTACTGTCGACGATGGTTACAGTCATCCAAACCAAAACCCACCTATCTCACTTCAGAGGAGATACAAGCAGCCCTAAAGTGGTGGAAATTAATAACACGAAACGCAGCAAGACGTCATAACTATAAAGGTTTTCGCCAACCAGCAACGAACCCTAAAGAAAAAATACCACAATGGCATTTCCGCCGGAAAACAAAACTGTCTTAAGGAGCTCCCTCGAAGCACTTTTCTTTGAAGCTTAACGCTTCAAGGCGGGGAGAATGTTCCGGCGACACTGAAAATAAGAAGCAAGGAAAAAAGGAGTATTAAATAAAAACACAAGTTTTTCAATATTTTAATTTTATTGGAAATAAACAAACAAACTAATTACATAAATCTACAAAAAATATATACAAACAAACACACAAGTTCAAGGACAGCACTACACAAAAAACAACAACAAATTCATACTTGAAAATAGAAAAAGGGTTATTAGAATACAAAATATAAAATCTACAAGTACTTACCTTTTTTAGACGTTGAAAACAATCCAAGGCGCTGAAAAATCAACAGGAAAATCCATCCAAGAAAATACGCCAAATGCCGTCGGCAAATCGACAGTCTGTAAACAAAAAAGTATTAATTAAAAATCCAAAATAAGTCCCACAAAAATACCCACCTGACAACCCCAACATGATAGTCGCAGGCTCCACCTCCTCATTTCCATCCCCCACTAAAAACAACCGAAAATATAAACTAAAATTAATACATAAATTAAAAAAAGAAAGGATAAAATACTTACCAGAAAAGTGCCTCCATTTGACAGCCGTAAGAAAAACAAGAACAGCTGATTTCACAACACAAGTAAATAAGCCCGAAAATTCGAAATTATGTACTTCGAAAACGAAGCCCCCTACTACAGAATAGCCTCAACCATTATTCAAAGAGAAATAAATACCGACGCACAGACGGCGTTAAATCAGATTGCTTTTAATCTTTCTAGAGTCTTGAACTAGAAGATAAAATCTGTATTGAGGTTTTAGCACTGACATATAGAATGGACAGCTCATGAGGAATTTTTCATGGCACCAATTTGTTCCATAGGCTACAAACCTTTTTTCACTCCATGTAAACACCGGAATCACTTTTGAAATTTACATTTTTTTAAATACGTACTTAAAACATTAAAACAACACAAATATTTTGTTTATAAAAATTAATAAACACTATTTTCACTTTTTCACCTTTTAAAATGCCTTTTTTTCATTGATTTCCAAATTTTATATGTATATGATTTAAGTTCTTAACGCCTGTTTTAGCAACTGACATTCGGTATGTCAAAATCCGCGGGTCTATGGGGAAAAGAGCAAAAGATATAAACATCACTAGTGCAAAAGGGAAAATATAAAATCAGGTCTGATTTTACTTCTGAGTGCTTCTGTCAGTTTGGGGGTCTATGGATGAGAGCGACAACTATTCTTTTGGATGCCATCGATTTGTATGGAATAATTTCAGATGAGCAGTCCATTATTATATGTCAGTGGGTTTTAGCAATAAAGCAATTTCAAAGCCTAAGAGTAGATAAGCTATGGGGGTTCTGGACCAATTTTGTATGGAAATTTGTATGGACCTCTAAATTCACATTTTCCGCCATTTTGAATTTTTGATGATGACGTCATCGCCTGAATATATTTTTATATATTGGTGAGATGAAACTTGATGATGACGTCATCCCGGCAGAGATAATTAGCCGATCCTATACCCGAAGCCGATTCCGAAGCCAATTCCGATACCCGAAGCCGATTTCGATACCCGATTCCGATCGATACCCAAAGCCGATTCCAATACTAAGGCTGTCAGTTGATTAGTCAGACATCTCTCTATCGCTGGAAATTTAATGGCAGGACGATTTGGCCCAGTCATGATCAGACAGTTTGTGACGTCACCATCGACGAAGTTTTCTGTCACCTGACAGTAGTGCCCGAGCGATTTGTATCTTGTTGAAACTTGATTATGTTGAGATGATGTGATCGCTTTTATATGTTTTTATTTTTTTATTCCTGAAGTTGAAAATGTTTATTTTAAAAAAGTGCTGGGCCCGAGTAGGATTTGATCCCGAGTTCCACAGGCGGTTCATGAAATTAATTGAAGCTTTAGCCAACTAGACCAAGTCCATAGCTTCTGTTGCTTCTTCTAATTGTGTATATATATAGTAGCGCGAATTAAAAATTGTGAGCACCAGCGATCTAAGAATATATTTTTTAATTTTCCTTCGATCATGCTGTGTGCGAATCGAAATAATATGGTAAGCATAGTGCTTGGTGGAGCACCCGCTGGCTGAATGAATGTAGATGAATGTGATTGATAAGAGTTTGTTAGGTATTTTTCTTATGCAATGGGTCTCGTGAAAATTTCAACAGACCTAGGATCCGAGTGTGGGTTTGAATGTTTTGTTTGATATTGTTGTTGTAGTAGTAAATAGTAGGAATTCGTTTTCATATGAGGAGCTTATCAGTAAATTTTTACGCATAAGAGCTGAGCGAAGAAGAAGAAGAAGAATAACAATGCTTGAAAACATTACCTCGTAGCTCCGTTGTAGCTTTTTTGTTTTTGGTTGATACATTTTTTGCTGGGGGTTTATGATCGCCTGGTATCGAAGCGATGGCTCGGGTGTACAATTTAGTGAATAATAGCGTTAAAAATTAAATCAGCAACTTATGACATTAAATCAGCAACTTATGACTTATTTTCCAATTTGATTAGATCCGATTTTCCATGGGGATCGGTTCTGTTATGTGAAATCCTTTGCTTAATATAATATTCTCTTTTGCCCTACTTAGAGGAGCGTTACCGTTACGAATTATATGAATGTCCACGAAATTGTCATTAGCGAAAAGCTTTGGACTGTTTACTGTTGTTGTTGTTGCTGTAAAGAACGAAAACGAATGTTGACGTAGGTCTGGGTTTTTCTGTTAAGGCGATCGACTGGGTAGAATTTTTTATCTGGGGCAAGCGCCTTTGCTTGCTGCTGATTTATGATCGCCGGGTGGAATACTGAGTAAAATGGCGAAGTTGTTGGTGATATATTGATAATTAATTGATTAATTGATCAATAATTGTATGATAAATGTTTATCAATCTATGGTGGGTGTTTATATTCCCAAATTTCTCATCATAATATAATTCACATGTGAGAAGGTGAGCGCCAGGTATAAAATCAGGGCTGCAAGCTGGGTTATCCATTAATCCAAAGTATTCAAACTCAATAGTAAGCACATCGTGCAATTGGAAGTTCGTAGCGCGAATAATTGAATAGTTAGCGAAAATGGCCCCAGTGAGTGAATTAATTAATAGCGCTAAATCGGCTTTTAATGCCGCACAACATAACCATGAATTAATTGAACAAAGTATTAAAGAGTGCAGTAAGAGCTTGAGATTCTTAAATCAATTTTAAAGAATACCGCATCGACAAGCGAGCGCCATCACGTGGGTAATGGTATAAACCTCATACAAAGTTACCGTACCCAGCTGAAACATTTGCGATTAGTGAAAGGTGCAGTCTTGCCCCAAAAACGAGCCAACTTTAGTTCAACCAGAGTGAAATGGATAGATGTACAATCAGCTTTTAACAATCGGTGAGGAGAACTTTTATATGTATATGAATATTATCTCATTTTTCATTTGTAGTATTAGGATGGGCGTTATCATCAATATTGTGCATAAGGATGTAGGGGAGTTCTTAGATGACTGCAGAGGAATTTTCCGGCAGCATATTAATAACGCTTTGAAGCAGGAACTCGCTCTCAAAGTGAATGCTGTGTTTTGTGGCGAATTTAAAATCGTTAAGGTGGATGAAGAGGTGTTTGAATTCAAGTACATGAACACAAAGAATGCTCCTATATACCGAAACATTGATATTAATGCATGGTTTGATCAAAATGTTCGTGAACTAGTGACTAAAAAACTGGAAGAGTTCCAAGAAAAGGATAGCGGTTGGGCTTTGTCTGCAATAATCAACCTGGCCATTAATATTGTTACGTTTTTACGGCTTAACGGATTCGTAGGATTAATTAAGGAATACACTTTTTAATTATCCACAATAATTTATTTATTACAAACCAAACACAATTTAAAAATAAACACAATTCTTAGAGTTCACTATAATCACTAGCAAATTTAATATTTCGCACTATTCAATTCTAATTATCGCTTTTTATTTCACTATAAATCACCACTTTTCACTTTGGAACACTTGTATCGCCTTTATAATCAAAACTGACTCGATAGCGGCTGCCAGGCGCTTTTATATAGGCAGCTCCACCTTTGTCTGCTTTCTGGAACCTTCGTTTTCTGGTTCCTTGTGGTATGTTCTATGTTTCTTTTAGTTTCGACCAGCTTGAAGTTGTCTTCGCTTATCGCTCGTTAGTTTAGTACATAAATTCTTAATTCAGACAACAACCGAAAATCGTTGATTCATCCTCTCGACAAACAGATGGCGCATAATCATCACATTGCCCCCTTCTTAGGACTGTTCGTCCCGAACAGTTGTCCATCCTGGATCCGGCTGATGATATGGGCACAGCCTGTCTATGTGCACAATCTTCTTCTTTGCTTTGGGTCCTTGTTGAATCCTGTAGACCACATCGTTGATCCGTGTTAAGATTTTATAGGGCCCCTCCCACTGACGCTGAAGTTTCGGAGACTTGCCTTTCCGTCTTCGAGGGTTGTACAGCCAAACGAGGTCACCTTCCTGGAATCCGCTACAGTTTGCTCGGAGGTCGTACCTTGTTTTCATCCTGTCACTGGCTATCTTGAGATTCCTCCTTGCGAGCTGGTGGATATCTGCAAGTCGATCACGAAGTTCACCTGTATAACCGCCAGTAGATTCGTTGCTTTCCACAGGTGTCCCAAATTTCAAGTCGCTTGGCAGCCGGATTTGTTTTCCAAAAATCACACTAGAAGGGGTTTGTCCTGTGGAATTATGAACTGCTGTCCGGTATGCCATTAGAAAAATAGGGATATAACTGTCCCAGTCGCGCTGGTGCTCGCTAACGACTTTCCTTAAGTGCTCTAGCATTGTCCTGTTGAATCGTTCTACCATTCCATCGGATTGGGGATGTAGGGGCGTCGTCCTGGTCTTCTTCATTCCGAGTATCTTACATACTTCTTGAAAAACTTGAGATTCGAAATTTCTCCCTTGGTCAGAATGAAGCTCATGAGGAACACCAAATCTGCAGATCCAATTGTTCACTAATTCCTCTGCAACAGTGATTGCTTCCTGGTTTGGAATGGCATATGCTTCGGGCCACTTACTAAAGTAGTCCATGACCACCAAAATGTATCGATTTCCTCGGTCTGACACCGGAAAAGGTCCCGCCACATCGATTGCGATTCTTTCAAATGGGGCTCCCACGTTGTATTGCTGCATTTCTCCTTTTGTTCTTACCCGAGGGCCCCTACTGCTGGCACAAGTTGTGCATTTACGGCACCAGTCTGCAACATCGTCTCGCATATGAAGCCAATAGAATCTCTCTCTTATTTTTGCCAAAGTTTTATTGACTCCCAGATTTCCTCCTGACGCGCCATTATGACACTCCTCGAGAATATCTCTTATTCAACTGCGAGGGACTAACACCTGCATTCGGTGAGAGGTACCGTCAGCGGTTTCCCATTTGCGCTTTAACACTCCCCCCTCGATGTGCAATGAATCCCATTGGGCCCAATAGCTCTTCAGGGTTTCGCTTCTTTCTGCAATATCCTTCCATTCAGGCTTCTCCTCGTATTCCTTCCATGCCAGAATCGAAGAAATATCTGGGTCGTCGCGTTGGGCGTCTCGGAGTCCCTGGTCGTCCCATCCTGTCGTTGGCTCAACGGTCGTCCTTTGACACTTTTCCTCAATACGCCCACAATGTTTGCAATCTTTTACGCAAGGTCGCCGGGAGAGTGCATCTGCATTTCCATGGTTTCCTCCTTTTCTGTGGCCTATATTAAAGTCGTAGGACTGAAGTCTCTCGATCCATCTTGCCACTTGTCCTTCAGGATTTTTAAATTGCATCAGCCATTTTAATGCTGCATGATCCGTTCGAAGGATGAAGTTTTGCCCATAGAGATACCTGTGGAAGTGCTTAGTTGAGTCCACGATTGCCAACAGTTCTCTCCTTGTGACGCAGTAATTCCGCTCCGATTTTGACAGCGCTCTACTGTAGTAAGCTATGACCTTTTCCTGCCCTTCGAAGTTTTGTGATAGCACTGCACCAATTCCGACATTACTCGCATCTGTGTCCAATATGAATTTTTCCCCTGGCTTCGGATATGTAAGTATTGGTGCTTGGCAAAGTCCTTGCTTTAGTGTCTTGAAATTTTCCTCGCATTTTTCTGTCCAGATAAATGGTCTTCCTTTTTCTGTCAGTTTATGTAATTCCTTAGCTATGTCGGCAAAGTTCCTGACAAAACGTCTATAATAGGTGGCAAGTCCCAAGAAGCTTCGAAGTTCATGTTTATCCTTCGGTGTGGGCCAATTCTTAACTGCTGCTATTTTCTCCGGATCTGTTTGAACTCCATTGGATGAAACCACATGTCCGAGATAGTTGACTTGGTCACTGAACAGCACGCACTTTTTAGGGCTGAGTTTCAGTTGGGCAGTTCTCAACTTTTGGAAAACCTCTCGTAAATTGCCCAGATGTTCCTCGAAACTTTTTCCAACGACGATGATATCGTCCAAATAAACCAGACAAGTCTTCCATGTCAGTCCTCGCAAAACGCATTCCATCAGTCGTTCGAATGTTGCTGGAGCATTACACAGTCCAAACGGCATAACTGTAAACTGCCACAAGCCGTGTCCTACAGAGAAGGCTGTCTTTTCGCGGTCCTCGGGGTGAATTTCGACTTGCCAATAGCCGCTCTTAAGGTCCAGGGTAGAAAACCATTGAGCTCCAGAGAGAGTATCCAGAGTGTCATCGATACGAGGTAATGGGTAGCTATCCTTTTTAGTGATGTCATTTAACCGTCGATAATCCACGCAAAACCTTGTGCTGCCATCTTTCTTTCTGACTAGAACCACGGGAGACATCAACGGGCTTTTCGACTCCTCTATAAGGCCTTGTCTTCTCATGTCCTCAATCATATTGGCTGCTTCTTCCCGCTTGGCTAGTGGTAGTCTTCTCGGCGGTTGCTTGATTGGCTGGGCATCTCTGGTGTCGATCCTATGTTGGACGATGTTCGTTTTTCCAAAATCATCATCTCTCATGGCGAAGATATCACTAAAATCCTCCACTAATGTTCTTGCCTGGAGATACTGGTTTTGTTCAAGACAACTAGTTGAGAGCACTATGTTTACCAATTTCGTGGCCTTTGGCTTTGGTTTTGCCACCGGTTCCGTGTGAGCGCACTCCACTAATGTAATCTGTTCTGCCGGTTCTCCTTTCCCCAAAACCGTATCCTTCTTCAATCGTATTTCGCGCTCGTTGGTATTTAGCACTCTCATGAACACCTCCCTTTTGTCATCGATGCTCACCAGACATTTTCCAATTGCTATACTTTTGGCCTGTTCCGTTTTCTCTGGTTCTATAAGGTAAAATTGGTAGCTCCCGGGATCACCATCGACTATCGCTCGTACCAATTTCTCAGCACACGGAGGAAGCACGGTATCTTCACGAACGACCACTTTCAGCTGCGAATAACAAGTGGAACCTGTCGCCATTGGGATCTCCTTGTTGTCATATCTCAGTATTTCCTCTCCGATGTCCAGTAGAATTTTATGTGCTTTCATAAAGTCCAGACCGAGAATACACTCGTCTGTTATATCAGCTACCAGGAACGAATGTGAAAATCCAATGTCAGCAAGAACCACAACCAACATAATTTCCCCGTGTAATCGTACTGGCTCTCCTGTTGCAGTTTTTAGTCTGTATTGGCGTGCGTCTTTCAGCCATTTATTACCGACCATGTCAGCGCGGATAACAGATTTTGAAGCACCAGTATCTACAGTTATTGTGCATTTTTCGGCTCCAATCTTTCCATCGATGACAAGGCTGTTGCCACTACGCTGCAGTTGTTTGATGGTGGTGATGATGACACCGGGGGCTTCGATTTCCCCGACTGACTCCTGCCCCATGGAGTCAGTCTTTATTCGTTTCCCTGCTGCTGTCTGCGGGGAGACACGGAGTTATTGTTTTCGGCCTCCCTCTGGTCGCTTTTCTGGCGATGTCCGCATTTTTCACAACAAGTTCCGCCACTCCTATTTTCGGTTGATTCTGTTCTCCTTCGCTTTCTGCAATTCCTTTGCAAATGACCCGGTTCACTACAGTTCCAGCATCGGAGTCGACCGCGTACTTCCGCTGCATTCATTCTGTTGCAAATATCCTCTGTTGTGTGGATCTCTCTGAGGCGGACTGCACTTCTTGATGCTTGCTTCGCTGCCTCGTATGCCAGAGCATATGCCAGAACTTCAGCGGTATTCTTCTTTCCGGCCAATCTCGCTGCTTGTTGTAGATCTCGGTCGGCAAAAGAGTTAAGAAAGGCCTCTCTTGCTACTTCGTTGATGTAATCTTGGCCGAAACTAGGATAAGCCAGATGCACTAACCTCTCGATATCGGCGCATAGTTGTTGTAAAGTTTCTCCTGGCTTTTGAAGTCTGTTTCGAAGCTGAAGTCGATATACCTCTTGCAGGTGCTGATCACCGTAACGCATTTCCAGCGCTTGAACTAAGAACCCGTAGCTGTTGCGATGTTCCGCTGGTATTGACTGCAATATTTCTGCTGCTGTACCCCTTAGTGACAAAGTTAAGGCCATTGCTTTTTCCTCCTCAGTCCAGAAATTGCATGCTGCTGCTGCTTCAAATTGGAGCTTGTAAGTAGGCCATGGGCTTTGCCCGTCGAACGTTGGAGGCTGCAGTTTCCTAACTCCGATGACTTCATGAGATGCCGTCGCTGGGTGGTGAATCTTTACCCTTTCCAGGTCGGCTCTGACCGATTCTAGTTCCATCTTCAACTTTTCATCATTTTCCCTCATGGAATTTTCGAGCTTTTCCTTCATGGAATTTTCGAGCTTTTCCAGATCATTCCTCACATTTGCCTTGATCGAAGATTCGAGATTTTCCAGATCATTCCTCACATTTTCCTTTACGTTATCTAGCTTTTTATCAACAGAGAGTGACATTAGTTCGAATTTTTGCTCCATCTGGTTTCTCTGTTCCTCCATCGACTCTTTGAGCTCTGCTAACGAGCGTTCATGAACTACTGCTACCAATTTCTGTTCATCTTTTAGCGCCAACACTTCTGCCTTGATCTCTGCTGATGCACGTTCTTGCGCTGTTGATGACCGTTCTTGCGCTTCCTTCATCTCTTCTTGCGCTGCTGATGACCGTTCTTGCGCTTCCTTCATCACCATCAATGTTTTGAAAAGTTCTGCCATACTCACTGTCGTTTCTTCTGGCTCCTCTTCTACCTCGCCTTCAAACATGTAGGATTCAGGATCCTTACCTTCGTTCACCATAGCTTCTCGAAGCAGGGCGGTTAGGGCATTTTTAGCCCCCACCGTTGATAACGAGCGCTTACTTAATTCTCTTTTCAACTCCACAATGCGCAAATCCACTAATTTTCGACCCATTTTATTATTATGTCTTTATTTCGTACTCACAAAATTAAATTCCAATCACAATTATTGTTCAAGTTCACTTATTTCACTTATCTCTTAATTAATCCCACTTCTGACACCAATTGTTACGTTTTTACGGCTTAACGGATTCGTAGGATTAATTAAGGAATACACTTTTTAATTATCCACAATAATTTATTTATTACAAACCAAACACAATTTAAAAATAAACACAATTCTTAGAGTTCACTATAATCACTAGCAAATTTAATATTTCGCACTATTCAATTCTAATTATCGCTTTTTATTTCACTATAAATCACCACTTTTCACTTTGGAACACTTGTATCGCCTTTATAATCAAAACTGACTCGATAGCGGCTGCCAGGCGCTTTTATATAGGCAGCTCCACCTTTGTCTGCTTTCTGGAACCTTCGTTTTCTGGTTCCTTGTGGTATGTTCTATGTTTCTTTTAGTTTCGACCAGCTTGAAGTTGTCTTCGCTTATCGCTCGTTAGTTTAGTACATAAATTCTTAATTCAGACAACAACCGAAAATCGTTGATTCATCCTCTCGACAAACAGATGGCGCATAATCATCACAATATTAACAAGTTCACACCTCAACTCTTCTTCTTCTTAAATGGCGCTACAGTCCTTGCAGGACTCGGGCCTCTTGAAGTCTCCTCTTCCAGTCTTCTCTACGTCTTGCTAGCTCTCTCCAGTTTGATATACGAAGTTTTCGTATGTCTTCTAGCACGTCATCCATCCACCTATTTCTTGGTCGTCCTACTCTTCTTCTTCTTCCAGATGGTCTTCCATTAAAAATCCTGGCTAGCATTGTTTCTTCTGGAGCCCGTAGAACGTGTCCAAGCCATCGCAGTCTGTTCAATCTTATGTACGTAGATATGTTTATGTCGTCATACATTTGTTGAAGTTCCTCATTTGTCCTAATGCGCCATTCGTTTTGGTTAACCCTTACAGCGCCAAATATTCTTCTTAAGATCTTCCTTTCGAAGATTTTAAGCTGGTTTTCTGTTTGTTGGGTCAATGTCCAAGCCTCAGACCCATAGCATAGAACTGGGCGGATTAACGTTTTGTATAGTCTGATTTTGCATTGTCTTGAAATTTCTTTGTTTTTAAAGACCGGGACTAGTGCGAAATAGGTTTTATTTGCGGCTACGATGCGTCTATGGATGTCGTCCTTTATATGGTTTTGTGCAGTAAGCATTGTCCCTAAGTAGATGAAGTTTTCTACAATTTCCACAATATGATCGCCAAGGCTGAAGATGCTATTTGCTCCATTAAGCTGTGTTTCTCTCATTATTGCTTCGAGAGCAATGTTAAAAAGTATTGGTGAGATTGCATCTCCTTGTCGCAGACCCGATTCTTGAGGAAAATTGGTTGAGTTACAACCTCGTATTCTCACTTGTCTTTCACAATTTTTGGTCGTCATCCTGCAGAGATCTATTAATTTTCTGGGGAAACCCATTTCAGCCATCTTATTCCACAACTCTCTTTTATTTAGCAGATCGTAAGCATTTCTATAGTCTATAAAAAGAAGATGTATATCAATGTTTTCTTCCCAGCATTTTTCAAGTATTTGTCTCATTATGAAAATCTGGTCTGTTGTCGATCTGTTCGTTCTAAATCCTGCTTGGTAATCACCTACTTTATCTTCCAAGTGTGGTTTCAGTCTATTAAATAAAATATGTGAAAACACTTTGTAAGCTGTGTTCAGAAGAGATATTGGCCTGTAGTTTTTGCAGCTCATCAATTCACCTTTTTTATGGACTGGGACTATTGTGCCTAAAAGCCATTCTTCTGGCATCTTGCTGCTTCTCCATAGTTTTATGATTAGACTATGTAAGGCCTGGCATAACTTCTCCCCACCATTTTTTAAGATTTCCGTGGGTATGCCATCTGGACCTGGAGCTTTGTGATTTTTCAGTTTCGCTATGGCATTTTCAACTTCCTCCATTGTAGGATCTGGCGTATCGTTTTCTGGGTCATCTGTATTACGGTTTTCCGCTGCTCCCTGTGTTAGGCTTATATTCTCTTTGAAGAAGTCTCTAAAGTATTTCTCCCACACCTCGAGTATGTCATCGATACTACTAGCTATAGTACCATCTTCTCTTCTAACCATGGTGCAGGTGGGTTTGTATCCTTTCTTAATCATGTTGACTTCTTTGTAGAAACTTCTAGTGTCTTTATTACTGTAGCTTTGCTTGATCGCACTTATTCTAATTCTGAAGTAATCACGTTTTTTCTTCCTTAATAACTTATTCGTGTCTCTTCGTGCTGCTACATATTTCTCATGGTTTCCTCTAGTCATTCTTGTTAGGTACACCTGTCTTGCATGGTTTTTTATTTCAATGCTGCTCTTGCATTGATTGTCAAACCAATGTCTCCTTATTTCGCGGTTTTGTGTGCCTAATACACAGTTGTTTGTTTCTATGATTTTTTCTTTTATAGAGTTCCACATCAGGTTCAGATCAGTTTCCATTTCCAGGCTCCTTGTTATTTGCTCAAGCTTTTCTGTTAACATACTTTCATAGTGTTGTTTTGATTCTACATTTCTTAATTTTTCTATATTCCACTTTATTTGTCTATCATTGTTTCTTCTATTTATTGTCGCTAGTTTTTTCGTCCTCATTTTCCCAACAACTAGATAGTGATCGGTGTCTACATTCGCTCCTCGGAAACTTCTTACATCCAGTATGCTGCTTCCATGCCTAGTGTCAACTAGAACATGGTCAATTTGGTTATGATGCCTGCCATCTGGTGATGTCCATGTCCTTTTGTGTATATTCTTATGGTTAAACCAGGTGCTATCTATTGACAAACTTCTTGCGATAGCCAATTCGGCCATTCTGTTCCCGTTATCGTTTGAATCCTCGTGCAACGAGAACTTACCAGCGTAAGGATAATTATATGGTTCCTTACCTATTTTAGCATTAAAGTCCCCTAATACGACTTTCATGTCGTAAGAAGGGATTCGGTCATAGGTCACCCTAAGAGTTTCATAGAAGTCATCTTTTTCTTGTTCTGGTTTTTCTTCTGTAGGCGCGTGCACGGTGATGAATGTTATATTATGAAATCTGGATTTGATTCTTAAGGTTGCGATCCGATCGTTAAGCGGGTTGAAGTCTATTACGTTGTTGATTAGAGGTTTAAGTACACAGAAACCCACCCCAAAGTTTCTTCTGGAGTCATTATTACCACTGTAGAATATCGTAGAGTCTTTTCGTTCTAGGACTCCTCTACCAGTCCACCTTAGTTCTTGTAGTCCTGCGATGAGTATTCTATATCGTCTTAGCTCATCTATCATTTCTGCCATTGCTCCGGGTCTATATAATGTTCTTACATTCCATGTTGCAAACTTAATATCGTTTTTCCTAAAATCATTAGTCCTGGGACGTTGCTGAGGTCTTTGCCGTAAATCCTGACTGTTCCGAGGCTGATTTCTCGATTCCATAACAAGAGTTGTTTTCTGAGGAGAGGTTGTCAACCTTTCGCCCAACCCCCGACCTTGAGGGCCGGATCCGTGAATTATACCCCAACGGATAGGGTGGCCCAACTATACCCCCAGGCACTGGGTACGTCCGTCGTTAGTTGGTTATCCAGGAGGCACCAGCGAGGAGGTGACGGTACGATTTTGCCCCCCTCACACCTCAACTAGGATCTTCTTATATTGAGCTGCCGCAACAAATCATGTGTAAAAAGGCTTGCGTCAACGTACAAAATGAAGACAACGCTTGCTTCGCCTGGGCGGTGGTTTCAGCATTGCACCCAGTTGACGAACATACAAATCGTGTGACAAAGTACCCTCACTATTCCAACGTTCTGAACATCAAAGATATTGTATTTCCGATGACAATGAAGCAGATCCCTCGATTTGAGAGGCAAAATAATCTGTCGGTGAATGTATATATTTTAGAAAAGGTGCAGAAAGAATATTTTAAAGTCCTACCAGCATATTTAACTGCGGAGAAGAAGGAGAAGCATGTGAACCTCTTAATGACTCAGAATGAATACCATGATGAGTCAGATGAAAGGAAATATGCCTACAGCGAAGATGAGGAACCCATCAGATATCATTTTGTTTGGATCAAAAACCTCTCCCGGCTGGTATCATCACAACTATCTCATCATAAAACAGCAAAATACTTTTGTGACCGATGTCTCCACTACTTTAACTCACAGGATTGCAAGCAGCTTAACGACTGCAGAATCCGGCTACCAACGGAAGACCAGAAGGAGCTTAGATTTAAGAATTTTAGTAATAAGGTAGAAGCTCCGTTTGTTATATATGCGGACTTATAATGTTTGTTAGTAGAATGTAAAGATAGCAATAAGTATCAAAATCATATTCCATGTAGTGTAGGTTTTTATGTTAAGTGTTCATATGACTCCACGCTTTCGTTTTTCAGGTCTTATCGCGGTGAGGATTGTATTGAATGGTTTTTGCGTGAATTGAATCAGTTTGCTGAAGATGTAGAAACCGTTTTTCTTTGCCCACTATCCATGGAGCAGATGACTGTTGAAGAGCTGAATTTCTTTGAGACCGCTAAACTCTGTCATACATGTGAGAAGCCGTTTACCACAGATGACAAGAAGGTGCGCGATCATTGTTACTTATCAGGTAAGTATAGAGGTCCAGCACATGAGGGGTGTAATATTAACTTTCAAGATAGTCACACCATCCCTATTATTTTCCACAACCTTAGCGGCTACGATTCGCATTTTATCATTAAAAATATAGCTTCCGATCTCCAAGGTCGCGTTAATCTCCTTCCCATAAATAAAGAACGATATATTTCTTTCACTAAACATTTAGATGAATATCTTATCAAATTTCGGTTCATTGATTCCTTTAGATTCATGGGAAGTAGCCTATATACCCTTTCCTCCTATTTAACCTCTTATCCCAATCAGAATTTTCAAATTTATCTGATCCCAAATTTAATTTATTAACACGTAAAGGTGTATATCCTTATGATTATTTTAATAGCACATCTAAATTTTTAGAGACCGAACTTCCTGAAATTCCACAATTTTGTAATAAACTAAATGATATCAATATTAGCCAAGAAGATTATGCACATGCCTGCAATGTTTGGAATGAACTCCATATTCAGAATTTGGGTGAATATTCTGATTTATACTTAAAGACAGATGTCCTACTCCTAGCTGATGTTTTTGAACAATTCCGTGCAAGCTATCACCAAACGTATGGACTAGATCCTGCTCATTACTATACGCTTCCAGGTTATAGGTACTTGGGATGCTATGCTAAAATATACCGATGTTACCCTAGAACTTTTAACTGATATAGATATGCTCATGTTTATTGTGAGGGGTTTTCGCGGCGGTCTTAGCCAATGCTCAAAGCGTTACTCCAAAGCTAATAATAAATATTATATGACCGACTATGATTCCTCTCAACCCTCCAAATTCTTACAATGTTATGATATAAATAATCAATATGGGTGGGCTATGTCTCAAACTCTACCGCACAGCGGCTTCAAGTGGGTAGAAAATGTAGACAGCTTTAAAGTAGAAGACGTGTCCAATGACTCACCTACAGGCTATATTTCGAAGTTGATTTAGAGTATCCTAGAGAAATTCACGACCTCCATAAAGATTTACCATTTTGTCCTGAACATAAAGCACCTTCTGGTTCAAAATAGAAGAAACTTTTAGCTACTGTTGAAAATAAAATAAAATATGTTTTACACTATAGAAATTTAAAACAAGCTCTGCTTCACGAACTAAAATTAACAAAAATTCATAAAATTCTTCAATTCAATCAATCTTCGTGGCTCAAACCATACATTGATCTCAACACCCGTCTTCGAACATCGGCTAAGAATGATTTCGAGAAAAATCTCTTCAAGCTCATAAACAACGCCGTCTTTGGCAAGACCATGGAAAATGTTCGGAAACATAGCATTGTCAAGCTGGTAACCATGTGGTTGGGGAGATATGGTGCTGAAGCCCTCATTTCCAAACTTGAATTCAAGTCATCAACAATTTTCAATGAGAACCTGGTCGCCATAGAGCTCAATAAAACGGAGATTTATTTCAATAAGCCGATATATGTAGGCATGTGTATTTTAGACTTGGCTAAAACAACTATTTATGATTTCCATTACAACTACATGATCCCTCAGTTTAATTCCAACTGTACAGTTTGCTACACTGGTACAGATTCGCTAATTTATGAAGTTAGGTGCCCAGACTTATATGATATAATTAAACGCGACTGTCATTCTCATTTCGATACAAGTGACTATCCTCCCAATAACATCTGGGGCATCCCTTTAGTTAATAAAAAAGTGTTGGGCCTGATGAAAGATGAGAATAATGGTCACATAATGACTGAGTTCTTCTTCTTTCTTCTTTGATCCGTTAGCTGGCGGTCCGAGCGGGACGTCCCCGCAACGGATACGCTGCTGTCGGTGCCGCTGGGTCCCGAACTCTATTCACGATTCGCTTCCATTCTTCTCGGTTTTTGGCGGTGTCTCGAGCCTCGGTAACTGATAATCGTTGATTCTTTAAGTCACCCTCGATATTCTTCAACCAGGTTTTCTTCGGTGCCGATCGCTGTATTCTCCAGCCTGCAGGACGGTCTCGCCAGAGAAGTTTACGTGGCAAGCGGTTATCATCCATTCGGCAAACATGTCCAAACCACCGTAGTCGACGTTTTTGCATTTCTTCTTCGATCAGTGTTTGCTGATCGCATCTTTGTCTGACAACCTCGTTTCGAAGGCGATCACGGAGTGAGACACGGAGGATCTGCCTCAAACATCGCATTTGGAAGACCTCGAGCTTCTTAACGTCTGGTTTGAGCAGTGTCCACGTTTCAGATCCATAAAGAAGAATCGGAAGAATCAACGTTCGGTAAAGACGTAGTTTTGTTTTGATGGAGATATTTGCTCGTTTCCATATGCACCACTTGAGCGAGGCGAATGTTGCTGTTGCCTGGCCGATACGGCTGTGAACGTCGGCCGTCGATGCTACTTTCGTTTCCTCAACCAATGATCCCAAATATTTGAACCTTGGAACCTGTTCGATTTGGGTTCCATCGAGGTGAACACTGGCTCTTGATCCATCCGTTGTGAGCACTTTGGTCTTTTCCGCATTGATTTTTAACCCGTATGATTGGGCGATGCGGGAAATATCGGCGGGAAGCTTCGGCATCCGTGTCGGCGAAAACAGCGCTATCGTCGGCGAACATTAAGTCTGTTACGAAGTTGTTGTCGTCGTATTGAACTCCGAGTCGTCCATCGAATGCTTCACGCATAATCGCGTCGATCACAACGTTGAAGAGAAGTGGCGAAGCGACGTCTCCCTGTCGGACACCCGTCTGAATCGGGAACTCCTCGGATAAGTCGTTTCGAATACGAACGCTGCTGGTTGAGCCATCGTACGACGCTTGGAGAAGTTGGATGATTCTCAATGGCACGTGTTCGGTTACCAAGACTCTCCACAAGCTGTTCCAATCGATGCAATCGAAAGCGGATTTGAAATCGATGAAAACGACGACAATTCGTTTGCCGCAACGAATTCTTTCTTCCATTAACTGACGGAGGGCGAATATTTGATCAATGCATCCTCGATATGGTCTAAATCCCGCTTGTTCCTCCCGGCTCGTTTGCTCTCGATGTTTCTGTAGCCTCGATTGTATTATTTTCGTAAATACTTTACCGACGATCGAAAGAAGGCTAATACCGCGATAATTCTTGCATTCCCGACTGTCGCCTTTCTTCAAAATTGGGACAACGATCGCTTTCTTCCATACCGAAGGGACACGATCCGAATGCCATATGTGTGTTATGAGGACATGAAGTCGTTGTGATAAGACATCACCTCCAGCTTTGATCATCTCGGCGGTTACTTGGTCTATTCCCGGCGCTTTTCCATTTTTCAGCGATTTTATTGCTGTCTTCACCTCGATAATTGTTGGTTCGGTATCGAGAGACTGATTCATCGGCTGTTCGATAATCGGTGGTTCGGGTGCTGGACCTTGCGGCGGATCGTGGTTATACAGCTGGTGGAAGAATGCTCTCCACCGCTCCAGGCGTTCATGGGCAGAAGTCACAAAAGTTCCATCCGATTTTTTGATATTGTCGTTTGTTGATGTTGTTTTGCCGCCTAACCGGCGGATTGTCTGGTACAGCGTCCGGTACTCGTGCCTCGACGCCGCTTTTTCCATGTCGGCCGCATGACTGAGTTTGTTGGTCTAAGATCAAAGATGTATGCGGTCCGGGTCGATGGTAAAGATAGCACTAAAAAGTCCAAAGGCGTTAAAAGAAACGTTGTTAAAAATAGAATAACTTTTGATGATTATATAGAATGTTTGGATAAGAATATAGAGAAATTAGTTCATCAAAATTTAATTCAGAGTCGGAGACATAAAGTAAATTCC
Source organism: Thereva unica (assembly GCA_949987705.1). Classification (NCBI taxonomy): domain Eukaryota; kingdom Metazoa; phylum Arthropoda; class Insecta; order Diptera; family Therevidae; genus Thereva; species Thereva unica. The sequence continues at coordinate 152,732,082 of OX465281.1, read as the reverse complement.
ATTACCCAAGCAAAAATCGTGCTAAGTCCTCACGATGATAAAAGATACTTAATACCAAATTCATATGAGACATTACCGTGGGGTAATTACAGTTTAATGGTCATAGATTAAAATTAGGTTAAGCTTATATAAATAAAAGTATATTGTTAATAAAGAAATAAAAGAATTATTTTAGTAACGCAAGAAACAATTTTATTTATTGTCATCATCACGCGTTATAGCTTGTTTACATATGTCTATAGCCAGGTTTTTCTTCATCTTTCTCATCAATAAATGTTAACTTGCCGTCCTCATCCATCTCATTTCAGATATTTTCTCCACTATAGGCATCGTAACCTTGTTAAGATACTCCTGCCTGAGGTTTTCTCCGTTCAAATGTGTATTAAAATTCTACTGTTTTAAACAGCCGATCATTTAATTGGTTGATGTATTTAAACCGCGCAATAATTTTAACATTTTCATCCTTCCTTTTTTCTTTCATTAGTTTTTTACAGGCCTCCTCAACCCTATCAAAGTATAGCTCTTCCAATAAATATTTTTGTGCTGTTAACCCAAAGGATATTTTATTATGTATTTCCAACAGCATTTCATCCCATGTAGGATTGAATTGTATCTTATAGTCCAAGAGCCAGTGACAGATTTGCAAAGTGATTTTGCAGAGGATGGGCCTTTGATATATGTTAGATTACTTAAAGCACAACTGATTAAGACTAATCGCCAATTCGAGTCTACTTAAGTTTTTATTTTATGACCTTTTGAACTTGTAGATTTTTTGACCATGAAAAAAGTGATATTGCAGAGGATGGGACTTGGTATATAGGTAAATTGGGTTGCTCCCACCTCATATTCCGATTGCCATCTCGTTTGGAGGTTAGGTTTGAATTTTGGGAATTTTTGAAAATGTCGGTTTGGTCCAGTTGAACAAAGTGATATTGCAGAGGATGGGATTTGGTGTAATGGTGAGATAGACCACCAATAGCCCAAATTTGGGTGCCCATCTCATATGTAATCAAGGTTTCCATTTTGGCGGCTTTTGATTTTGTAGCCATTTTGGGTATGACCCAAGTGATTTTGCAGAACCCAAAATTTGGACCATAGGTTCTTGGTATCTACCAAATGCTACATTTTCAATCCCATCTCCTTTCCATTAATATTTTCAGTTTAATTGAGAAAAATTGGTTGATTGACGTCAGAGCAAAATTCTAATGAAGTCCCCTAACTAAATGTTAACTCCTAAACTAATTATCGTAGACCAACGTTATTAGGTTCATATTTTAGTTAAATGTGTATTATTTTATTTAGCATAAAGAGCGAAAACTTGAGTGATTTCGTTTATAAGATATGTATATTAGGTTCAAAATATGAGCAAAATGCTAAAATATTAGGATTTTCTTCACGCTTTTAACTAAATACCTTCTTAACGGAATTCTTTTCTTAATATCAAATAAAATAATACACATTTATCTAAAATATGAACCTAATTATGTTGGTCTACGTTAATTAGTATAGGAGTTATTTAAGTTTAAGTAGAGTTTTAAAAATTATATGTTTTTCTTTCGTAAACATCCTGTATCTAGTGGGTAGTGGGGATAATAGGTTCCTCTCTAGAGCTTTTTTTTGTCTCCAAATATATCCAATCACCCCTAAAAATATTAGCCACGTTGTCCAACAAAGAATTTATTGAACGTCTGAAGACCCATACAACTTGCGGATTAGGGGGTATGAGTATTTGAAATCTTTAAAACGGAATAACTCATGAATGGAAACTCCTATGGAAAATTTGCTAGTTTTAGGGGTGCAACCAATTTCCCGACACTTTTTAAAAAAAAAACTCTACTTACTAAAAAGATTTAAAAAAAAAAAATTGGCAGTTATAGGGACTGCCGATAGAAGTGAAAACTTAGAACTTAGATGTTGAAATTCGATTCTTTTGAAGTAATACAAAATTCTATATTTCTTGAAAGGACTAAATCTTTTTAATTGCAGTATTTTCATTAGGACATTAACCAACTTATTAAAATATGTAGCACAAGTAACTGCGTCTTCATTAATAAGTGTACTTTTTTCTATAAAATTTAATGCTGCTGCATCTTCAACCGATATCTCAGAATTATTTTTTAAATTATGTAATAATTGTAGCAATTTTGACCATCCTATTTCATTAGCACTTTTGTAAAAAAGATACAATCGGGTTATGGTAACTAAAGTAAGAAATGAAAATGTTTGATTCGAATTTATCTAAGTATCGCGTAAAAACCGCATCGATCGTCGTTTTATATTTGGTAGTACTAAGTTTCCGATCATTGGACATATTTAAATTAAGTGTTGTATTTAAAAATTCAATTAATGGTAGCTATCATCTGCAAAGTTAATATTGAAGTCTCCACTTAAAATCATCGGTACATTATCATATTTTTCGCCGAATCTTTTTTCGAGAATTTCAGAACCTTCTTTTGTATAAATCATCAAATTTTCGAATAAAAATTGTTGTATCTGTCTCATAGATTTTCCAGGCGAAATATAAACGGCAACCATTAATACGTATTGCCCATTCTCGGAACTGCAACGAGCAACGCATATTTCGCCTATATCAGAAACATTAACACCAATGCATCTAGTGAATTTAGTATGTATGTCCATATATGAAGTAATGAAGTGTGACGTTCAAAATGACTGGTTTTATATTTTCATTTTCGATACTTAATTGAATAATAGCAGGCGGTCAGATTTATTTTTTTATTCAAAATCAAAAAGTTTTTGATTATAATCGATTGAGCGCGTGCGCCAGTCATGAGCATGTCGGTGACGCGAACCCATAACATTTTCCCCTATCAAAAAGTGCCAAACGCGGCTAAAGAAGTTTTCACTTCAAAAATAATGAGTTAACATTTAGTTAGAGGTCAAACAGAAAAAAATTTAATTTTTTTTTATTTCCCTCCAGGCATCATTACAGCCCTGTGTTAAAGGCAGGATGACGTGAAATGTTTCTACCTGCATCCCTTGCGTGTGCTTTGTTATATATATCTTCAACTTTCTCTTTTTTGCGTTTTATTCAAATGGACCAAGTTTGCTTTTTGTTTTAATTTCTTTCAGTTAACGTGGTTATTTGAAATGCTTGTTAAAAAAATTAAAAAAATGTCTGGGGGTGGGGAGATAGCAACTATGACCCTGATAGCGATAGTTAATGAGCCTATCATATTTATGTATATAAAAAATAATATTAGTATTTATTATTATGAATATACAAATAACAAATTTGAAAATTGGAAAAAAGAAAATCAATTTATTTATGATAAAAGTATATCACTCATTATTTATCTGAAAATGATGTTTTACTTTTATTTCTTCTTCTTCTTTGATCCGTTAGCTGGAGGTCCGAGCGGGACGTGTCCGCAACGGATACGCTGCTGTCGGTGCCGCTTTGAAAAATGCGGTTCCTTACCTAGTTTCTTCGGTCATCATAGTGAACGATTCTGGTCAACTCGGCAGGTCGACCACCCTCCTCCTTTCACACCCCAGGCTTGGGACCATGCGACGGTCGAGTTTTACTTTTATTTAATCACATACTCGTACAATACCCAACTACTCATTATATCTTAAAAATATACCATAAATATGCTGCCAGATGTGTATATACACTCATTTTAACTAAATTTAATATATAAGACTTGATTTTACGATTTTCCAACTTCAACTGGAGATGGCATGGGTTTCTACAAATAGGAAAGAGATGGGCAAGTGGAGAAGTATTATATATGTCGTAACGAATCCTAATGTTCAAATCCCATCTCCTGCAAAATCACTTGGGTCATACCCAAAATGGCTACAAAACCAAAAGCCGCCAAAATGGAAACCTTGATTACATATGAGATGGGCACCCGAATTTGGGCTATTGGTGGTCTATCTCACCATTACACCAAATCCCATCCTCTGCAATATCACTTTGTTCAACTGGACCAAACCGACATTTTCAAAAATTCCCAAAATTCAAACCTAACCTCCAAACGAGATGGCAATCGGAATATGAGGTGGGAGCAACCCAATTTACCTATATACCAAGTCCCATCCTCTGCAATATCACTTTTTTCATGGTCAAAAAATCTACAAGTTCAAAAGGTCATAAAATAAAAACTTAAGTAGACTCGAATTGGCGATTAGTCTTAATCAGTTGTGCTTTAAGTAATCTAACATATATCAAAGGCCCATCCTCTGCAAAATCACTTTGCAAATCTGTCACTGGCTCTTGGACTATTAAAGGTAAACCGCTCTATCATTTTCTTAGGAACTAGTACATTCATAGTAGTTTGCTCCGCTGTTTTCTCGGAGTCTGATGACAAGGATTGTTGTTGTTGTTGTGTTTTTGTATTCTCATAGTTTGGTACCAAGGTTTGTTGTTCAGCTGTTTTCTTAGGGGTCGATGATGGGAGCGACTGTTCTTCCTCTGGAGCTGTTGTTGTTGAAGAGGGCTCTGGTATTTCCCCTGCATTCGATGTTTTCTTGCAGTTATATTTTTGATGTCTTTTTAAAACATCAGCCCTTGTAAAAGACTTTTCACAATTTACACAAATGAAGCTCTTCATATTGCTATTGCTGCAGCTGCTGTTGTTAACCGTTTAACACTACCGTTTTAAATGAGATATGTGTGTTTTGACCGCCCCTTTTATAATCAAAATCTACCACCACCACCACAAGTGTAAGTTCTTCATCTTCACATGCGCTTTATTTGTATGCGTTTTGCATTTTTTATGTCACAAGAAACTGTTTCGGCAGCTACATAAATGTCTTGTCGCATTCATGCATGTAAAAATAATAAAAGCCGCCAACATCTAAAACGAATCATAACTACTTTGGTTGCAGTTCTTTTATTTATGTTGTTAAAAATTGTTTTAAATGTGAAGTGCCCCATGAAAATAAATTGAAGTTTGCAACAAACCTCGTGTTAAAGAATTCGCTTCAATTTCAGATAAGGAACATTCTTTTTTTAAAAATAACTTTTCACATTTAGATGAACTGAATTTAAAAACTCTTGTATGGAATAAGAATAAGCAAAGGGAAAATAAAAAAATATAAATAATTTTTGAATTTAGTTTTTATTTTCAAATATTTTTAAGCTATTGCATAGATTTTATCGCAGGCTTTGAGCGCGGTGACTGAATCGAGAAATTCCGTAACGAAAAAAACCTAACACGGTGCGTCATTGAATGGGGTTTACCCAAACCGCTAAAGCTATAGGGCTGAAATTTTGACAGTGCATCCCTATAATGGCGTGGACATCCACTATAAAGCGATTTTTCGAAATTCATCCCCTAAGGGGGTGAAATGGGGTTTATCCAAACCGCTAAAGTTATAGGGCTGAAATTTTGACAGTGCATCCCTATAATGGCGTGGACATCCACAAAAAAGCGATTTTTCGAAATTCATCCCCTAAGGGGGTGAAATGGCGTTTACCCAAACCACAGGAGCTATAGGGCTGAAATTTTGACACTCATTCATTCATTTTCATTGTGCTCCTTTAATCCCTCATGGGACATAGGGCGGAAACAGTTGCCCTCCAGCGGACTCTGTTTTCCGCGACAGCTCTCAGCTCCGACCAGGATGTCCCAGTTGTTGCGGCTTCTGCTAGTAGGGTTCTCCTCCACGTTGTCCTAGGTCTTCCGACTCGACGGGATCCTTGCGAATTCCAGTCGAGGGCTTGTTTGGCTAGATTTTCGTTTTTACGTCGCAAGGTGGGGCCAACCCAATTCCATTTCCTTCGTCTGATTTGGTCGTCTATCCTTTCTTGGCCGGCACGGCGCCATAGTTCTTCGTTTGAAATTCTACCCTGCCAGCGGATTTTTAGGATACGACGCAGGCATCTGTTGACGAAGACTTGTAGGCGCCCTGTGATGAATTTGGTGACTTTCCATGTTTCGCAACCGTACAAAAGTACTGCCTTCACGTTGGAGTTGAACAGCCGCAATTTGGTGTTAGTTGAGATCTCCGTTGATCTCCATATGCCGACGTGGACATCCACTAAAAAGCGATTTTTCGAAATTGATCCCCTAAGGGGGTGAAATGGGGTTTACCCAAACCGCTAAAGCTATAGGGCTGAAATTTTGACAGTGCATCCCTATAATGCCGTGGACATCCACTATAAAGCGATTTTTCGAAATTGATCCCCTAAGGGGGTGAAATGGGGTTTACCCAAACCGCTAAAGTTATAGGGCTGAAATTTTGACAGTGCATCCCTTTAATGACTTGGACATCCACTAAGAAGCGATTTTTCGAAATTCATTCCCTAAGGGGGTAAAATGGGGTTAACCCACACCGCTGAAGCTGAAGGGCTTTAATATTGACCGTGCATCCCTATAATGACGTGGACATCCTGTTAGGAGCGAATATCAAAGAAAAAACTTGAATTGATGTCGGTGAAAAAAAATACTGCATAAATAAAATAAATAAATAATTATAATTGCATGAGTTGATAAAAAAAGCTATGCAATAGCTTTACCGCGGCAGTCCTCGAGCCCTTTTTTTTGTTTAACTAATTACATTGAGAATCTTTAATCGTTTTATAATTTCTAAAGCTCTTCTTCCAGATGTATTGTTATATTCCAATCTTAATTTATCCACTAATATATTAGGGTCTGTAGTTTCTAGAGTGTCATCATCATCTTAGCTTTGGTCTTCGCTTTCAGACTTTAAAAAGTTATTCAATGGTGCTTGGGTGTGTAAATACGTCTTATTTTCACTCAACTTTGACAATTTATTCATAGTTTCGTGCTCACTATCTTCATTAGAGGGTGTTAAATGGTTCTTTGCATTCAGTGTAATGTTGTCACAAGTCTTACTTTTGAACGCATGTGTCAGCCGCTTCTTATGACGCCGAAGACTATCTCTACGACTAAACGATTTATTACACTCTATACATATATGCCCATTAGTGTTACGGTCGACCGAGGCTTTGTTATCTTCTTTATATTCTCTCAAACCAGGAGAAATTTCATAGTCGACCTGTTTCTTCTCGTAAGGACAGTATGCAGCTTCTTTAACCGTCTCAATAGAAGCTGATTTGTCTTCTTCTTCCTCAGAGAATCCTCTTAAAGCCATAAGTTTGGTTTGTAAAACTTCGCTCACAGCCTTTAATCGTTCATTATCATAATTTGATGATTCAGCCTTCAAAACAGTCTTTAATGTACCTGTTTCATTATTATCCCCCATAGATTTTTCCATACTATGCATATTTCTTTTATGACGTAAAAAGTTATCCCGACGAGTAAAAAATTTACCGCAGATAGAACACTCCATCATGTGTGGCAGTGTATATGCTTTTATTATAAAATCAGTTAGTACCCTGACTTATATAGAGAGAGGGCGATTAGAAGAAGAGAAAGGAGGAAGAGGTGAGTAGGAAGAGGAGGAAGAGGAGGGAGTTTGGTGTTAATAGTACTGGTTTTGGTGTTATTGGTGTTGCTTTTGTGTTATTGGTGTTGCTTTGGTGTTGCTTTGGTGTTAATAGTACTGGTTTTGGTGTTATTGGTGTTGCTTTGGTGTTGATCTTTTGGTGTTATTGGTGTTCCGTTGGTGTTAATTGGAATTATGTTGAATTTATTTGGTGTTACTGAGAGGTTGATTTGGTGTTATTAATACCGGGTTTGGTGTTATTGGTGTTGTTTTTGGTGCTATTTGATGCTCATCTTGTGTAAATTTGGCAAAGCACCTCGAGAGAAATCGTTTTCACTTAATTTATACAGATTCAGACTATTGCAATATTTTCCAATATTACAATATTTTTAATAAAAAAAAATGTGATTGATTTTAATAGCAGAGGTAAATTTGAATTTATGCTGTTTGACCTTTCTTGTATGAACTTTTCTTTTCTTATTCCTAGAATCAATTGAACGAGCAGAGTGAAGCTTTGAAAATTAAAATTGGTAAGAGAAATTTCGTTAACTACCTGTGCTAATGAGGTCGATCTTTATTAGTGTTCCTTTTCGCGTTTTTAGCTACATAATGCCTCCAAAGAGAAAGCATTCTAAATTGACTGTGAAAACCAAACTGGAAATTTTAGAAAAATTGAATGCTGGGACTACCTGTAAGGAATTGTGTAATAGTTATGGATGTGACAACTCTACACTCAGCAGAATCATTAAGAACCAGAAAGATATCAGAAAAGTGAGCATGGAAAATGCAAACCTTAACCGAGTACGACTTAGAAAAGGATTGCATGAAACCATCGATCAAGCTGTATCCGAATGGTTTCGTCAAATGAGAACTAAAAATGCAATAATTTCTGGTCTGATGATAATGGAACAAGCGACTAAATTTGTCCAAATGATGAGTGTAGAGGGCTTTCGTCCAAGCAACGGCTGGCTTGATAGGTGGAAGAAAAAGGAAAATATTTCTTTCCATAAAATACATGGGGAAAAGATCTCAGCTGATGCAGTTTCTGCGAATGAATGGATAAAAACTCAGCTACCAAAACTTCTAAGAGTCTTTAAGCCAGAAGGCGTCTTCAATGCTGATGAAACGGGTATATTATATAAAGCCCTTCCCAGTGGAACACTGGCTTCAAAAACGAGAGGATTGCCGGCAGTAAAATGCATAAAGATAGACTGACACTTCTTTTCATGTGCAATTTCGATGGGTCAGAAAAGTATGTTTGGACGATTGGAAAATCACAAAAGCCTCGTTGTTTTCGTTCTAAGAAAGCGCTGCCGATTCCATATTATTCTCAAAATAACAGCTGGATGACAAACTCTATTTGGACGGAAATTTTAAAAGAACTTGAGTTACAACTTGAAAAGCAAGGGAGAACAATTCTTTTATTAGTTGACAATGCTAGTTGTCATAAAGTCAGTGATAATTTAAGCTTGAAATATGTGAAGTTAACATTTCTACCGGCAAATACAACTTCTATTGTTCAGCCATTAGATCAAGGAATTATTCGATGTTTTAAAGCTTACTATAGGCAAAACATCATCAGGAGGCAGTTGCTATCACTAGAAAATGGAAAAACGATTCAAGAATTTTCAAAGTCGTTCAATATTTTGGATGCTATGAATGTAATCAAAAGATCATGGTGGCTTGTAACACCGACTACAATTAAAAATTGTTTTAAAAAAGCAGGTTTCGTTCAGAGTGATGAAAATGAAGTTTTGTTTGAAGAAGAAATTATTGAGATCCCTATATCAGACAGGGAGTTTGAAAACTATGTTGATTGCGATGCAAATTTGGACACTTGTGGGGACATTTCAGAAAAAGAAATAATGGATCAAGTTATAAAAAATAATTATCCTACGGAAGTGGATATTCCTGATTAAAGTACAAATGTTTACTGAATTCATTCTTGTTTTGTTTTATGTAGTATTACATGCTGAAATATTTATGAATATTTTTTTACACTTCGTTATTTCTATATTTTTATTCATATATGTATATCTTCTTCTTCTTTAACGGCTCTACAACCGGGATCCGGTCCTGGCCTCGCGCAACTGTTCTCTCCACCGGTCCCGATTCTGAGCCGATGTCATCCAGTTTGGCATCCCTAAACTCCTTGTCGACGCTCTAGATAATCGAACAGGCGGCATACAATGGGGTTTGGTAGACCGCCTTAAGGACCTCGACTACGCCGATGATATCTGTTTGCTGGCCCACAGACACCAGGACCTCAAAAACATGTTGAACAATTTGGCAACAGAAAGTAGTCCAGCAGGCTTAAGGCTAAATCCGACTAAAACTAAAGAATTGAACGGACAGCGCTGAATTACCGTGACGTTGAACTGGTAAATAAATTCTGCTACCTCGGTAGTGTTATTACCGAAAATGGTGGGGCAGAAGAAGACGTAAGTTCCAGAATAAACAAAGCACGAGGCCCATATGCATGCCTGTCCCGCATATGGAGATCAACGGAGATCTCAACTAACACCAAATTGCGGCTGTTCAACTCCAACGTTAAGGCAGTACTTTTGTACGGTTGCGAAACATGGAAAGTCACCCAATTCATCACAGGGCGCCTACAAGTCTTCATCAACAGATGCCTTCGTCGTATCCTAAAAATCCGCTGGCAAGATAGAATTTCAAACGAAGAACTTTGGCGCCGTGCCGGCCAAGAAAGGATAGACGACCAAATCAGGCGAAGGAAATGGAATTGGGTTGGCCACACCTTGCGACGCGAAAACGAAAACCTAGCCAAACAGGCCCTTGACTGGAATCCGAAAGGTTCCCGTCGAGTAGGAAGACCTAGAACAACGTGGAGGAGAACCCTACTAGAAGAAGCCGCAACAACTGGGAGATCCTGGTCGGAGCTGAGAGCTGTCGCGCAAAACAGAGTCCGCTGGAGGGCAACTGTTTCCGCCCTATGTCCCATGAGGGATTAAAGGAGTTTAAAGAAGAAGAAAGAAGAAGAAACTCTGAGCGTCCTGGTCCACGCCATCCTTCCAGCGAAGGTTGGGCCTCCCTCGCTGTCGCACCCCATAGGTCTTACCGCAGAGAACTTTCCGAGCAGGCTCATCTTCACTCATACGAGCTAGATGCCCTGCCCACCGGAGCCTACCGAGCTTTATTAAATTCTTTTATTTAACTTGCACTGTTTGTCGTCAAATCTTGGAAGTTAAATTTGACCCACTTCGCGGTTTCGGATAGAGCTGAAATTTTGCATACACGTTTAGTTTGGATGACAATGCAATCTGGCCATTTTGTAAAAATATCAAGATAGCGGTTCCAAAATGGCGCCCGCTTTTATTTTACTTACACTGTTTGTCGTCAAATCTTGGAAGTTAAATTTGACCCACTTCCCGGTTTCGGATAGAGCTGAAATTTTGCATACACGTTTAGTTTGGATGACAATGCAATCTGGCCATTTTGTAAAAATATCAAGATAGCGGTTCCAAAATGGCGCCCGCTTTTATTTTACTTACACTGTTTGTCGTCAAATCTTGGAAGTTAAATTTGACCCACTTCGCGGTTTCGGATAGAGCTGAAATTTTGCATACACGTTTAGTTTGGATAACAATGCAATCTGGCCATTTTGTAAAAATATCAAGATGGCGGTTCCAAAATGGCGCCCAATTTTTGAAATTGTGCTCCGCGGCCCTTTGAAATGGGTATCAAATGAAAGGATATGACAGGTAGAACACAATAAGCTATGTGGCGTCATTCCAAATTCAAAATGGCGGACAACACTTACACTGTTTGTCGTCAAATCTTGGAAGTTAAATTTGACCCACTTCCCGGTTTCGGATAGAGCTGAAATTTTGCATACACGTTTAGTTTGGATGTCAATGCAATCTCGCCATTTTGTAAAAATATCATGATGGCGGTTCCAAAATGGCGCCCGATTTTTGAAATTGTGCTCCGCGGCCCTCTGACATGGGTATCAAATGAAAGGATATGACAGGTAGAACACAATAAGCTATGTGGCGTCATTCTAAATTCAAAATGGCGGCCAACACTTGCACTGTTTGTCGTCAAATCTTGGAAGTTAAATTTGACCCACTTCCCGGTTTCGGATAGAGCTGAAATTTTGCATACACGTTTAGTTTGGGTGACAATGCAATCTGGCCATTTTGTAAAAATATCAAGATGGCGGTTCCAAAATGGCGCCCGATTTTTGAAATTGTGCTCCGCGGCCCTCTGACATGGGTATCAAATGAAAGGATATGACAGGTAGAACACAATAAGCTATGTGGCGTCATTCCAAATTCAAAATGGCGGCCAACACTTACACTGTTTGTCGTCAAATCTTGGAAGTTAAATTTGACCCACTTCCCGGTTTCGGATAGAGCTGAAATTTTGCATACACGTTTAGTTTGGGTGACAATGCAATCTGGCCATTTTGTAAAAATATCAAGATGGCGGTTCCAAAATGGCGCCTGATTTTTGAAATTGTGCTCCGCGGCCCTCTGACATGAGGATTAAATGAAAGGATATGACAGGTAGAACACAATAAGCTATGTGGCGTCATTCCAAATTCAAAATGGCGGCCAACACTTACACTGTTTGTCGTCAAATCTTGGAAGTTAAATTTGACCCACTTCCCGGTTTCGGATAGAGCTGAAATTTTTCATACATGTTTAGTTTGGATGACAATGCAATCTGGCCATTTTGTAAAAATATCAAGATGGCGGTTCCAAAATGGCGCGCGATTTTTGAAATTGTGCTCCGCGGCCCTCTGACATGGGTATCAAATGAAAGGATATGACAGGTAGAACACAATAAGCTATGTGGCGTCATTCCAAATTCAAAATGGCGGCCAACACTTACACTGTTTGTCGTCAAATCTTGGAAGTTACATTTCACCCACTTCCCGGTTTCGGATAGAGCTGAAATTTTGCATACACGTTTAGTTTGGATGACAATGCAATCTGGCCATTTTGTAAAAATATCAAGATGGCGGTTCCAAAATGGCGCCCGATTTTTGAAATTGTGCTCCGCGGCCCTCTGACATGGGTATTAAATGAAAGGATATGACAGGTAGAACACAATAAGCTATGTGGCGTCATTCCAAATTCAAAATGGCGGCCAACACTAAATTGCGGAAAGCTTATAATAGACTAAAAAGTAGAAAATATAACCGATCAACTTCCAGTTTTGCACACACTCGTAGTTCGGGTGGTTAATGTGTATGAATGATGAGATGAATAGTTGAGTTAAGGGTGAGTTGATAATAAAGAAGCAATACACGTTACAAAAAATCACAAACAAACACAGAGATGCTGCTGTCAACTAAATTCAACTACTCAAATACTGAACTCATGTCCGTATGCATAATTTTAACTAAACCCAGGTAGCAGAGCTGAGTCGAGTTCAGTCAACCTTAACCCAACTCGACTCCCGTTTACATGTAGTTAGACTTGGGTTCAACTTGAGTTCAACTCATCATGTATAAGTACTAAATGCAATTTGACCTTTTTGTAAAAAAATCAAGAAGACGGTTCCGAGATGGCGGCCGTTTTTGCAATTATGTTCCACCGAGCCCACGACATGGGTATCAAATGAATACAGTAAACTGTGTGACGTAATTTTAAATCTAATAGAATTGCCATCATAAAATGGCGTAATACATATAATAAACTAAAAAGTAGAAAATAATATAAATGGTTAAAAAAATTTTTTAAAAAAAATTCTTTTCATTAACTAAAAAATGTACTGAAAAGTAAAAAATAAAAAATATTTTAAAGAAAGCGTGGAATTTCAATTTTAATGAAAAAGTTAATTAAAAGAATGGCGCATTTTTCATCAAAAAATTTTGTTAGAATTTGAAATTAACAAAGCAAAAAATTGAGGGTTATTGTAAATCTCACGCGATTTACAGTTATATTTTCAATTTTTGATGAAAAATGCGCCATCCTTTTAATTAACTTTTTCATTAAAATTGAAATTTCACGCTTTCTTTAAAATATTTTTTATTTTTTACTTTTCAGTACATTTTTTAGTTAATGAAAAGAATTTTTTTTAAAAATTTTTTTTAACCATTTATTTTTTTTCTTCACAACATCTAGGTCGCGATAGCGCTCGTAGATCTCGTCATTGTAGAGTCTCCGGAATCGTCCTTCCTCACATACGGGGCCAACAATCCTCCGAAGTATTTTCCTCTCAAACACGCCCAAGAGGTTTGAGTGCTTTTTGCTAAGCACCCACGTTTCGGATGCCTATGTGAGAACGGGTAAGACCATCGTCTTATATAGTAAAAGTTTAGACGTTATGGTTAGATATTTGGATTTAAAGAGCCTTGACAGACTATAGTAGGCTTTGTTGGCTTTTAGCAGTCGTGCGCGTATTTCTGGTTCCATGCTATTGTCGGCTGCTACTATTGACCCAAGGTAGGTAAATGATTTTACCACGTCAAACTCGTGTTCCGCTACCTTGATTGTGGGACCAATGTTAGGTGTTCTTCCAGACGAGGCCACCATGTACATTGTTTTGCTTTCGTTAATGTGCAGTCCCAGATTATTTGCCGCTTGCTCAATCTGAGTGAAAGCTTCTTGTACAGCTGTTGTTGTTCTTCCAATGATGTCAATGTCGTCTGCGTAAGCCAGTAATTGGGTGGACTTGTGGAGGATTGTACCCCTTGATGTCACCCCCGAATCTCGGATCACTTTCTCCAACGCCAGGTTGAAAAGGAGGCAGGCCAGACCGTCCCCTTGTCGGAGTCCATTATAGATGTTGATTGGTCTGGACAGTGTTCCGGATACCTTTACTTGGCTTGACACATTGATCATGGTCAACCTACATAGTCTTGTCAGTTTGTTGGGGATGCCGAATTCTCTCATGGCTTTTGAAATAATTACCGGGATTTTGTAATGAAATGCTTTTGTAATTTATTAGTATGTAGTAACAATAAGAACTTTATTACACCAAATTTAATCAAACTTTACAAAAAGGGAAAGTTAAGAACTTTATTGAACAAATTTACTAAAACTTTATATAAAAAAAAACGAAAGTTAATAATTGTTGATAATAGACGCGGCGCGGCGCTAATCCTTCCGGCGGTGATAATTTTTAGTTCCAGACTGGTTGTTGTCTCTTCGATTTTAAGAATACATCGCACGCGAGTAATATATTTTGGATAATTATTGATCAATTAGAGAAATAAAAAGCTCACTTCAAATTTATTTAACTTTATTAATAGAACAAACCGAACTCTAATATAATTTCCGACAGACTGACTATCCTTATTCAAAAATTACATTTTACTTTTCTTATCTTTTCCTAAGTCAGCAGTTTTATCGGATGCAGTGTGGAATATAATCTACCAAGCTAATGGTTTTTCTTTTGGCTTTATTTTTAATGTATCGGATACGTCCGGTTGATTAAATTGTGCATTTGTTGCATTTTTCAACTCTAAGTATGTAACTCTTCCCCGGTTTGGGTCAGAAGTCTCCGACTTCAAATTTATTATATTGATCTTGTTCTTTTTATTCTTCCACAATGCATACGAAATTATAATTACAAAAGTGATTATCCATACGATAAATGTTCCTATACTTGTCCCATACATCATTCTCTTTTGATACTTAATTTCTTGAATTTCTTGTATATTATTTATTTTATTTAGTACAATATCATCAAAATCTATTGGTTTTGCGAACTTAGTATTATTAATTGCAGAGGGATAGTAATACTTATCTAAGAATGTTATTTTTTTGTTCGAAAATTTTTGATTTCTTATGCCTATCGTACAATTATTAAAATTTATTAAATAATTACCATTTAACTTAATGCTTCTTTTATCGCAATTTTGTAATAGTGTTTCTTGGTACATATTTTTTACTAAAATAGTTTCTTCATCTAGCTCTTCTACACTAGTAACATTATTATATATTAATGTACAAGAATTTTGAAAAACACAGTTATTGCTTAATTTTAAATCCTTTATTTCTACTTCTCCATCATAGTGATAGATTTTATTATTTATTTCTATAACTTGTTCATCGGATTCTCTAATTTCAAAATTTTCCGAATTAGTTATTGATTTAATTAAATGTACATCTTTTAATATGTAATATTTTGGAATTTTTATAGCGAATATTAAATATTGGTTTTTATATTCCATAATGCCTGCTTTAAGGAGTTTTAGTTTATGAATATCTATTTGATAAGTATCCAATTCTTGCAAAGTAAGCATACTAGGGTGGAAAATATTATGTTTTGTGGCCATTATATTGTCTAGAATCTGATTTACTTTATTTTCTAAATATCTAAGCTTGGTTTCCTGATCTAAAAACAAAACTTTGTAATTTAATTCATGTAGAGTTTCGTTAGTGTCATTAAGTGCTTTTAAAATTTTCTGTCGGTCGTCTTCAAGTAATACTTTTAAATCGGATAATGCTTTACTATAATGTTCATTTATTTTAATCTGTTCGTTCAGATTTTGAATAGCTTTGTGATTATTTGCTTCCACGGCTGCTAAATGCTCTATTATTTCCTGTCTATCGCTATCATCCATAGTTCCAAATAACCAATTCATACTTTGACCTACTATATTAATTAGTCCTCTCTTTTGTCTAGCTGGATTTTGTATTGATCTAAGTTTACTTTTGATTATTTTAATTTCGGTATACAGCGATTTTTTGTCATCTGTCCTTAAATATTCTATATTACGCTCTAAAGTGTTTAAAATATTTACCATTTCTGGAGGGTTTATTAGATGCAATATAGTGTCTGTTTCATTGGCTATCTCCACTTGTTTAATTTTTATCTTGACATATCCTATTTCTTCTTGAATAGGATGTACCTGTAATGCTCCTTGTACTGTCGTTATCAGCCAGAGAAAGATTAGCCCTATGACCTGAAAATTTGGATGGTCGTTTAATATTAATTGGATTTACATTCCTTAATTGATATTTTCTAAAATACGGTTCGTCCTTATGTCTAACTCGTTTATAATTTTTAATGAAACCTTCTTGTCTCGTTTCCACATAGTGTTCCCTATTTCTATTTAGCTTATTAATATTCCAGATTTTCTTTTTATTTATTTTATCTATTAGTATATCAATGTTAGTTAAATTATTTGCTTGCCTTGGAGTCATTTCAATTGTGGTATGGTACCTATCATTATAATTACCAATTGCCTTTTGCATTTTTTGCTCGAGGGTCATTTCTTCTTCAATAGCTTGCAATTTTTCTATTAGTGTGGAATGGAGTCTTTCTACATCAGCATTCCCGGTATGGCTGTTGGGCTTGGTCCAATGGACCTCTATTCCGTTTTCTTGAATATACTTCTTAAGTTGTTCAGATTTAAATTCATTATCCATGATAATCTTATTAGGTTTACCAAAAGTAGCGACATACCCTTCTAATATTGCAATTTTCTTGGCCCAATTTCTATCGTTTATCAAATAACCCACCGAAAATTTAGTTAACTTATCGATAATAGTGACAAATGATTGCTTCTTGTAGTGAAAGATATCCAAGTGGATAATATCGTTCTTGTTACATGGTGTCTCCGTTAAATGAAAAATTGGTTTAATCGGCTTTCTATCGTATTTGATTCCCTTACATTTTTCACAATTATTGATAACGATTTGTATTTGCTCTTGTAATTTAGGGTAATAAATTTTGTCTTTTAAGGTTCTATATGTTTCGTTAATCCCGCTGTGTAACGACTCCTTCGTATGGTAAAGTGCAATTTGTTTGTGACAATCCTCCTCGTTTTCTATTTCTCTGGCTCTCTTTGTAGCTTTAATGAATTTGAAATTTTTATTTCCTGAAAATAACTTAATAATGCATTGCTGGACTTTATTGTAATCTGTATCTTGTACTTCAGAATATATCCCGATACGACCTGATTTTATATTTTTCTTTAACATTTCATTAATAATTTCCTCCTCAACTCGTGGATTAATTTGTATAATCGTTCTCTTATGTTTAGTTTCTACTTCTTTACTAGGACTGTAAGTTAATATTATTTGCGTTTTATATATGTTGACTATTCCTTCTTTAATCATAATATGATCTAATAACTGTTCCTCATTGGAATGTACCGAATTCGATAGGTCCATGTTGGATTCACTACTATTATCGGTGTTTATTTGAGGACTGTTTTGTTCTTTGTCGTTCAAATGATTCAATTTTATATTACCTAATTCACTTTCTTCCAGGACATTTACTTCTTCTTCCAGGACATTTACTTCTTCTTCCACAATTCTACTCAGAAACGGAACCCTTGCCCCATTTTTCAAAACAATCTCTTTATCCTCTACCTCAATACCTTTCACGTTCTTTTCTATCCAATCCATGCCTACAAGAAAATCATATTGTTTGTCCAAGCTAATTTTAACCCATCGCATTCGAGCATTAACCGGCTGTTGGAATTCTATAGGACAGTGAGTTTTTACAAATTCAGTCTCCTTATTAACTTCCCCATCAATTGTATTAATTTTGACACTTCCTTTTAATAATTCATAAATATAACTTGGTACTTTCCTAGAATTCAATAAACTAACAGTAGAACCCGTATCCATCTTAGCACAAAATTTTTTGTTATTTATAGTTATAGGTATATAAATCTTTTTTTTTTCCGAGGCTAATTGGTAAAAAATTCTCTATTTGTATCGTTTACATCACTTTGAGCATTTGTATTGTCAACATCCATCGGTTGACTTATATTAAGATTAGTTGGTTGCGAATTTCTTTGTTGTGCACTGTTACCGTTATTACGTACATTGTGGTTAAAATCTCTGCGGAATTGTCCGGAAAAATTATTATAATTATTACGATACTGTCCCGAGGAATTATTATAGTTATTACGATACTGTCCCGAGGAATTATTATAGTTATTACGATATTGTCCCGAGGAATTATTATAATTATTTTGATTACGATATTGTCCTGAGGAATTATTATAATTATTGTCTCTTCTTGAAATGTTTTTGTCCTGTCCACAGTTTTGGTTAATCTTCGTCTGTATATTTTGTCTAAATTTTAGTCCATCTCGTACATAAAAATTTTGTTTATAAGATTTTAAATTATATTCATCTTGGCCAACGTATTTATTAAGTATTATTCTCATTTGCTCTAAACTAAATTTATCATTTAATTCCGCCGCTAGGGCTCCCGCAGTAAGCTCTTTTATTTTTAATGATAAAACACTACTTAAATGATTAACGATTTCATTTTGGTGTTCACTGAAAATTCCACACTCTGAAATATCGTCTACTAAAAATCTAAGCTTATCTAACAAATCAGTGATTGAACTTACTTTTAAAGTTGAAATTTCTTGCATAATCCTCCCTTGATCTTTGCTAGGTTTATAGTGAATCTTCAGCTTTGCTTTACATTGTTCCCACGTTGTTGGTGGTGCCGTTTCTAAATAATTTTTTGGTGGACCCAAAATCTTCTCATTGTAGATCACTGTATAGACTTGCGGTGCTTGATCTCCATACTCCGCTAAAACTCGTTCAACTGCATTTATGAATGTTGGTAGACTTCCAGGTTTTCCCTCAAAGGCTGGTAAAAATTTTATTTCTTTTTCAATTCGTCTTCTCAACGATGGTGGCTGAGTCTGCCGGTGCACTATCTCGGTTAATAGGGCTAAGCATTGCTCCATCATATTTGGTTGGTTTTGTTGCACTCCTTGAGCCATTCTTCTGTTTTGATCTGCTGTTAAATTACGTCGTCGCCTTCTTTCCAGGATGACTTTTCTTTCTGTGTTTTGGTGGTTGTTTCTTCGTAGCTTATTAAATGTAAATTAAACTACTTCGTATCACACCTTCCACACTTAATCACTTTTGATTAAACAAATTTTTGCGATAAATTCGTATCACTGGATCCAATTAACTGGATCCTACCGACTGCGCCAGTAATATATTTTGGATAATTATTGATCAATTAGAGAAATAAAAAGCTCACTTCAAATTTATTTAACTTTATTAATAGAA
The DNA here is from genome assembly GCA_949987705.1 of Thereva unica. Lineage (NCBI taxonomy): Eukaryota > Metazoa > Arthropoda > Insecta > Diptera > Therevidae > Thereva > Thereva unica. Next base: position 152,712,721 of record OX465281.1, on the reverse strand, counting down.
CAAACCGAACTCTAATATAATTTCCGACAGACTGACTATCCTTATTCAAAAATTACATTTTACTTTTCTTATCTTTTCCTAAGTCAGCAGTTTTATCGGATGCAGTGTGGAATATAATCTACCAAGCTAATGGTTTTTCTTTTGGCTTTATTTTTAATGTATCGGATACGTCCGGTTGATTAAATTGTGCATTTGTTGCATTTTTCAACTCTAAGTATGTAACTCGCGCACCTCAATCCGCGATCGCGCAAAATTGCCGAATTGCCTTTTTTGTCATAATTAAAGTAATTTAGGCGATCAGCAATTGTGCACGCGCAATTGATTATTGCAATCGATTTGCAATTCGAAATGAGGGCGATCGATGCACTCTTAGTAGAAAATCCAAATTATGTTTCCGGTGTCAGGTAGCGAAACATTCCGGCGGCCTTGAAATCCTGGGATTTAAATGATGAAATGATGATTCCTGCCTCGCTTCCTTGTTCTTGCGCGCTTGAAAAAACAAAGATGTAATGAGTGTGGACAGCCTCTCGTCGCGGCATTTCCTCCATGCAAACGAGTGGTGTCCAGATTGTTGAGAGGTTAATTTAAGGGCGCCTCGACTCGCCCTGTTTAGAGTGGAAGGGAAAGGAGTTTGGGAGTAAGGGATATGTGAAAGTAGGAAACTAAGTGTATGTGAGTTTGATCATTAGATGTGTACCTGTGGGTATAAATTTACATTATCCTTCAAAGTCTGAAGAGTGATGGTATCGGCTTCCGCTGTTGTTGGGAGGTTTACAGACCCGGGATTGACATCATTTGACTGCGGTATAGGTTCAGCTTCTGGTTGATCGTTAATTCTAACAGATGATAACACGGTTTCATGGGTCCTTTGATGATACTTGTGAACGATTAAAGTTGTAAGTGAATTGCCTAGTGCGGCGAGTATGTGCCAACTCCATCCATGAATTCTCCTAATTATGTGCAGGTTGATAATTATATCCACTAAAAACTTTATGGCTCGAATGATGATAAATATGCCGAAAATACTAGCGCTAAAGGTTCCAAAGTGCGACAATCCCCACCAGGTCCCCTTCAAGTATGCTGTTATTTTTCCAAGATGTTCTGTAGAGAACAAATTTAGCACGTCAATATTCCGGGTATCAGTATCATGCCCTAACAGTGATTGGGTCAGAACGTTCTCGATTGCCTGACGTTCTGCAGGATACATTATTTGTCTTCGAAGGTTCTGCGTAGATTCTGCTGTGTAGATTCCTGATTTTATGAGGTGCGTGTGGTCTTCGTAGTTCCAGGGCACCTCGTTTGATACGGTGAGGGAGTCAGGCTTCTCCAAGCGGTGAATTTCTGGACTGAAGCCGTACCAGGTGCCGTGCAGAAGATATCCAGGGCTCATAAGGAGGGAGCAAGGAATTTCCGTTCCGTGTTCTTGGATTAGGTGAGTGGTAGGTGCCATAAAGTAACTTTTATTATTGTATGTTACCGGTAGCTCATTATAGCACCGTACGGTTTTGCGAATACTTGCTTCTACTGGCTGACATTTTACAAGATAAATAAGTTCTCCTCGGGGAACCGCGGTAAAGCCGGGTTCTTTGAGTCTCATTAATGCGAATTCAGCAGGATGATGTTGAGCTATAGCTAGCTGTGTTTCCAAAACCTGATTTTCCAATTCACATTTCTTCAGTATGATATGTTTGTACATAGATTCCATCTGTGTTTTGATGTGACGCTCAACGTAAACGAATTTCGAATTTATATAAGTAAAGAGATCAAGATTAGCTGTTGAAATTGGTCTTTTGGGGAACCAGTATTCATGTCCTGATTTCACTACGATCACTAGTCTCGGATGTTCTGTTTGGAAACCTGTAAATCTGCACACAGGAACGGTTTTAATCACTTCCAAAGCAAAAATAATATCTCCGCTGTGTACTGCATACAGAGTACGAATATTCACTCCCTTTCCAATAGTTTGGCTTTTTATGGCTAACCCTTGATAGAGAACGTCGTATTGCAGGCTTTCACAGCTTGAATCTGCGATCATTTCCCAGAAACTCATACCATACTCTGGGTCGGTGCATGTACCCTTAATGTATGGGCATACGATGTTATTCCGCAACACAGCATGGTTGTCTTCTAGTCGAACGACACTGTCATAATCAGTGATGGTGATCTCCAAGGCGTGCATCACTACTACGTTGTCCCATGAGTTGGAACCGAAGGTGTAGGGAACTCCGGCACAATTTCCTTTTGCGTCGACGGATCCCGCAATTACTTCTGAATATCGTGAGGACGAATTTGCTTTGATGTTAGCTAAGATACGATTATTTTGGAGAAGATAAGTGCCATGGGTATGAATTCGGAGACAGCTTTCTTTGGTTATTTCGGAGATGAAGGTGCTGATGCCTCCGGGCACTACGGAGAGATGGCTAAACATCCCGCAATGGAGAACTGTCTGTAAAACGTTAATCTTGCATTGGTAAACGTGAATGGAAGCCACCTCGCTCAGTTGTAGAAGTTGGATGTCTTCGTTGACTTGGTCCACTGGAATGTCTTTAATTTCACAATTCCGGCTGCTTAGTAAGGAGATTTTAGTTAGATTCATCCGTTCGTGTCCACAATCATACACAATGAGGGTTTCAGTTGAAAAGATTAGCAACATACATGTAAATGTAACATACGAAGTCCAGGTCATGATTCTGTCTAGGAATAAGAATTGGAATAGAGTTGTGTTAATTTAAGTGAGTACGGTGAGTTATTACAGCTTATAATCTAAGTAAGTAAGACTAGTGTTGTGGGACGTATACCTCATTAAAGTTAGGGTGGAGTTCCCGAATTCGAAGGTAGAGGGGCCAGTTTTGAAATAGGCCTTTTAAATTCCCCAGATGCAGTTTTTACTCTTACAACTCTTGTTATATTATCTTTGCCTGGAAAGATCTCAATTATTCGAGCTAATTTCCAATAAGATGGAGGAGATCCCTCGTCCTTTAGGACCACGAGATCTCCTACCTTAAATTCCTTGTTAATTTCCTTCCATTTGCGTCGTTGCTGTAACTGATGCAAATACTCTGTTGACCACCTTTTCCAGAAGTCCTGACGCATCTTTTCGACTAGTTTCCATCGGGATAAGTGCGATATTTTCCTTTCTTCGTAATTGTTGTCAGGTAAGCTCAGCAGAGGGCTCCCCACCAGAAAGTGCCCTGGGGATAAGGGGTTTATGTCATTGTGATCTGAGGACAGAGCACAAAGCGGTCGTGAATTCATTATTGCCTCTACTTGAGTTAACAGCGTTGTTAGTTCTTCGAACGTGAGTAGAGTCTGTCCCACTGTTCGTCGTAGATGATGTTTCATTGATTTGACAGCTGCCTCCCACAGGCCCCCGAAATGTGGGGCACGAGGCGGTATGAAATGCCATTCTACTCCCTTATTTGCATACAATTCGGCTGCTATTGGTTGGTAGGATCTGATGAATTCGTCCATTTCTAGATCGATAATTTTCTTTGCTCCCACGAAGTTGGTTGCATTGTCGCTGAAGATTTTTTTACTAAGTCCTCGTCGTGAGAAGAATCTGCGTAGGGCGGCCAGGAAACACTCTGAAGTTAAGTCACTTACAAGTTCAAGATGAATAGCTTTTGTTACAAGGCAGACGAAAACTGCTATATAACACTTAGTGCTAGGTGCATTTCTATTTTTCCTTGTTTTGATTAGTATGGGTCCAGCATAATCAATGCCTGTGCAAGTAAATGGTCGGCAGGGAGTTATTCGATCGGCTGGTAGTTGGCCCATAATGGTAGCTGTCTCTTCCTTTCGCCAACGAGAACAAGTAGTACATTGATGTATTTTTTGTTTTATAATCTGTTTTGCACGAGGAATCCAATAGGTTTGTCTCAGTGTATACAAGGTCAGTTGGATTCCTCCATGCAGCGTGTCCTTATGAATTTGCTCAATCAATAATTCTGAGAACTTGTCCGAGTGAGGCAGAATAATAGGATGTTTTTCTTCGAAGGGTAAATCGGAATGTTCTAATCTTCCTCCCACTCTTAGAATGAGTTGATCGTCGAGAAATGGGTTTAACGCCAATAGTGAGCTTTTTCGTGGTAAATTTTGGTTTGCCTTTAAGCACTCAATTTCACTAGCGTACGCTGTCATTTGGGTCACTCTTATTAATGTTTGTCTGGCTTTATGAATTTCACTTGGGACTAGAACGAAATTGGGGTAGGCCTTTAACTTTTGGCATCTATCTACGAACCTTCGACAGTAAGCGATGGTTCTTAGTGCATGCGTCAGATTAGAGAATCGTTCTATGATATGCTCGCTAATGGTGGTTAAATGGAAAGTTTTTAATCTTTTCTTTTCCTCTGGGTGGTCTTCCGTCAAGGTTGAATGCGGTTCTTTAGGCCACACACTCTCAGGTTTTATGAGCCAAGAGGGACCTCTCCACCAAAGATCGTGGTCTTTTAATTGTAAAGGGGACACACCTCGTGAGGCGAGATCCGCAGGGTTATTTTGTGAAGGAACGTGTCGCCAGTCTGCATTTCCCGAGTTTTCAATGATTTCGGTGATCCGGTTTGCTACGAATGACTTCCATCGATGAGGTAGACTGCGAATCCATGATAGAACTATTGTAGAGTCGGTCCATAGGATGGTCTTACAGTCCTTAATATAAGACTGCTGCAAAGACTTTATCAATCTAGATAATAGGACAGCACCACACAGTTCCAATCGTGGTAAAGAAATTGTTTTGATAGGGGCAACCTTTGTTTTAGATACCAAAAGGTGAGCTATTGGATTATTATCATGGCCAAGAACTCGTAAATAAACGGCAGCTGCATACGCTTTTTCCGAACTGTCACAAAATCCGTGCAGTTCTACTGTGGATGCTGTGTAACTATTTACCCACCGTGGTATTCGTAGTTGCTCAATATGAGGTAACACGCTTATAAAGTTTATCCAATCGGATCTAAGATATTCTGGAATTTCTTCATCCCAGTCAATACGGGTAGTCCACAGTCTTTGCATAAAGATTTTTGCTTGGATGATGATAGGACTCACCCATCCAAGCGGATCAAAGAGTTTTGCGATAATAGATAAAATACGGCGCTTTGTCCAATTATTTTCTTCAATTAACGCCACCTTGTATTGAAATTCATCGGCTTTGGGATCCCAATAGATTCCTAAAGCTTTTAGGACGGTGTCTTCTGAAAATTGCACCTTTAGCGCCTCCTCAGATTTGCTGGTGTTCGGGATATGTTCTAATATTCGGGAATCGTTAGATGCAAATTTTCTCAGTGGGAAGTGACCTTTTGCTAATAAGGCGGTGATTTCAGCTTGGAGAGATTTCGTTTCTTCTATGGTGTCTCCTCCTGTTAAGACGTCATCAACATAGAAGTCATTAATAAGACAGCTTGAACCACGGGGAAAATTGGCCCTTTCATCTTCAGCCAGCTGTTGCAATGTTCGGATCGCTAAATAGGGGGCACAGTTGACACCGAAAGTGACCGTTTTTAACGCATATTCCTTAATGGGGGAGTTGAGATTGTCTCTCCACAAAATCCGTTGGAACTCAGAGTCATCCGGGTGAATAAATATTTGCCGATACATTTTCTCAATGTCGGCAGTGAAAACGTATCTGTGGAGTCTCCATTTTAAAATAATAAGTGTAATGTCATGTTGTAACGTGGGGCCCACTAGAAGGTTATCATTCAACGATTTTCCATTTGACGATTTGCATGAGGCGTCGAAAACTACCCTTAACTTCGTCGTCGTGCTTGAGGGCTTTATTACTGCATGATGCGGGAGATAATACGTGTGATTAAGCGTGTGATTAGTAGATGTTGGCACTTCCACCATATGCCCAAATGTGATATACTCCTTTAATACCTTATTGTACTCCTTGAGTACTTCCTTCCTTTCGTTATTTCTTTCGGTGGAAAGATAGCGTTTTAATGCAATTAGCCTGGATTCCCCGAGTTCTGGACCATTTTCCTTGAAAGGTAAACGAACTACATAAGATCCATCGGGGTTGCGACGATGTGTGGTTTTGTAGATTTCTTCACATCGCTGATCATCTGTAGAGGTTTTCTGTGGTGGTGAGACTTCTTCAATTTCCCAAAACTTCTTAAGCTGATCATCCAGAGAACAGGTGATATTATAAGACCTTACCTTCGGAGTTCTGTTCGTGGTCGAACAAGCTTTTCCTGTTAAGATCCAACCAAATATGGTGTTCTGTGCTAAAGGGGTACCGTGCGGACCCTTTCTTATACCATCACATATGATAAGTGGATAAATGTCAGCCCCGATGATCATATCTACCCTTGCTGGTACATCGAAGTTTGGATCTGCGAGGTCTAAGTTTTCCAAGTGATCCCAGGAAAATTTGGTAAGTGGCACTGACGGAAGCAAATCTGTCAAGGTGATGTCGGAACTCTAGAAGGGAACTTCGTTGAAAGAATCGTTAAATTGGCAGCTCGCGTTGCTCTGGTGATTTCCTTCTCTTCAACACCTGTGACTACGATCGGGGCGGGTTCGGTTTCTAAATTCAGTTGCGATACAATGGAAGAGGTAATGAATGTTACTTGGGAGCCAGGGTCAATTAATGCACGCCCCTTAACAATTCCATCAGGACCCTCCATTTCTATTTCAGCTGTGGCCAGCATAACCGGGTGGTTCTCGTTAATAAAATGAGCAGCGACCCTGGTAAAGCCTTCTGAAGTTGCTTCACTTTCAGATCTATGTTCGAATTTAGCCTTGGCCGACTGCGTGCTAGAACTCGGTTCCTGTTTGTTTATTGATGCAGTAATGTGTGGTGTTTTCCTCGGCATTTACCACATCTAGATTTGCTGAGACATTTTTTGACCGAGTGAAATTCTCCTAAGCAATTTATGCAGTAACCTTTGGATTTTGCGATTCGCAACCGTTCTGGGGGATCGCTGTTTAAAAAGCTTTTGCAAGACCGCACCGAATGTTTTTCCTGACATACTTTGCATGTTATTTGACCTACATAGAAACTTTGTATGTTGACATTACTCGTTTCTTGCTTTTTATGTGGAGGATTTTCTTTCGTTCGCACTTCACTTAGAGCTTCCAGTGTGCGGAATCTAGTTTCCAAAAAGCCTTTCAGCATTTCCCATGTTGGGTAATCACTTTGGTTTGAGATTTTCTCCTCCCATGCCTTATGCGTCTCTGGAGGGAGCTTTTGTGTCAGTAAATGAATCAAAAGGGGGCCCCATTCAGCAACAGATACTTCCAGGTTACCTAGCGACGCCAAACATTCGGTCGTAGTGTCGATCATTGCCTTAATTGCATTAGCTGATTCATTGTTTATTTTGGTCTGCGAAGTCAATGCCCGCAGTTGAGTTGATATGAGCACACGTTTGTTTTCATATCTGTCGGTTAATGCGCGCCACGCCGTTTTATAATTTTCATTGGTAATATTATACTGTCGGATAACCTTGGCCGCATTTCCCACTACGTTTGCTTTAAGGTAATGTAATTTTTGCACACTGGCTAGAGATTCGTTGGAATCGATGAGTGAATTAAACAAATCCCGGAAACTAACCCAGTCAGCATAATTGCCCGAGAATTTAGGGAGCGTTATGGTTGGCAATTGTACAGCGGGAGACGAGGGATTTGTCTTTGTAGGATTCTGTTCACCACTTTCCTTATGATCTTTTTCAAAGGTGCTCAATTTGTCAACTAGCTCACCTTTGAAATCGAAAAAGAGTTCTTCGTACTGATCGTAATGATTTTCCTTGAAATATGGTGCCTCATCGTCTTGATCAGTTTTTAGTGAGGTCAAGGATCGATCAGTAGCGGAGAACTTTCCCCACAGGTCATGCCAGCCATTGACACGACCGAGATAATAACCGTGTGTTCTCTTAATTAGCGCGGTTTTCCTCGTGTTCCTGACAAATTTGTTCATTTGCTCCATTAAAGATATTTGTAGTTGTAAAAGCGCATGAACTGAAGTTGCCTTATCGTAGTCAGGGTTAGAGCTTGTTCCTTCCATTTCTTTGTTTGTTTACACGACCGCAATAAATTTAGATTAAACTCAACTCAACGGATAATGACTTTTTTTTATATTACTTCACAACACACATTTGTGATTCAGGGACACACAGTACACTTAGTTATTTTCAATAGTAGTAAAAAAAGGAAAAGGGATAGGTACTTACAATTTGTTCAACGGTTGAAGTTAAACGTTGAAGCTCTTCTCCTCGGGATGTACTGTACATCTAGTTGTTCTAGATGTGGTAAAGTTTTAAACTTGTTGAAAATCACACTTATTGTTAAAAGTCACAAACACTTCGCACTGATATTTACAAGAATCCGGCTCGAAGGACCATGAAATAATTACCGGGATTTTGTAATGAAATGCTTTTGTAATTTATTAGTATGTAGTAACAATAAGAACTTTATTACACCAAATTTAATCAAACTTTACAAAAAGGGAAAGTTAAGAACTTTATTGAACAAATTTACTAAAACTTTATATAAAAAAAAAAATTTGTTGTCTGTAAAGAGGGTTTACGGACGATAGTTTAACGTGACAACGTCATGAGAAAACATTGATGAAATGATTGCATACTTTTATGAATAAATTTGAATCATTTATATTAAACTAGCAAAAACCCGCGTGCGTTGCAACGCCTTTCAATAAAATAAGATTATGAGGACACAGTCTGCGATAGGAAAAAGCTATAGTGAAAAAAGAACAAATCTGGGAAAATTGATTTCGGGAGATGACCGCCATGGACCAAATGATATATTGAGTATACTATATTGCCTATAGTGTTCTACTTATCATACTCTTTCATTTGATACCCATGTCGAAGGGGTTGCGAAGAAAATATTAATCCGCACTCTTGAGATGGCCGCTATGGACCAAACGATATATTGAGTATACTATATTGCATATGGTGTTCTACTTATCATACTCTCTCATTTGATACCCATCTAGAAGGAGTTGTGAAGAAAATGGTAAACCGCCCTTTTGAGATGGCCGCCATGGACCAAATTATAAATTGAGTATACTATATTGCTTATGGTGTTCTACTTTTCATAGCCTTTCATTTGATACCCATGTCTCGGGTGTTGTGAAGAAAATCGCAATCCGCCCTCTTGAGATGGCCGCCATGAATCTAAAGACATGGTCTATGGCATTCTTCTTATAATGCCCTTTCATTTGATACCAATGTCGAGGGGGGAGTGAAGAAAATGATCATCCTCCCTCTTGAGATGACCGCCATGGACCAAACGATATATTGAGTATACTATATTGCTTATGGTGTTCTACTTATCATACCCTTTCATTTGAAATCCATATCGAGAGGTGTGAAAATATCGGTAATCCAACCTCTGGAGATGGCCGCTATGGACCAAACGATATATATTGAGTATACTATATTGCTTATGTGTTCTACTTATCATACTCTCTCATTTGATACCCATCTCGAAGGGGTTGTGAAGAAAATGGTAATCCGCCCGCTTGAGATGATCGCCATGGAACAAACGATATATTGAGTATACTTTATTGCCTATGGTGTTCTACTTATCATACTCTTTCATTCGATATCCATGTCGAAGGTGTTGTGAAGAAAATGGTAATCCGCATTCTTGAGGTGGCCGCTATGGACCAAGCGACATATTGAGTATACTATATTGCTTATATTGTTCTACTTATCATACTCTTTCATTGGATACCCATTTCGAATGGGTTGTGAAGAAAATGGTCATCTCCTCTCTTGTGATGACTGCCATGGACCAAACGATATATTGAGTATACTATATTGCTTTTGGTGTTCTACTTACCATAACCTTTCATTTGATATCCATGTCGAGGGGTTGTAAAGAAAATGGTAATCCGCCCTCTTGAGATGGCTGCTATGGACCAAGCGCCTGCTTTTGAAATTTTTTTGCTATAAACCTCACGGAGCCCGAGACCTTTCCAACGAATGCAAAACCGTGGAAATCGGATCGTGCGTTCTCTAATTATAGCGTCTGGAAGGAAAACCCGACTTATTTTTATATTATAGATAATAACAGTAAACGTCCCACCTTGCGACTTGTGAATGGTAATAACACAAGCAGGAACGCAAGGAAACTGTTTTCGTTTGCATTTCACGATTTTCTTCAGTGTAATGTTCACTATTTACTTATACACCGGCACCCAGTTAGGAGACAGAGTGTTTGGCTTGCTTTGCTTATTGTTGACAATTTGACAATAATTTAATCTAATTAATATTGACAATTTTAATCAAATTTTTAAGATTACTACGATCAATTTTTTAAAATTACTTCGGGAGATAACGGGACATAACGGGACATAACGGGACAATGAGTCATCATTTTTCGTGCATGCAGCCGGCGTTCATCGTTTTAATAGACGTTGTCACGTCAAAACGAAAGTTAATAATTGTTGATAATAGACGCGGCGCGGCGCTAATCCTTCCGGCGGTGATAATTTTTAGTTCCAGACTGGTTGTTGTCTCTTCGATTTTAAGAATACATCGCACGCGCACCTCAATCCGCGATCGCGCAAAATTGCCGAATTGCCTTTTTTGTCATAATTAAAGTAATTTAGGCGATCAGCAATTGTGCACGCGCAATTGATTATTGCAATCGATTTGCAATTCGAAATGAGGGCGATCGATGCACTCTTAATAGAAAATCCAAATTATGTTTCCGGTGTCAGGTAGCGAAACAGCTTTGTAGAGTTCTACCCTGGCTATGCTATCATAGGCGGCTTTAAAGTCTATGAAGAGGTGTTGAATTGAGTTTTGAAACTCTAGACATTTTTCCATAGCCTGCCTTAAGGTGAAAATCTGATCAGTCGTTGATTTGCCTGGGCTGAAGCCACACTGGTAATGGCCTATGATGTTTCTGGCGTATGGGGCCATCCTGTTTTGTAGGATAGCGGAGAATATCTTATACACGGTACTCAACAACGTTATACCGCGATAATTAGTGCACGCTGTGATATCTCCTTTTTTGTGTACCGGACAGAGGATGCCTTTTCTCCAGTCTTCTGGCATCACTTCCTGCTCCCATACTTGCACAATTAATTCATGAATCGCTTGGTGTAATGTAGGCCCTCCATATTTAACCAGCTCCGCTGCGATGCCGTCTGCACCCGAGGCCGTGTTGTTTTTGAGCCGGCTGATGGCTCTGCTAACTTCTTCTATGCTTGGTGGCGGCAGCATAGCATTGTCATCAGATATTGGTGGAGCCTCCGAATCCTCAGTTAGCTCGCCATTTAGCAATTCATGAAAGTTCTCTTCCCATCGCTCCAAGATGCCTTTAGGATCGGTGATCAGATTACCTTCTTTGTCCTTGCAGTATGTGCAACGTGGTGTGAATTGCGTCATACTGCGGACTCTTTGGTAGAACTCCCGCGCCTGGTGCGGCCGTCGTTCTCTGTACTGTTATAACTCACAGACGAGATTTTTTTCCCAGGCTTCCTTTTTCCGTCTGTGAATTCTCTTTTCTTGTTTTCTGAGCTCTTTATAGTTCTCTTCGCGTGCCAGTGTTCTCTGAGACTACTGCATGGCTCGGTACGCAGCATTCTTACGTTCAGTTGCCAGCTTGCATTCATTATCGAACCAGTCGTTCCGATCTTTACGACTTCTGCCTAAGATGGAATCAGCAGTACTAATGACAGTATTTTTAAGGCGGGTCCAGTTCTCGTCAACGCCTGGCATCTCATCCCCAGGACTTAGGGCGAGTTCTAATGCATGACCGTAGCTGTTTCTGGCCATTTCATTGCGTAGTGCAGCTGTGTTGATTCGAGCCTGATCAGCGGATACAAAGCTTTTCAGCGTTGTAATGCGCTCTCGGAGCACCATACCAACAAGATAGTGATCCGAGTCGAAGTTGGCACCTCGGTACGTTCGTACCGTCATCAGACCCGAAAGGTGGCGGCGGTCTATCAACTCATGATCTATTTGGTTGCGAGTAGCTCCATCAGGAGATACCCAGGTGGCTTTATGGATATCTTTACGCGCAAATCTAGTACTTGCAACGACCAAGTTCTTACTTGCTGCCATCTCTACAACTCGCTGTCCATTGTCATTAGTGTTTTCATGCAAGCTGTGGTTGCCGACATATTGCCTGTATATGGGCTCCCGGCCTACTTTGGCGTTCAGATCTCCCAGTATGATTTTTACATCATACCTGGGGCAGGCATTAAGTTCCCGTTCAACTAATTCGAAGAATTCTTCTTTATCATCATCCGGGGACTCTTCTGTAGGTGCGTGAACGTTTATGAGGCTGATGTTCTTAAATTTACCTCGCACACGAAGGGAGCATAGCCTTTCGTTTATTGCTTTAAAGCCGATAATGGTAGGCTTCATTCTTTTGCTAACCATAAAACCTACTCCTAGAACATGGTGTTTTGTATGACAGCTGTAATATACGTCATACTCAGGTTTTTGCAAAACACCATTCCCTGTCCACCTCATCTCCTGAATGGCGGTAATGTCAGCTTTATACTTTGACAGGGTATCGGCTAGATGTTTTGAAGCTCGAGTTCTGTACAGAGTTCGAACGTTCCATGAAAAAATTCGTAAATCGTTTTGCCTTTTTCGTTGCCGTGGTCGTCGTCGTTTATTCCAGTATCCGAGGCATGTTGCTCGTTCCGTAATAATTGTTTTTTACGGGTGAGGTTATTAGCCTCACGCCAACCTTACTTGGAAGGGACTAGCCCGATCATATTAGCCTATCCTCTCTCATAGAATAGTTACCAGTGGCCACCGCTAGGAGGTTATGATCGCACTTCCATCAGTCCGAAATAGTTACGGCACGTGCATGTTATGCTACATGTTATTCCCCCTATTCCGCTGATGACTGACTGATGTTATGTATATACTTAAGTGAATATTTATGTACGTACACAACATATATTTTACGTTTATTTTTGAACTAAATAAAGAAACATTAATATTAAGAAACATTATACAAACACCGCTTAGAAGCAACTTGGTTGCGTTTATACGGACACCGCATAAACGAAAACCCGCACAATTGCAATGTAAGCCTTGGAAAAATCAAGTTGCAATTAAACGGGTTTTACTGTATATGATCATATGCTGGGTTGGTACTAATTGTGTCCCATCAGCAACACGACTGTGTGACCATTAGCCTTAATTTTTGTAATATCCTATAATGAAATATTAATAATAAAATTTATTAATAATAAATAAAAAATTCTACAACTCACCTTAATATATTTAGGCATGCGCCCGTATTTCCCTCAGTGCTCCTCGTTGTATTCCCTTAGGAATACAACAACCCCATTTTGTTGGCGTACCAAAATCCTTAAATCGCCATCGATAGAGGGCCATTCCACTCCTGGTGGTGGCTGCCTTGGCGCTCTTAATATCCCCTTAACTATGTTTACGGTTTGGAACATGTTGACATAATGAAAGTGGCTAGATTTCACTATGCCAATTTATACACTCAAATTATCATCTAACGCAGGAAATTCTCACGAATTTGGGTAATTATTAGATTTAGAAATTCTCATGACTGTGAAAAATTATTATCAAAGCCTCAAAACCGCAATATCCACCAAAAATGTAGTTATTTGCAAAAGTAATATATGTAATTAGTTACCGTAGAATAAAATTTGTTGAGATAATTTTTAAAAGGAAAAATATTATCGCAATATGTGGTATGGATGTATGTAAACCTTTTGGTTTAAGAAATCCTTCTGTTTGTAGTTCCCTTATTTATATCACCAAATTAAGTGTTTATAAAAAACAAAGAATTCCCCTAAGTCAACAGCCTCTGCGATAAGGTTTTTATATTTTGGATAGTTAAAATTTGTAGTAAAAATTGAATGTCAAGGTCTTTGATATCGTTTCCTGAAACAACTGAAAGTTGTAGTTATCATTATCATGTGAATGTTAACATTAAGAAATTGCCTTTGGAGATTATCGTTAGCGACATACAAACATTTATACAACACATACAAACAAGTTTGCTCAGCTAGAGGGTTAACGTATAATGATCGACAATGGATTTATGGGATTATCTAATTCAGAAATGGGAGGTAAAGAAGTTTCTAAGAATCTATTTTTAGAATCAAAGTAGTCGTAAGGATATATGCCTTTGCGTGTTAATAGATTGACTATCGGATAAATTTTGAAATTGGGACTTTAAAATGGATAAAGAAGTTAAATAACTGGAAAGGGTATCTAAGCCGCTAGCCATAAAGCGAAAAGAGTCTATAAATCGTAAATCAATCTAAATGTTTTGTGAAAGATATATATCTCTCTTTATTTATAGGTAGGAAATCAACGCGGCCTTGGTTATCAGAAGCTATATTTTTAATAATGAAATGAGTTTGAATTAATGGATAACCCAGCTTGCAGCCCTGATTTTATACCTGGCGCTCACCTTCTCACATGTGAATTATATTATGATGAGAAATTTGGGAATATAAACACCCACCATAGATTGATAAACATTTATCATACAATTATTGATCAATTAATCAATTAATTATCAATATATCACCAACAACTTCGCCATTTTACTCAGTATTCCACCCGGCGATCATAAATCAGCAGCAAGCAAAGGCGCTTGCCCCAGATAAAAAATTCTACCCAGTCGATCGCCTTAACAGAAAAACCCAGACCTACGTCAACATTCGTTTTCGTTCTTTACAGCAACAACAACAACAGTAAACAGTCCAAAGCTTTTCGCTAATGAGAATTTCAGTCATTCAAAAATTCTTACTTCTTATCACCTTTTTCACCCCGTGGACATTCATATGATTCGTAACGATATCGCTCCTCTAAGTAGGGCAAAAGAGAATATCATATTAAGCAAAGGATTTCTTACTCACATAACAGAACCGATCCCCATGGAAAATCGGATCTAATCAAATTGGAAAATAAGTCATAAGTTGTTGATTTAATGTCATAAGTTGCTGATTTAATTTTTAACGCTATTATTCACTAAATTGTACACCCGAGCCATCGCTTCGATACCAGGCGATCATAAACCCCCAGCAAAAAATGTATCAACCAAAAACAAAAAAGCTACAACGGAGCTACGAGGTAATGTTTTCAAGCATTGTTATTCTTCTTCTTCTTCTTCGCTCAGCTCTTATGCGTAAAAATTTACTGATAAGCTCCTCATATGAAAACGAATTCCTACTATTTACTACTACAACAACAATATCAAACAAAACATTCAAACCCACACTCGGATCCGACGTCTGTTGAAATTTTCACGAGACCCATTGCATAAGAATATACCAAACAAACTCTTATCAATCACATTCATCTACACTCATTCAGCCAGCGGGCGCTCGACCAAGCACTATGCTTACCATATTATTTCGATTCACACACAGCATGATCGAAGGAAAATTAAAAAATATATTCTTAGATCGCTGGTGCAATTCATATATCCTAGTAACCAAATCCTTGAAGAAATCATAACTCCTACATCCGTTTCCAAGTAATCTTATTGATCATGTTACGTTTAGTTAATAAGAATTATTTTTTATCTTATAACTCCCCAGATTTCTTCCCACATTGCATCGCAAGAATCATGTTACTTCTAATTAATAAGAATTACTTTATCTTATGACCCCCAAGATTTTTTCCCACATTACTGCGACGTTATGCTGATTTCTCGAGAAGACACATTTTTGTAATTCGAAACCAAACTGTAGATCTTTTAATTTGTAATGTACTAAATAATTTTCAGTTTCAGTTTGATCGTCGTGAAATAAAGTTCTAGTTCTGTTAAATCTTTTCTTTTAATTAAAATAAATTTTTATTTTTGTAATAGGAAAACCAATTACAAGTTTGGCGCAGTCGGTAAGATGCCAAACTAGTGTCGTGCAAAAGTTAAAAGTGAAATTTATATATATATATATATATATATATATATATATATATATATATATATATATATATATATATTTTTTTTTTTTTTTTTTTTTCACTTAACAGTGTTAAGACTAATTATTTAAATTAGCTTAAAAAAAAGTGGTAATTTGATCAATGTGATTCAACAAACGGATTACCAGTGACAGTGAAAGTTCTATATACTTTTCATCTTGTACGACGTCTACAATTCTTTTTAGAATTTATTGGCACCGAATCAATAAAAGAAAATTAAAATTTAACCTGATTTGAGGACTTCACGTACCACTCAAATTGAGCTCAACTTAATTAAAATAAACAAAAAATAAAGGAGAAAAGTTCAAACCAATTTTTGTTTTTTAATAACAATATAATGGCAGACGAATCAGCAATAATTACTGGAAAAGATCTAATAATGGAAGCGAGAGCTGTACCAGTTTTTCGGGGTGATGGCGCCTTTGAGCTTTTGCATTTTATTAGAGAGGTCGAGACAATTGTTGGCTTAACAACGGATCCACGAATGAAGGCGTATTTATCTAATATATTCATAACAAAAATTCAAGGACCTGCAGCTGCATCAATAAGAAGACTCCAGAATGCAACGTGGGACCAAATGAAGCAGCAACTAAAGAAATCTTTTGGAATTCAACAGTCTTATCTAAAACTAAAAGAAGAAGCAGATTCTATAAAATATTTTAACGTAAGTCAGTATTATAATTCTTTAATAATAATTTTGGATAAATTAAATCTTAAGTATAAGTTAGATGATAATTCCCCTGAAGAGTTCAATACTATAAATAATGAAAAAAGCACCAGTCCTAGTAACAGAGACAGCGCAAAATATCCGACAGTTGCTAGATACCACTACAGAATGCACTCTAGCATTGAGTAATTTGAACGTGGATGTAGCAACTTGGGATCCCATATTGGTATACTTAGTGGTGAAGCGTCTGCCTTCAGCAACACATCAACTCTGGGAGCAATCATCAATCGACCGAAACGAGTTACCAAGTTGGAAGTTACTGCAGGAATTTTTGAAAACCCGTTTCAGGACCCTAGAAGCCGTATATCCTAAACGAGCCACGGCTAACAAGATCTTTAAAAGAGATGATCAACTAAATCCACGCGCTAGGACATTCCATGTCACAACCAATTCCTCCTTCCGGTGTGTCGTCAAGAGCACAACATAAGACAATGTTCGGCGGCGGTCATATGGCACTAAATTGTTCCAGTGCGCGAAAATGCAGAGTATGTAATCGGCGGCATCATTCCCTGCTCCACAACGTGACGTTTGAGAAACGAGCTCAACAACCAGGTAGTAGGACACCTAACGACGCAACGGTAGGTCCAAGCTATCCTATGGCCGATGTCTTGGCGATCACTACATCAGATAGCTCATCTCCTGATCATCGCACAGAGCACTAAGACGAAGCATCGAATCTCCGCTCATTCGTAGTAAATAAGACTCATGTGAAACATGTCCTTCTAGCCACTGCATGGGTGAGAGTTGTCTCACACGATGGAAAGGAACAGGTAGTCCGTGCTGTGATCGACCCAGGGTCTCAACTGTCATTTATCTCTGAATCGGTCAAACAAGCTTTAAAATTAAAAGGGGAAAACATCGATGCTACAATCGAAGTGTTAGGACGGGAAAAGTTGAAGTGTCCGAAGGTCAGAACGGAATTTTTAATCAAATCATTAAAACCCAACAATTACAGTGTCAAAGTTACCGGACTGGTATGGCCTAAGATAACTGACGTCACACCAGTTCGTGCAACGGGTGTTCTAAATTGGAAGCATCTCCAACACTAGATCTAGCAGATCCAGACTATCATCTTCCTGGAAAAATAGATCTCTTATTGGGAGCGGATGTTCATGGTAAGATAATAAGACCTGGAGTAATCCTGGGAAAACATGGAAGCCCAACGGCCCAACGAACCACACTAGGGTGGATTTTATCTGGAGAAATGCAGAACCAAGGTCAGCCCAATATCAGACTTCAAACCTTCCATCTACGCTCAGATCTCGACAGACAATTGAAACGGTTCTGGGAAATAGAAGAGGTACCAGAAAGAACATCATGGACAGAGGAAGAAACTGCATGTGAAGAACTATTCCAGAGAACCACAACTCGCTCACCTACTGGACGATACGAAGTTTGCCTACCCTTCAAAGAAACTAGCAAGAATTTTCACTTGGGAAGATCGAGGAACATCGCGATAGCCAGACTGTTACAAATGGAAAGAAGGTTTGCAAGGGACACGAGATTGCAGAAAGACTACTCTAAATGTCTCGAAGAATACGTGGAGTTGGGCCAAATGAAAAAGGTTACCACCATGGAAGACGACCACCGACGGGATCTCTCTGGAACAGATGTCTACAGCTGCAGCTATTTACCACACCATGGAGTCGTAAAGGAAACTAGCACGACAACCAAACTCCGAGTTGTTTTCGATGTTTCTAGGCAAACAGAGAGTGGTGTTTCTGTCAACGACTTGTTGCGCAAGGGACCGATCATACAAGACGAGTTAACAGCCTTATTGATTCGCTTGCGCAAACATCGTATTGCTTTCACGGCAGACTTGGAAAAAATGTACCGACAAATTCGAGTGCGAAATGAGGACACGGAATTTCAACGGATCGTATGGCGGCCTGAACCCAATCACCCCATCGAGGATTACAAATTGTCAACGGTGACTTTCGGTACCAAGAGTGCTCCATATTTGGCGACCCGAGTAGTCCAACAATTGGCCTTGGATGAGAAGGAAAAATATCCGAAAGCAGCTGAGATTGCGGTATCTGATTTTTATGTAGACGATCTATTATCTGGTTGTCAATCACTAGATGAAGCTTTAGTATTACAAAAGGAATTATTGCAATTAATGACAGCGGGAGGTTTCTCTCTTCGGAAGTGGGCTTCTAACTGTAAAGAAATGTTACAATCAATACCGGCAAATTATTGTGAAACAAACCCGTTTTGTGACATCTCATATGATGAGGGTATCCGAACATTAGGCACCATCTGGAATCCAGCAACCGACACTCTAGCTTACACATATCAGACCAATCAGGCGTCCATCATATGGACTAAACGGACGATCCTATCGGAAACTTCCAAATTATTCGATCCACTCGGATTGCTGACACCAACCATAATCCAAGCCAAGCTCATCATCCAAACGTTATGGCTTCAAGGGCTTGGTTGGGATGAGGAAATCCCAACTAATCTCCAAAGGGAATGGCTAAAATACAAAGAAAGTTTGTTAGACATTGACAAGCTTAAAATAAGAAGGTGGACACACTACACAAAACAAAACATAAAAACCGAAGTACACGGATTCTCAGATGCATCAATCAAGGCATATGCAGCGGCGGTCTATCTCTGCATTGAAGATGAACATGGTCATCGCCATTCGACATTACTCGCTGCCAAATCTCGTGTGGCACCACTAAAAACGGTAACATTGCCACGATTAGAATTATGTGCAGCCACACTACTGGCAAAGCTCATGCGTTATGTAATAACTGCATTAAAGTTAGAAAGGCAACCTACTATGTACGCATGGACCGACTCGGAAATTGTAATCGCTTGGTTACGCGGCCATCCTACCAAGTGGAAAACGTTCATCGCCAATAGGTGTCGTATATCCATGAAACGCTAGGCAGAAACATCTGGAAGTACATCCCATCTAAGCAGAACCCGGCGGACTGCGCATCCCGAGGGATGGGACCCACAGAATTACGTGACCATGAATTATGGTGGAGCGGGCCGAATTGGTTATGTGAACCAGAGGAAGCATGGCCTAAAACAAAGAAGACCTTGGATACAGAGCTAGAACATAGAAAAATTGTTAATTTGCATGTCACTCTAGCTGACGACAATATGGAGGTCAAATATTCTTCACTCACCAAATTACTGCGGGTAACATCATCCCAACGGAGAACATCATATCTAAAAAATGACGAATTGAAAGTAGCGCTGCAGCAACGGCTCGAAGGACCATGTTTCGACTTAGCTCAAACAAAAGAAACGACCGATTCTCATTCTTGCATTAAATAAAAACCAAATCACTATTTCAATTTAACACTATATTTCAAATTCGCAATCTTTAATTTTATAAAATTTATTCTTGGAAAAAAGTCAAAATTTCATTATGATTAAATATAATATAAAAATGTTAAAAATTTGCACTATATACTTATAAAATGTCAAAGTTCATAATTAAATACAATATACCAAAATGAAAAATTCGCACTCACCCAGAGCTGCTTTGCTGGTTCTTGGTCTCGTTCCTTTGATGGGTCAACGGAAAGTGAATTTTGTGCCGCAACCATACTGTCCACAACCGACAGTTTTCTTCTGACCTTTTGTCCTTGTCCTTCGCTTCACTTCGTTGAGGGGAAATTTCTCCATCTGCATCGTCAACCGATTCCCGACGGCATGCAAAGCAACTCTAGGTGGTATAGACGCGATATGCTGCGATCGTATGCTACATTAAACCACACTTGTCAAACTGTAGCTGCCATTTGACATTTTAATTACATATGTTCTGTGAAAGTGTAAACAATAATATTTTCAAGTGTCTTAAGGACAAAAAATCTATTTAAGATAATTAACAAGTGGAAAATTAATTCAATTAATATAATATTCACAATAATTAATTCATTCGATCATATACATATAATACAAAAAATCTAATATGAAAAATTAATATAAGGTGAAGTTTCTCTGGTTTAGATGGACGCCGATGGTAAGTGTATTTCTTCCTTCTCCACAGCTTGTATCCCCGATTGGAAGACGGCTGGACCCTGGCATCCTGACTTTGGGTATGTATCTGTTGTGAGAATTAATTTAATAAAGATCTGTAATTTATAAATTGATTTTTCTCTTTTAGTGGCTTCTTCCGGAACAAAGTGAGATATCATTTCCATCAAACTTTTGTCAAATGCAGTCATCAATTCAGGACGTTGAAAAAAATGTTTTCCCGAACATTTCACGCAACTATAAAAATCACGATTGGCTCTGCGAACGGGCAATTCTAGCACCGAAGAACGAACACGTCAACAGAATCAATGATCGTATTCAGCTGCAACTTCCTGGTCAACCAACCAAATACAAATCGATTGATACAGTCACAGATGAGGATCAATCCGTGAATTATCCGATTGAGTTCCTCAATTCATTGGAACCATCTGGAATGCCACCTCACATATTGACTTTGAAAGTTGGTTCACCGATAATGCTCCTTCGGAATTTAGATGCGCGGAGAGACTTGCCGTCAAAAAGCTCATGCCAAATGTAATCGAGGCAACAATCATAAGCGGCAAAAGTAAAGAAGAAGATGTGCTGATTCCGCGCATTCCAATGATGCCCACCGATTTGCCTTTCGGCTTCAAGAGACTACAATTTCCAGTGCGACTTGCCTTCGCCATTATCATCAACAAAGCCCAAGTACAATCTCTGCTTGTTGCAGGATTGAATTTGGAAAACCCATGCTTTTCACATGGCCAGTTGTACGTCGCTTGCTCCAGAGTCGGAACACCAAAAAATTTGTTTATTTATGCACCCAATGAAAAAACAAAGAATATTGTATATCCTCTTGCATTGCAATAACAATATTAAAGATATGGATTAATTTTAATGTTTGCGTTAATTATTATGAAGAGTTTAATTTTGAAGTCTTGCATTAATTTTGCAAACTTTCGTGGTTTTAACAGAATACAAAGGTAATTCTGGTGACACTTTATTTAAATGCATTTTGAATCTTATGTCTACAACTTTTATAGGAATAGTTTGGTTTTCTTTAATGGTTATGAAGAGTTAAGTTTGAAGATATGGATTAATTTTAAATGTTTGCGTTAATTGTTATGAAGAGTTTAATTTTGAAGTCTTGCATTAATTTTGCAAACTTTCGTGGTTTTAACAGAATACATAGGTAATTTTGGTGACACTTTATTTAAATGCATTTTGAATCTAATGTCTACAACTTTTATAGGAATAGTTTGGTTTTCGTTAATGGTTATGAAGAGTTAATTTTGAAGATATGGAGTGATTTTAAATGTTTGCGTTAATTGTTATGAAGAGTTTAATTTTGAAGTCTTGCATTAATTTTGCAAACTTTCGTGGTTTTAACAGAATACATAGGTAATTTTGGTGACACTTTATTTAAATGCATTTTGAATCTTATGTCTACAACTTTTATAGGAATAGTTTGGTTTTCTTTAATGGTTATGAAGAGTTAAGTTTGAAGATATGGATTAATTTTAATGTTTGCGTTAATTGTTATGAAGAGTTTAATTTTGAAGTCTTGCATTAATTTTGCAAACTTTCGTGGTTTTAACAGAATACATAGGTAATTTTGGTGACACTTTATTTAAAAGCATTTTGAATCTTATGTCTACAACTTTTATAGGAATAGTTTGGTTTTCGTTAATGGTTATGAATAGTTAAGTTTGAAGATATGGATTAATTTTAAATGTTTGCGTTAATTGTTATGAAGAGTTTAATTTTGAAGACTTGCATTAATTTTAAATGTTTTAACGTTCGTGGTTTTAACAGAACACATAGGTAATTCTGGTGACACTTTAGTTAAATACATTTTGAATCTTATGTCTACAACTTTTATAGGAATAGTTTGGTTTTCTTTAATGGTTATGAAGAGTTAAGTTTGAAGATATGGATTAATTTTAATGTTTGCGTTAATTGTTATGAAGAGTTTAATTTTGAAGTCTTGCATTAATTTTGCAAACTTTCGTGGTTTTAACAGAATACATAGGTAATTTTGGTGACACTTTATTTAAATGCATTTTGAATCTAATGTCTACAACTTTTATAGGAATAGTTTGGTTTTCGTTAATGGTTATGAAGAGTTAATTTTGAAGATATGGATTAATTTTAAAAGTTTGCGTTAATTGTTATGAAGAGTTTAATTTTGAAGGCTTGCATTAATTTTGCAAACGTTCGTGGTTTTAACAGAAAACATAGGTAATTTTGGTGACACTTCATATAAATGCATTTTGAATCTAATGTCTACAACTTTTATAGGAATAGTTTGGTTTTCGTTAATGGTTGAGAAGAGTTAATTTCGAAGATATGGATTAATTTTAAAAGTTTGCGTTAATTGTTAGGAAGAGTTTAATTTTGAAGTCTCGCATTAATTTTTAAACCGTTCGTGGTTTTAACAGAACACATACGTAATTTTGGTGACACTTCATATAAATGCATTTTGAATCTAATGTGTACAACTTTTTAGATATAATTTTTTTTTGGTTCGTCTTTATGAAAAGTTGTTGAAGAGTTTCATGTTGCATGTTGAAGAGTTGGGTTAATTTTAAATGTTTGAACGTTCGTGGTTTTGATAGAATTAATAGGTAGGTAATTTTGTCATATATCATATAAGCGTATATTGAATTAATGTCTCACACTTTTATAGGAATAATTGGTTTTTCGTTGTTGGTTGTTTTAAGGTTCTTGGTTTTTACGGAATACAGAGTTTAATTTTGAAGATCATATAAACGGCAAGCCTTATTTTCTAGCACTATTTTCCAGAAATTAAACTCTCCAAATGTAACGAAAATTGTTTCACCATGAGCTCAAAGAAATGCAGAATCGCAATTTAATTTATACACGGCACAAAAGAACGCTAAACATTAGAAAATAATTGTACAATTAATTCCCCTATGAAACGTATGGCATCTGTTACATTTAATTCCCGTATATGACCACAATTTTGCATTATGTGACATTAAGAGATAATAAAAGTTGGTTTTTTGGCATTGCTTTTTCCAACTATAAAAAATTTGTTTCATTTTTCAATTTAGTTTTATTGTTCTCGAAAAATTTTGTTATTGCAGACTTCCAGAAAAGCTATAGAAAATGGCCCTCAAATTTCGAGTGCGGGATGCTGCTTTTGCATTAATTTTAAATCTTTTAATGTTCATGGTTTCAACAGAATACACAGGCAATTTTGGTCATAGTTCAAATAAATTTATTTTGAATCTAATGACTCCAACTTTTATAGGAATAGTTGGTTTTTCGTTAATGGTTAAGAAGAGTAGAATTCTGAAGGTTTGGATTGATTTTAAATGTATAAACGTTGGGTGCAGCGAGACGCACCGGGTCCGAGCTATCCAAAATACAGAAAATAAACGGTTCATTGTGACACTTCATCTTTGTATGAAAATTAATATCTCGAAAAATGCCATGTCAATCGATGGTTTTAATTGTCTCGATCAAAATGTCAGATCCCTAATAGTTTTACATTTTGTTATTTGAAATCAAAAGTACCAAAAAATTGACTTTTTCAAACTCTCCTACTGTATATTAAAATTCATATCACCTGATTACTACTATTGGCTTATGGGTGCAGCATAGATGCACCGGGTCCCAGCTAGTATGAATATATACATATGTTAATTAACACTAAACTTCCTTGAAATTGATGCTGCCGGTGTAGTATAAGTAAACTAGATCCGGCTCGAAGGACCAAAATGTTTTAGAGAGAACGGAAGTTTGAAATTAATACACATTTTTTCACACTTTTAATTCATAATTTAATAATTTATTCTTGTACTTGTTTGTAAACACAACACAAAATTTACTTCACTTTAAATGATAAAGTTCTGCAATACAAAACATTCTTCGATTAAAAGGAGAGTAACTAATTGAATTTAAGTTTAAGCGATTAAAAGCTCGCGCATACTACAACCGCGACAGGCCGCAGCGCATCGCATTGCAAAATTGCGCCAAAGCACATAAGGAGTCGCAGCGGGCCACACCGCAAAGCAATAATGAATCAGTCAGCCGTGAAGGCCAAAGCGATGGATAGTTCTGATGAGGAGTTATATTTATTCAACCTTCTGTTTGACGAGGAGTATGCATCATCATAATTGGGGTGTTGGAGGTCGTACAATTCTTTGTACTGTTCTACTAACGAAATTAGTAATTCTTCATCCATTCCTTAACGAAAAACACCAACACCATGCGAGTATGTAAAAAGGGACGTGAATAGTTACAAAGCGAAAAAAATAGCACAGTACGATTTACATTAAAATAACAAATTACCTGAGTTGGTGTTGTTGAACATCGAGTCAATAATTAAAGTAAAATCGCGAGCAACAACGTCCCATAACTGCGATTTCCAACGCACACTGAGGCGGGCCGCATCACAACACATAACATCGCCGCAAAAATACGCCTAGCAAGCGATCCGCCAGTGCGCTGCGATGCGGCCTGCCTGTAGTGTTCGATAGTTCATGTAAAATGTACGAAAGTGATGTAGGAGGATTTTTGTTATGCAATGCGGTGCGGTGCGGCCCGCCCTAATGTGCGCGAGCCTTAACAGTATTGATGAAGAACAACTGGAGAACACCGATGGCCAAACACGACAGGACCTCGCGCCGTCAAAGTTTCGAAGCCAGTGAAATATCCAGCGAAGGCAAGTTTTTGTGATGTCGAACGTGACTAATAGTTTATTTAAGAAAAATATTAAATAAAAGAATAACACTTTGTTTTAACTGATCTTTATTAAGTTCAAATGAAGACTGACTTTAATTATTTTCATTTATTATAATCAAGTGGGAAAGCTTTTTTGAGATTTGCTGATATTGCTTGGGAAAGGAAATGGGTGTTTGGGAAACATGATGCTGTACGTGACAATTAGGAAAATATGCTGGGATGAGTGTAGATATGAAAACTGTTTTGATGTACATATTAAATTACTGTCGATGCAATGGGTTGTGGGTTGGTATGTAACTCGTCCCCCCTTAAGTGAAGCGACGGCCAGAGGAGCTGGACCCTTGGAGGTTGGTCGGTGCCATTGGAATTTGTCTGTGTGTTTGTTACGTTAGCCGGGTTTCCTTGCTTCCTTTGGAGATAGAACCAAATGATGATGATGATGGTAATGCAGATGAAGGTTGAAGAAATTCCGTATGTGAAGTTTACTGTATGACTCATTCTTGTTTGTAGCAGATCGATCGTTTGTCTATTTTGGAAATGATAGGATTTGAGTTTTTGAAGCGAAAGTTGGTCTGTGATGGATATAGCCTTTATTTGGTTGAATGTAGATGGATAAATTCTGATGTCGTCCCAATAAACGCTGCTTCGTCCTTCATAAGTTATTCCATTTATTTGAACTTGACATTGTTTAAAATATATAAGCAACGTTCCCGTAACCCTTCGTTGGTTAAGATCGCAAGTTGACATTATTGTTGTTTCTGGAGTATTGATAAGAAGGATATAATCAGGTTCTGGTTGCATGATTTCGGTGGTTTCATGTTGATCTTCTAAATTACATTCTGCTGGGAGGTTGTTGATAAGTTTAACGATGCATCTGGACTCGTTAGCTTTCTTTTGGTCTTGTGACCATTTACAATAAAATATTTCTTCTATCTGAGGACATGCAACGTCAAAGTATTGAATATTTTCGGGACTAAGGATTGCAAAGGGTTTGGATACTATTCTTTTGGTTCTGTTTATAGGTAGGGGTATAAGGTGAAAAAGGAAGTAATCTTCATTTACTGTTATGGGAATTTGAATATTAAAGATTATATTTGAATCATTATAGTAGGCTTGCAGATTGAGCAGTTCATAAATGTGCTCATCCGATTCTATATTTATAGATTGGTTTTTGAAAATATAATAAATTTCGGTTAATTCATTGGGACTCAATATTTGCTTGGAAATTATGTTCAATCTAGCCAGCATGACTGCCTCGGCGATATTAGTCAAGTGATTACTCAATAGGTCGATGTTGTAATTTACTTGATTGAGATATTGTGCTTGTTTAATAAACAGTTCCTTGGAATTAATATTATTATTTATTCGATTTTGGAATTGTTGCATGTAATTTTCAATAGCTGCTTGTTGTGTATTTATATGTGTTGATATCTTGTCAAATCTTTCAGCCATTTGGTTGTTTATCTTAGTTTGTATATTTATTTCATTTTTGAGAATGGATTGATTAGTGATAAGTGATTCTATTTCCTCATTTAAACGAGTTGCGTCGTAGGCGTCCATGTTACCGGTTATACTTTTTATAACAGAACCTAAACCGTCAATAAGCCCTCGTTTAAGTCTTCTTTTGGGCATTAGAGTATTTAATTTGTTCTCTATTTCCTCTAGTTTTAATTTTGTAATTTTCAAAGAGTCAGTGAGTTCTTTTGAGTTGTTTAAGGCTATTATTGAATCAGTAATTCTTTTGATATTTTCCTCATACTTATTTAATCTGATAATATGGAGTAGATTACTATAACTGCGGATAACTTTAGCTTTTCCTAAACGCATGGGAAGTAACCCCTGGCTATTGCTGAGATCCTGGATCTCCATTTTCTGTCCTTGAGCTGCGCATACCCTGAAATTTAAGTTTCTTCTTAATTCTACATTTATGAAATTTTTTATCTTTACCTACAAGTACTGTCGCTAATCTATTCTGCTTAACTTTATGCTTAGTGAATCTTGGAGTTAACTTGTTACGTCTACATTCTTTCCTGAATATATCTGAACCTTCATTTAATATATCTGGCTGATCCCTATTTTGGTTTAATTTATTGATATTCTTAAGTGTTCTATCTTCTAATAATGCTTTTATGCTAGGATATAGTTTTGCTTGGAATTCATTCAACCTTTGTAAATATTCGTGTTCATTATTATATTTTATATTATTATTAAATCTATAAGTTCTCCCGTAGAAAAGCTCGTATGGAGTATATTTTGTAGCACTATGGATGGCGTTATTATATGTAATTATTGCCTCATTCAGAAGTTCTTCGTGATCCATATCCTTCTGCTTATCATAAATAATTCTATAAATTTCCGTTAGCGTAGAATGCATACGTTCAACAGGGGCATTACTGCTCGTCTGTTGAAATGAAGTAATATGGTGAGTTATCTCATATTGGGAGCAAAAATCCTTAAATATGGTTGAAGTAAACTCTGAACCTTGATCCGAAACTAGTTTCTTCGGTAAGCCGTGTAGGCTAATATAATGTTTTAAACATTTAATGATTGACAAGCTATTTCGAGCTGGTAGTGTATAGGCGGCGGCGAATTTGGAAAATTTGTCTAGTAAGGTGAGTACTTGTTTGTGGTTGATGCTATATATGTCTGTATGTATTATGTCAAGCGGTTTTTCAGGGGTTTCTGGGATTTGATATTGTAATTTAGGAGGATTTCTGTCATACTTCATAGTTTGACAGATTTCGCAGTTATTAATAATTTTTGCGATTTTAATTTTGATGAATGGGAAATAATATTTACGTTTTAGATGCGATAACGTTTCGTTAATTCCTCTGTGGTTACTTTTGGTATGGTAGTCTCTGATTATCTTATCTTGCTCATCGTTATCTTGAATGTCGGGTAATATTTCTGTGCAACGGACAAGTCTAAATACTTTGGAATTGCAGAAAAATTTAGAATAAACTGTTTGAATGTTCTTGAATGTATCGTCGTCAGTATAAACGGCGGTTACTTTATTTGGTGGTAGGTATTGCTTGAAGAGGTCAATGATATCTTTTTCAGAAAAATATGACTTACGAAATGTACGTCTTTGTTTGTTTTTGAACGGCATTTCAAGAGATGTCGGTGGTCGTCTCTCGGATTTTTCAAGTATGAATTGTAAGTTATACTCGTTTAAAGGGCGCTCTGAAATCGCAATACCATCGTTTAAGTTTTCGGTTGCTGAATGGATGGTAGACCCGTTGGTACTTTGTTGTGACGTGGAGGTTCTTATTTCATTGGTATTCAGTTCGGTTTCATGACTTTCGACTTGATTCAATCTTACACGACTCAACGCATCTGCATTTGAGTTTTGTTTACCCTTTTTATAGACTACTTCGTAGTCGAATTCTTCCAACTTCAGTCTCCATCTAATGAGTTTAGAATTAGGCTCTTTAAGGCTCATAAGCCAAGTGAGGGGCTTATGATCAGTTACAATTTTGAACTTGTGGCCGAAGAGATATGGCCGAAAATACTTGGTTGCCCAAACAATTGCTAGGAGTTCTTTTTCTATAGTAGAGTAGTTGACTTCAGTATCAGTCAAAGTTCTACTTGCATAGCAAACAGGTTTATCGCTGCCGATAGGGCCTTGCGATAATACAGCACCAATTGCGAAATTGCTGGCATCGGTTGTCAGCACGAAGGCCTTGGAGAAGTCGGGGTACTGTAGTAAAGGGTCGTTTATGAGGAGATCTTTGCAGGTCTCGAAGGTTTGAACATACCGTGGATTTAATTGCACGGTTCTTCCTTTTTTGAGGCATTCCGTTAATGGTTTGGTAAGTTTCGCGAAGTCCTTAATGAACTTGCGATAATACCCTAATAAACCTAGAAATCCTTTGATTTCTTTTTGTGTGCGGGGAATTGGAAAGTTTTTTATTGCGGTAATTTTGTCCGGGTTTGGTCTTACGCCCTCTGTTGTTATAAGATGACCAAGGAAGGCAATTTCCTTATGTAGGAATTCGGACTTATCTAGATTAACTTTCAAGTTTGCCTGTCTAAGTTGCTGAAACACCTTTTTTAAGTTCTCGGCATGCTCTTGTAGCGACGTAGAGAATATTATAATGTCATCGAGATACACGAGACATATTCTCCCTTGTAGGTCTTTCAGTACGTTATCCATAACTCTTTGGAATGTAGAAGGGGCGTTTTTAAGCCCAAATGGCATACGAATGTACTCGTAATGGCCTCCTTCTACTGTAAAAGCTGTTTTACATACATCTTGAGATGCCATCTCAATTTGGTGGAATCCGCTGGCAAGATCTAGTGTCGTAAAATACATAGACTTTCCCAGTTTATCTAGGATTTCACTAATATTTGGCAATGGATACCGGTCGCTTACCGTTTTTTCATTTAACTTTCGGTAGTCAATGACGAGGCGCCATTTTTGTTTACCTGTTACGTCTTTTTTCTTTGGAACAATCCAAACAGGAGAGCTCCAAGGTGAATAACTAGGCCTAATTATTCTTTGTTCGAGCATTTCGCTGATTTGCCTTCGAACCTCTTCCTTATGTACATAAGGATACCTATACGACTTTGTATGGATGGGTATGTCATCTGTCGTCTGAATATGGTGTTTTATCTGATTGGTGAAAGTCAACTTCTGACCTTCCTTGAAAAATATATCGTCGAACTCTTTACAAATTTTTAACACTATCTTTCTTTCTTCTATGTTTAAATGCGAGGTACGGATTGAGTCGGAAATAATTTTGTCTGAATTCTGAAGGTTGTCCCCATATTGGATGTTGAAGTTATTAAGTTCTACGAATTGATTTGGGGAGAATTCCTGTACCTTTAGCGGTTGCTCTAAAAGTAGAAATTCATCATGATTTCCGTAATTGGTTACCTCAATTAGGCTATACCAATCTTTTGCTTTAGATATTCCCTCTGCAATAAATAAACCAGGTTTGAGTTCAGTCGTTTGTATGTGAATATCTCCATTTCGGACGTCAACCGGTAATCTGGCGATCAATTTTGATTTGGCTGGGATCGCATATTTATTTGACATGACGTTTGGCTTAAAGTTGAGTGGTATAAAGGCGTTTCTAGTAATTAAAATTTTATTACCTAGATCTACATTAGCACCTAGAGAAGTGAGCGTATCGAGACCTAATAAGCCATCAAAATACCCATGGAATCTGAAAACTAGGAAATTTATTTCTCCTGGTTCTTGGAACTCGGCAAAATTCGGTAAAATGATTTGCTTGTCTAGGGTGTGTTTATTAAAAACTGTTATAACAACTGTGGGGTTGCATACTCTGATATCGGTCGGATTTATGAATTCAGGGTTGATAAAGGAAGATGAAGATCCAGTGTCAATAAGAAATTTAAGTGGTCTTCCAAAAGGGGAAGAAATGTTAATATATGGAAGGACAGACCCATGTTTATTGATGTCTAAGTATCCGATGGGTCTGTCGAGGCATTTATAGAAAAATTTCGATCATCTATTTCGAAATTTGGAGGTTGCTCAGAATCTTGTTCATAAAAACGCTGTCCGTCAATATTCCCGGTATTGGTGGTATCATCAATATCAGTAGGTAGCTGATTGGGATCGTATTGGGGTTGGTCGAAGTTATTTTCTCCTTCGTTTATGTTAAATAGTTCTTTACTATGAAAGTTGGGTGGTCCGGTTGATCTAAAGAAATTGCTTTGAGGTGGTCTACTTTGGAAAGAAGTAACAGCATTTCGATTAGTGTTACCTGAACTTGTGTCCATTGGTACGGGTTTCTGAAGTGTTTGTCGAATATGGTTTTGCTGATTTTGTCCAAATGTGCCTAATTGTTGAGGGCCTCTTTGTTGCTGACTAAATAGATTTGTTTGTTGAAGATACCTCTGGTTAAATGGGTTATATTGATGTGAAGGTTGTTGGGTAAATGAATTGAATAATTTATGAGGTCTTTGGCTGAGTGAATTAAATTGTTGTGCGAATGTGTTTTGTGGTTGCTGTAAAAATCTTGTCTGTTGTCGGGGTATAAAATTCCTATGTATGGCGTATGGGATATTCGTCGGTTGAGAAGATCTATTAGCAGGCTGACTTCTATTATGGCTACCGTCCGTTTTAACGTAAGATATATTCTGTTCTTTGATACAACAGGCGAAAGCAGCTGCAAGCGATTCAGGCTTCATTGCTCGAATTATAGAACCAAAAGGTTCTTTTAGCCCTGTCAAAAATGTGTTTAGACACATTTCAGAATATAATTTCTTTTTTGCTTCTAAAACACTTGGATTAATTTCGTGGATCTTTATATGATTTGACAATGCCGCCAAAATTTCAATAATTTCACTATAAAAACCTTCGATACTTCTATTATGTTGTCTTAGACCGTGAAGGTCTCTAATTAAAGAGGTTTCGTTCCTCTTATCTAAGTAATGTACAACGAGATTTTCTTTGATAGACGACCAGGTAAGTGGTGTTCCATACATGTTTAAGGCTTCGTTTGCTGGTCCTACAATTTTGTTGCGAATTGCACGGAGCAAAATACGCCCATAGGATGTGCCATCCACACTAGATATAAGAGATAATATTTCTTCTACGTTACTTATGAAGTCAAAAAGAAGCCTTGGGTTCCCGTCAAATTTCGGCAAGTCTTTTATTGCATCGGGCACTCTTAATTTACTAAAGATATCGTCAGTTATATTGTTTTCTGTAGCCATATTTAATTTAAGGTCTATACTACTACTAAAATTTCCCTGAAAATTACTACTTGCACCGCTACTACAACTTTCTCCTAAATTTTTATTTTCGATATTAATATTACTACTGAAAGTATTACACAAATCACTAATCAATTCTTCTTGTAAATTATTGCCAAAAATATTATCTTCAACTTCACTAATTGAATAATCACTTTCCGTATCTAAATTAAAATTAAGATGAGCACTTCTATTATTTTGCCCAATTCTCCGCCTACGTTTCGATTTTTTAGGAGGGGGCATTCACGGAATAATAAAATAAAGGAAAATATTCAAAAATTGACTTACATAAACCAGATGCCAAATATTATTTTCATCATGTAGAGTTGTAGGTTCTTTGAACTAAGGAGTAGAAACTCGCCAAGATGCCTTTCACTTCTTGTGTCCTTTTTGATCCTTCGTTGCTGTTAAAGATGAGTGTGAAGAGCCGGACAACATCGATAATCCCTCGATGGTAACTCCTTATTTCTGCACACAACACAGCACTTTTAGTTAAAATTTTGTTAATGAAAAAGAAAATCGCGTTTTTGTTGTCACTAATTAGCCGTTAGTTGACCGTAAAAATGAACTTCGATAAACCGTCGAATTCGTTATTACATTACGCTGATTTTTATTGATTTTCAAAAGGATTACTTTTTAGCAATCCTACCGACTGCGCCACTAATAGTTTATTTAAGAAAAATATTAAATAAAAGAATAACACTTTGTTTTAACTGATCTTTATTAAGTTCAAATGAAGACTGACTTTAATTATTTTCATTTATTATAATCAAGTGGGAAAGCTTTTTTGAGATTTGCTGATATTGCTTGGGAAAGGAAATGGGTGTTTGGGAAACATGATGCTGTACGTGACAATTAGGAAAATATGCTGGGATGAGTGTAGATATGAAAACTGTTTTGATGTACATATTAAATTACTGTCGATGCAATGGGTTGTGGGTTGGTATGTAACTCGTGCGGTGTGATGTCGTCGTCCCGTTAGTAAACGTCGATCGTTGGAAATTTCTTTTTTGCGTTGTTTGGGGTTTTGATTGTTTAAATGTTGCCAGAGTGTTTTTGGCAAATGGGGTTTTGATTGTTTAAATGTTGCCAGAGTGTTTTTGGCAAATGTTTGTGCACTTTTAACAGAAGTCATAGATAGCATCTTCTGAATAATTTCTAAATGATCTGTTTTAGCTTGTAAAGCCTACGTGCGAACTCAATGTGTGATTGCAAGGATAGCTTAGAAAAAGATTGTTGCAATAATTAGATTTTTTACTTTTTTATTTAATAGCTATAATTCAATCTTAAACTTAATTTTCCTATAATCTTAAATTTGGTTCATTATTTATCAAATACAACTTCCAATTATTTTTTTAATAAGGTTTTCTACAATATTTCAAATTAGTAATAAATAAATTCAGTTTAAATCTTTAATAATTTTAATCTTAATATATTATAATTTCACCAGGTTAAATCCAATCCAATTATGCTTAAGATTCAATGTTGTGTACCCGCAAATCTGACTATTATATGGTTGAATCTCGTTTTGGCTATCACTTGGTTCGAGGTTTCGCTAGAATTCAAAGTTTTATTAGATGAATAAAATTGGATTCAGGAATCGGGAATTCACATTAACTCATCTCATTTAATGTGATCAAGAATTTACACTAACTCGGCACGTTAAGTGTAATATAGATTTACATGAACTTCAACTCGTTTCATGTATTCAAGTTTGAGATCACTAGCCTTTTGCTGAATTTCTCCTAGCTCGACACGCTGAGAAGATCAAGTGTGATGTGAAACTTTTGGGCAACGCGCTCTGATATTTATTGGTAGAACTACAATGAGCTTGTGGAACCTGGTGGGGAGTCGCAGAACTCTGCTGCAAGTTGTGTTTTCCCTTTGTGTTTGTGTTGTTTGACATTTGACATGTCATCACTGGGTGAGTTATGTTTTGGGGTTTTGTATTTTATTTTGAATTAATTGTACTTATATTTTTCAGTGTCCTGGTGGGAGCTATGCTGCGGTGGAGCGACGGTCTCTTAGTGTTGTCAGGTAAGTTTTATTTTGGGTGAATTATTTCTTTGTGGTCAATTAATTTTCGTTCTAGGATGGATGCAGCCGGATGGAGGTTTGTTTACTTTTGACTGGTGGGATATGGGAACTATTTTAAGGTAAGTATGTTTGAAAATGTCTATTTTATTATTTGCTTATTTATATTATTTTTTTTAGGGAAGCTGAACATCCTCCAGGGCCTTGAAGCCTTCGCTTCAATAAATTTTTTTTATATTTGATATATATTTTTTTGATTTTATTTAATAAAATACACAATTCACCTGATCTTGTTTGAGTTTTATTTTATAAACAACAAGTTTGAATTCATTTGGTTTTTTTGCTTTAAGATTTAAAATTTAGTTCTTGGTTTTTTTGCTCCTTTTTAGGTCCGTGGGTGGAGTGCCCTTGTTGAAGGGGTTTCCTTGGGGGATGAAGTACCACCCGGCAAGTTCTTTCCTTGTTTAGGGTAAATCGTAAGATTTTCCCTTCGAACTGTGTGCAGTATGAATTTTTGGCGCGCATAATTGACGCATCTGTTTGACGAGGAGTATGCATCATCATAATTGGGGTGTTGGAGGTCGTACAATTCTTTGTACTGTTCTACTAACGAAATTAGTAATTCTTCATCCATTCCTTAACGAAAAACACCAACACCATGCGAGTATGTAAAAAGGGACGTGAATAGTTACAAAGCGAAAAAAATAGCACAGTACGATTTACATTAAAATAACAAATTACCTGAGTTGGTGTTGTTGAACATCGAGTCAATAATTAAAGTAAAATCACGAGCAACAACGTCCCATAACTGCGATTTCCAACGCACACTGAGGCGGGCCGCATCACAACACATAACATCGCCGCAAAAATACGCCTAGCAAGCGATCCGCCAGTGCGCTGCGATGCGGCCTGCCTGTAGTGTTCGATAGTTCATGTAAAATGTACGAAAGTGATGTAGGAGGATTTTTGTTATGCAATGCGGTGCGGTGCGGCCCGCCCTAATGTGCGCGAGCCTTAACAGTATTGATGAAGAACAACTGGAGAACACCGATGGCCAAACACGACAGGACCTCGCGCCGTCAAAGTTTCGAAGCCAGTGAAATATCCAGCGAAGGCAAGTTTTTGTGATGTTTAGTTTAGTTTTAAAAAGCATTTTTATTTATTACCTTACTATCTATCTTAATATAAATTTAACTAATGCTTAAAGTTAATTATTCTAGCCTATTTTAATCTGTCTAATTTACTGGCCCTCAACAGGCACTCTAAATTAATCTGTATCTTAAAATTTAACTTATGCCTTTCAGCTAAGACTTATCTAATATTTATTTTTATTTTATAGAAAAAAAAGGTCGTTATAATCTAAGAAAAATTTGAAAAAAAAAAAAAACTTAGATACTATATTTATTTTATATAAAAAGAATCTTAAAACTATCTTAGTCTACTTAATCTTATTCTAACACTATCTGGGCGGGGGGCAGCGGAGATAAAATCTTCTCGGGTGACTCCCGCCCAGGTTACGGGTTTCCATCTACATCTATACCCGCACCCTTACCCTAAACTTACTTAAATCTAAATGTATTACTAGGTAAAAACTAAAACTAGATCCTATTTAAGCCCTAAGCTAATCACTAAGTCTAAATTTAAAACTAAACTGACTTATGTGTGGCGATTTTAAGGCGAATACGCAACAATAATTACTCTTCCTCCAACCACCAGAACCAAGTGCTGGCATTGGAGGCATCTTTTTTATCTCTTTTTGAAATTTTTGTATTGAACCTCAAGAGATCCTGAACATTTATATCCTCTTCGCTAACAGTGTATCGTTTGTCACATGCCCTGCGGAACATGTGGTAGAAGAGAGGCACTCCCGATCTATCTTGGACCAATCTTTTAGAGTCCAGGTAGACAAATGCCTCTGGAGGGATAAAGCCGCGTTCACAGGCTGTTTTGTGGTATCTTGCGTTCGGGTAGAACGCTCCCCGAATGAGAGGATTGTCGCTCTCCATCGCTCTAGAAATATGTCTTCGAATCAACTTGATTATGAAGTTGTCGATCCTATTAACAAATGCCTTATCATAGAGGACATTGTTGGCGTGAAACTTAGTGAAGCCAGATTCGGGTGTTCGATACAAACTTAAGCACGCCCTTAAGCATTGTCTTTCGAAAACCCGAAGCTTTTCCATATAAAAAGGAGATATGTTGAACCATACTGGGCAACCATATGTTAAAATTGGTCTGACCAAGGCTTGGTAGCAGATCACTTTGACCCGTGGGCTTAGGTGTCTGCTATAAAAAAGTCTTTTCGTCATATGAAACGCCTTGTTTGCCTTGGCCAGAGCAGCACTTATGTTTCTATTGAAATATAAGTATTGATCCAGCCAAAGCCCAAGATATTTTACTTCCAATTTCTTTTCTAATGATTGTCCAGCATTATTCGAAATTTTGAGGGTTTTCCAGTTCCTTCGCACATCGCTAGAAGCTTTGTTTAAAGGAGTCCGGAAAAGGATCGTTTCGCATTTGCTAAAATTGATTTTCAACTTCCAATCATCACTATAACGTTCGATTGTCTCGAAGTCACGTTGCAGGAGCGTCTGAATCACTTCAATCTTCGGCCCCGTCCTGTACACAATAAGGTCATCCGCGTATGCTAATGCCGAGCGGAGTGAACTTGTTAGGTCACTCGTAAAGATATTAAATAAGAGCGGCGAGTTCACCGCCCCTTGTTGCAGACCATTTTTAATGTCGAAGATCCTGCTTGATATGAAGTTGCCACTTTTAACGACGAACTTCTTGTTGGAAATCATATTATAAATCGTGTATAGCTGAGGTCCGGTCATGCCAAGTCTGACCAGTTTGTAGAGGAGGCCTTCGATCCATACTGTATCGAATGCCTTCTCAAAATCGATCAGGCATGCTCCGGTACACTGGCCTTTCATGAAGTTCCAGTGTATGTCTGATACCAATTTCGACACAGCATGAATAGTGTCATGCCCTGCCCGGAATCCAAATTGGTTATCGGGAATTACCTTTTTTTCTTCAGCCCATTTGGATAATGAACTATTAATCACTATTTCAAACACCTTACTGATATTCGGAAGAAGACTAATTGACCGGAGATTTGCGGGGTTACTTTTATCTTTACCTTTCTTGGGTATTGGGTACACCACTGCCATCTTCCAGTGTTCTGGGAAATGGGCATTGTTTAACGCATTGTTAAACAATATGGTGTATATGTCTATAGCCACCAGGGGCAAATGCTTTAAGACGATGTTCGGAACACCATCCACCCCGGACGACTTCTTATTGTTTAGATGGCGACATATTAACAGGAGATCGATTTTCCTAATGAAAGTAGAGTTTAGTTGGGCCGCGGGAATGTCATTCGCTGGGCAGTCTTCACTGAATTCGATGATTGATCGATTCTCGGATTTCCAAGTTTCAATTTCATTAGCTAATCTTTCGTGGTTCAGTAAGGCCCTATTCTCAAGGTCAAAATTCGCCCGAACACTTGTGTTCACCGAATAAATTCCCTGATAGTAGGTCCCCACAAAATCCACCTTCTCCTGCTCGTCCTCTATACAGTAATTGTCGTCGATACGACTGATTTGTTCCGGATCCATGCCAGCAGATCTCAGTAGCTCCTCATTTGACCGCGTCCGAGGGATGCGCAACTTGTCTAATCGATTATGGGTTTTGCTCCTAAAGATTTTATTTATCTGTGGGAACATGCTCGCGCTATTAGTTTGAATAGCACGAATCTTGTTGTTCCAGTACAGATTCACAGAATGTGAATATTGTTGTTTTAAGAGATGTTGGAGATTTTTTATAACCGACTTAAGAGTTACGATCTCCGGACTCGTTCGGTCTCGAAGCTGGCGGTGAAGGGCTTTCAGTCTCGTCAACATTCGACTTTTGTATTTTTGTAATGCATCGATTGTTGCATTCCTGTAGCAGTCCGTGCTGTTCTTTTTCGTTGTTCTTGGTATAGTCTTGTCCATTGTCTGTGTGATGAGCTTGTCCATATCCTTGAGATATGAATCAATCTCATAGTTGGTTAAATTCCTTGTCGTTGGAGGTACGAGTCTGTTATTCCGTATTGCCCTTTCCATAGCCTTCCCGAATCTTAGCCAGTGCATCTTTTGGTATGCAAAAGGGTGCACTTCGCAATATTCCAGAAGTTCTATGAAATCGTCAGGGACTTGTACTGTTATTTCGAGTCCGTAGTGGTCACTATCGTATGGCACTGTCGTTAAACAGTCTGTCTGGTCTGTGTTTATCCCTGGTAGCCCCATTCGAGAGTCTAGCAAGCATATATCCAGATAAGATCCGCCGCCTGGGTAGGATGGTATGTCTGTGGCGAGAAGGTTAACTTTCCGCTGGATTCTATTTCGGGCCAACCAGTCATTCAGTTGGTTACCCCTGGTGTTAGCTGTTTGATCTCCCCATGTCGCATGGCGTGCGTTTAAATCACCGGCCAGTAAGTAAAAGTTTTGCTCCGACTCCAGTTGAAGCGTTTGAAAGAGTAAGTTCAATTCTTCTATAAATAGCCTGGATTGGGAAGTTTGCGGTGAGTATGCCGCTATTATATACAACCTTCTGCCACTAGACAGAGGGATGTATATAACGCACGCTTCAGGGAGGTCTTTATTAGTATTAGTAGGCCTCCGCCTTGTATGGAATTAGGTCTATCCCGCCTAATTACCACATAATCCTTGTAATCCATTTTGTGCTTCTCACTTAGTTTAGTTTCGCTAGCCAGAAGCACATCCGGATTTTGGTTTTGCAACAGGGTTAGTAGATTCGCCCTTCTCTCGTTTCGTATCAACGAATTGACGTTCACCGCAATGACCTTTATTGTGTCTTCCCTCGGTAAAGCCATTAAGGCAGTTTACCCAAAGATAGTTTCTGTCGAAAAGAACGCAGAGTATACTAGATCTAAACGAGCTGTTTGCTCGCTTAGTTGTTTCTGGAGCTGCGCGATTTGCCCTTGTATAGACAAGAGAACCGCCTTCAGTTCATTGTCTCCAGAGCTCGCTGCAGGTGCAGCTTTTGGAGCTTGTTGTTGTGTTGGCTGGGCTCCTGTCGCCATTTGGGCGAAGGACATTCCAGGGACAACGAAATTTTTGAACATTTGCGTTTTTCTGGCTTGTTCAGTCTCTAGCTGTTCTTTTCGCGCCTTGATGCGTTGCTTGAGCTCTGCATATTTAGGGCATCCTCTATAATTAGCAGGATGTCCATTAGATTTGCAGAGTACACAATACAGCTTGCTTTTATCCGCGACTTTTTCTTTTCCCAGGGGGCATTCACCTTGAATGTGGTTATTGTCACATTTCACGCATCTAAATGCCATTTGGCAGTTAGCTGCGGCGTGACCAAACCTTTGGCATCTCATGCATTGTAGGATACCGGCTTTTTTATTTAATTTTTCCCATGTGACGACGTGGAAATTTACGTATTTAATTAATTTTAAATTGTCCAGCCGACTGTCGGGAGTCAATTGGGCAAGAAAGATTGGTAACTGCCTCTCAGAGGAACGCGAGCGCGCCGTACTAAAACCGTTTACGGCTGTAAATTGTAACTTTTCTATATTTAACGCCTGGAGGTCGTTCAGGATCTCTTGCGGGTCAGCATCCGCGTCGAGCCCTTTCAAAAGGACGCTTTGCATCTTTTCACTTTTTGTAGTGAAAGTGAAAAATTGCGTATTCGCCCTTTCAAGAATCGCTTTCATTTTTTTAAAATCATCTGACTGGCTTAAAACTAGCGCGTGTTTGATACCGCTCAACCTTTTTATGCAAAAATTGTTGTGCTTAAGCACTTGTTTAGCTAACCTTATTGTATCCGATGGCTTCTGATGGAAAATGTTGATCGGCGGTATTTTTCCTTTTTTTGTTGTTGTTGTTGTTTCTGGTGCTGCTGGTTTTGCTGTTCAGCTTGTTTTTGTTGATGCTGCTGGGCTTGCTGTTTCGTCTTCTGTTGTTCCATAGTCGACGCTGTTTTGGCTTTCGGCAGCCTAGGAAAATTTTTTTCCTTCAGTTCCTCAATAATTTTTTGTAGTTTGGCCTCGTCATCTTTGTTTTCGGTGGCCAGTTCTTTAAAACTATTTCCCACGCCTTTGTATTTGCCTGGGACCGTGTCATATGACGATAATTCATCATCCGTATCAGTCATAATTACGGTGCATGTAACCGGGCTTCCAGATCTGGATGCCGTTTGATTTTCTTTAGATTTTGCAGGTTTCGCTGCTCGCTGCGGCGTGAGATTTGGCATCGTTTTGATTTTTCGGCGCCGTTTATTAACGCGACGTCGAACATTCGTCGATTCACAACTGCTTATAACTTTATCAGTTTCTAGGTCCTTGCCTTTATTATTTTTTTCACTGGCACTAATGCCGGCGGCATTTATCGTGCCGGTGGCACTTGTTATGTCTGCTTTTAATTGAGACATGCCACTTTCGTGTACATGCTCTACACTACTTATTTCTTCCTCTGTTTCTATTTTTTTTTTATCACTTATCAAACGTTATTATCTTTGTAAATTACACTTTTTTATTTTTAAATTAAAAAAACTTTTTCACTCACTGGATTCGAACTTAAGTCACTCTGTATACCAATTTTTTTTCACTACCTCTAGTCTAACGCACAGTCTGTCTGCTCTTAGCAAGAGTTCAAACAAGACTAGTTTTTGTGATGTCGAACGTGCGGTGTGATGTCGTCGTCCCGTTAGTAAACGTCGATCGTTGGAAATTTCTTTTTTGCGTTGTTTGGGGTTTTGATTGTTTAAATGTTGCCAGAGTGTTTTTGGCAAATGGGGTTTTGATTGTTTAAATGTTGCCAGAGTGTTTTTGGCAAATGTTTGTGCACTTTTAACAGAAGTCATAGATAGCATCTTCTGAATAATTTCTAAATGATCTGTTTTAGCTTGTAAAGCCTAAGTGCGAACTCAATGTGTGATTGCAAGGATAGCTTAGAAAAAGATTGTTGCAATAATTAGATTTTTTACTTTTTTATTTAATAACTATAATTCAATCTTAAACTTAATTTTCCTATAATCTTAAATTTGGTTCATTATTTATCAAATACAACTTCCAATTATTTTTTTAATAAGGTTTTCTACAATATTTCAAATTAGTACCTAATAAATAAATTCAGTTTAAATCTTTAATAATTTTAATCTTAATATATTATAATTTCACCAGGTTAAATCCAATCCAATTATGCTTAAGATTCAATGTTGTGTACCGCAAATCTGACTATTATATGGTTGAATCTCGTTTTGGCTATCACTTGGTTCGAGGTTTCGCTAGAATTCAAAGTTTTATTAGATGAATAAAATTGGATTAAGGAATCGGGAATTCACATTAACTCATCTCATTTAATGTGATCAAGAATTTACACTAACTCGGCACGTTAAGTGTAATATAGATTTACATGAACTTCAACTTTCATGTTTCATGTATTCAAGTTTGAGATCACTAGCCTTTTGCTGAATTTCTCCTAGCTCGACACGCTGAGAAGATCAAGTGTGATGTGAAACTTTTGGGCAACGCGCTCTGATATTTATTGGTAGAACTACAATGAGCTTGTGGAACCTGGTGGGGAGTCGCAGAACTCTGCTGCAAGTTGTGTTTTCCCTTTGTGTTTGTGTTGTTTGACATTTGACATGTCATCACTGGGTGAGTTATGTTTTGGGGTTTGATTTTATTTTTAATTAATTGTACTTATATTTTTCAGTGTCCCGGTGGGAGCTATGCTGCGGTGGAGCGACGGTCTCTTAGTGTTGTCAGGTAAGTTTTATTTTGGGTGAATTATTTCTTTGTGGTCAATTAATTTTCGTTCTAGGATGGATGCAGCCGGATGGAGGTTTGTTTACTTTTGACTGGTGGGATATGGGAACTATTTTAAGGTAAGTATGTTTGAAAATGTCTATTTTATTATTTGCTTATTTATATTATTTTTTTAGGGAAGCTGAACATCCTCCAGGGCCTTCGCTTCAATAAATTTTTTTTATATTTGATATATATTTTTTTGATTTTATTTAATAAAATACACAATTCACCTGATCTTGTTTGAGTTTTATTTTATAAACAACAAGTTTGAATTCATTTAGTTTTTTTGCTTTAAGATTTAAAATTTAGTTCTTGGTTTTTTTGCCCCTTTTTAAGTCCGTGG
Source organism: Thereva unica (assembly GCA_949987705.1). Classification (NCBI taxonomy): domain Eukaryota; kingdom Metazoa; phylum Arthropoda; class Insecta; order Diptera; family Therevidae; genus Thereva; species Thereva unica. The sequence continues at coordinate 152,670,464 of OX465281.1, read as the reverse complement.
GTGGAGTGCCCTTGTTGAAGGGGTTTCCTTGCGGGATGAAGTACCACCCGGCAAGTTCTTTCCTTGTTTAGGGTAAATCGTAAGATTTTCCCTTCGAACTGTGTGCAGTATGAATTTTTGGCGCGCATAATTTTCGTCCATGGGAGTGGAAAGGCCTTAATTTTCTCCCATAAGGAAGATTCCACGATGACATTGGGCGGTGGCTGGTTGCGGCGTGCTCGATATTCGTCTAGGGTGATTTTTTCATTTTTTAGGATACGCTCAATAGGACCTGATATGGTTATAGGTTTTGAGGTAGGGATTTGTCGTGGCACTTGCCTTGATCCTGCAATTCGTTTGTACTGTCCTGCAGCTATAGATACTTCGTGTATAGTTTTGATTTGTTTGATTTGATACTCAAAGTCAGATAGTACATACTTTGCGTTATTCCTCGAAACTTTGTACTTGGCTTGTACTACCTGAGACTTGATCTGCTTCCGTTCTACATTAACGGCATCAGTGGTTGAGTTTAGTAAGATAATTTGTTCACGGAGTCTTGCGATTTCATTGGTCGACTTCCCTAAGGCTTGGCGGAGTTCATTTAGTTTTGAGTTCAATTCTTTTTGCTTAATGAGTAGACTTTGATGTTCTTTCTGCCAATTTTTTAATATATTTAAAAGTTTTCGTTCCCGTTCCGTTGTTCCAATATCGCTAGATTGGCTAGATTTTCGAAATAGTAGCTCTTGTAGTATACCTATTTGAGGACGAGAGTCTTCGAGTTTCTCAGTTGGACGACATAGTGATTGAAAAGGGACATCTTTCTTCTCTAGAAAAGGTTCATTGTATAATCGAAGTTCAGTGAAAAGCGATTGGAGATCGGCCGGTCCTTGACGGGTTGTCTGTAGATCTTTGTTTGCCGAATAGTGGGTTTCTTCAATCTGAATGGATTTGTCCTGCAGACAGGCGACAGATATATCAATACTTGATGAATGCTTATCCCAATCTGAGGTAACGCATGGAGTTCCATCAGCTTCATGATTATTTGGAAGCGTTTTTGATGCTGGTGCTGAGCTATGCAATCGTTGAGAATCCTGTTGGTGTTTCTTCTTGGTCGAAAAAGGGGAATTGTCACGTAGTTGTATCATCTCTGCTTAGCATTTTGATAATTCAACGATTTGGGCGTTAAGTTTTTTTTTTTTTTTTTTTTTTTTTTGAAAAACCTTTATTGTTATTTATGTATTAGGCCTCACATGGCCTCTAGCATAAGTTACATCAATTCTTAAAAACTAGTACAATTATTAACTATTTTAACTATTTCGCCAGTGCGGACAGTTAATTGGTATCACGAGGAAACTGATTTCCTTTGCTGGTGGTGTTAGGCGCAGTTCCCAGAACAGTTGGAAGTCCCATTGCCCTGGTATTTCCTCTTTAGCGACCGTCTATAGTCCTTGTAGAGCTGGTATACCAAGTTGGTCCCGACAAGGGCGGTGAGTATAATTAGATCCGTCGTGTCCCGGTGATTTAGCTGGGTTGATGTTTGCTATCTTTGAATGGACGTCCTTAATAGTGAATTTTATTGGTCTTGAGGTACATGTACTACTATTGGTTTGATTGTTAGGTTGTGCTGTAATAATAGGTTTAAAAACTTTGGCCAGATGCTGTGCGAATTTTTCCGCTTTTTCTTCTGGGCTTGTAACCCAATTTCCATCGGTGTTCCTGATTGGGGTGTCCGGGAGGATAGGTTTGCTTATGCGTTTTGTGACCTTCCAGATAGAATAATTAGTGTCTGGGAGGTGGTTTAGCCCAGATACGAACTCCTTAATGCCTTCGTTTTTGTCCATCGCAATTTTGGCCTTGAGAGACCTAGTGGCTTGGTTTAGTGCACTTTTAGCTTCGGGAGATCTAGTTTGTTGCCATCTAGCTTTGGCTTTTCTTTTGATTTTTAGCAGATCCAGTGTAGGCTTATTGAGATGGTTTGGTGTTCTGTCAGGAGGTAGTTCCCTTGATGCTGGCGTCGCGATCTCTGCGCATTCTTTGATGGTGTGATTTAGGTAGTTCAAAGCGTTGTCAATATCTGCTTTTGATTTTAGGTTAATGTGAGGGCAGAATGATTTTTCCATTAGTTTTTGGTATTTGGTCCAGTTTGTTCTATGATTAGTGAGGGCTTGAGGTTTGGCGGTGAATGCGGGAGTGCTGGTGAGGGTGAAGATGGTGGGAGTGTGATCGGATGATAAGTCCAAAGTCGTTTTGGCAGATAGTTGGTTGGGGTTGAAGTTTTTATAAACGCAGAAATCTATAATGTCCGGAATTTTTTTCCTATCCGACGGCCAGTATGTGGGTTTATTTTTACTGGTTAAGTGAGTTTCAGAGACAAGCATGATATCTATTGAGTTGTTATTGATAAATAGCTCTAATTCCAGTAAATGGCTTTTAATGCCGTTCGCGTTCCATTGGGCTATTGTTAGTTGATTCATGGTTTTAGTATCTTAGTTAGTAAATCTGTTTGCTTATTTAGGGTGTTCTGCATCTGCTGCATTGTTATGGTTAGCTGTTGTATATTTGCAGAGAGAGCCATGAGGATTTGGATGATGTTGTCCTGTTGTGTGCCTGTTTGTTGATTGAGGTTGTTTTTGAGTACGTTTGCATATGTGTTCGGGTTGTTGTACGTTGATTGTTGGATGTCAGGGGTGTTTGAGGTTGGTGCGCTTTGATATGTAGGTGTATGCTGGTTTAGGGGCGGATTTGAGAGGGGATGCTTGCTGCTCATTTGGGTTTTGCTGCGGTTAATTGTTATGTAAACTGGGCAGCCCCTGTAATTTGCGGTATGGTTGCCATTGCAGTTTCTGCATTTCTTTAGGTTGGGATCATTCTTGTTTTTGATACACTCTCTAACCGGGTGGCATTCACCACAGGCTACACAGACACTAGTTAGTTTGCAGTATGTTTTTGAATGCCCAAACTCCTGACAGTTTTGGCATTGTATTGGGGTAGTTCTTTTATATGGCTCTTCTACGGATATTTTGCGATTTAAGACGAATTTAACGTCGTATATGGGGTGAACTCTGCCTTTGGGGAGTTTGCTGCAGTCGGGTTCCAGTTCTACTCTAAACATTGGTTGAGGCTGTTTGTTTTTGTTAAAAATATTATTTACTGATTTTATTTTGAAGCCTTGCTGTTTTTATTGAAGGGAAGTGAATTTTAAGACTCTACATTGAGTAGAACGAATAATTCCAAGCATTTTTTATTAAAAATCGTTTTTTGTTACTCAACAACAAAAAATGTAACAAAATGTCATATTCGTGTATTGTCATCGGGAATATGAATGCCTGCAAAGTTTCATCCATTTGCATTGAGTAAAGGGCGGTTAAATTAACGTTACAAGATTTGATGCTCCGAAGTGAAAGTAAAGAAAAGAGTTTAATAAAAGTCTTTTTCTGAAAACAGATAAATAGTAAATTCAAAACGTTAAGAAAATCGAACCCTAATGGTCTTTGGGGTCGCTGATCACGAAAATCGGGGTCCTGCGGTCCTAAAACATGAGCGTCACCCTTAAAAATGTAAAAAAAACACCCCTTTTTGGGGGGTTTTTCGCGATTATTTCGATAATAATGAAAACCAATGCAATGAAATACTCTTTTTTAATATTTATTTGCGAAGGTGGTTGATTTGTCCAGTGTTGGGCAAAATTTAATCTGATTGATGATTAATGATTGCGACTAAAAGCTGTAGTCTGTAATCATGATTAGAGATTGATATATTTAATCAGAGAAGTAATCATTTTAGGTGATTGATGATTGATCAATTTCAACCGCAATCATGATTAAATGATTAAAATTTTAGATTAAAAATGAATTTTTTTGGAGATGTTAAGTTTTAACGTTGGATTTCTATTCTTTAATGTTTTATTTGAATATTTTATTTTGTGAATCCGTCAGTTAAGAGTTTTGTGGTCAAAATTGTGGTCAAAAATTTGTGAAGTGGGAATAATTTTGGCAATTGTGCTCCGATTGCACTGAAAATCGGCCCAGAATTTTTACATTTAAGTACTGTAATTTTAAAATTATCTTTTATATATTATTAGTTCATTTTAAAAAGCATGTTTGTAGTTTTTGATGTGAAAACTTTTTAGGCACGTTGGGCAATTTTCCGTCACGGTCATTTTTTATGCGTACCGTGGGAAAAATTTTCCTTTGGGGATTTCAGTTTTTATTGTATGAGTTAGTACTATGTACTACGTAATATATACTATGTTTTATGTACTAAGTGTGTACTATGTATTAGGTACTATGTACTCGGACTATGAACTGTGCGCTATGATTATGAACTATGTATTATGCAGTATGTACTACGTACTGTATACTATAAACTATGTATTATCTACTATGTACTATGTACAAGGTATTGTGTACTATGTATTATGTACTAGGTATTATGAATATATAGGACATAGCTCTGTTGTATTTTGTACTATGTAGTAGATGGTATGATTAGGTACCATATACTCTGAGCTATGTTCTATGTACAATTTATTATGTACTATGTACTAGGCATTATGTACTATGTATTATCTATACACGGTATATTATGTATTACGTATTACGTACTAAATATTATGTACTATGCACCATAAATTATTAACCATGTTATATCTATTATATCCCATGTACTACGCACTATGTATATTGCTATGAACTATGTATTATGTACTATGTATCAGTGTTGGGCACAATCAACTAATTTTTTAATCAGGCCAATAATCATGATTAAAACCAATAATGATTGAGGATTAATGATTATGAAATCTATTCTAAACCTGGATTGTGTTCCCATTGTATTGAATATCAGTATCGGGAGGTTTTAAGGGCTCCCAATAACGAATTTGTTGTCGAAATGGCGGACGAATTTTGGGAAATGTGTTCCGATTGTACTGAAATTCAGTATCGGGGGGTTTGAAGGGTTCCAAATGACGAATTTGTGGTCAAAATTTTAAAATTCAAAATGCCGGACGAGTTTTGGCAAATGTGTTCCGATTGTACTGAAATTCAGTATGGGGGGGTTTTAAGGGCTCCAAATGTCGGATTTGTGGTCAAAATTTTAAAATTCAAAATGGCGGACAAGTTTTGGCAAATGTGTTCCGATTGTACTGAAATTCAGTATCGGGGTTTTAGGGGTTCCAAATGACGGATGTGTGGCCAAAATATTAAAATTCAAAATGGCGCATGACTGCTAAAAGCCAACAAAGCCTACTATAGTCTGTCAAGGCTCTTTAAATCCAAGCATCTAACTATAACGTCTAAACTTTTACTATATAAGACGATGGTCTTAGCTGTACTCACATATGCATCTAAAACGAAGGTGCTTAGCAAAAAGCACTCAAACCTCTTAGCCGTGTTCGGGAGGAAAACACTTCGGAGGATTGTTGGTCTCGTATGGGAGGAAGGACAATTCCAGAGAGTCTACAATGACGAGATTTACGAGCGCTTTGGTGATATGAATGTTGTAAAGAAAATAAAGCTCGGTAAGCTGCGGTGGGCAGGTCATCTAGCTCGTATGAGTGAAAATGAGCCTGCTCCTAAGTTCTCTGCGGTAGGCCCTATGGGGTGCGATTGCGAAGGAAACCCAGCCTTCGTGGGAAGGGTGGTGTAGACCAGGACGCTCAGAGCTTAGGGATGCCAAACTGTATGACACCGGATCAGAATCGGGAGAGGACAGTTGCGAGAGGCCAGGACCGGATCTCGGTTGTAGAGCCGACAAAGAAGAAGAATTTAAACTCAAGTGGGTCTCTGAATCTTGGAGATGAAATACCTCGATTAAAATGAGACTTCCAAATTTTACTAATTATAATTTCATACCTTGGCACGTTATTTACCATTATGTTGGATTGAATTTCAATACAATCGGAGCACAATTGCCAAAACTAGTCCGCCATTTTAAATTTTAATATTTTGACCACAAATTCGTTATTTGGAACCCTTCAAACCTCCACATACTGAATTTCAGTAAAATCGGAACACATTTGCCAAAACTTGTCGGCCATTTTGAATTTTACAATTTCGATCACAAATCCGACATTTGGAACCCTTCAAACCCCTCGATATTGAATTTCAGTACAATCGGAACACATTTGCCAAAACTTGTCCGCCATTTTGAATTTTAAAATTTTGACCACAAATCCGACATTTGGAACCCTTAAAACCCCCACATACTGAATTTCAGTACAATCGGAACACATTTACCAAAACTCGTCCGGCATTTTGAATTTTAAAATTTTGACCACAAATTCGTCATTTGGAAGCCTTCAAACCCCCCGATACTGAATTTCAGTACAATCGGAACACATATGCCAAAACTCGTCCCGCATTTTGAATTTTAAAATTTTGACCACAAATTCGTCATTTGGAACCTTCAAACCCCCCGATACTGAATTTCAGTACAATCGGAACACATTTCCCAAAATTCGTCCGCCATTTCGACAACAAATTCGTTATTGGGAGCCCTTAAAACCTCCCGATACTGATATTCAATACAATGGGAACACAATCCAGGTTTAGAATAGATTTCATAATCATTAATCCTCAATCATTATTGGTTTTAATCATGATTATTGGCCTGATTAAAAAATTAGTTGATTGTGCCCAACACTGATACATAGTACATAATACATAGTTCATAGCAATATACATAGTGCGTAGTACATGGTATATAATTTATGGTGCATAGTACATAATATTTAGTACGTAATACATAATATACCGTGTATAGATAATACATAGTACATAATGCCTAGTACATAGTACATAATAAATAGTACATAGAACATAGCTCAGAGTATATGGTACCTAATCATACCATCTACTACATAGTACAAAATACAACAGAGCTATGTACTATATATTCATAATACCTAGTACATAATACATAGTACACAATACCTTGTACATAGTACATAGTAGATAATACATAGTTTATAGTATACAGTACGTAGTACATACTGCATAATACATAGTTCATAATCATTGCGCACAGTTCATAGTCCGAGTACATTGTACCTAATACATAGTACACACTTAGTACATAAAACATAGTATATATTACGTAGTACATAGTACTAACTCATACAATAAAAGCTGAAATCCCCAAAGGAAAATTTTTCCCACGGTACGCATAAAAAATGACCGTGACGGAAAATTGCCCAATGTGCCTAAAAAGTTTTCACATCAAAAACTACAAACATGCTTTAAATGAACTAATAATATATAAAAGATAATTTTAAAATTACAGTACTTAAATGTAAAAATTCTGGGCCAATTTTCAGTGCAATCGGAGCACAATTGCCAAAATTATTCCCACTTCACAAATTTTTGACCACAATTTTGACCACAAAACTCTTAACTGACGGATTCACAAAATAAAATATTCAAATAAAACATTAAAGAATAGAAATCCAACGTTAAAACTTAACATCTCCAAAAAAATTCATTTTTAATCTAAAATTTTAATCATTTAATCATGATTGCGGTTGAAATTGATCAATCATCAATCACCTAAAATGATTACTTCTCTGATTAAATATATCAATCTCTAATCATGATTACAGACTACAGCTTTTAGTCGCAATCATTAATCATCAATCAGATTAAATTTTGCCCAACACTGGACAAATCAACCACCTTCGCAAATAAATATTAAAAAAGAGTATTTCATTGCATTGGTTTTCATTATTATCGAAATAATCGCGAAAAACCCCCCAAAAAGGGGTGTTTTTTTTACATTTTTAAGGGTGACGCTCATGTTTTAGGACCGCAGGACCCCGATTTTCGTGATCAGCGACCCCAAAGACCATTAGGGTTCGAATTTCTTAACGTTTTGAATTTACTATTTATCTGTTTTCAGAAAAAGACTTTTATTAAACTCTTTTCTTTACTTTCACTTCGGAGCATCAAATCTTGTAACGTTAATTTAACCGCCTTTTACTCAATGCAAATGGATGAAACTTTGCAGGCATTCATATTCCCGATGACAATACACGAATATGACATTTTGTTACATTTTTTGTTGTTGATTTTGTTGTTGAGTAACAAAAAACGATTTTTAATAAAAAATGCTTGGAATTATTCGTTCTACTCAATGTAGAGTCTTAAAATCCACTTCCCTTCAATAAAAATTGGTAAAAATTAACAGACATGTGTATTTCCGACGAAAACACACGAAAATGATAGTTCCAAATTAAAAATGGCGGCCAAAAAAATATGATGGATTACATTTTTCTTTACAAGCCACTCGTTCGATATGGGTATCAAATGAAAGGTTATAACAAGTTGAATACAATTAGCGTCATCCTAAATTCAAAATGGCGGTAGAAAAATGGCGGCATAAAAGTGGCGGCCAACACAAAACAGAGGATCAATTTTTCTGTACAACGCGCTCGGTATGGGTATCAAATGGAAGGGAGTGACAATTAGAATACTGTTGTCTGTGTCCCGTCATTTCAATTCAAAATGGCGGCCAACACAAAATGGCGGTTTACCCTTTAATTTACTTCGCTCTCGGTATGGATATCAAATGAAAGTGTATTAAAGTAAGTAAGAAAGTAAACTGTATGACGTCATTTTAAATCAAATATGGCGTTCACTCAAAAATGGCGGAAGACATAACATAGCTACCAATAGCAAATAAAAATATGATTTAAAAAGATGCAAAAAAATATGTTTCCAGTTTTTAGTTTTTATTGCTCCAGCCAGTATACGCGAGCACACTACCTTTCAAAATGTAAAAAAAATCGTAGAGCGCTATTAGATTTTTGAGGGGTCATCAAATTGTGCATTTTTGGGCTGCACTTGAGAACTGTTGTAAAGAAACAAATACAAAACATGTAAAAAAGTTTCCTTATTTAACATGATAATCTAATTAAAAGTTTGGAAATTGTAATGTATTAATTAACGCTATTCGTTACTAAAAAGTAAAATATAAAAAAAAGAAAAAAAAAATTTTAAGAAACTCTTTTCTTTACCTTAATATATTGATCAGTTGTGAACACAAAATTAATATAGATACTAAAAAAATCGACTAAAAGGTAAAAAATAAGAAGATTTTAAACAATATAAACTTTTAAATCAAAATGGAAAAAATCTCACACATTCCTTAAAGAAAAGCGTGGGGCGCCCATACCAACCTGAACTTAAAAAAACATGACTGCCGTGAGTACATTTTAACATTTCAGACAGCTACGAATTTTCACTAATTGAGCATTTTGTTTCATAAAAACGCACCCCACGCTTTTCTTAAAGGAATGTGTGAGATTTTTTCCATTTTGATTTAAAAGTTTATATTGTTTAAAATCTTCTTATTTTTTACCTTTTAGTCGATTTTTTTAGTATCTATATTAATTTTGTGTTTACAACTGATCAATATATTAAGGTAAAGAAAAGAGTTTCTTAAAAATTTTTTTTTCTTTTTTTTTATATTTTAAAAATAAAAGTCTTCAAAGACTTTTATAGAAAAACTGGAAAAATAAAAATCTTAAAAAGACAGAAAAAATAAAAGTCTTTTTTAACAGTTATTTTTGATTTTAAAAATAAAAGTCCATTTTAATTATTATTTCGTACAGAAAAAAACAAAAATCTTTAATAACAGTTTTAAAAGATTTAAAACAATACTAGGCAAAAATTAGACTAGCCAGGAATAACTTTTATTATTTTTGGTAAAATGTAACTGTTAATGTTGTCTTAAATTATATATATTTCAAAATAATTATTATTTTTTGATTTTTTCGATATAAGTTATAACAGTTACGATCCCGGATATATATATATATATATATATATATATATATATATATATATATATATATATATATATATATATATATATATATATACAGGGTGTTCCGTTACTCATGGTACAAAGGAAAATGGCAAATAGTACATAAAAAATTATCCCAAAAAAAAGTAAAAATGGGGGGGGGGTTCCTCTTTTCGTTTTCGAGATATGGCGTTTTGAAGTTTTTTTGGTAGAGGTTTACATATTACCCTGTATTTTTGTCACCTTTTTAGATATTTTAATGAATAAGACATCAATCTACGCAGAATACTCCCACCTATCTAAATCTGTAAAAGTCAAGGGGTCAACCCACCAACATCCAGAGTTATGTGTCATCAAAGACAAAATTTTCTTTTTTTTTCACTAAAATTTCCACTTCAACCACCTTTTTCTCCAAAAAATACGTAATAAACCAATATTTTGTTTTACAAAATTGGAAAGCTTGGACAATTTCCTATGAATAATGTCTCACAATTATTATGCTACGACCTTTACTTTTAGAGTTATTAGCAATTTTAACGGAAAAGTTGGCCTTATTTGGTGCTTATTTGGTACTTTTCGACAAAACTCAGGTGAAAAAGTACTAAAAAAGGACGAAATAGAGCCAATTTCACTATTAAAATTGCCAATAACTTCAAAAGTAAAGGTCGTAGCATAATAATTGTGAGACATTATTTATAGGAAATTGTCCAAGCTTTCCAATTTTGTAAAACAAAATATTGGTTTATTACGTATTTTTTGGAGAAAAAGGTGGTTGAAGTGGAAATTTTAGTGAAAAAAAAGAAAATTTTGTCTTTGATGACACATAAGTCTGGATGTTGGTGGGTTGACCCCTTGACTTTTACAGATTTAGATAGGTGGGAGTATTCTGCGTAGATTGATGTCTTATTCATTAAAATATCTAAAAAGGTGACAAAAATACAGGGTAATATGTAAACCTCTACCAAAAAACTTCAAAACGCCATATCTCGAAAACGAAAAGAGGTACCCCCCCCACTTTTACTTTTTTTTGGGATAATTTTTTATGTACTATTTGCCATTTTCCTTTGTACCATGAGTAACGGAACACCCTGTATATATATATATATACCTATATATATATATGTATATATATATATATATATATATATATATATATATATATATACATATATATATATATATATATATATATATATATATATATATATTAGGGTGGGTCAAATTGTTCGCAAAGAATGTATCATGGTCCATTTCAGCGAAATTCTTAAAGTTCGTGTTATTTTAAGTATTTTTCGCGAAGAAACTATATATTTTGGATGAAGACTTTTCAATTATAGATTTTTAATAAATAATAATTGTTTTTAAAAACACTTTCAAACAAACCGCTATAACTTCTGAAATTGTTGTAATAGGATAATGGTTTTGGTCTCGTTGGCTCAGGAATTTTCCCAGCTATATATTTTGGTTTAATTCTACCCCCACTTTTTTTCAAAAATATATTTTGTACCAAATGATTATTTTTTTAATAACACTTTCAAAGAAATCGCTATAATTTCTAAGATAATTGTAGTAGGATATTGATCTTGACCTTATTGGATCGGGAATTTTTACAGCTTTACACCAATGTGAATATCAGCTGTTTACTTGATTATAGTAGAAAGAATTTGATGTTTATTTGCAAAAAATTAGAGAAAACTGGCACTTATCCAAATAACACCCATTTTCTATGACTTTTTCCTGGAAAACCATTTTTTTCAGCTAAAAAAAACTTCCTAAAAAACTAACAACTTTTATTTTTTGGGCCTATTATTATATATTCCTGTTCGATTTGGTTGAAAAGTACATTCAAAGTTTGAGCAAACAGTAACAATTTAACAATTTCACAGTTTACCTAACATTTTTACCACCTTCTCCAAAACATAAAATTACAATGAAATGTTAAATAAAACTTGTATAAAAACTTTTAATATTAAAATTTTTAAAAGAATTTATTGGAATTTTTTTTTGCTGTGAAATCTGGAGATTTTTCTCTCGACTCCGCAGACGCGGCAAGATCTCCTGGTTTGTTTTTTTCTGTAACATGTTTGGATGCTCTAGTCAGCTCTTGTACATTGCGTTCAGTGCTATGAATGTGGCACGGTATTTGAATATTGATTATCAGCTCATCGCTCTCATAATAGTCTTCGAAGTGCTCAAGAGGTATGTCTCTTGTGTATGGTGGTTCGTACAGAATATTGTTGTCATCCAAATCTACCATATTAATACAATCAGTGCAATCAAAATTAATTTTAAGTGTTTTATACTCCCTTAATGTTGTTCTATCTAGATTTTTCCTGATGTGTATTTGTTTGGTCACATAACAGCTGCGCAGATGTAAATAAACGAATTTGCCTAAAAATGAAACGATTAAACATCAGACCTAAAATCATACTTACCTGTCAACACTGGTTACAGCAGTTCCAGCCCTTCCCACCGCCGATTCCCATTCAACAATCTAAAATATATGAGATATAAAATAAAAATAAATCAATAAAAATAAAAACATCACTCCGCTTACCTCAAAATCGAACAGCTGCTGCCAGAATGACAGCAATACACCAACACATATCAATATTGCACGATGGTGGGAAGGTTCCCAAGTTCCCCACCAACAGCTATTGTGTACACCGAAATAAATATCGCAGCATGGTCATCCAAAATTTCAGATCATACTTGATCTTCTCAGCGTGTCGAGCGAGAAGAAATTCAGCAAACAGCTAATGATCTCAAATTTGAATACATGAAACGCGTTGAAGTTCATGTAAATCTATATTACACTTAACGTGCCGAGTTAAGTGCAAATTCTTTATTACATACTTAACGTGCCGAGTTAAGTGCAAATTCTCTATCACATACTTAACGTGCCGAGTTAAGTGTAAATTCGGGATCACATTACATGAGATGAATTAATGTGAATTTCCGATTCCTGGATCCAATTTTATTTATCTAACAAAACTTTGAATTCTAGCGAAACCTCGAACCAAGTGATAGCCAACACGAGATTCAACCATATGATAATCAGATTTGCGGATAGACAACATTGCCAGATGCCAGTTAAGGATAATTGGAGTGAATTTGACCGGGTGAAATAATAATATATTAAGATTAGAATTATTAAAGATTTAAATTGAATTTATGTTTTACGAATTTGAAATATTGTAGAAATCTTATTAAAAATTGATTGGAAGTTGTATTTGCTAAATATTGAACCAAATCTGTGAGAGTGAGAAATCATACAAACATAAAAAGTGTTCTTGAAGGTGGATGTTGTGACATGATCTTATTTGTTCAAAAGAAATATCTAAAGTGTTACCGTTAAATACTTAATAATGCCCAGGCAATTTTTGAATTCCTAAAAATTGTATAAATATTGTGGTAATATGTAAAAAGGTTAATTTTTTACTGTTTTCTCAATCTTTGGATCAACTTTTTTAACAAATCGGACAAGAATATACAACCAACCAACCCAAATAAAAGTTGTTAGTTTTTTATGAAGTTTTTTAGGCTGCAAAGAAATATTTAAAAAATAATAATAACAGAAAATTGGTGTTATTTTGAAAAGTGCCAATTTTTTTTCATTTTTGCAACTAATCATCAAATTCTATCTACTGTAATACAAGTATACATTTCTAGTGGATATGCAGTAGGGTGGGTCAAATTGTTCGCAAAGAATGTATCATGGTCCATTTCCATTACCCCCCCCCCACCCACCCACAAACTTTTCAATAATACGTTTTTACTAAATAATAATTTTTTTTAAAAACACTTTCAAACAAACCGCTATAACTTCTGAAACAATTGTGCTTCTGTAATACAAGTACATATACATCTGATATTCACAATATCGTAAAGCTGCAAAAATTCCCGATCCAATAAGGTCAAGATCACGATCCAATAAGGTCAAGATCAATATCCTACTACAATTCTTTTAGAAGTTAGAGTGATTTGTTTGAAAGTGTTATTAAAAAAATAATCATTTATAGTACCTACAAAATATATTTTTGAAAAAAAAAAGTGGGGGTAGAATTAAACCAAAATATATAGCTAGGAAAATTCCTGATCCAACGAGCCCAAAACCATTATCCTATTACAACTATTTCAGAAGTTATAGCGGTTTGTTTGAAAGTGTTTTTAAAGAAAATTATTTTATTTATTAAAAATCTATAATTGAAAAGTAGGGGGGGTACACTTCATCCAAAATATATAGTTTCTTCGCGAAAAATACTTGAAATAACACGAATTTTAAGATTTTCGCTGAAATGGACCGAAAAAATATTTGACCCACCCTAATATATATATATATATATATATATATATATATATATATATATATATATATATATATATATATATATCCTTACTAATATTATAAATGCGAAAGTAACTCTGTCTGTCTGCCTGTCTGCCTGTCTGTCTGTCTGTTACGCTTTCACGCCTAAACCACTAAACCGATTTTGATGAAATTTGCTATAGACATAGTTTAGACCTTGGAGACGGACATAGGCTACTTTTTATGGAGAAAAAAAGGGTTGAAGGGGGTGAAATGGGGTTCAATAAGTTGTAAGGAGATTTTTTATCTTTACTTTTTTTTCTATTGTATAAAAGTAACTGACTAACAGACAACGCACAACCAAAACCGCTGGAGCTAAAGGGCTGAAATTTTGACAGTGCATCCCTATAATGGCGTGGACATTCACTATAAAGCGATTTTTCGAAATTCATCCCCTAAGGGGTGAAATGGGGTTTATCCAAACCGTTGGGGCTATAGGGCTGAAATTTTGACAGTGCATACCTATAATGACGTTTACATCAACTAACGAGCGATTTTTCGAAATTCATCCCCTAAGGGTGTGAAATAGGGTTTTTACAAACCGCTAAAGCTATAGGGCTGAAATTTGGACAGTGCATCCATATAATGACGTTTACATCCACTATAAAGCGATTTTTCGAAATTCATCCCTTAAGGGGGTGAAATAGGGTTTATCTAAACCGCTGGAGCTATAGGGTTGAAATTTTAACAGTGCATCCCTATAATGACGTGGACATCCACTAAAGAGCGATTTTTCGAAATTCATCCCCTAAGGGTGTGAAATGGGGTTTTTACAAACCGCTAAGGCTATAGGGCTGAAATTTGGACAGTGCATCCCTATAATGGAGTGGACATTCACTATAAAGCGATTTTTCGAAATTCGTCCCCTAAAGGGGTGAAATGACCGCTGGAGCTATAGGGCTGAAATTTTGACAGTGAATCCCTATAATGGCGTGAACATCCACTAAGAAGCGATTTTTCGAAATTCATCCCCTAAGGGGGTGAAATGGGGTTTACCCAAACCGCTGGAGCCATAGGGCTGAAATTTTGACAGTGCATCCCTCTAATGGCGTGAACATCCACTAAGAAGCGATTTTTCGAAATTCATCCCCTAAGGGGGTGAAATGGGATTTACCCAAACCGCTGGAGCTATAGGGCTGAAATTTTGACAGTGCATCCCTATAATGGCGTGGACATCTACTAAAAAGCGATTTTTCGAAATTCATCCCCTAAGGGAGTGCAATGGGGTTTACCCAAACCGCTGGAGCTATAGGGCTGAAATTTTGACAGTGCATCCCTCTAATGGCGTGAACATCCACTAAGAAGCGATTTTTCGAAATTCATCCCCTAAGGGGGTGAAATGGGGTTTACCCAAACCGCTGGAGGTATAGGGCTGAAATTGGGACAGTGCATCCCTATAATGGAGTGGACATCCACTATAAAGCGATTTTTCAAAATTCATCCCTTAAGGGGGTGAAATAGGGTTTATCCAAACCGCTGGAGCTATAGGGTTGAAATTTTAACAGTGCATCTCTATAATGACGTGGACATCCACTAAAGAGCGATTTTTCGAAATTCATCCCCTAAGGGTGTGAAATGGGGTTTTTACAAACCGCTAAGGCTATAGGGCTGAAATTTGGACAGTGCATCTCTATAATGACGTTTACATCCACTAAAGAGCGATTTTTCGAAATTCATCCCCTAAGGGTGTGAAATAGGGTTTTTACAAACTGCTAAAGCTATAGGGCTGAAATTTGGACAGTGCATCCCTATAATGGAGTGGACATCCACTATAAAGCGATTTTTCGAAATTCGTCCCCTAAGGGGGTGAAATGGGTTTTACCCAAACCGCTGGAGCTATAGGGCTGAAATTTTGACAGTGCATCCCTATAATGGCGTGAACATCCACTAAGAAGCGATTTTTCGAAATTCATCCCCTAAGAGGGTGAAATGTGGTTTACCCAAACCGCTGGAGCTATAGGGCTGAAATGTTGACAGTGCATCCCTCTAATGGCGTGAACATCCACTAAGAAGCGATTTTTCGAAATTCATCCCCTAAGGGGGTGAAATGGGATTTACCCAAACCGCTGGAGCTATAGGGCTGAAATTTTGACAGTGCATCCCTATAATGGCGTGAACATCCACTAAGAAGCGATTTGTTGAGCAGAGGTGATATTCGCAGCAATTTGTTTACCATATTTATTAAAAAAATGCATTATAATAAACCCTTTTTAGGGATAATAACAGCTGACTTTTTTGTTGGTTTTTTTTAAGGAAAACATTGCACATAATAAACAGTTTTTAAAGGCGTTGCAAGGCACGCGGGTTTTATGCTAGTATATATATATATATATATATATATATATATATATATATATATATATATATGCAGTCCTAGGAGGACCGTTGGCAAGACTTCTGTCCAACTACTCGACTTGAGGCACACTATCGTCGCCTTCAAGGTCCGGTGCCACCGCTCCATAAGACCGTTAGCCTGTGGGTGATACGGTGTGCTCCGTAAATGGGTTATTCCTAATGCAACGGTCAACTCGCGAAATAAGGACGATTCAAACTGCCGCCCCAAATCCGTTGTGACTCTCAACGGTACGCCGTATTTTGCTATCCATCCCTCAACGAAGTGGCGGCACACTGTCTCAGCCGTTATGTCCACCATTGGTATTGCCTCAAGCCATCGCGTGAAGCGGTCGATGCAAGTCAGGCAGTACCGGTATCCTCTTGACGGTGGCAATGGGCCGATAATGTCTATGTTGATGCGGGAAAACCGCTCGGTTGGCGGCAGGTACCGGTTTACTGGTGTCTTTGTGTGTCGTTGGACCTTGGACTTCTGGCACGGGATGCAGGCCTTTACGAATGCAGCACAGTCCTTCCGAAGACTTGGCCAGACGAATCTCTCGCTGATTAACTTAGTTGTGCCTCGAACGCCTGGGTGCGAGAGGTCGTGCATTGTTCGCAGGATGTCCACTCTCATGCCCTCCGGAACCAAGGGGCGTACACGACCTCGCGATACGTCGCAATACACAGCTACATCGTGGTCCGGGAACGCCAAGTGTTTGATGTCCATGGAGGACATTTCAGGGTTTTTATTATCCGGCTCGAAGGACCAAAATGTTTTAGCTTGTAAAGCCTACGTGCGAACTCAATGTGTGGTTGCAAGGATAGCTTAGAAAAAGATTGTTGCAATAATTCGATTTTTTACGTTTTTATTTAATAACTATAATTCAATCTTAAACTTAATTTTCCTATAATCTTAGATTTGGTTCATTATTTATCAAATTCAACTTCCAATTATTTTTTAATAAGGTTTTCTACAATATTTCAAATTAGTAATAAATAAATTCAGTTTAAATCTTTAATAATTTTAATCTTAATATATTATAATTTCACCAGGTTAAATCCAATCCAATTATGCTTAAGATCAGGGATCGTAACTGTTATAACTTATATCGAAAAAATCAGAAAATAATCATTATTTTGAAACTTATATGATATAAAACAACAGTAACAGTTAAATTTTACCAAAAATATTTAAAGTTATTTTTAACTATTATCTTTGACTAGTATTGTTTTAAATCTTTTAAAATTGTTATTAAAGATTTTTTTCTTTTTTTGTTCGAAATAATAATTAAAATTGACTTTTATTTTTAAAATCAAAAATAACTGTTAAAAAAGACTTTTATTTTTTTCGGTCTTGCATAAAAGTCTTTCTAAGATTTTTATTTTTCCAGTTTTTTCTATAAAAGTCTTTGAAGACTTTTATTTTTAAAATATAAAAATAAAAGTCTTTTGCTGAAAACAGATAAATAGTCCATTCAAACCGTTAAGAAAATCGAACTCTAAAGGTTTTTGGGGTCGCTGATCACAAAAATCGGGGTCCTGCGGTCCTAAAACTTGGGCGTCACCCTTAAAAGTGCAAAAAACACCCCTTTTTAGTGGTTTTTCGCGATTATTTCGATAATAATGAAAACTAATGCAATGAAATACACTTTTTTTAATATTTATTTGCAAAGGTGGTTGATTTGTGCTAAATCAACGCGAACTTTATGATAAGGGGTGATCCTAAAGGGTAGAAACAAATAGAAAAAATTGTAAAACAATTTTTCTTCAAGTATATGCTTCAAATACGATTGTGGGCGTACTGTCAGGCAAAACTAAATTATTTTCAACCCTTAAGGGGTTAAAACTACCCCCAAAATTATAAAAATCAACTTTATATAAAAAAATTACAAAACTTTTTTGTTTTTTGCTTTTTGCTTGAAATTTGGTTCAAAAGGTATTATCAGCCATAAATTTATTATTTTAAACCCTTAAGGGGTGAAACTACCCCTGCATTAAAATTGTAATTGAAAAAAATTGACATTTATTGTTTTGCATTAAAATTTTATTTTCCATTTTTATTCATTGAAACATTTGGAAAATTTCACTTTAAACCCTTTTTTAAAGGGGTTAAACCACCCCTAAACCGAAGCAAAATAAAAAATACATGGAGAAATATTTCTTTTCGTGGAACTTTTAAATAAAGTCAAAATGCAGGATAAAAACGACAATCACACAATAATTGGAAATATGTACCCTAATGTATTTGAGTTACTTTTGAATAATGGGGTGTTCCGTTTTTTTGCAATGACATTTAGGCAGGTCAGTCTTTTGCTGAAAACAAATAAAATAGCTATCGTAGTTCGAAAATTACACTATAAAAACAATTGTGATATTGTGCTTAAAGCCTAGCACGTTGATCAGGCTATAGAAATTCTAACTAAAACTATGTAAAAAATGATTTATTAGGTGGATAAATTGGTGCGGCTGATTTTATATTTTTGAATTTTTTGGCTCCCTGTTTAATTTCTACTTAAATTAGTAGTTTGGTAACCCCATTTCACTCCGTTAGGGGATGAATTTCGAAAAATCGATTCTTAGTGAATGTCCACGTCATTATAGAGATGCACTGTCAAAATTAAAGCCCTTCAGCTCCAGCGGTTTGGGTTACCCCATTTAACCCCCTTAGGGGATTAATTTCAAAAAATCGATTCTTAGTGGATGTCCACGTCATTAAAGGGATGCACTGTCAAAATTTCAGCCCTATAGCTCCAGCGGTTTGGGTAAACCCTATTTCACCCCCTTAGGGGATGAATATCGAAAAATCGCTTTATAGTGGATGTCCACGTCATTAAAGGGATGCACTGTCAAAATTTCAGCCCTATAGCTTTAACGGTTTGGAGAAACCCCATTTCACCCCCTTAGGGGATGAATTTCGAAAAATCGCTTTTTAGTGGATGTCCACGTCATTAAAGGGATGCACTGTCAAAATTTCAGCCCTATAGCTCCAGCGGTTTTGGGTAAACCCTATTTCACCCCCTTAGGGGATGAATTTCGAAAAATCGCTTTTTAGTGGATGTCCACGTCATTAAAGGGATGCACTGTCCAAATTTCAGCCCTATAGCTTTAACGGTTTGGAGAAACCCCATTTCACCCCCTTAGGGGATGAATTTCTAAAAATCGCTTTTTAGTGGATGTCCACGTCATTAAAGGGATGCACTGTCAAAATTTCAGCCCTATAGCTCCAGCGGTTTTGGGTAAACCCTATTTCACCCCCTTAGGGGATGAATTTCGAAAAATCGCTTTTTAGTGGATGTCCACGTCATTAAAGGGATGCACTGTCAAAATTTCAGCGCTATAAGCTCCAGCGGTTTGGATAAACCCCATTTCACCCCCTTAGGGGATGACTTTCGAAAAATCGCTTCTACGTGGATGTCTACGTCATTATAGGGATGCACTGTCAAAATTTCAGCCTTATAGCTCCAGCGGTTTTGAGTTGACCCTATTTCACCCCATTGAGTTGATCGTGTGGACCGAAAAGGTCGAACCCACATCCCAACTAGTTTCTATTTGTAGCCGATTTAGGGGTGGTTTCAACCCTTTAGGATCACCCCTTATCATAAAGTTCGCGTTGATTTAGTACAAATCAACCACCTTCGCAAATAAATATTAAAAAAAGTGTATTTCATTGCATTAGTTTTCATTATTATCGAAATATTCGCGAAAAACCCCTAAAAAGGGGTGCTTTTTGCATTTTTAAGGGTGACGCCCATGTTTTAGGACCGCAGGACCCCGATTTTCGTGATCAGCGACCCCAAAAACCTTTAGGTTCGATTTTCTTAACGGTTTGAATGGACTATTTATCTGTTTTCAGCAAAAGACTTATTTTTATATTTTAAAAATAAAAGTCTTCAAAGACTTTTATAGAAAAAACTGGAAAAATAAAAATCTTAGAAAGACTTTTATGCAAGACAGTCTTTTTTAACAGTTATTTTTGATTTTAAAAATAAAAGTCTTCCCATAAGAGTTTTGGAAGACTTTAAAAATAAAAAACAAAAATAAGAGTTTTTAATGACCTAAAACTTTTTTAGTTAAATATAACTGTTATTGTTTATTTAAAAAATTTAAATTAATTTTAACTATTAAACTTGACTTTTATAATAAAAGTCTACAATTTAAAAGTAACCCCACCACCGCGTAGAACTCGCTACTCTGAGTATCCAGTATAATTTTATTTTACTATATTATTTTTTAAGTCAAAAATACAAATATAACAGTTATTTACGATCCCTGCTTAAGATTCAATGTTGTGTACCCGCAAATCTGACTATTATATGGTTGAATCTCGTTTTGGCTATCACTTGGTTCGAGGTTTCGCTAGAATTCAAAGTTTTATTAGATGAATAAAATTGGATTCAGGAATCGGGAATTCACATTAACTCATCTCATTTAATGTGATCAAGAATTTACACTAACTCGGCACGTTAAGTGTAATATAGATTTACATGAACTTCAACTCGTTTCATGTTTTCAAGTTTGCGATCACTATCCTTTTGCTGAATTTCTCCTAGCTCGACACGCTGAGACGATCAAGTGTGATCTGAAGGTTTTGGGCAACGCGCTCTGATATTTATTGGTAGAACTACAATGAGCTTGTGGAACCTGGTGGGGAGTCGCAAAACTCTGCTTCAAGCTGTGTTTTCCCTTTGTGTTTGTGTTGTTTGACATTTGACATGTCATCACTGGGTGAGTTATGTTTTGGGGTTTTGTATTTTATTTTTAATTAATTGTACTTATATTTTTCAGTGTCCTGGTGGGAGCTATGCTGCGGTGGAGCGACGGTCTCTTAGTGTTGTCAGGTAAGTTTTATTTTGGGTGAATTATTTCTTTGTGGTCAATTAATTTTAGTTCTAGGATGGATGCAGGTGGATGGAGGTTTGTTTACTTTTGACTGGTGGGATATGGGAACTATTTTAAGGTAAGTATGTTTGAAAATGTCTATTTTATTATTTGCTAATTTATATATTTTTTGACGTGACAACGTCTATTAAAACGATGAACGCCGGCTGCATGCACGAAAAATGATGACTCATTGTCCCGTTATGTCCCGTTATCTCCCGAAATAATTTTAAAAATTTGATTGTAGTAATCTTAAAAATTTGATTAAAATTGTCAATATTTAATTAGATTATATTTGTCAAATTGTCAACAATAAGCAAAGCAAGCCAAACACTGTGTCTCCTAACTGGGTGCCGGTGTATAAGAAAATAGTGAACATTACACTGACGAAAACTGTGAAATGCAAACGAAAACAGTTTCCTTGCGTTTCTGCTTGTGCTATTACATTACCATTCACAAGTCGCAAGGTGGGACGTTTACTGTTATTGTTTATAAATACTCTTCGGAGCAACCACAACAGTTGGTGTACGTGGCGCTGAGTCGTGTAACGAATATAGTCGGCTTGCACATCATCACGGAAAAAGATGCGCCTTTTATCTTCAAACACGGACGGGATGGGAACGACTCACAAACTACGCGAAATTTCCGTAACGAATACATGTGACTCCGTGGACACGCTCTTCAAACAATCACTTCGAAAGCAGTGAAATTTTGTGATGACGGTAACAACGCTGGGCAAACTGTAGTGACAAACCTTAATGTTCAGAGTTTGTCTGCGCACTTCGCCGATATTGAAACGGATCCCGTGATACCAAGATCGGATTATTTGGTATTGACTGACGTGGATGCGTGACAATTTTGATCCAGTTCCAATCAATAATTATGAATGTATAACCAGGCATAATAATCGATCGGATTCTGATACAAACGCAGCTGGTGGAGTAGCAATCTATCGAAAATTAACATCAACATCCACGGCCAAAGTTCTCCACGTTGAATTGTCGGACACAACTCGTCTCATCAGAAACAGAGGCGACGTCTGCTTGGCTGAAATTACATGCTTCACTGCTGATACAACGTATAAAATTGTACTTGGCGCAGTGTATGTATATTCATCCTGGAGCAAGTGTCTCAAACATTAGTGTATTGCTGCACCAAGCACTCTTTCCGTATGTGCATAACAGGCAGTATGTGCATCCGATCATGCAAGTTGATACCAATGTACCAATTCTTCTTTGTGGCGACTTCAACACAAACGTGAAAACTGATGATACATTCCCCAAATTCATGAAGGATATGTACAATCTCGAATGCACATCAGATGTTACTAAGTCCACAACGCTGAGAGGAACAACCCTCGATTTGACTTTTTCAAGGCACATTACGCTTGAAACACTCCCATTCATTTCATACTTTTCCTATCATCGACCTATCCTTAACAGAATAACACAGATTGCAAGAAGTTAAATATCAGACATGTATAAAAGCTGTAAATGAATTTGTTACTACACATTGTTACTTGTAAATAATCTGTTCATTAAAGTAATAAACATATTTGAATTCATTAGTGCAAATAAAGTTAATTTATCAATCAAAATGAATATTTCATTTCACTCCTTTTTGTATCCATACAAAATAATGATAATTTAATATAAATGATTCAATTTTATTCGTAAAAGTATGCAATCATTTCATCAATGTTTTCTCATGACGTTGTCACGTTAAACTATCGTCCGTAAACCCTCTTTACAGACAACAAATTTTTTTTAGGGAAGCTAAGACTGAACATGATCCCTCTCTTCCAGGCATATTGCTCTTCTAGCTTATACGCGGATTAAAAATCGCTTCATTCAAACTTTTTTTGAAACGAATTTAACATATTAGAAGCATCAAGAGTCAGTTCAAAGTGTCTGTTTCGACAGCGGCTTGGCTGAACCTCTGCACGTTAAAGAATCTGGAAAGAAAGTAATTTTCCCAAAAAAAAAAAAAAAAAAATGAACGCAGAAACTCCAAAAAAAGAGAAGAGAGACACTTAACCAACGAGATTCGAACTCGGTTCACCTGATCAGCAGCCTGTAATCTTTCCTACTCGCCAGCCAGGTTCACGGATCAACGAGGCTTGGATTGATATTTGAATAGGTTTTAGCAATGTTCCGCATGTATCAAATTTATTAACAACTCTGGGACAGGTGTATTTTTCAGTCAATAATTCATTCGCTAAATTTTGAGAAAAGGAAACTCACAACCTCCACATAAATTTAACATTTATTCCGATAACAATTTCACTTTTTCGTAATTTCAAAATTTAAGTTCACAATAGTTCATAATTTTCACTATTTAGATTTTTCTCATCGCTTTTACCGAATTCCTCGTCGTTGCAGATTTCAGATTTGGTTTCTTGGGCTTCCGTGGAGTTCCACTGTGACTCGATCAAAGAGGATGTCCCGTTTCTTCTTCTCCCTTATATTAGATTTCCTTAGCGGTTTGGGGTGAAAGACTTCCCCGCTCCTGCCGAGGTCATCCACCTATCACCTTCCCATTGTAGGTGATTCATGGAATTCGGTCGTTGACCCATATCTGTTATTGCGAATGTTCCCCTTCGTGGTGAATTTCATCGATTCTTGCCTGACGGTGCCTTTCGATTTTCAATGTTGTCATCCTGTGGTCATTTTGACAGTTCTTGTGTTTTTGTTGATTTTGATGTTCTTGTATTTTTGGTGATTTTGTGGTGTCATTAGTTATTTTTGTGACGAGTTCGTAATCGTGAAAATAATATTATTAAGAAGTCGTGTTGGTGTTACGTTTATGGATTCATACTACGATGTTATGTTGCGTAACAAGCGAGGGGATGCTGTCGCTGAAGTGGTATTTTTTCCTCTAATTTTAATTGTAATTTATCCTTTTGTTGAAGGGTTATCATCCCGGAACATACTCCCCCCCTTGGTATTGCTGCAAGTGATGCCAATATTAAGTGCGGTAGCTGCTGCTTCATTCAATAAAGTATCTGCAAATAAATAATAAGGGAAGTTGCTGGAGGGGTTATAGTGCCCCGACTCGCTTTTCGGAAAAGGGATGGGAACGTTATGAGAATCATCAGGATTTAAGTTATTCTCAGGTAAATTTGGATGATGGTTGTTTAGATTAGTTCATTATCTTTTTTATAATTTATTGTGAGTGTTTTTATATATATATTTATATCTGTATCTGTTATTTGCACAGTTTCGCAATTGGACGTTTCAAAATTTTGTCCCTTATCTTTAAGGTAGCTACTCGCACCAGGCCATCTGTACCTGGGGATACTTCTACAATTTGCCCCAATGCCCACTGAAATGGTGGAAGGTTATCTTCTTTGATTAATACCAATTCTCCTACTTTAAAATTTGGTGGTTGTGTTGTTAACCATTTCGGTCTTTGCTGTAGACGACTGAGGTTTTCTGTTTTCCACCTTTTTCAGAAGTGTTGCACGATTCTTTGCATTAATTGCCATCGATTTGTACGGTTTACTTGAATGTCCAGGATTGAGGGTTCTGGAATCGCTTGTAGAGGTCCCCCAATTAGGAAGTGTGCAGGGTGTAAGGGGTGTGAGGTCTTGAGCATCAGAACTAATTTCCGTAAGTGGTCTTGAATTCAGGCAAGCTTCTATTTGTGTCAAGACCGTAGTGAATTCTTCACATTGTGATGATTATGCGCCATCTGTTTGTCGAGAGGATGAATCAACGATTTTCGGTTGTTGCCTGAACTAAGAATTTATGTACTAAACTAACGAGCGATAAGCGAAGACAACTTCAAGCTGGTCGAAACTTAAGGAAATAAAAGAACATACCACAAGGAACCAGAAAACGAAGGTTCCAGAAAGTAGACAAAGGTGGAGCTGCCTATATAAAAGCGCCTGGCAGCCGCTATAGAGTTAGTTTTGATTGGAAAGGCGATAAAAGTGTTCTAAAGTGAAAACAGTGAAAAGTGGTGATTTAAAAGTGAACTATAAAGCGATAGATAGAGTTTAATAGTGCGAGTTATTAAATTTAAAGTGATTATTGTGAACTGTAAGAATTGTGTTTGTAATTATATTGGGTTTTCGTTTGTAATAAATAAATTATTGTGTGGATAATTAAAAAGTGTATTCCTTAATTAATCCTACGAATCCGTTAAGCCGGAAAAACGTAACAATTGGTGTCAGAAGTGGGATTAATTAAGAGATAAGTGAAATAAGTGAACTTGAACAATAATTGTGATTGGAATTTAAATTTTGTGCGTGAGAAATAAGAACTTATTAATAAAATGGGTCGAAAGCTAGTGGATTTGCGCACTGTAGAGTTGAAAAAAGAATTAAGTAAACGCTCGTTGTCAACGGTGGGGGCTAAAAGTTCCCTAACCGCCCTGCTTCGAGAAGCTATGGTGAACGAAGGTAAGGATCCTGAAACCTACATGTTTGAAGACGAGGTAGAAGCGGAGCCAGAAGAAACGACAGTGAGTATGGCAGAACTTTTTAAGACATTGATGGTGATGAAAGAGGCGCATGAACGGTCTTCAGCAGAGATGAAGGCAGATAAGAAAGAATTACAAGAACGTTCAACTATAGAGATCAAGGCTGAAGTGATGGCACTAAAAGACGAACAGAAATTGTTAGCAGTAGCTCATGAACGCTCGTTAGCAGAGCTCAAAGAGTTGATGGAAGAACAGAGGAGCCAGCTGGATAACATGAAAGAAAATGTAAGGAATGATCTGGAAAGTCTCGAATCTTCCATCAAGGAAAATGTAAGGAATGATCTGGAGAAGCTCGAAAATTACAAGAGGGAAAATGATGAAAAGTTAAAGATGGAACTAGAATCGGTCAGAGCGGACCTGGAAAGAGTAAAGATTCATCACCCAGTGACGGCATCTCACGAAGTCATCGGAGTTAGGAAACTACAGCCTCCAACTTTCGACGGGCAAAGCCCATGGCCTACTTACAAGCTCCAATTCGAAGCAGCAGCAACAGGAAATTTCTGGACTGAGGAGGAAAAAGCAATGGCCTTAACTTTATCACTAAGGGGTACAGCAGCAGAAATATTGCAGTCAATACCAGCAGAACATCGCAACAGCTACGGGTTCTTTGTTCAAGCGCTGGAAATGCGTTACGGCGATCAGCACATGCAAGAGGTTTATCGCCTTCAACTTCGAAACAGACTTCAAAAGCCAGGAGAAACTTTACAACAACTATGCGCCGATATCGAGAGGTTAGTGCATCTGGCTTATCCTAGTTTCGGCCAAGACTACATCAACGAAGTAGCAAGAGAGGCTTTTCTTAACTCTTTTGCCGACCGGGATCTACAAATGGCAGCCAGATTGGCCGGAAAGAAGACTACCCAAGAAGTTTTGGCATATGCTCTGGCATACGAGGCAGCGAAGCAAGCAACAAGGAGTACAGTCCACCTCAGGGGTATCAAAACGATTGAGAACATTTGCCATAGAATCAACACCTCGGAAGTACGTCGTCTTCTACGATGCTGGAATTGTGGTGAGCCGGGCCATCTACAAAGCAGTTGTCGAGTGCGAAGGAGGGAATCTCCAGGGAGTAGGAGTGGCTCAAAGTGCTGCGGAAAATGTGGACAACGGCAGAAAAGCGACGAGAGGGAGTTGGTGGGGAAAATTGAGACCCCTGATGTCATCAACATCACCCAACTGCAGCGTGGCAACAACAGCCTTGTAATCGAGGGGAAAGTTGGTGATGAGCAATACACAATTACAGTGGATACAGGCGCTTCAAGATCTGTCATCAGGGCTGATTTGGTTAGTAGAAAGTGGCTGAAAAACGCGGACCAGTACATCCTGAAAACTATAACCGGAGAACCAGTGATATTAAATGGGGAAACAATGATGGACGTGGTACTCGGCGACATTAAGTTTACACATTCGTTCCTGGTAGCTGACATAGTAGACGAGTGTATTCTTGGTTTGGACTTTATGACAACACACGGAATACTATTGGACCTTGGAGAATTGATGATGAAACACCGCAACAGGGGAATTCCAATGGATACTGCACTGTCCCGGCGACCATGCGAACCAGGTTTTAAGTATCGTTGGCGTATTGAGGAAAAGTGTCAAAAAAAGACTGCGGAGCCAAGCATAAACTATGAGGACCAAGGAATTCGAGATGCGCAACGCGACGACCCGGACATTTCTGCGATTTTGTCATGGAAAGAACACAACGAGAAGCCTAAATAAAGACATCGCAGAGAGAAGTGAAATCCTGAAGAGCTATTGGGCCCAATGGGATTCATTGCATATCGAAGGAGGAGTATTGAAGCGCAAATGGGAAACAGCTGATGGTACCTCTCATCGAATGCAGGTGTTAGTCCCTCGTGCTGGAATAACAGATATTCTTGAGGAGTGTCATAATAGCCCATCAGGAGAACATTTGGGAGTCAACAAAACTCTGTCAAAAATAAAGGAGAGATTCTATTGGCTTCACATGCGGGAGGATGTTACGAATTGGTGTCGCAAATGCACAGCTTGTGCCGGCAGCAAGGGTCATCGAGTAAGAGCGAAAGGAAAAATAAGACAACACCACGTTGGAGCCTCAGTTGACAAAATCTCAAGGGAGAATCCTAAGACGGCCAGTGACAGGATGAAACCAAGGTACGACCTCCGAGCAAACTGTAGCGGATTCCAGGAAGGTGACCTCGTTTGGCTGTTCAACCCTCGAAGACGGAAAGGCAACTCTCCGAAACTTCAGCGTCAGTGGGAGGGGCCCTATAAAATCCTAACACGGATCAACGATGTGGTCTACAGGATTCAACAAGGACCCAAAGCAAAGAAGAAGATTGTGCACATAGACAGGCTGTGCCCATATCATCAGCCGGATCCAGGATGGACAACTGTTCGGGACGAACAGTCCTAAGAAGGGGGCAATGTGATGATTATGCGCCATCTGTTTGTCGAGAGGATGAATCAACGATTTTCGTTTGTTGTCTGAACTAAGAATTTATGTACTAAACTAACGAGCGATAAGCGAAGGCAACTTCAAGCTGGTCGAAACTTAAGGAAATAAAAGAACATACCACAAGGAACCAGAAAACGAAGGTTCCAGAAAGTAGACAAAGGTGGAGCTGCCTATATAAAAGCGCCTGGCAGCCGCTATAGAGTTAGTTTTGATTGGAAAGGCGATAAAAGTGTTCTAAAGTGAAAACAGTGAAAAGTGGTGATTTGAAAGTGAACTATAAAGCGATAGATAGAGTTTAATAGTGCGAGTTATTAAATTTAAAGTGATTATAGTGAACTGTAAGAATTGTGTTTGTAATTAAATTGTGTTTCGGTTTGTAATAAATAAATTATTGTGTGGATAATTAAAAAGTGTATTCCTTAATTAATCCTACGAATCCGTTAAGCCGGAAAAACGTAACAATATTGTGATGATTATGCGCCATCTGTTTGTCGAGAGGATGAATCAACGATTTTCGGTTGTTGTCTGAACTAAGAATTTATGTACTAAACTAACGAGCGATAAGCGAAGACAACTTCAAGCTGGTCGAAACTTAAGGAAATAAAAGAACATACCACAAGGAACCAGAAAACGAAGGTTCCAGAAAGTAGACAAAGGTGGAGCTGCCTATATAAAAGCGCCTGGCAGCCGCTATCGAGTCAGTTTTGATTTGAAAGGCGATAAAAGTGTTCTAAAGTGAAAACAGTGAAAAGTGGTGATTTAAAAGTGAACTATAGAGCGATAGATAGAGATTAATAGTGCGAGTTATTAAATTTAAAGTGAATATAGTGAATGTAAGAATTGTGTTTGTAATTAAATTGTGTTTTGGTTTGTGATAAATAAATTATTGTGTGGATAAATAAAAGGTGTATTCCTTAATTAATCCTACGAATCCGCTAAGCCGTAAAAACGTAACAATATGTACCTAAGCGTCACATTTCCAATCACCCGTTTGACATGGTATTTTGTGGATTTCACACCCGCTTCCCACAATCCGCCAAAGTGGGGTGATGACGGTGGTATGAATTTAAAGTTGACTCCATTATTTTCCAGAATGGCTCCGATTTGACCATTTAGTTGGTTTGCTAACTCCTTTTGTTGCTTTCTGAGAAGTTGATTGCCTCCTACGAAATTCGTGCCACAATCACAAAATATATTAACACACAATCCTCTTCTAGCCGTGAATCTTTTAAATGCGGCGATGAGTCCTTCCGCGCTCAAGTCTGTCACCAACTCTAAATGCAAGGCCTTGGTTGCCATGCAGACGAAAAGTGCGATATAGGCCTTGTATTTTTTAGGGTTCCTTCCTTTGTGGGTTTTAAGGTCGAATGGACCACAGTAGTCAACTCCAGTATTGGTGAATGGACGTGCGATCTGTATTCTTGACGCAGGGAGGTTGCCCACAAGCTGCTTTTGGGTGACGGCCTTTTGCTTGAAACTGGCCAAACACTTAGGAATGTTGTGCCGAATTGTGTTCCTTGCATTCAATATCCAATAATCCTGTGAAAGCACTTGCATCGTCAACTGTGTGCCCCCGTGCATGGTGTCCCTGTGTGCCTTGTCTATGATGAGTATGGTGAAGTGGCATTTGTCCGGAAGTATTATTGGAAACTTTTCGGAGAATGCTAGGTCTGAGTGTTGTAATCTCCCTCCGACCCGGAGGATGCCCTTGTCGTTAATAAATGGGGATAATTTTAGTAACTGGCTCTGGCGAGGTAGTGCCTCTTTTTTGTGAATGGCCTTAATTTCGTTACCAAATTCCCTTTCTTGATTCTGTTTAATCCAGTGTTGTAATGCATCAGGTAGCTCGCCAGTCTTCAAATACGCTGTCCTTCGCTGCGTGCTGGGTCTCTGTGCCTTGAAAACGAATCTCTTCACATATGCTGTCACCCGATGAGTTTCGTGAGCAATGAGTTCCTGATGTCCAGATTATCGCTATTGATGCTGAGTTGGAGATTGGTGATTTTCCTTTGTTCCAGGTCTGTGCATGTCACATGTTTTACCTTTGGCCAGTGATCTTGTGGTTGCCGCAACCAGTCGGGTCCATTCCACCAGAACTCGTGCTTAAGTAGTTCCTTTGCAGACATTCCTCGGGATGCACAGTCGGCTGGGTTTTGTTTGCAGGTGTAAGTTGTATGTGGTGTTTCTAACTTTAAGGCTGCCTTTACATATCTCACCAATTTTGCTAGGAGTGCTGCCGCACATAGCTCCAACCGAGGTAACGTTATCGTCTTCAAGGGAGCCACCTTAGTTTTAGCTGCTATCAAAGTTGAATGCCGATTGCCTAGTCCATCAACTACGCACAAATAAACTGCGGCTGCATACGCTTTAATGGAGGCATCCGCAAAACCATGCACTTCGGTTTTTTGATTCGTGTTCATGTACTGTGTCCATCTGTGTATCTTAATGTTGCTAACATCTAATAAATTTTCCTTATATTTTAGCCAATCCGTCATATCTTGTGGGATTTCCTCATCCCAATCAAGTCTTTTTAGCCAGAGGCTTTGAATTAGGAGTTTGGCCTGTATAATTATCGGTGCTAGCAGGCCGAGAGGGTCGAAAAGTTTCGAAGTTTCGGAGAGTACGGACCGCTTGCTCCATTTTGGCGGATCTGGACTCTGTGTATAGGTATATGCCAGCGTGTCGGTTCCAGGTTCCCAGCAAATGCCCAATGTTCGGATGCTATCATCGTGCGAGATTTCTAAAGATAAGTTATTTTCACAATATTCTGATGGTAATGTTTTTAATATTTCCTTGCAGTTAGACGACCATTTGCGGAGAGAAAAGCCACCTTTCTGCATCATCTTTATCAGTTGCTGCTGAATTAATAAAGCGTCATCGATTGTCTGCGACCCGGACAGGCGATCATCTACGTAGAAGTCTGACATCTCAAATGTTGGAAGCCTTTGGGTACCTTTCTCTTTCGTCGGCAGCTAATTGTCGTAATACCCGTGTCGCCAAGTACGGTACACTTTTCGTACCAAATGTCACAGCTTGTGCTAAGTCTTGTTCTTGTTCTTGTTCTTGCAAACATACCTAAGTCTTGTTCTTGTCCTTGTTCTTGCAAATATACCTAAGGCTTGTTCTTGTTCTTACTAAATGTGCAAGACCAAGACAAGGCAAGACAAATCTGCAAGGCCAAGGTATTTTCTCACATGTAGTAGGTATTGTATGTTGATTTTATAAAATGGTTATTGAAAAAAACCTAGACTTTAATAAAAAAATTATATCCAAACAACAAAATGCACAAAATTGATTTTAAAACTATTATAATTTTAGCGTATAGGTTAAGGATTAAAAGGTACGGGGGGGTATTGAAGAAGGTGGTGATGAACCTTGCGTTTGAACTCTTGGATGTTGTAGGAGTTCGGAAATACTGACTGCGAGAGATTATTCCACAGCCGAGTTGTTCTACTAACAAACGAATTCATATCTTGTTGAGTGCGTGAAAGGGGTAGCTGCAGGTGAAGGGAATGAGACGAGTGGGCTAATCTGGTGTTGCGGGTATAAGATTGCCGTGGGGGCAGGAGAGCGTTTAACTCGGAGGAACAGTCACTATGATAGTAGCGATAAAATTTTGTCAGTGCTGCTACATTCCTACGGTGGCTTAAGGGGTCGATGGTGGAGCAGGCGGTGTCGTCATCAATTAACTTGAGCGCCCTTTTTTGTACCTTATCTAACCATGCCAAGGTGGTTATTGGGGCGCCGCCCCAAACGAGGGAATTATATTCGAGAAGAGGCCGAATGTAGGATTTATAAATAACAGCACGGGCCGATGGCTGGAGGAGGAACTTGCACCTCTTAAGAAATCCCAAGCACTGGGATGCTTGTTTGGCGATTTGGAATATGTGGTCATTCCATCGCAAGTCTTTGGCTAATGTCACGCCTAAGATGTGTAAGGATGGGTCGGCCATTAGTTGAACTCCATCCACTCTCAAGGGTGGAGAGGTGTTGAGCTTCTTTTTGGAGATAAGACAGTACTTGGTTTTGTCAGAGTTGAATTCAACACGATTCTTCTTTCCCCACTCTAGAATGAGTTCAATGTCGTTATTAATAGAGTTGAACATTAGTTCGCGATCATCAAGACAGGATCTGGATCTGAGAAGTGGGTTGGAGGGGATTGAAAGAAGGTCATTTATAAATATGAGAAATAGGGCCGGTGATAAAATTGACCCCTGGGGTACCCCCGCAGAGATCGGGTGGGATGCGGATTTGACGCCATCCAAGACCACTTTGATTAAACGGCCAGAAAGGAATCTCTCAAGCCACTTCTGTAGAAGTGAGTCAACTCCAACAGCTTTGAGTTTAGCTAACAGGGCTGAGTGCCAAACTCTATCGAAAGCCTTGGAGATATCCAGAGCAACCAGACTAGACTCACCGGATCCATGCAGACTACGGCTGAGGTGTTCTGTAAGACAGACTAAAAGATCGCCAGTGAATCTTTTTTGTCGGAAGCCATACTGTCTGTCGTTTATGAGTAGATTGGATTCTAGATATCCCATAAGCTTTTTGTTGATTATCGTCTCCATGGTTTTGGAGAGAATAGAAGTAATTGCTATTGGGCGGTAATTGGAGGGATCGCTGGAATCACCTTTTTTCGGTATGGGCTGAACATGGGCAAGTTTCCAAGAGTCGGGATAAATTCCGGAGAAATTTGACAGGGAAAATAATTTGCGCAGAGGTTTAGCCAAAGGTGAGACGCATTGTTTAAAGACGATAGGGGTTATATTATCGGGTCCAGTGGATTTGTTGGCATCGAGCTCTTTGAGGCACCTATACACCTCGCGAGTCCTGAAAAAAACCCTGTCCATTGAATGGGCGTTACGCTCGGAAACAGGGGGTAGCACATCAGTTTCGGGTAAAGAAGAATTCGAAGCGAACATAGATGCTAATAAATTGGCCTTGGATTCGCTGCCTGCTATTACCTTCTCATTGTGAATAAAGGAAGGGGTTGAAGTTGTAGTGAAATTCTTCTTGATGGAACTTACCAAGGACCAGAAGTTTTTGCTACCGGAGGTTGCATTTAGGAGTTTACTTCTCAATTTGTTGTCAAATAAGGTTTTGACTTTCTTGATGGCGGTTTTACAAGAATTTCTTTGTTGTACGTATACTCTAAACGGAGCGATTCACTCGGGAAGCTCTTGTACGCTCGGAAGGCGCCTTCTTTAGTTTTGATTGCATTCATACACTCCCGATTAAACCATCTGTTGGGCCTAGGCTTCACAGATTTGGTAGAATGGGGAATGAACAAATGCATTCCTGCCTGTATGATCCTGGTGATACGGATAGCGGCAGAGTTGGCGTTTCTATTCCGGAAGCACAGATTCCAGTCTGTAGACTGGAAAAAATTAATAAGCCCCTGCCAATTGGCCTTCACATAATGCCATACAGTTCTTCGAACTGGTTTGGGAGGGGTGGGAAATTCGAATGGGAAGTTAGCGCTGATTAGGCAGTGGTCTGAATTGCCGAGAGGTGAATCAACTTCGACGGAGTAACGCGCTGGATGAGAAGTTAGAAAAAGATCAAGGAGATATTTTCCTTGATCAGCAACATCAGGGACACTTGTGGGATGATCCACAATTTGATGCAAGTTATTGATGTCTGCAAAGAGCTCGACGTCCTTGCCAGAAATACTGGTGCCATTTGAGTAAGTCAGCCTTGTTTTTTGGGAACATAATTTGAAATTTCAGTGTTTCGAAGTGCGATGTTCAAAAATACGAATACGAGATACAAGTCTACTAAGGTTTAGGCAAACTGAAAACATAAAATGATACGAAATTTCGAACACGTTCAACGCGTTCATCAGGTCTGCACAATACTTCGCATCCTGAATTGTCACACGCATCTTGCGCACGCATCGCGTTCTATGGGCCGGAACCTTGACCTATCCAAATATGCATAAATACTGTGCGCTGGTTTCGGCAATTTAACTGTTTTCACGATTTGTTTTTTATATATGAAAAAACCAAGTTTAGGTGTAACCCTTTGTACTACCAGTCCGTCATGTCGTTCAGTTCATGGTGCAATGTCTAGTAGTAAGCTTGGTTTGAAGAACAGAGGAGAATAGGAAAAGTTAGAGGGGTCTGGAGGGTGTAGAAGAAAATGACGATGAACCTCACGTTTGAACTCTAAGGTGTTGTACGAGTTCGGAAATACTGACTGCGGGAGATTATTCCACAGTCGAGTTGTTGGAATTTAACCTTTTACACCGTATAGTGGGTGAACGAGGGGGCTGTAAGGTATGAGCCGAGCGAGCTAGTCTTGTGTTGCCGGAAAAGTATTGCCGTGTAGGCAGGAGTTCCTGAATTTCAGTGAAACAGTCGCCATGGTAATAGCGATAAAGTATGGAGAGGGCTGCTACATTCCTACGGTGGCTTAAGGTGTCTATGGAGGCATGAAAGGGGCCATCACCAATGAGTTTGAGGGCACGATTTTGCACCTTGTCGTGACAGGCCAAGGTGGTTTTTGGGGCGCCGAGTTGTATTCGAGGCGCGGCCGAATGTAGGATTTGTATATTGTAACCAATGCGGCTGGCTGGAGGAGGAACTTGCATGTCTTGAGAAATCCAAGGCATTGGGAGGCTTGTTTGGCGATTTGGAATATGTGATCATTCCATCGCAGATGCTCCGTTAAAGTTACCCCAAGGATGTTGAGAGTTGAGTCAGCCGTTAGATTCTCTTTATCCACTGAGAGGAAGGTCGGTGCAATTTTTGTTGGAGATCAGACAGTACTTCGTTTTTGTGGCATTGAATTCGACGCGGTTTGTTTCGCCCCAATGAAGAATCGATTCGATATCCTGGTTGATCGAAGTCGACATCAGTTGACGGTGGTAAAGACAAGGTCTGGCACGTGCTTGTCTTATATTGTTGAAGGAGTAAGAGAAATTCAGAGTACCGTCCTCAGCGAAGCAGTGAAGTGGGTTGGAGGGGATTGAGAGCAGATCATTAATGCAAATTATAAAAAGTGCGGGTGAGAGAATTGACCCCTGGGGAACTCCGGCCGAAATGATATGAGGGTTGGATTCGACGCCGTCCAATACTACCTTGATTGAACGGCCTGAAAGAAAGCTCTTAATCCAGTTCCTTAGAACTAAGTGTATACCAATAGCTTGGAGTTTATTCAACAGAGCTGGGTGCGATACTCTGTCAAAAGCCTTTGATATATCTACAGAAACCAGACCAGACTCGCCAAAGCTGTAAATACTTTGGTTGATGCGCCTGGTTAAACGCACAAGCAGATCGCCAGTAGACCGTTTAGATCTGAAGCCGTATTGCCTGTCGTGTATAATTTGGTTGGATTCTAGATATTTCATCAGCTTTTTATTGATTATTGTCTCCATGATTTTGGAGAGAACAGAAGTAATTGCTATTGGGCGGTAGTTTAAGGGGTCGCTGGCTTCACCTTTTTTTGGGATTGGCTGAACATGAGCCAATTTCCAAGAGTCGGGATACACTCCGGAGAAGTAAGACAGAGCAAAGGTTTAGCCAAAGGTGAGGCACATTTTTTAAGTACCATAGGGGGGATTTTGTCGGGGCCAGTGGACTTATTGACGTCGAGTTCCTTGAGACACCTAAACACCTCGCGAGTCCTGAAGTGAACTCCGTCCATTGAGTGGATGGTATTCTCGAGGGTGGGGGGGACATAGCAGCATCGGTTTGACTTTCCTGATGATGGAGTTACAGAAGTTTCTCAATTTGATGTACACACGACGAAGTGGGTCATTACGCGAACGTCTGTATGCTTTATATGCGGCTTCTTTAGCTTTGATTGTGTTCATACATTCCCCATTGAACCATTTGTTCGGCCTAGGCTTCACAGATTTGGTAGAGTGAGGGATGAACAAGCGCATACCCGCTCGAATAATTTTGGTGACACAGAGGGCCGCATAGTTCGCATTGGCATTACGGAAACACAAATCCCAATCAGTGGCCTGGAAGAAGCGAATAAGACCCAACCAGTTGGCTTTCCCATAGTGCCACACAGTTCTTTTAGGAGCTGTGGTGGTTGTGGTCGAGGATGGATATGGGAAATAAGCGCTAATTAGTTTATGGTCCGAGTTGCCAAGGGTGAGCTAACCTTGATGGAGTACCGCGTCGGATGAGAAGTAAGAAACAAGGAGATGGGCTTCTTGACCTGGATTATCAGGGACTCTCGTAGGACATTTAACAATTTGGTGCAAGTTGTTGAGGCTCGCAAAGGGCTCGGCGTCTTTGCCAGGAAAACTGGTGCCATTTGAGTAATTTAGCCAATGTACATTGTGAACGTTGAAATCACCCGCAACAATGATTCCCTTTTCCGGGTGGGGAAATAAAAATCCGGAAATCTGTTCGGAAATAGCATCGATGGCTGAGGTGGTGGCCTCATTACTAATATTAGGACTCCTATATAAAAACAGAAAAATATGACGTGGCTATGGATAATTATTTTAATTCAAAGATGGTTAAAATCAGAGAACGTACTACTGTACACCCTCTGGAACGCCACGTCATTCCTAATATGTTGCGGCGACACCTGAAAATAAACAAAAAAACCACAAAGAAAAAATTATTAAATAAATCTTAACCTAAACACAGCAGACAAGTCTTCAATCCCGAGTCTTCAATTCCGAACGATATCTAAAAGATAAACAAAATTATAAAAACATAAATATACAACATAAATTACTTACTTGGTAACACCAAAACAATTCATAAGATCCGATACATAATCAATGGGTCCGCCTACCTCAAAACTCCTGAAATACATAAAATTACATTAATTTAAATAAAACCCATAAAATAAATATTCCCTTACCTGTTCATGCGCCATCAGAAGATATGTCAAAACAAGACAGCTGATCTAAATATAAGAAGGGGCACGCACACAAAGAAGTGGATCCAATTCCAATTCCAATGCCCCACCAAGTTGCTTTCCAAAATTGCGCATGGCCATGCTCACAATAAATATCGCAGCATTTGAACGAAAAGACTCAGATCACTTCGATCTTTCCCAGGAGAACTGAGCAGACTGAACTCACCCAATCAGGAGAATTGAGCCTGATAATCTAAAATTCTATAATTCCCAATCCAAATCAGTTGACGGAGTATTGTACCGTCAACATCCTAAGCTGTAGAATTGAGACAGCATCCCAATATAACCCCCTTACGCTAATCAAATCATAGTTATATCCAGCAACACGTAAGCCAGCACCCCAGTGATAGAAATCAACCAAGCAGGGTGGAATTAAGCAGCAATCAAGGCCGAAACCATCATTTTTCTACAAAGTCCGCGCCATCTACTCAGAGAAATTGTGAATCTCGTAACCCAGTACATCTGATCCAGCCAAGGAAAGCATCCCAGACAACGATAAAACGCAGCTAATATTTTCAAGGCAATTTTTTTGGCAATATCCATATAAGTTAAGTTTTTGTTGAATAAATAAATTAAATAATTAGAAAACCATCAATTATATTATATGAATTATATGAAATTTTAAAGTTGAATTGTATGAATTATAGATTTAAGAAATTAATTGTATAAAACAAAGTTAGAAATTTCAATAAAGTTAGAATTATAAAAAGGGTGATTTTTTAATTAGGTGATCACGGCACATTTTGGTCCTTCGAGCCGCATTCCGAAAGGAAAACGTACATCTAGCCTGATCACGTCACCTCAAGGGGAAATCGTAGCAGCCAGTGACGTAAACCAACTAAACTAAATCAATATGGAACCGGCAATTAAATTACAATTAGCGCAAAAGGAGCTTCTGGAGAAGTTTATCACAAATTATCGAAAAGATGGAGCCAGCAGACGAACCACTTCCTACTATAAAAAACGACTTCGGGATTTTGAAAAACTGTTCCAGAACATACAGAAAACCCACACGGAGATTCTTATGGCCAGGAATGACGAACCTGCGGATTCCGACCTATTAAAAAATAACTACTTCACGAGGAATATATACGAAGAAATGGAGGAATACTTCTATACAAATTACGCCGCGATTGAATCTCGTTATGAAGCTGAGTATCCCACATCAAGAGATGGTAGTCCATCTCCCACTGTAGAAGAACCCAAGGTGATACCAAACCCAAACAAAGAACATCTAATCAAACTACCCAAAATATCCTTAGACAAGTTCTCCGGAGATTACCGAAAATGGACTACTTTCCACGATCTCTACACGAGCTTAATCCACGAGAATCAGAGCCTATCTAACGCGCAAAAACTTCAGTACTTGAAACTACACCTATGTGGAGAAGCTGAGGGCCTTTTACGTCAAGTCCAGGTCAACAACGACAATTACGAGCCAGCTTGGAAACTCCTAAAAGCAAGGTACAATAACAAAAGAGTGTTGGTCAACGCCCAGTTGAAACTTCTATTCAACCAACCCACCTTGTCCGCTGAGTCTGCACAAGGGATTGGAAGCTTGATGGACGTAACCACCGAATGCCTGCAAGCACTATTTAACCTAGGCATCGAAGTCGAGAGCTGGGACGCAGTGATCATTTACATAATTGTACAAAAATTCCCGCCCGAAACCCACCAATTATGGGAACAGAGTGAAAGCAAGAGCACTGATATACCAACCTGGGACACACTACGCGAGTTTCTGGAAGGACGTTTTAGAACGTTAGAGGCCATTGGAAGGAAGGTAACAACAACAAGTAGGACCTATCGGAACTTCTCAGCAAGACCAAGGATGACATCGCAGGCATTCTATGTAACCACCACCCCAACCTGCAGTTATTGTCGAAACAACCATAGCGTTCGGCAATGCCACCAATTTTCCAAGTTAGCAGAGACAGAAAGAATGGAGTTCGTGAAATCTAAAAAACTGTGTATAAATTGCTTAGGATATGGTCATTTAACAGCACAGTGTCCGAGTAAACACACTTGTAGGATTTGTAGTCAACGTCACCACTCATTATTGCATCACCAACCCGAAGGAAGACGCATGATTTCTCAGACATCCAACCATCCCAATCAGCGAGTTCAAGTTCCCAATAAAGATAGAATCCAGTCAACTGTTGCAATGGTAACATCTGGTATACAAACAGAATCAGCAATATCTTCCCCAAACCAGAACTCTTCACATATGGGCAACCTTAATTCGCTTACGGTGAACTACGATGATCAACCACATCAAGTTTTGTTAGCAACCGCAATTGTGAGGCTCCAATCCGACTCAGGACATGAAACCAAGATGAGGGCAGTAATAGATCCAGGATCCCAAGTTTCCCTGATAACAGAATCCGTCGTGCAAAAACTACATCTGAAAAGAAAATCCATCCGGGCAGATATATTCGGAGCTGGAGAAATCAATATCGGCAATCTCAACACGCAAGTCCATCTAACGCTAAAATCCCAATACAACAAGGACTTCGCAGTAAGGATGAGTGCGCTGGTAACAAAGAGTTTCCTACCATCAAGAAAGGTCTACAATCAAGAGTGGCATCACATAAACCAGCTCAATCTAGCAGACCCCTGGTATTACAGTCCGGCCAAGATCGATATATTGTTGGGTGCTGATATTTACGGCCAAATTATCAGGAAAGGGACCATCATACCTGATAACACTGAAATTCCCCTCGCCCAAGAAACATCGTTGGGATGGATCTTATCTGGAAGAGTTAATGACTTTACACCAACTATCAAGGTAAACAGTTTCCACATTACAGCTGATTTACAACAGCAGTTAACAATTTTGGGAATT
The DNA here is from genome assembly GCA_949987705.1 of Thereva unica. Taxonomy (NCBI): domain Eukaryota; kingdom Metazoa; phylum Arthropoda; class Insecta; order Diptera; family Therevidae; genus Thereva; species Thereva unica. The sequence continues at coordinate 152,630,444 of OX465281.1, read as the reverse complement.
GGAAGAAATCACCGCAGAGAAGCCCTTAACTATGGAAGAACAACGGTGTGAAGACATTTTCCAAAAAACACACAAGCGACTCCCCAATGGACAGTACGAGGTTCAACTACCATTTGCTGATAACAACATACGCCTAGGAACATCTCGACCTCGAGCAGTTTCGTGCTTATACCGATCAGAAACTCGGTTAAGTAAGAATCCAGACCAGAAAAAACTCTACGACGATTGCCTAAAGGAATATCTTACACTCAATCACATGGAGCCGCTAACCCCCACGGAGGCCAACAACTTATATCCACAGGATCCAAACTTCTATCTACCGCATCATTCGGTCATAAAAGAAGATAGTACTACAACAAAGCTACGTGTAGTCTTCAATGCTTCAGCACCATCAAGTACTGGTACATCACTCAACGACATATTGCTAAATGGACCTCCTCAGCAAGACGATCTATTTTCGATCCTCCTTAGATGGCGTCTCAATTATATTGCATTTACAGCGGATATTACAAAAATGTATAGGCAGATTCGAATAGCAAAACAACACGCGGACTATCAACGTATAGTATGGCGGGAGTCACCAGAAACACCAGTTCACGACTTTCGATTACTCACCGTCACGTTTGGAACAAAAAGCGCCCCATATCTAGCCACCAGAATCATAAAACAGTTAGCCATCTATGAACAAACAAGTTATCCAATTGGATCAGCGGCTGCCCAAACCGATTTCTACGTCGACGACCTAATGTCAGGGGCACCCACTATAGAAGAGGCTATCATCAAACAACAGCAACTGCAAAACCTCATGACATCTGGCGAGTTTCAACTAAGAAAATGGGTTTCGAACTCTCCACAACTCCTAGAAACTATACCAACAGAACTAAGAGAAATAGAATTGTCCTTCAATATAAACGCACAGGACAAGGTGAAGACCCTTGGCATTTATTGGAATCCAAGAAGTGATACATTGTCCTACACTTTGAAGGAAGAACTACGAGTGGACCCTATGACCAAACGGACAATGTTGTCGGCAATCTCAAAATTATTTGATCCACTAGGATAGGCATCACCAATAATTCTACCGGCAAAAATTATGATTCAACGATTATAGTTGGCTAAAATAGACTGGGATGATGTTCCACTACTTACTACTAGATTTACAATCAGATTGGATCAAATATCATCAAGAGCTTCGCAAGATAGACCAAATCCAGATTCCAAGATGGCTAAACACGTTAGACACACATACCAACGTAGAAATCCATGGATTTAGCGACGCATCCACACAAGCATATGCTGCGGTCGTCTACTACTGCACGATTCAAAACGGAATTAGAAAAACCAGCATCCTTACCGCCAAAACCAAAGTGGCACCAATAAAGGTAGTCTCACTCCCACGTTTAGAGTTATGTGGAGCGGTACTACTTGCAAAATTAATCAACTGTATAAAGAAAGCGCTAGAAACCACGGAAACCACACCTACTTTCGCTTGGACAGACTCGGAAATAATACTAGCATGGTTAAATGGACATCCGTCCAAGTGGAAATCGTTCATCGCCAACCGAGTATCACTCATCCATGGGTTATTAAAGGCCGTAAAATGGGGACATGTCTCCTCCAAACAAAATCCGGCCGACTGTGCCACCAGAGGCCTATCACCAGCAGAATTGAAAAATCACACACTGTGGTGGAAGGGCCCTGAATGGCTACAAAAACCAAAAACTGAATGGCCAATCACAAAAATACAGTCAACCAATCTGGAATCCCGAAAACAACAACCTTGCTGTTTAACCGCAGTTACAACGGACGACATTACAACAATATTTTCCTCACTTACCAAGCTGCTAAGAGTAGAGTGTTTGATGTGTTTATTTATTCAGCAAATGTACACAAGATACAAATCTTTTAGAGTACAATATACATATAGGATACAAATCGTTTACGGTACAATATAAAGTATTAAAACTAAAAAAGAGAGAAAAAGGACCAAAGAATACAAAACAAAAGAAAAAAAAATGAAAACTACTGAAAAGCTTACTCAACTAAATATGACTTTGACCATTCACACAAAGACGTATATGGAAATCAAAACAATTAAAATTAACTCCCGGACAAGTGCTTAATAAGTTCCCTCCTGAAGACCGCCGCTGTAGTGGCTCCCCTCACAGAAGGAGGCAAATTATTCCATAGTCTAATTGTGTACAAGAAGTAGGATTGACCACCAATTCTGCTCTTGTAAGAAGGTATACGAAAGCTTAACAGGCGGCGTGACTGTAACGGTACTATAAAACTAGCCAAATACTTGGGGTTACTGGTAAAATGTACCTTATAAAGTAGACATATTGCGTGCATGTCAAGGTAGGACAAGATTTCGCAGGGGATGAGAAATTTGCGATAGATGGAAACATGGGCATTTCTTCGTAAGCCAAAAGAGAATCTAATGCAGTCATTAAAAGCTACATTCAGACGACGCCTGCAAACGACATCCAAGGCAATATAGCTCGAGATACCATATAGAAAATGTGGCATGATGAGGCTCTTAACCAGTTTTAGACGAGTCTGCTGAGGTAGGAGTTTACCAAATAACCATAACCTACGAAGGCAACTATAAATTTTACTAAGAATCAGCGAGACGTGGTCGCAACAAGTCAATCTCGAGTTCACCACAATACCCAAGTTCGTAGCCTTATTCACAATACATAGGGGAGTATTATCAATCATGATAGGACTTAAATCATGGGTGTTAACTGAGCGACGGCTAATAAATAAGGCCACTGATTTATTAGGATTGAGTCGAAGATAATTTTTAGACGCCCAGCTTGAAATATTACGCAGGTCACCATTCACTCTTACAATGCATTCGGCCAGTTTATCAGATGAAGATGAGGTATATACTTGCGTATAATCAGCAAAGAAGTGAAAACAGCAGTTCCGGATGACGATAGACATATCATTAGTGAATAAAGTGTAGAGCAAAGGTCCGAGAACAGAGCCCTGCGGTACTCCTGATGGCACAGGAAGAAAAGATGAGTACTTATCATTGAACTTGACGGACTGTGACCTGTTGGAAAGGAATGAGGAGAAGAGAGAGATAGCAGAAGACGAGAAATTGAAGAGAGTAGCAAGTTTATGCAGCAAGAGACTATGATTAACGGTGTCAAAGGCTTTTGAGAAATCAAGTAGAACCAATACAGCAGTCTCATTATTATCCAACTTCGCTCGAACATCAATGGTGACCTTCAGCAGTGCTGTCTCACAACTATGAAACCGCCGAAAGCCAGACTGGTACTCACACAGTAGGTTACGTCCTTCAAGAAACGATTGAATCTGATCATACATAATCCTCTCAAGGACCTTGGAAAAGTAGGATAGAATACTAATTGGCCTGAAGTCAGAGATGTCGGAAGGAGAGGATTTTTTAGGCATTGGCGTAATAATAGCTTTCTTCCATACATCAGGAAATGCAGAGTATGTCAAGCAGCAATTGAATATGTGAGTAACTGTATCGATCACATATGGGATTATGAGCTTGAAAAATTGAGGTTCAATACCATCAGCACCAGTGGCATTAGAATGAACAGAGGTAAAAGATGCAAGCACATCGGCCGCATCCACACATCTAAAGCTGAAGCCATCAAACGAGGGTGCAGCTCTCTGATCAAAATTAACGCTAGTAGGCATTAAAGGTTGGATAAATGACTGGTTCATAAGTTCAATGTCAATGTTAAGGTCACTTGCATTTATAGGCTCAGTATGTATTCCTAGTTTTCGTATATTCTTCCATAGCTGTTTAGGTGGGAGGTCAGGTTTGAGCCTAGCCGCATAGAACTCCCGCTTAGCGAGACGAATTTTTTTGTTAACCATATTACGCACATGCTTATACCTACTGTAGGATTCAGTCGTTCTCAGCCGTCTGTATCTACGATAGAGGAGTTCACGTTCCTGGATTAGCAGTCTGACTTCGGGATTATACCAAGGACAATTATGACACTCCGGCTTCTAACGAATTCGTTTGAGAGGCACACACTCGTTGAATGCAGCTAAGATAAGGGAGGTGAACATCTGTACTTTCTCATCAATAGATTGTAGACTATATATCACGTGTAGAGGTAGAGTGAGACATTTTTGGTGAATGGAATCATAGTCAATATTTCTATAATCCCTGTATGTAATAAATTGATCAGAGGCAGCTGTTGAGCATGAAAATCTCACAGAGAGAAACAGGAAGTCATGGTCAAATAGGCTGGGAGGTGAAAGTTGACTCCAACGAACCACCCTTTCAACGTTCGACGTGGCAAGAATGTCAAGCAAAGAGGGTCGCAAGCAATTATTGAATGTTGGAAGATTGTTTAAGATCTCCATATCAACAGATTGGAGTAACCATTTGAACGTATTGCTTCTATGGTTTGATTTAAGCAGGTTAACATTGAGATCACCCGCAATAAGAATATCGCTATACTGCCTACTAAGCCTAGAGAGAACGTTAAAGAGTTCCTCGGCATTATCTTCGTTAAATAAGTTGGGCGGGCAGTACACAGAAACAAGCAAACACACGTCGCTAGGCGTTTTAACCTCAACAGCAATAAATTCACAATGTTCACCCATGGATCTGTAGATAATCTTCGACCGAAATGACTTGGAAACATAGACAGCCACACCCCCACCAATCCTGTCAGGCCTATCATTGCGATGAATGGTAAAGTTATTTAGGGACACATAGGAGCAAGGGATATCACAATTTAGCCACGTCTCGCTGACCAGAAGTGCATGCACTCCAGTGTCATCGAGAATTTCCCTCAAGTCATCAATCTTGTTCCTCAGACTTCTTGCATTAAGATAGCAAATATTTAACACATCCGCTTTTACTTGAGAGCATATGATTTTTAGCAGCCTACCCACATCACACACAAAATCAGACGTACTATCCATCTGGAAAAATATCAATAACATAACAACAGCCAATATCAGGAGGATAACTACAAGCACGATATTTATGCAATGTGTAGATCGAGGAAAGCATCAACGCAGCGAAGTGGTCAAAGTCAGGAATAAAATTAAACAGACTAAAATTAAATTTGCAAAAAAAGCAATAAAAAAAATATGAGTGTGCTTAAGACCACACTTGAGAAGTAAAACTTTTGTGCCCAACGGCTAGTAATATGCAATAGATATAGTGGAAAGTCTGTCGGATCTATAGTACGCTTGAGAAAATTCAGGACAACGACAGATGCAGGAAGAATAATGACGAATCTACTGACGGACTTGATACAAATACTATTTGAAAATATTTATGAATTCCTATTTACATTAAAACCTAAAAGTAACCGAGTAAAAATAATTTTTATTGGTTAATTTTCTTAAAAGCATACACGCGGTGCACCTAGTACGTATAGCATATAAGTGCGCATCCCACACGGGTATGCACGCTTCCGCCACAGGCATGGATACTACCGCCACAGGCACGAAAATCTAAACATTCGCCTCATGGAAGTAAGTTGGTGACATATGCAAGCGTACATGCATTGCATCCAGAGGTTCATAAAATTGCATGGTTTTTTCCGTCCCGGCTTTCACACATAGCCCGAAAATCTAAGTAACGAGTGCATGCAAGGTGCATGTGTTTGTTGTGCATACTTGTGTGTGCTATTTCGAATGCGGCATTATAGAAAAAGTTAAAAGTAGTCCGACCTTTGCGTGGCATGCATTCCATTCATGGAACATTCCGTCAGGTCGCATTTGAATACACACACTTCTATATTATTTATCAACGAATTGAATGCATGTACGCTTGGATATGTCACCAGCTGTATGCATGATCCGCTCCCGCTACATTCATGATCATTAATAATTGCATCCGCATCGGCATAGACTATTCCAAACCCAGGTATTGTTTTACCAAGCAGTCCGCCAACCACATACATGAAGCTGTACCTACACGAGCCGCTTTACCTACGCGAACGGGAGCCAGTCTACTTGAGTATGGTATTGGCACCCTTTATGGCCACCTAGCCAATTACCTGATTACTTCGTCCCATACAATTTAGGGAGCCAATTAATTTTAAAGGGAGCAAAAAGATATGCAATCAACCTTTTTTCAAATTCTTCTTTCTATGCGTAGTTGAAAATAATTTATTTTGGCTGATTAAACCGAATTCGAAGCATAAAGTTGAAAAAACATTTTTTAAAACCTTTATATTTTCAGTCGATGTAGGGATAGTTTCAGCCCTTTACTATTATCCCTTATCATAAAATTTGCTTTGTTATAAATCAACCGCTTTTGAATATAAATGTTGCAAAAAATGTATTTTATTAGATTGTTTTTGATTATAATTAAAATTATCGCGGAAACACTTAAAAAGGGGAATTTTTAAGCATATTTAAAGGTGACATCCATATTTTAAGACTGTGGGACCCTGATTTTCGTAATCAGCGACCCAAAAAACATATCAGGAACGATTTTCAACACAGTGTAATGTTTTGACATAAACGTTTCGTCGATTTGTGCAAGTTAAAAAAATTGTAATTTAAAAAGGGGAAATGTCCAGCACATCTCACCAAAGGGGAAGTGGTTGCCAATTTTAAACAACAGCACCTCACACATTTAATTCACCACTCCCTTTTGGTATTCTAAGCACCCAAACCACCGCCGAAAATTCTTCTCATGCCGCTTCCAACATGTCAGTGCCCGCGGCAAAAGCTCCGGCCAGTGACCAAACCACAAGAAAAATCTGAAATAATTCACCTCTACAGAATGGTGAATTTGTATTCCTATAATGAGATAAAGCAAAGTCCGGGCGACAACGTAGCTAACATGCCAGAAAATTTATGCAGTAAGGCAGAGTGTATTTTAGCTGTTGCATACACAGCCCCGAGTTTCTTCGTCTCTTGTACCCTTTCCCATCGTTATACGAAAGTTCTGACGATTTTTCATGTGTGAGAGCGTTACACGAATGAAATTGATTCACTCTCATGTAAATTTTTTTAAGCAAACGTCCCTAAAGAAGTTTTACTTCAACAATTGAACTTAACCATAGTAGAAAAAAATGAAATACCTAGCAATTTTAAAACAAGTTAGAGCGTCTAAATAGCACTAAGTAATATTAAAACTAATTATCAGCATTGACGTTGTTCCTGTTGACATTCACTCCAATAATTTCCTCAATGGCATCCACAGAAGTTACCTTGAAAAGAGGGCCAGTCTTGTGACGGCGAATGTAAACAACACCGTGACGAGTGGTTACAGTGGAGATGGCGTTATTAAGTCTATATTTGTTTGCCATATTGTAAATTCTCTGATTATTTTTAGAGAGGCTCTCACAAATATATAATCTCCCATCAGGATTAAGTGTGATATTTATCTGGCTCAATTTAACACCACCGCTACGATAAAATTTTCGAATGAACGCTAACTTTTCAGTGGTGTTTGACAATTTTATCACCATTGTTGTCCTCTTATTGCCGTTGGTAGGGCTGCGCAAGAAGAATGCATCCGTACTAATTGCATATTGTAAAAGATTTCACAACAACTGTCAAGGGAGGACACGAGAAAAATCCAAAGGCTATCTCACCAACATTGAGATCCGAAGTTCCCTATAGTCCAGGCGCTAGAGCAATGAAACCTATAACTTTTGGTTTTGGAGTGATGTAACGGACTTTTTTGGTGGAATCGGTCAGAAATGATATCCTCAACAATATTTAGGGGGTTCGCAAGCATGAAACTCCCTGGAAAACTTTTGGTAGCCCAAAAACTGAAAAGTTCACTAAAAATTCCCTGTTTTTTGGCCTTTCTTGTTAAATATCGAACGAATGAACGAAGGCTTCTAGGCGAAAAATTTGTTGAGCAAGTTTTGTTCGTTATTAGATTTGCTAAAACTTACCCTAAGGTGGATTTTTGAAATTTGAATTTTTGCATTGCAAAATAGCCGAAAACCGCGAAAAAAAGTACCTCACTTTAAAGTTAGCACAAGGAAAGGAGAGACCATTATCTTCCAATTTAATTTTGGAATTAAATAGTTAAAGGCATGATTAACTTATATCCAAACCCCGATCACGGTCGGTCAAATAGTCCTTTTTCGATCGAATTTGAAACGCGCCTAGTATTCCTGGCGTCGCCCAGTTAGCAATTTTTGTGGAAAAAACGCCTTAGTTGCAGTTTTTTGCCAAAAATCTTAAAAAAAATAAAAACCATAAAAAAAATTTAAAAACCAGAATTTTAATGATTGGATATTGTAAAGAGAGTCTTAGAGCATACGTAAAAAAATCATGACCAACATGGGAGTTTTTCTTTTGGCGCAGTAACAAATTTAATTTTTTAAATTCACTTAATTGCAAAATTCATTATGCAAAAACTATTTGACCGACCGTGATCGGGGTTTGGATATAAGTTAATCATGCCTTTAACTATTTAATTCCAAAATTAAATTGGAAGATAATGGTCTCTCCTTTCCTTGTGCTAACTTTAAAGTGAGGTACTTTTTTTCGCGGTTTTCGGCTATTTTGCAATGCAAAAATTCAAATTTCAAAAATCCACCTTAGGGTAAGTTTTAGCAAATCTAATAACGAACAAAACTTGCTCAACAAATTTTTCGCCTAGAAGCCTTCGTTAAGAGATATTTAACAAGAAAGGCCAAAAAACAGGGAATTTTTAGTGAACTTTTCAGTTTTTGGGCTACCAAAAGTTTTCCAGGGAGTTTCATGCTTGCGCACCCCCTAAATATTGTTGAGGATATCATTTCTGACCGATTCCACCAAAAAAGTCCGTTACATCACGCCAAAACCACGGGAAATGCTCCAGCGCCCGGACTACTACTCACATTGCTAAAAATCGTCCAGCAACGACATTTCCCTGAAGAGTTTAAATCACTATCCAAAAATCAAGGTGTAAACAAAAAAAGTTCATTAAGGAAATTGACACCATTCATTGATCAGGACGGACTCTTAAGAGTAGGCGGACGATTACGACATTCAACATTACGCTATGATGAAAAACATCCAGTAAACTTGCCAGACAAAGACCCATTCACCAAATTATTAATAGGTAGATACCACAAGGAAACTTTACATGGGGGACCTCAGTTAATGTTAAGCGTCATTCTGAATAAATACTGGATATTAAATGCTAGAAACACCATTCGCCATCAAATTCACAGATGCATCACTTGTTACAGACAGAAGGCTAAAGGACAGGAACAATTGATGGGCGAACTACCACATCAGAGGGTAAGGACCTCAAGACACTTCAGTCATACTGGCATTGACTATTGTGGACCCTTTGATCTAAAAATCATAAAGGCAGAGGATCAAAAACATATAAGGGGTACATCGCAATATTTATATGTATGGCCACCAAAGCGTTACATATTGAGATAGTAACTGACCTCAGCACACAAGGTTTCATTGCAGCGTATCGTCGATTCATCTCAAGAAGAGGCATGGCTAGTGACATCTACTGCGACAATGGATCCAATTTCGTAGGAGTAAATCGCATACTCACAAGGCAAACATCACAAATAATCAATGGCATAAACATGGAAATTGCATCTCTACTAGAAACCGAAGGGGTACAGTTCCATTTTAACCCTCCATCAGCACCTCACTTCGGAGGCCTATGGGAATCAGGCGTTCGGTCAACTAAATACCACATGAAGCGAATTTTGGGAAACTCAATACTTACATATGAGGAATTCAGCACGGTTCTAACCCAAATCGAGGCTTGTCTAAACTCCAGACCGTTATGCGAATTAAGCAGTGATCCGGAAGATTTCACACCATTAACGCCAGCACACTTTCTCATTGGAGATACACTAATGACACCTCCCGAGCCATCAGTACTAGAATTCAATGAACATCGCTTAGACCGGTGGCAGTTTGTGCAACTCCTTTACCAATCTTTCTGGAAGCGATGGAACACTGAATATCTTTCTCGCCTCCAACAACGGCCCAAATGGATAAAAATTCACGATAACCTTCGAGTTGGCCAATTAATCCTACTAAAGGAAGATAATATACCAACCTCTCAATGGTTACTAGGGCGCATAACTAAAATCCACCCTGGTTCCGATAATTTAGTTCGAGTAGTTACAATCAAAACCAAAAATTCGGTACTAAAACGACCTACCTCAAAAATATGTTTATTACCGATCGAAATGGAGTCAAGCAACCAAGATCCTAAAGTTAAAAATCCTGCATAATAATAATTAATTTTAGACTCCTAATGAGACACATTGATTATCTATAAGTAGATACGTAACCTTGTTTGCGGGCTTTGGACATAGATGGCCTTACTTAGACTGATTTCAAAAATCCATGTTAAAACTGAGACTCAAGAGCTTTCGAAATATGTATATAAAAGCTGTCTATCGGTTATTCGCTGCTTATGTACATTGAACTTTTGAATTCATGTATATAGCAATCACATGAATTGGGATACTTGCGATTGCGCCTGCCGTTCTTAGAGACAAAATTTTCGGAATTTTTGTTGTTGTGTTGTTTAAAAACGATTTTTCAGGTTTAGGGAAAAATTTAGTCGTGGAAGATTTTTATTTTTTTTTTATATTTTTATGAAATCATATTTTTTTGTTTGCAGGTGGATACGGTGCCGCAAATTTTAATTTCTGCTTTGTGCAGAATATAAAAGTTTTTCTATTTTCGACCAAAAGTTGAGCCTGAAAAAATTTCAGTAAAAAGTTTTAAATTACATATGGAAGAGGTTTTTATCATATCGAGCCCTTCCCGCCGTTTTATCGTAACCGACAAAAAGTAAATTTTACAGGAGAAGGTTTTTCTTACTTATTTTTGTATCTGTTATTTGTAGTGGGCTGAAATTAGTTAGGCTAATTATTTTATTAGTTAGGCTAGTTTATTATCCGATTAATGTCAAAATTGGTGGTATGTTTCGAAGGTTAAAATAACGTCGTTTGCGGTAAAAAACGAATTTTCGAAAAAATGTCGCTTACGATAAAACGGCGGGAAGGGCTCGATATAGTATCCCAGGCAATGAAGTATTTTGCCTCATCATTAAGATTTGATGTTTAATGATATGGGAAAAGTAAAATCTTTCTTTATGTAAAACCATTCCATGCTAAACTGTCGCACTTTACTCCAAAAGAATATTTTAAAATTTGTAACGCACCAGGAATTGTAAGTGCTTTATAAATATAATAAGTCTTGTGCACTCTCTTCCATACCACCTAAGAGGTCGAGTACAGGCCGCGTTTTTTTATATCGTGGTGTCCCCAGTAGGCATAATTCACGGCTTTCAATCAAAAAGATCCCTTCGCATTAAGGCATTGCTTTGGATTTAGGACCTTGGCTATAATGATAGATCCACATAAATATATCATCCTGGAACTGTAAAACAATTGAATCCTTCTTTCCAAAATTTACAGACAGCATAACAGGGACGGGCTGAAGTGTACTATAAACCGGCTTTACTTAGTATTAACTGGTTTTGTTAATATTCATCGTCTCATCTTTACAATTTTTCCGCAACTGCTTGTACAGGGTCTGTCACGTATGCTAGGACTCCTAATAGTTTGGCGCTATAAAATTTGTAAGTAGAGTATTACTAACACCCTATATGTAACAAATCAAAGGCCTTATTTGTAAAAAACGTAGAATATTTAAACACTTTTATCAGTTTTATTCCGTAAACTTCCGAAGTTATCATCGAAGGCGAATTGACCATTAATAAATCTTGGTCCACTCTATCGCCCATTCTATCGCCACTATCTCAGTACCATCGAAATAAACGCTCTCCTGCCTGCACAGCAATCTTATTCCCTCAGCACCAAATTAGATAATTCGTCTCACTCCTTCCACCTGCAGCCCTCTTTTCGGGAACTCTACAAAATAGTAATTCGTTTCTAAAAAGAACAACTTGATTCTGGAATAATCAGTTAGTATTTCCGAGCTCCTACAACATCCAAGAATTCAAACGCAGAATTCCTCGTCAATTCGCCCTCCCAACGCTCATAGCGGTTAACTTATTTCACCCTTAAGTCCATTCAAAACGCGCGTTTGGGTGTTCCAAAATAACACCGTTAAGAAAATCGAACCCTAAAGGTATTTGGGGTCGCTGATCACGAAAATCGGGCTCCCGCGGTGAGAAAACATGGGGGTTTTTCGCGATTATTTCAATAATAATGAAAACTAATGCAATGAAATGCACTTTTTTTAATATTTATTTGCGAAGGTGGTTAATTTGTACTAAATGAAGGTGAACTTTATGATAAGGGGTAGTCCTAAAGGTTGAAACCACCCCTAAATCGGCTAAAAATATAAAAACTTGTAAACATATTTTTTTATAATTTTATGCCACAAATTCGATTGTGGGCGTATTAAATAAATCTTAACCTAAAAACAGCAGACAAGTCTTCAATCCCGAGTCTTCAATTCCGAACGATATCTAAAAGATAAACAAAATTATAAAAACATAAATATACAACATAAATTACTTACCTGGTAACACCAAAACAATACATAAGATCCGATACATAATCAATGGGTCCGCCCACCTCAAAACTCCTAAAATACGTAAAATTACATTAATTTAAATAAAACCCATAAAATAAATATTTCCTTACCTGTTCATGCGCCATCAGAAGATAAGTCAAAACAAGACAGCTGATCTAAATATAAGAAGGGGCACGCACACAAAGAAGTGGATTCAATTCCAATTCCAATGCCCCACCAAGTTGCTTTCCAAAATTGCGCATGGCCATGCTCACAATAAATATCGCAGCATTTGAACGAAAAGACTCAGATCACTTCGATCTTTCCCAGGAGAACTGAGCAGACTGAACTCACCCAATCAGGAGAATTGAGCCTGATAATCTAAAATTCTATAATTCCCAATCCAAATCAGTTGACGGAGTATTGTACCGTCAACATCCTAAGCTGTAGAATTGAGACAGCATCCCAATATAACCCCCTTACGCTAATCAAATCATAGTTATATCCAGCAACACGTAAGCCAGCACCCCAGTGATAGAAATCAACCAAGCAGGGTGGAATTAAGCAGCAATCAAGGCCGAAACCATCATTTTTCTACAAAGTCCGCGCCATCTACTCAGAGAAATTGTGAATCTCGTAACCCAGTACATCTGATCCAGCCAAGGAAAGCATCCCAGACAACGATAAAACGCAGCTAATATTTTCAAGGCAATTTTTTTGGCAATATCCATATAAGTTAAGTTTTTGTTGAATAAATAAATAAAATAATTAGAAAACCATCAATTATATTATATAAATTATATGAAATTTTGAATTGTATGAATTATAGATTTAAGAAATTAATTGTATAAAACAAAGTTAGAAATTTCAATAAAGTTAGAATTATAAAAAGGGTGATTTTTTAAGGGGTGACAATTAGGTGATCACGGCACATATATGGCTAATCACCTATGGGCGGAAAAGTTGTGCACTAAGTTATACCCTGTCACCTGAAATCGATCTAAATCCATATCTGGTAGCACTTGGGTTTTACTCAGTGCGAAAATAGCAGGGGTATGGAGCAGTAATTCGCACGTAACGGCCAGGAAGTTCGTATTCAGTCCCCGAATGTTACAAAAATTGATTATAAAATTATTGTCACATTGATGACTGTTTTGCGAGAGGTCCATGACCTCATTTGTACCCGGCTGCACCGGCGATGCATCCATCGGGGCTAACGGGAATAGCCTTGTTGCAGTGTTATGTTTGCTAAAACAAGACGACTCCTATCAGCTGACCGATTAAAGCTGAAGCGCCGGCGCGGTTTTTTTTTATGTTTTATTATTAATTTTTTATGTTATTGTTTGTTTTGTGATTTATGTTATTATTTTGGTGGTTTATTAATTTGGCTGTATTAAATTTTTTATGTGTTATAAGTTTTTTTGTTTTTTGTGTTGTTTTTGTGCTTATTGTTTCGGTGATTTTTTTTGCGGTATAATGGGACTGGCGACAACACACGCCCGCACTTCACCGAGGCACAGTCCAGACTCCAATACAACTCCGTTTATCATACAACTGAAAAACGGGAAGAAAAACTTCCTACAGGCACGGGAAATCCGAAAAGCAGCGGCTGAGCTCCGCGATGTTCTCTCCAGCTAGACGATCAGTTTTTCAATTGCAATATTGCATTGCACTATGAAAAAGCAATATTGCGGCAGGGGCGGGACGATCAATGTACTACTGAAATGCAATATTGCAATTGAAAAAATTGATCGTCTCGCCCCGGGGAAACCGTTATGATTTCCCCTCCCCCACCCATACGATTTTTTGTTCGTCTATCCAAAACCTATCCACAGCCAGGCGATAGCTCTGTTTATCATACAACTCAAAAACGGGAAGAAAAACTTCCTACAGGCACGGGCAATCCGAAAAGCAGCGGCTGAGATCCGCAGTGTTCTCTCCAGCTAGACGATCAGTTTTTCAATTGCAATATTGCATTGCACTATGAAAAAGCAATATTGCGGCAGGGGCTGGACGACCAATTTACTACTGAAATGCAATATTGCAATTGAAAAAATTGATCGTCTCGCCCGGGTAAATCGTTATGATTTCCCCTCCCCCACCCATACGATTTTTTGTTCGTCTATCCAAAACCTATCCACAGCCAGGCGACAACTCCGTTTATCATGCAACTGAAAAACGGGAAGAAAAACTTCCTACAGGCACGGGCAATCCGAAAAGCAGCGGCTGAGCTCCGCGGTGTTCTCTCCAGCTAGACGATCAGTTTTTCAATTGCAATATTGCATTGCACTATGAAAAAGCAATATTGCGGCAGGGGCTGGACGACAAATTTACTACTGAAATGCAATATTGCAATTGAAAAAATTGATCGTCTCGCCCGGGTAAACCGTTATGATTTCCCCTCCCCCACCCATACGATTTTTTGTTCGTCTATCCAAAACCTATCCACAGCCAGGCGTTTCGACATTTTTACTGATGCACCCTGTATAAATGAGAATCAGTAATGTAGGTTAGGTTAGGTTAGGTTAGGTTAGGTTAGATATGGCTGAGCTGTTGGTATTGAGCTCATACACTTAGGCCAAAAGGATAGGCCCATTGTGATGCCATAGTGATCCCACTTTAAACTTGTTGTTCAAGTGTCGTTTCTTCGCTAAACCATCTCGAGGAAGTAATGAATCTTCTAAGTTGCGGGATGCCGATCCTTGAGATCTCCGTAAGCGTGTTTAAAAAGGGCTCGCCAAATGCGCTTAGTCTCTTTCTGCATAGGGCTGGACAGTGACAGAGGAGATGTAGTACACTTTCCTCCTCGTCCGGATTTTTACAGCTTCTGCAAAAATCGTAGGTCTCAAGACCTAAGCGGGTCGCATGCGTCCCTATCAGACAGTGTCCGGTAAGCACTCCCACTATAGCTGAGAGGTCTGGTCTACCGAGACTCAGTAATGACGTGGTCCGCCGAAGATCATAAGAGGGCCAGGTTAGTTTGGCCACCATGCATTTATCAAGATCTCTCCAATGCTTTTTCGCTTGTAGCATTGTGTGCTGTTTGCATTGGAGTTTAAAAGTGGCCCAAGGCATACCAACTCTTTCCTTTTCCGGAAGGAGAGTAGCGGTCGTGCCCTTCCTAGCCAGTTCGTCAGCTTTACAATTTCCCTCTATATTACGGTGCCCAGGCACCCATACGAGGAGGGTCCTGAACTGTTGAACCATCTCGTTAAGAGATCTGCGACATTCAGAGGTAGTTCTAGAGCTGTTTGTGCAAGAGCGCAGGGCTTTCAGAGCCGCCTGACTATCTGAAAAGATGTAAACAGCCCGATTTCTGTCGCCTTGTTGGTTGATCAGTAGAACAGCCTCATGTATTGCTAAAACCTCTGCTTGGTATACACTACAGTGATCGGGTAGTCGAAAGGAGACTTCAATCCCAAGCTCTGGGGAAAATACTCCTCCTCCTACTCGACCTTCGAGTTTAGAGCCATCAGTAAAGAAGTTTGTGGCACCGTGAGAACTGTGTGGTCTGTTTTTCCATTCACAACGTGAAGGGATGTGGACTCCGTAGTTTCTTGTGAAGTTGATTTCGGGTATGCAGAAGTCCGTTTTTAAGGGGATGTTAACCGAGTCCAGCACTTTCGTGTGTCCTCCTACGATTCCGGTCCAAAAGCCAGATTCTTTTATTCTAAGGGCTGCGATGGTTGCGCTTTCCTTAGCCACAAGATTTAAAGGAGGAAGGAATAGCATAACATTTTGAGCGTCTGTAGGAGTATTTTGTTTTCCTTCGGTTTCTGTTATATTATTAAGTAAAGTAACGACCACGGGTGCTGAAATAATTATAGGGATTTTGTAATGAAATGCTTTTGTAATTTATTAGTATGTAGTAACAATAAGAACTTTATTACACAAATTTAATCAAACTTTAAACAAAAAGGGAAAGTTAAAAACTTTATTGAACAAATTTACTAAAACTTTATATAAAAAAAGGAAAGTTAATAATTATTGATAATAGACGCGGCGCGGCGCTAATCCATCCGGCGGTGATAATTTTGACTTCCAGACTGGTTTATGTCTCTTCGATTTTTTGAATGCATCGCACGCGCACCTCAATCCGCGATCGCGCAAAATTGCCGAATTGCACTTTTTGTCATAATTAAAGGTAATTTAGGCGATCAGCAATTGTGCACGCGCAATTGATTATTGCAATCGATTTGCAATTCGAAATGAGGGCGATCGATGCAATCTTAGTGGAAAATCCAAATTATGTTTCCGGTGTCAGGTAGCGAAACATTCCAGCGGCCTTGAAATCCTGGGATTTAAATGATGATTCCTGCCTCGCTTCCTCGTTCTTGCGTGCTTGAAAAGACAAAGATATAATGAGTGTGGACAGTCTCTCGTCGCGGCATTTCCTCCATGCAAACGAGTGGTGTCCAGATTGTTGAGAGGTTAATTTAAGGGCGCCTGGATCGCCCTGTTTAGAGTTGAAGGGAAAGGAGTTTGGGAGTAAGGGATATGTGAAAGTAGGAAACTAAGTGTATGTGAGTTTGATCATTAGATGTGTACCTGTGGGAATAAATTTACCTTATCCTTCAAAGTCTGAAGAGTAATGGTATCGGCCTCCGCTGTTGTTGGGAGGTTTGCAGACCCGGGATTGACATCATTTGACTGCGGTATAGGTTCAGCTTCTGGTTGATCGTTAATTCTAACAGATGATAACACGGTTTCATGGGTCCTTTGATGATGCTTGTGAACGATTAAAGTTGTAAGTGAATTGCCTAGTGCGGCGAGTATGTGCCAACTCCATCCATGAATTCTCCTAATTATGTGCAGGTTGATTATTATATCCACTAAAAACTTTATGGCTCGAATGATGATAAATATGCCGAAAATACTAGCGCTAGGTTCCAAAGTGCGACAATCCCCACCAGGTCTCCTTCAAGTATGCTGTTATTTTCCCAAGATGTTCTGTAGAGAACAAATTTAGCACGTCAATATTCCGGGTATCAGTATCATGCCCTAACAGTGATTGGGTCAGAACGTTCTCGATTGCCTGACGTTCTGCAGGATACATTATTTGTCTTCGAAGGTTCTGCGTAGATTCTGCTGTATAGATTCCTGATTTTATGAGGTGCGTGTGGTCTTCGTAGTTCCAGGGCACCTCGTTTGATACGGTGCGGGAGTCAGGCTTCTCCAAGCGGTGAATTTCTGGACTGAAGCGGTACCATGTGCCGTGCAGAAGATTTCCAGGGTTCATAAGGAGGGAGCAAGGAACTTCCGTTCCGTGTTCTTGGATTATGTGAGTGGTAGGTGCCATAAAGTAACTTTTATTATTGTATGTTACCGGTAGCTCATTATAGCACCGTTCGGTTTTGCGAATACTTGCTTCTACTGGCTGACATTTTACAAGGTAAATAAGTTCTCCTCGGGGAACCGCGGTAAAGCCGGGTTCTTTGAGTCTCATTAATGCGAATTCAGCAGGATGATGTTGAGCTATAGCTAGCTGTGTTTCCAAAACCTGATTTTCCAATTCACATTTCTTCAGTATGATATGTTTGTACATAGACTCCATCTGTGTTTTGATGTGACGCTCAACGTAAACGAATTTCGAATTTATATAAAGTAAAGAGATCAAGATTAGCTGTTGAAATTGGTCTTTTGGGGAACCAGTATTCATGTCCTGATTTCACTACGATCACTAGTCTCGGATGTTCTGTTTGGAAACCTGTAAATCTGCACACAGGAACGGTTTTAATCACTTCCAAAGCAAAAATAATATCTCCGCTGTGTACTGCATACAGAGTACGGATATTCACTCCCTTTCCAATAGTTTGGCTTTTTATGGCTAAACCTTGATAGAGAACGTCGTATTGCAGGCTTTCACAGCTTGAATCTGCGATCATTTCCCAGAAACTCATACCATACTCTGGGTCGGTGCATGTACCCTTAATGTATGGGCATACGATGTTATTTCGCAACACAGCATGCTTGTCTTCTAGTCGAACGACACTGTCATAATCAGTGATGGTGATCTCCAAGGCGTGCATCACTACTACTGTTGGACATCCACCTAAAAAGTTCATAAGAACACAATCGCCATCAGTGAACCTATAAATACCAAATACTTCCCTGCGAGGTTTCCTGAAGACACGTCCTTCTCAAACCAAACAATGGGCACCAACAGCAGCTAAAATACAGAAAACCAATTTAGTTATTAAGTAATGTATAAAATTTTAACATATAAGATTTTAGGTTAGGTTCACTCAAGAAATAATATGAATTAGTATTAAAAATTAGTTTCGAGAACAATAAACATATAATAGACAACTATATTTTAACAAATAATTATATTTAAGTCACTCACCTTTGTAAAACAATCACAACAAATCACTAAACAAACAATATTTGTCTACTGCACCCACATCACAATTTGACTTTTGGAAATGGAAACAATTTGACATTTGAAATGGAAACAATTCGAACTCGAAATTAATATGAAAAGGGGAAAGATGTGGGTGGAGTAAACAAGAAAACCGATGCAGCGGTAATAACTGATTTGTGAAAATTGCGGTCAAAGTGCTGTAGTCACGTAGGCATTTGCTATATAAGTAAGCAACAGCTTTTTCTTGTGAATTTTGATTTTTGAATTTGCAATTTTTGAATTTGAACGCGACGAAATTGTAGCGAATACCGCAAATAATCCGATTAGAATTTAGTAGGTATTAATTGTTTGAAGCCGAATAAATGTACTAGTAAAGTTGAATTTTCATTTTTAATAAAATTAACGTTTTTGGTGTACGTGAGGTTTTAATACTGCGATTTACGCGAAATTAATTTGAGTTGCACGAATATTTCTTGAACTTTTTGTGAATTTGAACGCATCTATTTGAATTTGATGAACATATTTTTTGGTCCTTCGAGCCGGATGTTGTTTTAATTTGTGAGATATTCGTGCCACCGGAGAATTAAGAAAGTTTTGAAAACAAAGTGCCGGTTAATTTGCAAAGTGGTGGACAAAGAACGGTAGCGGTTTCTATATTGATAACTTTTAAAACGTGGACAATTAGTGATCAAAGCTTAAATTAGTGCTTCTCCTAGAAGGGACAAAACTATTGCGATAGTGCAAGGATATTTCCCAGCCCATATCGACCACGTGAAACAACAAGGAATCACCGGAGAGGATCACTACGAATTCATTATTTCGGTGAGTACTCCATTTTTTATTTGTGCATTTATATAAGTGTACGCAAGCATGAGCGTAAAGCAAATTAAAAATTACAAAAAGGATTCAAAAGCAAGGAAAAGCAAGGCATATTTGAATAATCGGTTACAGACGCTTGCCGTCTACTGGATGGAGTTTCGGAAAACCCATCGCAAAATTATAGTAGTAAAGGAATCCACCGAAGAATTACCGAAGGAAGTCACGAAATATTTTGAAGAGGATGTATACGATGAAGCGCAGGAATGTTTTTTGCTCGGAAAGTCCGAAATAGAAGAAGAAATGGAAGAAATGTACCCTGAACCAATTTCGACGAAAGTGAGTCCAGCGGAAAAAATCGCGCATAGTGAACATGAAGAAGTGAAACTCCCAAGAGTCAACTTGCCTAAATTTAGCGGAAGTTACAATGAATGGATGTCGTTCCGCGATTTATTCGTTACCCTAATTCACGAAAACCAGAGGATTTCCAACGTGCAAAAGCTCCATTATTTGAAATCGACATTGCATGGTGAAGCTGAGCAGCTCCTTAGGCACTTCAATATTACCGAGGTCAACTATATACCCGCTTGGAAAACATTGAATGATCGGTATAACAACAAACGCCTTTTGATTAAGTCGCAACTCAAAACATTATCGTCACAACCTGTGTGCAGCAATGATTCGGCGTCAAGCATCCGCAAGCTATTGGACACCACCAACGAATGTTTGCAAGCCCTACGGAATTTAAATATTGAAGTGGACAAGTGGGATATGGTGATTTCGTTCCTTGTAAGTGAACGATTGCCGAACGAAACGAAACGTCTTTGGGAACAAAATATCGGTAGCAAAATCGAATTTCCAACCTACGAAGATTTACGCAGTTTCTTAGAGGGGCAATTTAGAGCCCTAGAAGCATTAGGTAGCGATTCTAGAAGCGTTAGGTCGACGGGAACCGCGCGGCAACTTAACACCACAAGACACATTCGTCATATCACTTCTGACATCAAGTGTGCACTCTGTTCAGGCAATCATACTATAAGGTCTTGCGAACAATTTTTAAACTTAAATTGTGAAGGCAAAAGGGACGTAGTACAAAAAAGAGGT
Organism: Thereva unica; assembly: GCA_949987705.1. Taxonomy (NCBI): domain Eukaryota; kingdom Metazoa; phylum Arthropoda; class Insecta; order Diptera; family Therevidae; genus Thereva; species Thereva unica. The sequence continues at coordinate 152,609,707 of OX465281.1, read as the reverse complement.
TTGTGTTCAAATTGTTTAGGTTTTGGGCACAAGGCTAGGTCATGCCCTAGTGTACACAACTGTTTCCGCTGTAACCACCGTCATCACACTTTGCTCCATAGCGACACGGTTATCGCGAATTTTGCTGTAAGTAAAGGAAAGGCGTTCATGTCGTCAGAGGTCACTGAGGATCCTGCAACCACATCATCGGCCTTAGTAGATGCTAAGTCCTTTTACGTCCACGAGTCTGCAACACCAAGGGAAGTTCTTCTAGCCACAGCGTTAATTAGAATCTGTGCGCCATCAGGACAAGAAGTTACAGCACGGGCATTAGTGGATCAAGGCTCCCAAGTGTCTTTTATCTCGGAACAGATTGTGCAACTGCTGAAACTTAGGAAATCAACAACTACAGTCAGCATTTTTGGTGTTGAAAATTCCAAGGCCGGTACTTCAAGAGCGTCAGTACAATTCATGCTGAAATCTAGACATGGCAGTAACATAATGAGGACATCGGCATTAGTTTTGAAATCGATTACCAGAGTACTCCCTACTCGAAGTATGAAATTGCCCGACGACTCGATAAATTTGAAAAATTTGTGTTTGGCTGATCCTCAATGTTTTGAGCCCAATAAAATACAAGTCTTGCTTGGTGCGGATGTATATGGTCGAATTTTACTTGACAGCATTCGGAAGAGTAACAATGGAAGCTTCGTCGCGCAGAACACAACCCTAGGATGGATTTTATCAGGAGAGTTACCAACACCTCAAACAAGGACATTAGTAAGCTGCCATAGCCATACTGAGTTAGAACATAGCATCCGGCGTTTTTGGGAATTAGAAGAAACTCGAGAAGAACGACATCTAACCGAAGAAGAAATGAAGTGCGAGCAGTTCTACAAGGACAAATCAGTGAGAAGGGCATCGGACGGACGGTACATAGTACGTTTACCGTTTGTGAATGGACAGCGTCCTCAGTTCGGCACATCGCGAACCACAGCACTACGACGATTCAACTTACTGGAAGCCAGATTTCAAAAATCCCCTCAACTGCGCGATGAATATTCAGCATGCATACAGGAATACCGCCAACTCAACCACATGGTCCCAGTCTCGGCATCTACAAAAGAATTAAAGGATGACCTTCATAATACAAAACATTTTGAAACGTATTACCTGCCCCATCATGCCGTGTTTAAAGAAAGCAGGACAACTAAGCTCCGAGTTGTTTTTGATGCGTCGCAAAAATCCACAAGCTTGGAACGACTTTCGGAAGGATCTGAAACACATTGAAGATATCAAAATCCCCAGATGGCTGCACACCCTTACCGATGAAATTGAATTGCACGGATTTTGTGACGCCTCAAATCGGGCATACGCAGCAGTGTTTTATGTCCGGTCGGTCGATAAATTTGGTCACATTCATACTCACTTGCTAACATCAAAGACCAAGGTCGCTCCCATCAAACCGGTAACATTGTCACGACTTGAGTTATGTGGAGCCGTTTTGTTAGTGCGTCTATTTAAAGCAATAAAAATGGCCTTGAAAGGCAGTAACATTCGTTTAACACTTTGGTGCGATTCCACCATAACACTAGCTTGGATAAAGGCACATCCTTCAAGATGAAAGACTTTTGTGGCAAATAGAGTGTCCGAAATCCAAGAAACTATCGACTGCTCCTCTTGGAAGTACGTGTCTTCAAAGGAAAATCTTGCGGACTGTGCATCACGTGGCATAGCACCAACGGAACTCATCTCGCACACGCTGTGGTGGCATGGTCCAAACTGGCTTGAAAAATCTAAAGAGCATTGGCCGACCCCGATTCAGGTCGACAAAACCAATTTGGAAGAAAGAGCGAGCGTGAAAATTTATTTGGCAGTGTTACCTAACCAGTAAATCTCTGATCGAGGATTAACATCTACAGTCGATATTCGACTTATAGAAAAAAAAACGCTAAGCAGTGTATTTAAATTAAATTCCTTAACAGAGATTCCTAAAACAGTAAATCTCTGCTAGATATTTCAATAACTACAGTCGATATTCGACTTAACAAAAAACCTCCACCAACGATTTGGTTCCCACACGACTATGTTGTTAGTATTTTTATTATTTGATACACCTAACAAGTAATTGTCGGTAAAAACCCGACAATTATCTACGCCCTAAAATGTGTTTTTTTTTAATTTATTCCTGTCGACATGCGACATCCGCCACCAATATTTAACTACGCTTTAAATTGAGTTTTTTTTTTTGATTTATTAATTTTGTCGACATTCGACATCTGCCACCAATATTTAATTAAAATTTTTAATAAATTTCTCTACGCTTAGCTAACCTATCTCAAATTGCCGGTAAAGACCCTGACAATATCTAATTCCCTGAAAATACGCTATGATAGTCTCTCTACGAGTTCGTCAGATCGACTGGAAAAGCTTCCTTCGGTGAAGGAACTTTTATTTCTTTTCCTCTGTCGAAGTGAAAGATGGCGCTTGGTGGAGCTTTTTCACCACGGCACGATCACTTTACAGTGGTTGGAGTTTCGACCAGTTTTATGATTAAAGCTTTTTTTATTCTTAACTGGGTGGCATTAGGTTTAGGTAAGGCTGGCTCCACACCGAAGCAAGCAAAGAGCTTTTGCTTTAGCAATCAAACATCTCTGCTCGCTATCAACCCACACTGGAGAAAGAAAAAGAGTGGCAAAGCAAGGACCCGCCCGACTAACATCACGAAGCACAGTTTTTTGTGATTGCAAAGAGAATTTGTTTTCTTTCTCTGGTGTGGGCTTCTCCATTTAAAATATATGCCATAAGTACATACGGTTATCTTCGTAAACACAAAGCAAAGCACATCATTTTTGCTTGCATTTGGTGTGGGTAACACCGTATACTTCCTGCGTATCTAGTTCACAAAGCAAAATTTCTTTGCTTCTCTTTGTTAGCTTTTTCTCTGCTTGCTGGAGTGTGGGCTCTCTCACATTTATTACACATATTTTATATCACAGAGCAGAAAAAAGCACTTTTCTGTGTTTTGCTTGTTTCGGTGTGGAGCCAGCCTAAGTGTTTACTATTTTTGTTTTAACATATTATTTTTGAATTTTTTATTTATTTTTAGGAAGGAAGTGGACTGGGTTTCAGGACTATGATGCAGGTATTTTTTTTATAATCATTTTTTATTTATTATTTTTCTTTTTAGCTTGAAATTTATGATTAGTTTATATCGGGTCGGCGTCTGACAGGTTTGTTTACGTCTGTTTTGGAGTATTGTTTTATTTTCATGTTTTTCTATTTTCAGGCCAAAACAGGCAGTAACCCTCAAAGCAGGAGAAATCAAACTAGTGGCAAAGTATTCAAGCTTAACACGATTGTTGCGAGTGTCAGCTTACTGCTTCAGATTTATCAACAACTGTAAGGCATTAAAAAATGATTCATCGATTTGGTTGACTACCACAGAACTGAATAAGGCACTCACATATTGGATAAAAGACGCACAAGCGGACGAATTCGCAGATGAATTGTTGACCTGCAGGTCAGGAAAGGAGGTAAAGGATGGCAGGTTAAGCAGTTTGACGCCATTTCTCGACGACGAAGGAGTCGTGCGTGTCGGAGGACAACTACATCACGCAGATTTGTCGTGGTTCAAAAAACACCCTATCATATTGAGTTCCGATCATCCATTAACCAAACTCATAATATTAGAATCGCATGAACGAACTCTTCACGGCGGCCCCCAATTAATGATGACATGGTTAAGGAATCGATTCGGGATTCTCAAGCTGAGGAGCTGCATAAAAGGGGTGGTGCATCGATTCATGAAATGCTTCCGACAGAAGGCGAAACCTGAATCCCAATTGATGGGAAATCTGCCGTCTCCCAGAACACGAATGTCGCGACCTTTCACTCACGTTGGCGTGGATTTCTGTGGTCCGTTTAATTTGAAGGTGTCAAGAGGCAGAGGACAAAAAACATTCAAGTGTTACCTAGCCATATTTGTTTGCCTCGCTGCAAGGCAGTCCACATAGAAGTTGTCTCTGATTTGACGTCCGAAGCATTCTACGCAGCCTTAAAGAGGTTTATTAGTCGCAGAGGGCTCTGCCTGCACATATACTCAGACAACGGAACCAATTTTGTCGGGACAAACAAACTATTAAATCATGATTTCGAACAACATCTGAAACAATTGAATGTGGAAATTCCACCAAAGGCCACAGCATTGAGAATAGAATGGCACTTCATACCACCATCAGCGCCCAATTTCGGAGGATTGTGGGAGGCAGCGGTGAAATCTACTAAATATCACCTAAAACGAGTAATAAACGATGCAATTTTAACGTATGAGGAAATGGCCACAATCGCGACCCAGATACAGGCTTGTCTAAATTCTAGGCCGATCACACCATTAACAGACGATCCAGAGGACTTGAATGCACTTACACCAGGTCACTTCCTGTTAGGTGAAGCACCGTTGGCATTACCAGAGCCATCAATCCTAGATGAGAAACCCACTGCACTTACACGATGGCATCACTTAACACATTTAGTCCAATCGTTTTGGAAACGCTGGCATTCAGAATATTTATCTCGTCTCCAGCAACGGCCTAAATGGCTATAAACAAGGAAAAATCTCGATGTAGAACAACTGGTACTAATTAAGGAAGAAAGACTACCTCCTACGAAGTGGATGCTTGGAAGGATAACCGAAACGCATCCAGGGACGGATCAACTTGTTAGAGTGGTTACACTGAAAGTTAAGGATAGGATCTTGAAACGACCAATTTCCAAGGAGTGCCTACTACCGTGCGAAGACAACACAGATATGGAACAAGTGGACAGCCCAAACACCACCAAGTTAAAATAACATACCATAAGCCATTTTCCATCCTAGCATAATTCCTGTCCTAGTGGTCCTTAAATTCCCATGCAATTTTATTTTTGTTTTAGCAAAACTTAAAACGTACTACTTGCAGATTAGTTTTGGATCCACAGGACCCAAGGCCCGGGAATATGTTGGACATCCACCTAAAAAGTTCATAAGAACACAATCGCCATCAGTGAACCTATAAATACCAAATACTTCCCTGCGAGGTTTCCTGAAGACACGTCCTTCTCAAACCAAACAATGGGCACCAACAGCAGCTAAATACAGAAAACCAATTTAGTTATTAAATAATGTATAAAATTTTAACATATAAGATTTTAGGTTAGGTTCACTCAAGAAATAATATGAATTAGTATTAAAAATTAGTTTCGAAAACAATAAACATTTAATAGACTACTATATTTTAACAAATAATTATATTTCAGTCACTCACCTTTGTAAAACAATCACAACAAATCACTAAACAAACAATATTTGTCTACTGCACCCTATCATAATTTGACATTTGGAAATGGAAACAATTTGACATTTGAAATGGAAACAATTCGAACTCGAAATTAATATGAAAAGGGGAAAGATGTGGGTGGAGTAAACAAGAAAACCGATGCAGCGGTAATAACTGATTTGTGAAAATTGCTGTCAAAGTGCTGTAGTCACGTAGGCATTTGCTATACAGTGGTGAACAAAAGTCAACGTACACCATATAAAATAGCAGAAATCGGTTAAGTATGGTATAAATAAAAAATTGTGAAATTGCAAAATAAACATAATCTGTTGTACAAAAACATTTTATTAAAAGTTTATAACATTTCACTATTTACAAAAAATTTTTTAACGAAAAACTAAAATCTCTACCGAAAACAAAGAACAAAAGTCTACGTACAGATTACGACTCTTTATATTAGTTGGTTTATTTTAATTAATGTTAATATGTTGTTGGCCCGCCTTTCGCTGTAATTACAGCTTTCATCCTGTTTGGCATAGAATGGACAAGATTTTGCGTCATTTCTGGTTTTATTTTGGCCCATTCCTTACGAAAGGCGGTTTTGAGGTCTTTTTTATTTTTGATGGTGTGTTTTCGGACTCTACGCTCCAGATAATCCCATAAATGTTCTATGGGGTGAGATCGGGCGACTGAGGTGGAGAATGTAGCTGTTTTGGGATGTTGAAGATTAACCAGTCCTTCACAATACTAGCCGTATGTTTAGGATCGTTATCTTGCTGGAATGTCCAGCTGGTTCGTAGGCCTAATTTTTGCGCGGATTGTTTTAAATTATTTTTTAATATATTGAGATAAACTATTCGATCCATTATTTCTTCAATTATGACCGAATTCCCCACTCCAGCCGCAGACATGCAACCCCAAACTAGGACATTACCACCTCCATGTTTAACAGTCGGAATTAAGTTCTTCTTATTAAGACTTTCATTTTTTCTTCTCCAAATTCTGGGCCTTCCATCATGTCCGAACAAGTTAAACTTGCTCTCATCACTGAATAGAAAAGTGTTCCAGAAAGTGGAGTCATCATTTTCATGGAGTTGGCAAATTCCAAACGTTTCCTTTCATTGACTTCGCTAATGTGTGGCTTTTGTCGTGCTGCTCTACTGTAGTATCCGGACCTGTGGAGAAATCTACGTACCGTTATTGGATGAAAATCCTTCCCAGTAGTATTTTCAATGCCTTCCGCTAGGATTGTTGAAGATAACCCCGGTGTATTTCTAATTTCAGCTAATATACTCCTTCCGTCACGTTCATTTATTTTACGAGGCCTACCACTTCTCAGCTTGTTTTCAACAGAATTTCTCTCCCGATAGTTTTTTATGACGGTCTGAATACTGGAATGAGATTTATTCACTATTTTCCCGATATCGCGGTAAGAATGTCCTTCCTTTTTCAATTTCATGGGATTATCTGGAGCGTAGAGTCCGAAAACACACCATCAAAAATAAAGAAGTCCTCAAAACCGCCTTTCGTAAGGAATGGGCCAAAATAAAACCAGAAATGACGCAAAATCTTGTCCATTCTATGCCAAACAGGATGAAAGCTGTAATTACAGCGAAAGGCGGGCCAACAACATATTAACATTAATTAAAATAAACCAACTAATATAAAGAGTCGTATCTGTACGTAGACTTTTGTTCTTTGTTTTCGGTAGAAATTTTAGTTTTTCGTTAAAATTTTTTTGTAAATAGTGATGTGCAAGCACATCACAAAAACATAATTTAACCAATTTAACCTAAATAAATTAATGAAGTAATATCCAACATTAATGAAGTAATATCCAACAACCTACATTACTTCAAGTATTACAAACAATCTAGAACAATGAAGATATTAGGTAATAATATAATTAAAAATATGTTAATTAAGTAGGTCAAGCAATTAATATATAAGCCCAAATGCAATGTACCTTAATCGTAGTCTTACTAACTGATTCTTATAGAACAGTAAAAGAAAATAAAGAATTAACTCAAGTAAAGTATATTTTCACTCATAAAACCGCTATCCAAATTGTTAAAGTTGTGCGGTCTTTAACACGTCCTACTACACATCCACTACTCACCCAGAGTTCATCATTTGGTCCTTCGAGCCTGCAAAAGGAAAACCAGTGCGCCCCTACAAGGAGGAAGCAGCTAAGAAAACCATCATAATAAACCTAACACCACCATCGATCATCGATTTACAACCGATCATCGAACAACATTCCACGGCATCGCGTTAATTACACCGATCTACACCACTAGACGATTTCGCGGAGTCACCACCGAGGAAAATATACAATCGAAAGACTACAATCAACTAAGGAATTAAAACTTTTCCCAGAATTTAACATTCACCTTCCCAACACGAGTCATCAACCTTGGCGTCAAGTTACAATTTGACGACCTAAGTCAATACCAGAGTTCAACAGAGTCACAACGACACCAATCAAGGCTACCACTGACAATACCCACCAAGGCACACCCCAACAACCGCAATGGACTTGGATAAATTAACCACCCAACAAGCTGCAACGGGTAAAACCATTATCCATCTTTTGGACCTCATCAAAAAAGAACCTAAGGATAGACGATTTCCAAATACAATTCAGAGAAGATACAAAGAATTGGATGAATTATGGGCAGATTTTGACCACTGTAATGAGGAAATTTTAAAATACAACGAGCCAACCCATAAATATCATCAAAGCAATTATTATCAGCAAGTCGCCGCCGTTGTGGGGCAAGCACGAAATTTGCTGTATACATACACTATGGCATATGTTGCATCATTAACGAATGCTGACCAAGCAGGTGAAGAAAGCTCATCGAAACAATTATTGCCGAACGAAAATGAAATACGCCAAAAAAAATTGTCGCTGAGAATGGAAGCATTCAAGCAACAATTAACTTCCATCAACTTAGAGGAAGTAATATCCAAAGGTGCGATCGAATTCTACACTCAAGAGCTTTCGGAGAACTTTAGAAGCTTGCAGCAATTGTTTGAAGAAACGCAGCTTTACACCGATGACCACTGCATGACAAAATTGACCCATCTATGTGAGGAAATAAAGCAAACTTATTATGGTATCATAATAAGCTTGCAAAACAAAAAAGAAGTTGCGGATAATATGCCTCTACAAAAGGAGATGCGTTTACCGAGATTAACTGTTCCCGTATTCGACGGGACTTTTGATTCTTGGAGAAGCTTTTTTAACGTATACTCCAAACTAATCCATGAGAACAACAAATTATCAAGAGTAGAAAAAATGCAATACCTTAAAACTAATGTAGCCGGAGAAGCAATGAACCTTATAAGCCATTTGGACATTTCCGAAGAAAATTACGATGACGCGTGGGAAATGCTAATTGACAGATTTGGCAACGAAAGAAAACTTGTCACAACTCAAGTAAACAGGTTGCTTGATCTCCCAACGCTGAAGGCAGAATCAGCTTCTGGAATAAAACATATACATGACACTCTGAAGGAGTCCCTAAGAGCTATTAATAACCTAGGTGTGGACACTAGCTCTTGGGCCGCATTAGTCACTCCAATAATACTTCGTAAGGTTGATGTAGAGACATTAAGGTTCTTTGAGATTACGCTACTAAAACCAAAGAAAATACCAACTTTCGAAGTATTATTTAATTTCTTAGAAACAAGATTCAACGCACTAGAAAATTTGGGAGATCTGCAGAATGAAAACAGGAGTTGGAAGCAGACAAGTCAAAAACCAACCAAATTCCACGAATTACGGAATATAACTCCATCACTTGATCAACGATGTCACCTATGTAACAAAGGACATTTATTATACTCCTGCGAAAAATTTAGATCACTGTCAGTTCAAAAACGTTTAGAAACGATTACAAGTAAAAAACTATGCCTGAACTGCCTAAGTCACGACATTAAGGAAGTATGTCACAGCCGCTTTAAATGCAGTATCTGCAAGAAAAGACATCACACCTTACTTCACGATGAAAAACTGAGGAAAGGTAATCAACCATCTACCACAAAGATAGGGAAAGGCAAGGAAGTCCTCACCAACTACGCAGCGCAAAATCAACAAGTTTTATTGGCTACTGCACTAATCAAGACCTTCGGCAGCAATGGTAAGGAAGAGCTACTACGAATATTGATTGATTCTGGTTCGCAAGCATCATTCATAACAGAACAAACTGTGCAGAGCCTTGGCATACCAAGAACCAAAGCGTGTGCCGAAATATCAGGTATAGGAGAAATAAAACCAGGAAGAATTGTAGGGAAAGCAACAATAAAAATAATACCGAGATTTCCTTCAAGCTTTCAAATGGACGTGGACGTGCTTATCTTACCAAAACTAACAAAACTACTTCCGAGCACGGACATATCTCATAGCTTACCCTGGAAGGACATACTATTGGCCGATCCGACCTATAACAAACCCGGACCAATAGACATTATCATAGGAGCTGACATCCTTCCTACAATTCTGCTTAATAATATCAGAAAGGCAGCAAAACTATTGGCCCAAAATACAGAACTTGGCTGGATTCTTTCAGGACAAACATCCACCTCCCGTCAAGGAACTAATCTAGTGAGCATGATCACAGAAGTGGATATTAATGACCAGCTCAAAAGATTTTGGGAAATAGAGGATATTCCAAGTAACGATACCCACTTATCCATCGCAGATCAAGAATGCGAACGCCAGTACGAAGAAACACATATTCGCAACAAGGACGGAACATATACCGTTTCAATCCCCTTCAAGAAACCCATGGAAACCCTTGGAGAATCACGAAGACGGGCACTAGCTCGTCTCCTACACTTAGAAGGAAAATTCTCTTCTAATAAGGCCTTAGAAGAGGGCTACAAAAAATTCATGAAAGAATACGTTGACTTAGGACACATGGTATTAGCAAATTCCACTGAATCACCGAAAGGACAACATTATTATATCCCTCATCATGCAGTGTTTAAAAACGATAGCACCACAACAAAACTACGCGTCGTTTTTGATGCATCGATGAAAACATCATCTGGAACCTCCTTGAATGAGCAAATGCTATCTGGTCCTCGTCTCCAACAAGATTTATCGCAAATACTTCTGCGATGGTGTAAATATCGCTACGTGTACACGGCAGATGTTGAAAAGATGTACCGCCAAATACGAGTATCATCCGAGGATCAAGATTATCAGCGAATTTTGTGGAGATTCTCAACAACGGAACCCATTAAGGAGTACAAATTAACCACAGTAACATATGGAACAACCTCAGCTCCATATCTCGCAATACGTACTCTCCAACAACTAGCAAATGATGAAGCCAGCAATTACCCATTAGCAACCACTGCTGCATTGAATGACTTCTATGTAGATGATCTACTGACTGGAGCACATTCGCGAGAAACGGTGTCTCGTACAACTCGAAGGACCAAGTCTGCTCGTTGACCAAAAAGGTGGTTGATGGTTTTTTTGCACCTTAAAAAAACCAATTTTGCGCTGCCTTATAGAGCGGCTCGTTGCTCTATAATTTATCACCTTGCACTCAACCTTGCACTTATAGAGCGGCTCGTTGCTCTATAATCTATCACCTTGCACTCAACCAAAAATAAAAACAACAAGAATTAACTTTAAACTTTAATTGAACTTTATTGCCTTTTGCCTCTTTTCTAGTCGGTAGTTGGAACAAGACTGAACATAATTTGTGGGTATAACTTTGGGATAACTCAATATTCGTGCAAACAAATACAATTTGATTTTAACCGTAAGGTTTAACAGTAAGAATTTAATTTTAGAAGTATGAAATGACAAATTACAGAAAATGAAAAATATAGAGGATTAATGTAAGAGTTTGAATTGATAATTTAAAAATAACGTTAGAAAGAAAAGGAAAAAAAGCAAAACAATTAAATTAGGAATTTTAAGATTCTAAACATCTCCCACTCGTCAAGACTTGTCTTGACTCTCATCAATAGGTAGCTTGTAGAGTTTGGTGACCGCTCGTTTACATATGCCATTTTTGGTTTTTATTGTTGCTACTCGAACAAGTTTATCACGACCAGGATGCACCTCAAGAATCCTTCCGATAAGCCAGTGTGTAGGTGGGGTATTGTCTTCATTTATTAGAACTAATTGTCCTATTTTAAGTGACTCCGTTTTGGTTCTCCATTTAGGACGAGGTTGCAACGCGGATAAATATTCATTTCTCCAACGTTTCCAAAAACCTTGAAGCATGTTATGAATTTGCTGCCATCTTCCTAAACGCGATATTCTGGTACTTGAGTATTCTCCTTCGGGAAGGGTTGTGAGCGGTTGCCCTATCAAAAAGTGAGCTGGTGTTAACGCATCTAGATCTTCTGGATCGGGTGATAGTGGTGCATATGGTCGGGAGTTTAAAATCGCCTCAATTTGTGTAAGTAAAGTGGAAAACTCCTCCAGTGATAGGGTAGTTTCTCCCATTACTCGTCGAAGGTGAAATTTCGTAGACTTTATAGCAGCCTCCCATATCCCACCGAAATGTGGGGCCCTTGGTGGTATAAAATTCCAATTAATTCGGTTCTGTGAAAGAAAACTAGAGATTAATGGATTTTCATAACTAGTTAATGCAAAGCGGTGTAAATCACTAAGTAGTTTTCGTCCACCAACAAAATTTGTTGCATTATCGCAAAAGATTTGAGCTGGTATACCACGGCGAGAAACAAATCGTCTGAGACATGCTATAAATGCCTCGGCAGTTAGATCTGTTACAGCCTCCAAGTGCACGGCCCTAGTAGTCAAACAAATAAAAAGTGCGAAATATCCCTTTACTGGTCGTACACCTCTGGATATACGTGCGCATAGTTGAATCGGTCCTCCGTAGTCGATTCCAACGTTAAAAAACGGGCGCGTTGGTTCCATTCTCGCTTCAGGCAGGGGGGCCATTAACTGAGCCCCTCGAGTAACTCGATGACGAAAACAGGTCATGCATTGATGATATACCTTCCGTACTATATCTCGTAATCCCAATATCCAGAAACGTTGGCGTAAGATTCCCATGAGGGTGGACGGTCCAGGATGAAGATGAGTTATGTGCCATGCGGATACGAGCAGACGACTAAATGGGTGATCCTTCGGTAATATTACGGGATGTTTTGCATCGAAGTTATAGCTAGAGTAGTTTAATCTTCCTCCAACTCGGAGGACGTCGTTAGAATCCAGAAATGGACATAACGCAGCTAAAGAACTTTTAGAATTTACCGTTTGGCTTCGCCTTAAGTTTCCTATTTCTACCCAAAAGTGGGTTTGCTGCACAACTCGAAAGCATAGGACTTCAGGTTGATTATATTCAGATGCAGTTAAACATTTTAATTTTCTTTGAGACCGTTGGCACCTTGAGTTGTGGATGAACCGAGCACAATAGGAAAAGATCCGAAGAATCTTGGTATATGATGAGTGCTTGTCAAAAATTGTGGAGGATGAAACTTGTTGATGAAAGTTAGCGACTGGACTATTTTGTTTCAGTTCGGCGGTAGTATCGAACGTCATTTTTTTAGATTCTTTACATGGGGGAGTTATTGGTTCTGTTTGTAACCATCTTGGACCATTCCACCAAATGTCTAAGTCTAGTATCTGCGACGGTGATACTCCTCTCGACGCCGGGTCAGCTGGGTTGTGCTTCGAAGGCACATGACTCCATTGGCCGCTTGGGATAGTAGTCAAGATCTCAGACGTACGGTTGGCCACATATGTTTTCCATTTTCTTGGTGTATCAGACAACCAAGCTAAAACTACCGTTGAATCGGTCCACGCATAAATGTCATTCGATGTGAGATTTGCTTCTAATGATTCTAGAATCTTTCGTATCAATTTCGTGAGTAAGAAGGCTCCATTTAATTCTAGCCTTGGGAGAGAAATCTGTTTTAGAGGGGCCACCTTGGTCTTAGCCGCAACCAAACGAGTATATATCTTGTCTTGGACAATACTGCGGCAGTACACTACAGCAGCATAACTACGTTCAGAGGCATCACAGAAGCCATGTAATTGAAGACGACTTCTTTCTAGACAGATGCATCTGGGAATTCGAATTGAGCCTAGAAGCGGAAGTTGTTCTTTAATTACTCGCCATACATGTACCAGTTCGTTTGGAAGGACATCATCCCAGTCATATTGGCATAACCATAATTGTTGCAATAAGATTTTCACGGACACTGTTACAGGAGCAAGCCAACCCATTGGATCGAAAATCCTGGATGATTCTGAAAGTATCTTCCTCTTTGTGAGCTCAGATGACTCAGGTACTATTAATTTGTAAAGGAAAGTGTCGAGTTTAGGGTCCCATTGGATTCCCAAAACCTTAGTAGTTAACATATTTTCATCAATTGCTAATAATCCTGCTGCAGTGTTTGTTTCGTTGTCACTAGCGGTGCATTCGGGCGCATTGGACATCCATTTGGTTAAATTAAATCCCTTAGCTGCTAACATGGTTTGAAGATTTTCTTTGATTCTTAATGCATTGATCAAAGAATCTGCTCCACTTAGGAGATCATCCATATAAAAATGTCCTTTGATAATTGCCGACTCTTCAGGATATTTATTTTGAAACTCATTTGCGATTTGACAGAGAGCTCGTGTCGCTAAGAAGGGTGCCGAAGCTGTTCCATAGGTAACGGTGTTGAGTCTATAATGCCTTATAGGAAGGTCAGGCTGCTCTCGCCATACAATTCTCTGGAAGTCTCTGTTCTCCGGGATCACCAGGACTTGCCTATACATTTTTTCGACATCTGCACAAAGTGCTATAGCGTATCTACGAAAGTTTAATAATATTGCAAATAAGTCTCTTTGAATCGTAGGCCCTACCATTAATCTATCATTTAAAGAGACTCCGGAAGTAGATTTGTAGGATCCATCGAACACGACTCTGATTTTTGGAGTTGGAGTAAGCTTGAAAACGGCGTGATGAGGAAGATAAAAGGCTGATTCCGGTTTGGTAGCTATCTCATCAGCCGGAATGAGTTCCATATGTCCCAATTCTTCATATTCCCTCATAAAGTTCGTATATTGCTCCTTGAAAATCGCATCTCTTTGAAACCTTTTCTCCATAGTATAGAGACGTTTTATTGCCCCTTGAACAGATGCGCCCAGTTCAGCCACTTCAGAATTAAATGGCAAGCCTACTGCATAACGATTACCTATCTGTGTTAAATGTCTTTGGAAATGTAACTCACACCACTCCTCCTCATCTGTTAATAATTCACCCTTGGTCTCTATTTCTTCGACTTCCCAAAAGCGCCGCAATGTTTTATCTATATTTTCGAAGGCTTGAAGATGAAAGTTCTGTACTGGATTGAGTGGGCACGAAGACGAGTCTACAGCTACCCAACCAAACATGGTCTCTTGAGCGACGAGCTCACCACTACTGTCATACAATTGACCTCCTTTGATCACTTTAAAAACGCAGCCAGCTCCCAGGATAATGTCTATTTCGCACGGTTCGTTGAAATTCGGATCGGCAAGTTGGAGGTGCTTTAGAGCTTCCTTTCTTGAGCTTAAGACTGTTGAAGGTTGGACTAACGAGGTTAACTTGTTCATTATAAATGCTTGCACTTTCAAGCCATCCATTTTACTCCACCTAGGGAACAACTTGACCGTCGTTGTCCCTCTAGTAGAGCCTACTTCTACCTCCCGAATTCCAGTTAGACTTAATCTTGCATTTTCTCTTCGGAGCTTTAATCGTTGAGCACAAGATTCCGAAAGTAAGGAGATCTGAGAACCAGAGTCTAACAGTACGCGGCATGGTACAAACCGTCCTTGATAATCTAACACGTTTACCATTGCTGTAGGTAGTTGAGCAATTTCAGCGGTGGTAGAACCGCGATCTTGAACTACTTGATTTTCTACACAGGTACTTAGGGATGTCACTGTTGGGTCTTTCGCTGAGAGCGGATTAATAGGATGGTTGATTGAAGAGGAGTTGATAGAAGAGGGGTTGATTGTAGCAGTGTTGATTGTAGCATCATTAGCGGCAAAGGATGGTCTGATTGCTCCGAGTTCTTCTGAGCAATGAGCTGAAGTAGGATTTGGAGAAGGGTATCTGTTTTGTGTTGGAACTTTCCGAGGTTCATGTAACAGGGGATGATGAGATCCTTTACATTGACTACACCTCATTTTGGAGCGACAAGCGTGCACAGAGTGGTTGGCACCAAGACATTTGAAGCATAAAGAATTTAAAATTACAAATTCTCGTCTCCTCACAACTGGTTGATTTTTAAAAATTGTACATTGATGAAGAGGGTGATTAGATTTGCATTTTAAACATACATTTTGGCTGGAGGGGGTGGCGATATGCATAGCTCTTATAGACTGATGAGCACGTCTCGACATACCACCGCAGACTTCTAGAGTATTGCATCTTTTATTGAGAAAGTCCAGAAATTCTTGAAAGCATGGGAAGTCCTTTTGTGACATTTCTTGGGCCCACAATTCCCTGGTTTCATAATCCAATTTGGAAACCCCAATATAAATTAACCATGCGTCCCGGCTTTCAGCTTCCTTACCTAAGCCTTTAAGTCCCCGAATGACTTCATCAAAGGTATCACTTAAGGTACGTAAACTCCTAACAGAGGATTGATTAATTGAAGGTTGCTCCATAAAAAGTTTTATGTAAGAGTTGGCTATATGGGATCTTTTATTAAAACGTTCGTTAAGCTTTGACCATGCTTCAAAATAAGTTGCATCGGTTATATTCAAATGTCGCACGATTGATGCGGCTGCTCCCTTTAGGAGGCCCTTTAAATATTGAAATTTTTGTGATGCTGATAAATTTTCATTGTCATGGACGCAAGCTTGAAATAAATCCTTAAACGATGACCACTCCCTATAGTCTCCAGAGAAGTGAGGTATATCTAGCCGAGGTAACCTAACACTCATAAGTTGAAACTGACCTTTATCAAACGACGACTGATTTAAAGTAGAATGAAAATTGTTCGAAGCCGATGCCTTTTCTTGCCCTTGATTCCTTTCACGCAATGCCCGATTCAACAATTTTTTCGCATCGAAATATTTCGCCTCAAATTCTTCCATTTCAGAAATTTGATCATCTATTACCAATAATTCGTCTTCTATTTCTTGAAACTCGGCCCATGCATCTTCTAGTTTTATTAACCTATTTTTAATGTCTTCTTCATCCGTTTCATTACAAATACTGTCCGCGAAAGCTTTGATTCTCGTTAACGATCCCTTAACCCTACCGCGTTTCTGGATTAAAGCACCTCTATCACTCATTTTAATAATTCAAAATACGCACCAAGTTCCAACAAAATAACCAAAAACAATTCTATTTTCAATTTTCCCCAAAATATACGCAAGATTTCAAATATAAATTGAAATTCCAAAAAAAAGTTCACCAAAATCTTTATTTCAAAGTTCAAGTTCAATTATTCTAAAACTTCTCAAAGTTTACTTCAATTATACATATAACCATCAAAAAATCAAATATCATGAGTTATTTTTAACTTTCAATATTCAATTTCCTTGCGCCCAAATATGAGTACCGCACATGGGACTTTACCCGTAATATATGCACAATGGCTAAAAACAAAATCCCGATAACAATCCTTTGTTCATGAATGTTCCACGGCACTTATGAGTTTTTATAAATTGCGGTGCTCGGAAACCGTAAGACACTTTCAATTGTTTCGTAAATTCCCACATGCACGATCTTAATTTTTAAATGTTTTTTTTTTATTTTTTATTAATTAAGGTTTAAATTATGTGGCACTTTTTTTTTATTATTTTAGGTTTAAATTATGTGGCACTTGGAAATATAAGTTCAAAATTTTATAGTTTTTTACTTTAGTAGAGCTTGAGAATTTTATCTATTCTATCTAATTATTTTTATCTATTGTAAAAAAAAATGAATGATAATTCTCTACTTATCTTTTTATAAATTTTGCTGGTAGTTGATGTTGATTGAAGATCCGGCTCGAAGGACCAAAAATGTCTCGTACAACTCGAAGGACCAAGTCTGCTCGTTGACCAAAAAGGTGGTTGATGGTTTTTTTGCACCTTAAAAAAACCAATTTTGCGCTGCCTTATAGAGCGGCTCGTTGCTCTATAATTTATCACCTTGCACTCAACCTTGCACTTATAGAGCGGCTCGTTGCTCTATAATCTATCACCTTGCACTCAACCAAAAATAAAAACAACAAGAATTAACTTTAAACTTTAATTGAACTTTATTGCCTTTTGCCTCTTTTCTAGTCGGTAGTTGGAACAAGACTGAACATAATTTGTGGGTATAACTTTGGGATAACTCAATATTCGTGCAAACAAATACAATTTGATTTTAACCGTAAGGTTTAACAGTAAGAATTTAATTTTAGAAGTATGAAATGACAAATTACAGAAAATGAAAAATATAGAGGATTAATGTAAGAGTTTGAATTGATAATTTAAAAATAACGTTAGAAAGAAAAGGAAAAAAAGCAAAACAATTAAATTAGGAATTTTAAGATTCTAAACAACGGCTATCAAACTTCATCAGGAATTAATCAATTTGCTGGCCTCTGGAGGATTTAATCTTAGGAAATGGACCAGCAACAAACGTCAACTCATCCAAGAAATTCCAGAAGAACAGAGAGAGCAGAATATTTTGGAATTGGGAGGAGAGGATACCATAAAAACTTTGGGAATCCATTGGAATCCAAAAAAGGATACATTCCAATTCAAGGTACATAATCGTAAGGTAGATGAACAACCGACAAAAAGAACCATACTCTCCAGTACCGCTAAAATTTTCGACCCATTAGGATGGTTAACTCCAGTGACTTTAAGAGCAAAAATCTTTCTTCAAGATCTTTGGGCAACTGGCGTGAAATGGGACGAAGTACTACCATCAAAACTAACTCATGAATGGAAGGCATACGCAGCTGAACTACACGAGCTTGAGAAAATACAAATACCAAGATGGAACCATTATGAACCGGACAACAAACTTATGGAGATCCATGGCTTCTGCGATGCCTCAGAAAAAGCATACGCAGCTGTAGTGTACAGCAAAGTTGTAACACGATCAGGCGAAACAATAATAAAGCTACTCACAGCAAGGTCCAAGGTGGCTCCTTTGAAAGGCAAGCTAACCATACCTCGTTTAGAGTTATGCGCAGCGGTGCTATTAGCAAACCTAATCGAAAGAACCATCAAATCATTGAAAATTCAAGAAATCCCCATATATTTATGGTCAGATTCAACAATTGCATTATCATGGATCAAGACCAGTCCGGAAGGAAAGATTCGTCGCAAGTCGTATTTCCAGAATACAAGAGACCACTATAACAGAACAATGGCACTACATTAAAACAGAGGAAAACCCTGCAGATTGTGCTTCCCGAGGATTATCACCTGCAAAATTAAGTGACCATAACTTATGGTGGACAGGTCCAGAGTGGTTAAAGTATCCAAAGGAAAAATGGCCTTCCACACCAATTGTACATTCCGCTGCAATAGAATCAGACCCAGCTCTTGCCATACTAACCGCAAGGGTTGATATACCAGATAGGGAAATAATTGAAAGATTCTCTTCCCTAAGAAAACTAACACGAGTTACTGCCTTCTGTCGACGATTCATTCGCAACTGTAAAACACCGTTAAGTAAAAATACGTCACCTTACCTATCGGTTCTGGAATTGGATGAGGCACTAAACTGTATAATCCGCCTAGAACAATCACTTTCCTTCGCTGAAGAGAAAACCAGACTACAACAAAACAAGAGCATCGCCTCAAACAGTAAACTTAAGTCGTTGTCGCCGTTTATAGACCAAGATAACATATTACGAGTACGTGGTCGTTTGGCACATTCGTCTTTAAGCTACAATGAAAAGCATCCAATAATCCTTCCACATAAAGGTGCATTAACAACTCTCATAACTAAAGAAGCTCATCTAAAAACTCTACATGCTGGAAATCAAGGGACGTTAGCTTAAATCCGAAGAAAATACTGGATAATAAATCCTCGAAACACAATACGCGAGATTATCCATAAATGTATTGTATGTGTGCGTTACCGAGCAGAAACTGCTAAACAGATGATGGGAGACCTGCCGGCAGCAAGAATAACACCATCCAAACCATTTTCCCATACAGGTGTGGACTACGCTGGACCCATATCCATCAGAATGTCAAAGGGTAGAGGAAATAAATGCTACAAGGGATACATTGCGGTATTCGTCTGCCTTGGAACAAAGGCAATCCATATAGAAGCAGTCAGTGATTTGACAACAACAGCGTTCATTGCTTCGTTTAAGAGATTCATCGCAAGACGCGGTCAATGTCAACATTTATACAGTGACTGTGGAACAAACTTCGTCGGTGCCAAAAGGGTGTTAGATAGAGATCTTAAGATGGCCCTGAAGGTGAACGAGCCAGAAATAGCAGCCTTATTAGCATCTGACGGAACACAGTGGCATTTTAACCCCCCCGCAGCGCCACACTTCGGTGGATTATGGGAAGCCGGAGTAAAATCGATAAAACACCACTTAAAACGAGTTATTGGTGAAACTCCACTAGCTTTTGAAGAATTAATAACACTTCTATACCAAATAGAAGCTTGTCTGAACTCAAGACCACTCTATCCATTAACAAATGATCCACAGGATCTAGATGCAATCACTCCTGGTCATTTTTTAATAGGGCAACCCTTGATATGTCCTCCAAGCTCAGAGAAATTAGACCAAACAAATTGCACTACAAGATGGAAGCTGGTTGAGAAACTAAAGGAAGATGTGTGGAAATCTTGGTCAACAGAATATCTTCACAGATTACAACAACGCCCAAAATGGCAAATAAAACAAGAGAACGTGAAGATAGGTCAAATGGTCATAATTAAAAACGAAAATTTACCTGCTGCTAAATGGCTTCTAGCACGGGTGATAGAAACACACAAAGGATCTGATGGACTAGTTAGAGTAGTCAGCCTACGCACAAAGGGAAATACTATACTAAAACGCCCTATTACAAAAATATGTATCCTACCATCAGAAGATGAGGAGAAGACCTCAGAACAAAGCAAGCCAATCGAAACAGTGACAGTAGCTGTAGCATCAACCCGGCAATCAATCCAGAATGACAAATATAACACCTCTTCCTATAACCAAGAAGCTAAGCCTATTAAATGCACGAGCCAAACAAAGGCAAATACTTTACAAGTCTCGCAAATATCTTCTAGAAAAAGAAAATTTGAACTTCCTGATACCTACACGACTCCTGAGCTGATAAAGAGAAGATACCTTCAAGAAATTAAAGAAGCCCAGATTGCTCACAAATCACGAAGCAGCAGTATCCGAATTCGACCAGTAACAGGATATGACAACTTAGTGCCATTACAAAAACAGCGACTAGCCAAAGAAACTTACGAAGAAATGAAGTCAACAATAAGAAGAGAAACGAACATTATAAAAGAAAACCCAAGGAGCCATCAATCATCGATACGATGCAAGAATAGAGCATCAATTCGAATTCACAAACAATATTCTTGCAAAAGGTGGAAAACAATGGCATTTGCAGTCCTATTCTTAGTAACGATGTGCAAACAAACGTTGGCAGCCTATTATATTAGTCACCCTAAACCCGGACTGTATGTAGAACATATAGGAGAAACATTTGTACAGAGGGGAACTCTTCGTATTGAACTTCAGTATCCTTTAAACATCACATCAGACATTGCACAATTAAATGAAACTGTCACACAGTTTGGAATTGTCTGCAACAAAATGGGTCATCTATCCTTGGAATTACATTGCAACGAGTTAATTCGACATTTGACGCAAAAACAAAGCACAATATTGGACGAAATAGCCACTCTTGCCAGTAAATTCAAAAGAAGACAAAAACGCGGCATACTAGGCCAACTACTACAATCAGTGTTTGGAGTTAACGGGGAAGTATACACAGACATCAACGTCCTACAAAAGGATCAGCAAGCACTTAGACAAGCTGCATTTCATCAGTCTAACATTATGTTATCCACCATCGCGACAATCAATGAGACGGAAGCCAGAACCACTGAGAGACTCAACATATATAATAAAAAACTAATATGGCGTTAGAAGAAATAAATAAGGTGCCAGGTTGGTTCCCTACTGTGGATAGTAATAAAGCAGCTATTCACATAATAACTGCATACCAATTGGCAACCAGTCTTATAGATGAACTGGAACGCCAGTATATTCGGTTTACTGAGGCATTTTTAGGAAAAGGTGCATTACTAGAGTTCATATCTCCCAGCAAACTACTCACCATCATTAATAACGTTTCATCCAAACTACCATCAAGTCTTGGAATCACACACAAATCACACAAACCAATTGAAGTAGCAGTAGATGAGACTGGCATTCATATCTTTGGTTTCTTATACATCATTGAAGTAAATAAATATACACTGCTACAAATAACGCCAATTCCTCAACGTACAAATAGCAGCTCGTATATACTACCATTAATAACGAATCCTTTACTAGCGGTAAACTATAATGATCAAACCTACTTTGAGATGACTGAAAGAGAAATCACCACATGTACACCACAAGAAGCAGAGGGAATATTGTGCACTCCAACAGTTGTAAGCCACATTGACACGAACCCAAACTGCATCATAGATGAAATCTACCAACGTCAGGATCCATACCCATGTACAATGACGAAGTTGAAGGCCCCTGATGTCATCTGGAAGCATTTGCACATGCGAAATACATGGTTGGTAATAGCAAGCAAGCCCACTATTGCAGCGATAAGATGTAAGGGCAAGCGCGTGGAACTTAGATTAGAAGATGTGGCGATCATCCAAATCGAGCAAGGCTGCATTATACAAACCAGAAGAAACACACTAACATCAGAGATCACAAAGGACATCAACGTAAAATCAGCATTCAATAAACCCATGATGTTTAACCTGACAGAATACCGTCACCAGCAACACAGTCTAAGATTAGAACCTGAATCAGTACTAAGACCTCATGAGCAACTGATAGGGCAAATCAGACAACAGGAATTACTTCAAGAAGAATTAGCACAAGGCACCAGGACACTCTTCCGACACCATGTTACAACAGCAGCGGGCTCAATCACAATAACACTTATCCTAGTAATTGTTGGATACATCATTAAGAGTAAACAATGTAGCAAAACAAACCCATCAACTGCGCAACAACCCGATGATTTATTTGTGTTGAGGTCAGCCAACGCATCCTATAGCCCAGCACTCAAGGCCGAGGGGGGAGAATGTTCAAGCACATCACAAAAACATAATTTAACCAATTTAACCTAAATAAATTAATGAAGTAATATCCAACATTA